>JAVQMG010000131.1:0-699000 GCA_032878915.1 Castanopsis chinensis | reverse complement strand
AGTGTGTGTACACTTGATTGAGCTCCTATGAAATGCCTTTGTGGTTGATAAATTGCTGTCTTTTTATTTGTTATCTTTGTAGCAAAGAATTTTTTCCCAAGACGTTAACTTTTAAATTTGAAATATGGACTGATCATTGTATATTGTTCAGCTACATGGGTACGATAACTGGCATAAGCGACTTGGATCCTGTTAAGTGGCCAAATTCACATTGGCGCTCTGTCAAGGTTTGTTGAGAACAAATGGTGATATTATTTTTATGTATTGACAAGTAACTTGATAGAATGTTACCTTGTCTAGGTCAATTTTCTTTCAGGTTAATACTCCATCCTATTATGAATAGATCAAATTGTGAATGTCGTTATGATGGTTGCAGGTTGGCTGGGATGAATCCACAGCAGGGGATAGGCAGCCAAGAGTGTCACTATGGGAGATTGAACCCTTGACAACATTCCCAATGTATCCATCTCCATTTCCTCTCAGGCTTAAGCGACCTTGGCCACCAGGACTTCCATCTTTCCATGGTACTCGTCTTCTCCTACCTAGGGCTATGTATTATATTTAGACATTCTACAACGCATCTCATACTCCCATTCTCTTAAACCATCGAGGCTAAAGTTTCAACTCTCTTTGTTGATGTTTCTGCTTTAAGGTATTAAGGATGAAGATCTGGGAGTTAATTCTCCTCTCATGTGGCTCCGAGATAATGGAGATCGTGGAATCCAATCTTTGAACTTTCAGGGAATTGGGGTCTCTCCATGGATGCAACCAAGGCTTGATGCTTCCATGTTTGGTTTGCAAACTGATATGTATCAAGCTATGGCTGCTGCTGCACTGCAGGAAATGAGAGCTGTGGATCCTTCCAAAGCTCCACCTACATCGCTTCTGCAATTCCAGCAACCACAGAATCTCCAAAGTAGGTCTGCTGCTTTGATGCAGCCCCAGATGGTGCAGCACTCTCAATCTCAGCAGGCTTTTCTACAAGGTGTTCAGGAAAACCAGCATCAATCTCACTCTCAGGCTCAAGCTCAATCACAACTTCTTCAGCAACAATTGCAGCATCAGCACTCGTTCAATAATCATCATCATCAGCAGCAGCAGCAACAGCAACAACAGCAGCAGCAACAACAGCAGCAGCAGCAGCAGCAGCCGCAACTGGTTGACCATCAACAGATTTCAAGTGCTGTCTCTACAATGTCTCAGTTTGCTTCATCCTCTCAATCCCAATCACCAACCTTGCAAGCAATTCCTTCTCTTTGCCAACAGCAGAGTTTTTCTGATTCTAATGGGAATCCTGTTACCAGTCCTATTGTTTCTCCTCTACACAGTCTGTTGGGTTCATTTCCCCAGGATGAATCATCCCACCTTCTCAACCTGCCCAGAACTAGCTCCTTGATATCTTCTACTACCTGGCCATCTAAGCGAGCTGCAGTTGAACCCCTTTTCTCCTCTGGAGCTCCTCATTGTGTTCTGCCCCAGGCGGAGAAGTTGGGAATGCCTCAGGCTAACATCTCTTCAAATTCTATTTCTCTACCACCCTTTCCTGGGAGGGAGTGCTCAATAGACCAAGGGAGCACTGACCCTCACAGCCATCTTCTATTTGGAGTTAATATAGAGCCATCAACCCTTCTAATGCAGAATGGGATGTCAGGTCTTAAGGGAGTTGGCAGCGATAGCAACTCCACAACCGTACCCTTCCCTTCTTCTAATTATATGAGTACTGCAGGCTCAGATTTCTCACTTAATCCAGCAATAACACCTTCCAGTTGCATTGATGAATCTGGTTTCCTGCAGTCTCCAGAAAACGTGGGCCAAGTAAATCCACCAACCCGAACCTTTGTTAAGGTGGGCTGCCTTTTTGGGTTTATGTTGTGTATGCAATAGATTGTTTTTCTTAATCATATTCCTAGTATATCTAACTTTTCATTCTTTCTTGTTTCTAATTTGACTATTGTAAATATTAACAGGTTCACAAGTCAGGGTCCTTTGGTAGGTCACTGGATATCACAAAATTTAGTAGCTACCATGAGTTGCGTGGTGAGCTGGCTCAAATGTTTGGCCTTGAAGGCGAGTTGGAGGACCCCCTGAGATCAGGCTGGCAGCTTGTATTTGTAGACCGGGAGAATGATGTTCTTCTCCTCGGTGATGACCCCTGGCCGTGAGTTTCCATCATTTTTTTTTTTTTTTTTTTGCCTCTTTTCTTTATAAATAAAACTGTGATAGGTGATTGATAAGATAATTTTTTTTTCTTTTTTTATTATACACCAGGGAGTTTGTAAACAGTGTGTGGTGTATCAAAATACTGTCACCACAAGAAGTGCAGCAAATGGGCAAGCGAGGTCTAGAGCTTCTGAATTCTGTACCGATTCAGAGGCTGTCCAGTAACAGCTGTGACGACTATGCAGGCCGGCAGGACTCAAGAAATTTGAGCTCTGGAATAACGTCTGTGGGGTCTCTTGAGTACTAAACTATATTTAACCAGTTAAGAACCATTCTATGCTTCTGTAGTATTAGCATCTCTTCCTGCCTTATGAGGTCAAGAATTGGTGCTTAGTTCTAGCTTCTTATAAGCTAATAGTGTAATTAAATGATACACTTCTATGTTTTTATATGCTTTTGGAATACATACTATACATATATATATTAGGAGATTAATGTTTGTCAAGATAGATATTTGTTTCTGTAGTATTGCAGTCTATTTGATGCAAGATATTGCACTTGTTCATAAGGTGTTATTCATCTTCCCGAGTTTAACTTAACATTTTCTTATGTTTTGACATTTAACTTTTTGCATGTGGAAATGGAATCATAAGGCTTCAATTTTATGTGATGGATATCTATATCAGCCAGGGGTTGAAAACAGCTCTATGCTTTCTATTATTATTGAAACAGCCTGTTGTGTTTTGTGGGGTTTTTTGAGTTTTAAAAAACAGATTGAAGACTCCCATCTTTGCTCTAAATTCATCGTCTTATTAAATATGCCTTGCCCAATGTTTCTATCAATTGTGCTTGGTACTTTTTTTTTTTTTTTCATGTGCACACTTTTGGTACGCATGGTTGCTTAATTTTCATTGTATCCATTGTGAAACTTTTAATTGCGGTACTACAATTATTTGAAAGATTTGAATTCCATTGACATAAGGCTTAGTCAAGATATTTATTCATGCACTTGATACTTTGAAAGTGATTGATCTAGAGAGCTTACTCATTGGAATTGAAAAACAGTTGTATTGCATAAAATGGATATGTTGAAAATTATAGGAAAAGCATATGGGAATATTTTAAATCCACATGATGGGTTTTCCATATGTCTTCCAATCTTCTATTTTATGTGTCCTATGAAGAACATGATTCTATGACATTGTATAGGATCAAATGTGATAATGATTTGTATAGTACACCCCAAAGTTAAAAAAAAATTTGGAATGTTAAGGCTCCGTTTGGTACCCTTATTCAAACACATGTTACTAGCTTTTAATCAATATTACACGAATTTTTATTTCTTAAATCTAAGTAGTTTAGGGCATGACTTGTTTTGGGTGAGGGGGTAAAGTTGAATAGTATTCAGCTGAATGATCATGTGATCCCCAAAATGTATCCCTAATAGATAGGGGCCAGTGATGTCGGCAAAGTCTGACACGTGCCTCACAAGTTGTCCTTACCCCAATGCCCTATATTTATGTGATCCTTATTCTATTTTCCATTTTTCGTTTGTTGGTGAGGATAAAACTTGAATCAATTTGGGGCAAGGGAGATATATCTCATTCAGGGTGTGGGACTACGTGGTCACTGTGTAAAGGTGAAATTGAAGGTTGGTTTGTGTATTTTTCTGATGCCACGTTGTGGGGCTATGAGTAATAGATGGAACTTTTTGATGGATGGAATGGTGACAAGGTAGGGCACTACCCAATAATAATAATAGTACCCCAATAAAAGGTAAGGTTGGCATTTCAACAACCCCAACCCCACTTTTTATATTTGTGGTGGGGACGTTTTCTAGAGCTTATATGCATTTGTACCTCCTCCTCCTCCTTACCTTTAAATCTTTTATTGACCCCAAAGCCCTCAAGCACAACATGACCAAAAAGGACTGATATTTTTCTTGTTTAGCATGTGCAAGATACGATTCACTCACCATGTGTGGTTTCTTTTCTGTGTGAATCCTAATTTACAAGGTGAATTCTAATTTCGCTCCCAAGGTTTTTTCTTCTTAAATTCTAAACTACACGGTGAATCTCAATTTTTTGCAAAGAGTCTTGAAACTTAACTAGTTGACACTTTCTAATATTTTCAAGTGAGATATTCTAAGTTTAAATTTGCACTTTTCGTTGTAATTATCGAAAAAAAAATCCTAATTTCTTGTAAAGGACCTTAATTTCTTGCAAAGGGCCTGAAGCTTTAACTGAATGACACTTTCTGGTATTTTGGGTTTAAATCCTTACTATTCATTGTAATTATTGAATTGTTAAAAAAATAAACTCTCCTCCTCCTTCCCCCCTTTAGTCCCAAAAATAAAAAAATTGATTTGAATCTCTCCTGTCTAGTAAAGTGGTGGAGTTTAAGGCATGCCTTGGGCGTGTTGATTATGTGACATTGGGGTGTCAAATATGAAACCGGTTTCAAGCTAGGGTGCCAAATATAATGGCAATTCCAAGTCTAGTGCCGTGCACATGCTCGCAGGCTAAATAAATATTTACTACATGGAATACTAGTACTATGTGATGAATAGAAAATATTTACTACATTGGATACTGATTCTATGTGATGAATAGAAAAATGGAAAATAGGTTGTGTGTGTATAAAATTATCAAAAACAATATATAATATGTGCATAGATGTGCGTAAAGGTTATATTATGATAATATATCTAGCCTAACATGTATACTTTGAAAGTGCAACTTGTGTATCATCAGCAAATATCTGCCTGTTTACAGACATTTTGCGGGTACAACAGGATAGATAATTGTTTTCCATGGTTTTGTAAGTGAGAGCAAAAACTCAGAGCTAAACATGAGTTGGATGCTAACACTTCTTAAACCCTGCTCACCATATTATTTGTGTAGTATGCATTATGTAACTTTTAGTCAAGAGAAGCAATGAAAATCTCCAGCATAGCATTTTAGATTTGAAGTCTTGATGAACCTCTAAGTCATCGCTCGAAAAACCATTCGAATTTCCTAGAATTGCAATTTCCTGTCACAAACTTTAAACTCAAAGAATACAGTTGCTGCAACAAAAGTTACAAAACGTGCAAGCTTGTGATACTGATTATATGGATTTGATTGGATAAACGTGTCGTAACTAAACTTAATAAGTGATCTCGAGGAGTTTCAATTATAATTTGACTAGTTTTTTTCAAAGTGTAGTTCACTCATTTTATATATGCCATTGTGTCTTCCTATTCTCCTACTTTTAACTTAAGCCAATGCAGTACTTCGTATGGTGAAATCTTTAGTGTTTCATCATGTGCATGGCAATGTGGCATGTTAGCTTATTAGGGCCTAATACACCAACAATTCGGGGTTTTGCTTAAATTCCAAGCGAACCTACAAAGAGTTAGAAGGTGGTGAGAAGAATTATGATACTCCTACATTATTAGGTTTGCACCTATTCGTAAGGTTGGAATTTTCTTCAGTGGTCCTACGCTAACATATCCACAGTACCTAAAATGATAGTGACCAGACACTCTAAACTCTGTTATTTATCCAAGTTCTTGGTCCAGCTCAAGTTCAGACACTGCTGCAATCAAATGGGGTCAGCCTGTGTACTGTAAGTCTGTAATCTATGAAGACTGTGACTATCCAGCTTATCTGAGTGATATTGCTTCACTAAAAAAAATTTTGAGGTAGTCCTGACCACTATGATATTAAAAAAAAAAAGAAAAAAAAAAAGTGTTAGTACATAGACACATGTCTACCCTAAATCTAATCACCAATATTATAAGAACATTAATGCCTTGCTTCTTTTTTATTTTTTATTTTTTAGAGTGAAGATATATTCAAGCATTCAAACTCGTGCCACTGAAAAAAAAAATTTTAAATATTTATTTATTTATTGCTATGTAAATAGTCGAGGGGATTAGTGGGGTTTGAACTTTAATGTTTAACACCAAAAAAGACGCGGGAAGTTTGGAACCATTGAGATATTTCTCGAATCTTAGACATTTGAAATGACACTAATTATATTTATTTTTACACTAATTAGCTTATAAGTTCTTTTAAAAGAAAGAAAAAGAAAAATGATAGTGATTTTAGCAATTTTATTTTGTTTAGAGTCTTTATTTAGACCTATTTGTTTTTTTCTGAAAGGGAGATTTCATTCAAAATCACATCACAAACAATGACACAAGAGACGACACAGAAGTTAGAACCAAGTAATACACCCAAAAACATCATACACGGACACTAGAAACATCAAACCGCTATAAACAAAAGCTAGCTAGAAAGCTAGACACTAAAGACAAGTACCCCTAGGAGCTAGGACATCGTACCTGTTTAACTTTGAGTATGAATGGATATTTTATTGATTGTGGCTGATAAAATCACAATTTTCACAATTAAAACCGATTTACAATTGTGGCTGATTTTTATCATAACTGCACTTGGAATGTAAAGTTAAGACCGACTTACAATTATTTCATCTCTCAAATATTTCTTTATTTATTGTAACTATTGAATTATTATCATTGAAATAAAATCGCTTGCAACATAAATAGAACGCGTTTTTTCTACGGTAAAAAAATCCAGCATTGATGAACAACAACAACCAAAAATAGCAGCAATTAATCAATAATAGGCAACAGCTCATACCCATCATTAATGTAGTTAGATGCAAAAATAAGAGAATTTCCATGCACAAACAATTGAACTGGCGCCAACCTCTTGGGGTGACAGTGACACCTACATTCAAATATGAAAGCAATAATTCATTTTAAATTGGATGATAGTATGTGCAAGTGATGAGGCTACTACATGCAATAACAAAAGGCTCAACAGAGTTAACCCAGTAAAATCGGATTGAAATTCGGTGCAAAACTTAGGACTGTTATACCATGCAATACGAAATTAATAATTAAGATTATAAATTGCAAGTCACTTTTAATCTTAACCTTTGAATAAATTTTTTTTAAAACCTTTAATTTTAAGTATTTCACTTTTTAACTTTTCTTTTACACACCCATGGTTAATTGCACGGTACAAGCTATTGCACCAGAGCTCAATCCAGTAAAATCACCATCGATTCATTTGTAATTGCTGCAACCAATAAAATATTATATTTACCGAATTGTAGGTCGTGAATGAAAAAAAAAAAAATCCACCAAATTTATAGAATGGCTATGACTTAAAAAAAAAAAAAAAAGGAGAATTTTATTACTATCTTCTTAAGTGGGCTTAGGTTGGCCAAAACTGGGCCGAGCCCACTGAAAATAATGGGAGCCTGTCTCTCAGTTTTTCCTATGGAACCCTCATTACTTAGAAATGGATACAAAGGTTTTAATGCTTAATCTTTGTGTCTCTCCAGTGGGCTTTCAGGTTGTCAAGTTCGTATGTCTTGCTCTTATAAGAAGCACCACCTCCGGGTACTGGTAAGTGATAACAATTTTTTGGTTCTGTATTACCCCAAAATTTCTGACTTGTGAGTCTGACTTCAATGTGTGGGGGAGGAAGAAAATATTTTTTATTTTAAAAAATATTTCCATTTCCAAATGATTATAATAGTTATCATTTTTTTTTTAAATTAAAAAAAAAAAACTAAATATTTATGTTAATTAATTAAGGGCAAAGTTTAGTTACAAAATTAGTTATAACTTAAGGTTACAACCTTACTCAATATCTTTTTATTGGAGGTGAATTTTGACAAATCCACTATTGGATTAAATCTTCTTTTTATATTCTCCATGCTTGCAAAATTTCTAAGAAATTAAAAATCAATAGCTATGTTATCAATAAATTGTTTAAATAACAAGTTTTGGTAGTTTAAAATTATGCATAAAATATAAACTTATAGATCATATAATAAATAGTATCTAATTGACAGAAATTTTGACATATATCAAGAGTGTAAAGATTATGTAATTTAACGGTTAGATTTCAAAATATGCGGTAATGTTTATTTTATTGAGTGAGCTTGTAACTTTAGGATACAACCAATTTTGTAATTAAATTTTGTTCATTAATTAATTGTTGTCTGTCTAGTGTACTGTCCTAACTTTTTCAAAAATTGTCATGTTGTAGTACCTTGTATTTCGTGTTATGTTCATATTGGTGTCAAGGTGGTATTACATGCATTGGGTGCATGAAACCCACCTTACATGGGGGTAAACCCCACAACCTGATACATGGTAGAGGTCCACCCCATGTAAGAGGGCGAATACAAGCATCTGATACATGATAGATTTTCTCCTTTGGGCATTGTAGCATGCCCGTGGCAACCTCGCGTGGACATGCAGCCAAGGCTATGGCATACCCGCGTGCACGCTACCTAAGCCATGGCAGGCCAGCGTGGGCGGCCAGCTTAGGCTGTTTTGGTGACAGTGGATGTATCTATGTCCGTTTATGCTTATTAATCTCTACAATTTATATGTGAGACAATACCCCAAAGTTTTTGGCTCTTGTATTTCAGCTGCATTAAGGAATGCCCTAGACTCCATGCTTTTCCCCACGATATGTTCTCGTCAATATTAATTTCCAACAATCTCGAATGTATATTGGTTTGAAATTTACATAACCAAATTTGAAAACCAGGTTTTAGAATGAAATTTCCTCAACTGACGGCATTAATTCTAGTGATTTGATTAACCGTGGTAATCATTAAATCTAGGGCTGTTCAGCAAGTGTACTGGATTTAATTATCATACGATTTAGCAAGTCCAGGCAAAATTGCATCCAAGGACATGTATAATCTCACGGTAGGCTTGTTGAAAACACATTAGTTAAGATATTACTACCAGTCTACATGGTCTAAGAATTAGACGTTGTTATGCCTGGTAAATTTGTTTTTTAGTAAGACCACAGAAAAGAAATGTAAGCCTCTTCGTTCCTTTGCTTTCTTTTCTTTTGGCTGCTTCTTTAAGGTCCCAGAACAGCATTGTATATGTAGATGGCGGTTTTAGGAATTTTTTTTAAGGTGGTTATTAAAGAGAATTCACAACCATAATATTTTTCTCAGTACTTTTTTTTTTTTAATGAAAAATGAAATTATAGATTATTTTTATGTAATGAGCTGAATGAGTTACAAATTTGAATAGATTTAGGATTTTTATTTTTATTTTTGTTTTCAAATAAGCTTTTTGTTGAATAATTTGTTCACTTGTTGTTTGGTTTATTCTTTTTTTTTAATTGGATTTTTTTTGGCTTATTTTTATTGTCGTTATTAAGCTTTTTTTTTTTTTGGTTTAAGGATTATGTTTAGGGGCCAAAATTATTTTTGGAATAATACTATGTCCACAACATTTTCGCAACAAATTTTATACGACAAGTTGTTATTAGTAGGTTTAAATGTCATGCTAGTGTTGGGCCTAAATTAAAATAGTAACTACTTACTACATATGATTTGTTATGAAATTATTGTGAAATTGTTGTAGATGTAGCATTACTCTTATCTTTGTTGAACTCAAATTCTTGTGATTGTCAAGTCAGGGTATTCAACAATTTTATTAGGGATTGACTTAGAGGTGGAGCGCTACTATAACCGTTAATTAAGAATCTTGTAATTCAGTGATATTATCTATTCTTCATAAGAAGAATCGGTGTTAAAATCCTCTCTCTCTCCCTCTCTTATTGTTGTAACCATCGAATTATATATATATATATATAAAATTGTATCCTTTAGTTGCAACTCTTTTGGTTTTATTCTGTTTAGAGAACAAGTTTGTGCATGGCTAATATAAAGCAGTTTTTAAATTCATGTCTTAGTGCATCTTTGGCTTTTTAGACTACCTTTGAGTAGATATAAAAAGGGTGGTTCTTGGCGTGAAAGTCGTGGGTATAGTATGGACATGATAACAGCAGAGTAATTGTACATGCTTATACTCGTTGAAAAGTAAAAAATTGGTGTTCTATTATTTTAAATTGGATGCTTCTTCTTTGGATGCTGATTTGATGATGAATACCCTGTACCAATTTCGGGAATATTCAAATTCTTGACCCTGCAAGTAGGATTGCCATATGTTTGACCGACCTCTGACAACCACACCATAAATCATCATGAGATGCAAGAGCAGCAGAGCCCTTTGTCATTTAATAATCTAACCATCATATTGTGGTATGGGAGTGAGTAATAGTTAAATATTATTGTCAAAGTAGATGCATTCCTCGATCTTCACCTTATTCTTCAATCAAAAGGCATTTATGTTAGTCTTCTGCAAATTTTCTATTTGGCGTGCTATTTGTGATTTTTTTTTGCTTGCTTGTTGAATTTAAGAGCTCCTATAACATAAAATAACTATGAACAATTCCATGACCAAATTTTAATGCATAGATTGCAAATTTCCTTCATGAAACAACTTAAACACTGAGGTTGCTAAGTTACAGGATTGATAAACAAGCAGGACAACACTCTCCAGGTCAAGAATTCATTTCCAAACAGACTACAATAGGAAGGCTAATTCGGCAAAATCCACCCTATGAAGCCTTCCCTTTTATCTGCAATTTATTGTTTAAGACAGCCAACCACAACAGATGTAATGTGTAGATGGCATTTGCCCGGTTTGACGAATATATTCAGTTTGGGCTGCAGTCCTTTCTGCATCACGGTTTCTTCTGGCTTCAGCTGCAGCACGTTTTTCTTCTGATCTTTGCCTTGTCATTGCAATCTTCTTCACCATCTTTGCTTGAGCTTGGACTCTCAATTGTTCAACTTGGGCCTGAAAATGCCAAATTTTATCAGAGTCTAACAAGCATGTACAAAGATTATTATTCCAAGTGAACGACAAATAACATGGCATTTGCAATTGATTGGTACTGCCATCCTTACGGTGGAGAATCTAGAATTATATCTGTCAAGGGTGTCTTATGGGGTTTTGTAATAATGAAATATAAGCACTGAATGGATCAAATCTGTCTCATGTTTGACAACAACACAAATTCTACTTCACTCAAAAAATTAATACCTCTATTCTTCGCATCTCGGCTTCTAGTTTTGCCCTCTGCTGACTTTCCCATGCCTGGATTTTGATTTCCTCACGCTTATATCTGAGCAAATTTAACATCCTCTTATCAGATTATGATGGTAGAATGCATAGAGATAAGCATACAGCAGAACACATGCATGGCCTCTATCTTTAGAAAAAATGTTTTGCAATTGAAAGGTATTTGGGGCTGTAGAAGAAACCTTGCCATATGTTTAGATTTTTCAGCATCTTCCCATGCAGCTGCACGTTTCTCATATTCAATTCGCTCAAGCTCCTCCATATCAATACTTTCATTACAAGGCCTTTTCTTTTCTTGCTCATCCTTACTTGCCCATGCAGCAATGTTCATCTTACCTAGCTGGACACCCAGGGCTACAATTTCTCTCCTTGTCTTGAGCTTCAATTCTTCTTCTGACAATTCTTTTTTGGTTCTTTCTGTTGGATTCTGTGATTCCTCGTCAGTGTTGTGCTCCTTAGGTGTTGGAGCAAGTGCACCTCCTCGGGGAGTAGATGGAATCGAGGAAGTTGGGCTGCGAAGTGGAGTTGTTGCCCCAACTGGAGTAGCAGTCCTTGAAGGCTCTTGACTTGTGGCAGGGGTCATTTCTGTTCCCATGTCTCTCATTGAGACTGATCTTATGGCAGGAATTCCTGCATAATTAGATCAAGACATCATCAAATTTAGCACACTAATAAATAATTGCCAGGGATCCATGAAGTCATTTCCATTTTAATGTAAAGACATTTATCGATAGTCTATAACCATATAATTGAGGAATAGACAACATTATTTAACTCATCCATATATGTCAACTAGGGATAAAAGAATGTGACGGGAGAGGAGAGGAAGCAAGGGAGCGCACATATATATATGTATATATATATTATTACCTTCTAAGTCTGATATCTAATTTAAGATCAATAAATAGGGCCTAGTATTGAACCACCATATCAATAAAAGACCAGATCAACCCTCCATGGTTGGTCCTCATTGCCATAACTGTTTGCATTGTTTGCAACAGAACAGACCAAAGATTTCTATGCTTTTCGTCAATCAAAATCATTTAGCTGTATGAATGTTAAAGTATGACCAACCCAATTGTTTTGCACACATGAAAATGATCAGTGTATGATTTTAGTGCAGAGATTTAGCTCTGTCCTGCATATAGCCATATACTAGGAGCAAATCCATTCATAGAATAGAAATGCTTTTGCATGGAATTTGTCAAAAGCATATCAGCATCTTGATCTGTTTCTAAATTCTGAACCTATCATTTAACATAAGCACAATGAAGGCTTGTACATACCTGTCGTATCTCCCGTTGAACTTTTTGTGAAGGGTAAATCACCGCGACCAATTTCGTTCAAATCCTCATTCTGAGGACATGGATCAGTTACTGCATTTCCCCCATATGCTTGACCTGAAATGGAGTGACTCCCTGAGGGAACAAAAGAGAATTTATCGAGCCCCATCTGTGACGCAGGTTGACAGAAATCAACCCTCTTTGTGTCTGCTGTTTTGCTGACTGTTAACTTATGATCATAATTAGCAGACTCTGGAGCAATCCTTACCATATTTGACACTGGCAACCTATTTGGTTGGTTTTGTAAGCAATTCTTTTTAGAATAATGGGCTTGCACATTTTGCCTATTCATTATCCATTTCTCTGCATCATTCCACTTGGATGGCATTTGCCTTGAAAATGATCTTGTAATGGGATTGTGTACTGATCTCTCCCCTCTATGAAACTCAAAACTAGAAGAACTAGCATTACTATCATAATCAAGATTTTCATCATCTATTATGTTTCTCACAGGGTGCACTGCGCTTGAATTACCATTTTCACACTTTGAATACTGCTGCACTTTAACACGACCAACGTCACCATTTTCCCTTGGCAATGACTCTTTTGGTTGGCAACAAGTCTGGTCACCTTGTGTGGATTTCAAGACTGCCTCACTTGATAACTTTATGGAAAGAACTTCTAAGTTGGCAGATGTAACTGCAAAGGCACATATGTATATCTAAGTCAGTACAAAAGTTCGATACACATGTTTCATTCATTGCTAACAAAACCTATCCATAATTAACAATTAACCACTACTAAACCAACCCGAGTTAATTTGTTGTCAGTGTTCTAATGCAAAACATAGTATATCTGGTTTATTAACTTGGACCAAATGCACAAAGCTGTCAGTTCTATGGGGTCTGGGAGAGGTGATTGGTAAGCAGCCTTGGCCCCAATTGTTTTTGGAGAGGCTGATTCCTAGAATCAAACCTACCACATATCAGTTTAGGTTGAAGGCACCTGCCATTACACAAAGGCTTCTATATCTGGTTTATTGACTGGGGAAAAAACAGAAGAAGAAAGATTATGAAAGTTGCTGACCTTCTTCATCAAAATCTCCATTTTTGGAGGCTAGCAAGCTGTTCACAAAATCATGATCCTCAAGCTTGGAAGGAGAAGTTCTGGAAGAGTTACTATTTGATCCATCCTTCTTTCTAAGATGGTGAGGCCCTATGAGCTTCATCCTCAGTTTACTTGGAGAAATTATACCAGTCTGCAAATAAGAAACCAAAACACTATAACCTGTCAATCTACAGCTCATTTAGAAAGTTCCAAAGCCAAAACTTTTAACAAAGCAAACCCAATAATTACTTAAACCATCTTTTCATTTCTGTCCATTTCAAATACCAAATTTGTATTCTTGAGTCTTACTTCTGTGGTAAAGCAGAGTAATAGTTTGCCAACCAAATATGAAAGCAAAAATCAGTTTTTTTTTTTTTTTTAATTAGTATATATATCATCTCAGGATTCACAACCATCCAGTCTGCATAAAAAAAAAATATAAAAGAAAAATCATGACAAAATAAACTATGTCATTAACAAAAAAAACTTGGAAAAATTAAACCAAAAAAAAAAGGCCAAATTTATGTAGAATTCAATTGTACAGAACCAAATTCCACGAAGCCATCATTGAGAAAATTCTGCCATCCATCCACACAGACACTCTAAACTAATAAAAAATATAAACTAATTATAATTCTCATATTGTCCAAAACCTTTTGAGGACAAAATCAAGTGCAATTCTGTCATGTTTAATGCCCACATTCAATCATTTCCACTCCACACCCCATTACAGTCTACAGAACAATGAAAAAGAAAGAGAAAAGAAAAAGAAAAACCAATACTTTTTCACAACCCACAAGAACAAAAGCACTTTTAACATGAAAAAGAGAAGTTCAGAATTTCAAAAGGACAGAAAAATAACACATGGGTGTTTGGTATTTTCGTTCAGAGTAGAGTTGCAAGAACAAGCCGAACCTGAACTTTGTGTATCCTCTCGTACTCCATTAGATCTCTCTCTCTCTCTCTCTCTCCCTCTCTCTGAAATTTAGCAAAGCTAGAAGATAGAGATTTTCTTGCAGAGAGAGTGGGGTGGTGAAGACAACGTTTGCTACTTTGTTTTCAGTCTGTGTGTGCTTGTGTTTGTGTTTGTGTTTGTGTTTTTTTTTTTTGACTGTCTTTTGTAGTCTTTCACTGACAAAGGATTGTGTGTTTGATCCAGTGGGCCTCATCTTCAGCCGAGAACTTTCTGTACCCCCCTATTCTGATCTCGCCACGTCAGCATCTGGGTCCACTTTGGTGTGTTCCATGTGCGTGGCAAGATCTTATTGGGGTTGCTAGATTTGGAAATACTCGCCGACCTTTAAAAACTAGTGGTCGGCCTTATTTCATTGCCACCCACACCCAACCGTCCGAGGAATTGCCGAGTTTTTAAACTCCTTGTGTTTTTCGTGTTTTCGGTGATTTTGTGTGGACTTATCAGTCCTCAGCTATGCGAATAATATTATGTTGGTCATTGGAGCTTTGACAGATTCGTAAAGTGTCCCATGGTAAAGCTATTTCAATAATATTATTTTTATTTTTTTTAAATATTTATGAGTAAAAAAATATATAAAAATACGTGTAATATTGTTTAAAAACTGAAAACGTGTTATTAAACTACTATATCAAATGGAGCTTTAATTTTTGCCAAAGTATCATGTATTATTATTATTATTATTATTTTTATGGTCATGTTAATAGGTGTTTTTAAAAAAATGGTAAATAATTTATTTTAAAAAAATTTTGATGTTATCTTTATAAAAAATAAAAAAAATTATTAAAATATTAATTTATTTTACCATAATTTTTTTTGAAATGAATTATTAAATGTGTTTTTGGTTTTGGAAAGAAGACAAAGGAAAACGAGGAAATGATTAAGAACGGTGTGCTCAACAGTGGCAATGATGAAAAGTAGAATTTTACTTTCCTCTGTAGGATAACTGATCATAGTAAATGTGTCATCATAATCAATCAATCACAAAAATTGCATCTCCATTTTCCACCATATAAAATACAAAAATAAAAATAAAAATTAAATTAAATCATTAATGTGTGATAAGACTAGACTAATCAATCAATCAAGTTAATCAAATGAGTAGTCTTATATTTCTTTTTTTCCTTCTTTTGTTGAGGTTAGTCTTATATTTCCTTTAATTATCACATATTACTTTGCTTTCACTATTAATGAGGATATTATTATTTGACTATTTGCTTTTTACCAGTCCCCACCTAGCCTGTTTTTCTTTTGGGTAGGTAGTCCCCAGCTAATATGAATGTGTTTGAAGTTTGAATTATATGAGTTTCTCATTATTTTAGTGGCAAAATATTCTCCATGAAAATCACATTTCTTGTTTTCTATATTTGATTTTTAGCCAAATTTCGTCGCTAGATTTTGTCATCTGGTACTTTGAGTAAGTCTTACTTTCTCGTGGACTGACCTCAACTTAAATAGGCTTAATATTATGCCGCCCACTCTGAATAATTTATTACTACCTCTTTTACATTCATATATAGGTTCACTTTTTTTTTGGGAGAATATATATATATATATATATATATAGGTTCCATTTTGAATAACTTGATTTTAGTGGATTGCTTTAATTAAAAATTAAAATAGGTAATATAAGGACACAAATTAAGCCTAGACCCAAGTACGTGACAGGGCCAACCCAAATGGCCTAAACAATAGAATTTGTAGAGAGTGGGCTTGAAACCTAGACTTCTTGGGACGGTAGAAAGCAGTGGCGTTGGGGCTAAGTCCACAGTTGGAGTGCAATGAGCTGGTGAAGTAATTTTGGCTTTCCTCGGACGCGGGCCGAGGAGTCTGTATCCTTACTTCCCTTGTGCTATTTGAGAGAAAAGTCTTCTTCTTGGCCAAAAAACGCCCCCCTTCCAATGGCCTTTCCCTCTCTATTTATGCTCTCCCTTTTCCGTTCCTATTCATGGAGCCATAAATGCAGATCCCTTTCCTATCCATTGTTTTCTTATAAACTTCCCCCAATGGCTATAAAGCTGATCTCCGTCCCCTCAGGGATCACTTCCACATTAATGCAGCCAGGCGGGTAGGTGGAAAGCCTTTAATGCGGTGGTAACAGTTTTATGCAAAGTAATTCCCACTTGTTCTCCTCCTCAACATCCCGTTGAAGTGTAACATGGCTTGTTGAGCCCCAAGAGTTCTTCCCTAGGCGTCATACTGCACCTTTTGGTCATTGTTTCCGTTGTCCGAGGAGACCCTCTCCTCGGACCCTCCTCACTTGGCCAATGACCTGATCGGTGGGCCCTTAGGCTTTTAAGTTAGGTGACCCTATTCCCGCCTTGCAGCTCTTTGGTGGAGTCAACGTTCTCGGACCAGGTCCAAGGCTCACATTGGTGTTTTGACATTTCTACCCCCACAGGTAAAATTATAATCATATTAAAAAAAAAGCTTCTAAAAATTGTACATAATTGTTGATAATGAAAATAAATTGTATTTTAGACTTTATTTGTTTTAATGTAAAATTATTTTTTAAGAACACTCACATTAGTCAATGTATAATAGTATTATAAGGGGAATATTTTCCATGACCAACCTTAAAAATTACTGACGGCAGTTGAGCTAAATTTGTGTAAATTTACGTTATTGTTATAGTAGCCGTATAAATATATACGTTTATTTTTCACATGTTTTTTTCTTCTGAAAAAAAAAAAAAAAAACAAGTGAACAATAATAGTATATATTGTTCACGTGTAAATCTATTTTTAATAATTTTTTTACTCATATACACAAAGAGAGAAAGAGAGAAAATTTGAGAGTAATAAAAAATTTATAAAGAAATCATTTTTAATGAAATGTAGTGTAAAATAAATAAATTAATGTAGATATTTTTTAAAGTGGTTATTTGAAATAGAAAATGTAAGTTTTTATGCTAAAATAGATATGAATTTTTGCATGAGCTTATGTAAATGCTCTAATTTTTCCTCTTTTTTTTGCAGACCCTAGTTTTCTTTTTTAAAATTATTCAATTGCCAATTTTTTTTTTCAAATCTTCTAAGAAGATTTACATTAGCTTGTACAAATGTTGTTTAATCTACTTTAATATAAGAACATTTTTTCTTATTTTACATATTTATTTTTCAAAACACTTCACATCATATTATCTATTTTATTTCATTAACTGATATGAGTGATTTTTTGAGTTGAATGTGCAAAATTTAACCTCTATGCTATTATACCTTGACTGATTTGATGCTAGTTCTTAGCACCTGCTCATGTACTTGGCTACATTGCTCATCCTCCAGACTCCTCCTCAGTACTTAGAATACTCCCTGATTGGGCTTTGACCTGCTTTCTTAAATCAATTTGATCCAGTGGCATCAATGATCTTTTTTCTGATTGTGACACAAACTCTCATTACAAGTTTATAAGATAAAGTCTTTACTTCAAAGGTATTTCATCTCGGTTTAGAGAGTTTCTTGCAAATCCAGACAGAATTATTAAGCCAGGCAAAAAAGACCCTTAATTATGTTCAGAGACGGACCCACGTTAAGGTTGAGGGGGGCCATGGCCCGCCCCCCCCCCCCCCCCCCCACCCCCAAATTTCAAAACAATACAGTATTGTGTGTGTATATCTATACTACTATTTAAGGGACTTTCCCTGTTTGGATTCCTATTTTTTTAGTTCAAAAATACCCTTACAGTCCTATGTTTAAATAGAGACAAAATTAAAGGACAATCCGGTAAAAACTCATTTTTTTAGTTCAAAAATGCCCATACTGTCCTATATTTAAGTAGAGACAAAACTAAAAGACAACTCGGTAAAAATGCAACTCCAACTCTCACTAAAATATTGCCTAAAAAATAGGACCACTCTCCTATTAATTTTTAAATTGATTTATTCACTTATAAATTAGATTTTTTAAAATAAAAATCATATATATATATAAAATAATTAAATATAATTTTTTTCCTACAAAATAAGACCACTAAAAAAAAAAAGTCTCATCGCACGCGCAAAGCGCGTGTGATGAGACTAGTATATATATATATATATATATATCTTACTGAAAATTTTAAAATAAAAAGGACAAATGAGATAAGAAAAGAAATAAATAAATAAAAAGATAGAAAAACTGAAAAGCTGAGGCAAAGAAAAAGTGAAGCCAGTGGGAACTATGTATCAAATGTGTGGATACTGAATAATAATATACATTATTAAATATTAACTAAAAATATTTGTTTGTTGGTTTATTTTATGAATTATTAGCTAATTTTAGAAAACAATTTATTAACATTAATTTTGTTGTAGCTTGTGGGGTATGTTTGTTTGGTTTGGTTTTTTTTTTTTTTTTTTTTTTTTTGGGGACTAATTTTTAAAACATTAGAACTATATGATATGGAAATAATAAAACATTTATTTGATTTGTAGATAATGGGAAAGTGAACTACAATATTTTTTTATAAGAAAACAAATAAGAATAATTCAAAGCTAGCGTTGATGTCCCAATTCTTGAAATTTTTCAAAAAAAAAAATCCCAAAATATCACCATCGATTAAGTCAGTATTGGTCCATTGCAACGTGATCCCAAACTTTGCAAATATGAGATAATACATTAATAAAGGTGATGAAATTCGACAAACATTTAAATAGATGTTAGTTTTAATTTTCGTAAACTTTTTTTGGTTTATACTTTAGCCCCCCTCAAAATCAAATCCTAGTTCCGTCCCTGATTATGTTAGGAAAAAAAAACCCTAAAAGCTGGTAAGAAAGAAGCACTTTCTTTGGGCCAAGAGCATGTGTGAGTGTGACCTATCGAAGCAAGTTTGCATGAATGGATGAATTTGATTTAAACAGAGTTTGATAGAGAATCATGTAAAGGCACGTTAAAGGTACTAGAATCCTAAATTGTGGCGAAAGTAAAGCCTTCGTGAGAATAGGAAATGAGATTACAAGGCATTAACATATATAGAGGGAGGCCCTACACATGATTAGGTTAAGATCTTTAATTAACTGAATGGACTTGTCATATAAGAAAATTTGGATAATCCTTTAATAAAGACAACGAAGATAATGTGATCACTTTTGTGACTGTGACGAGTTCAAATTAATTAATGTCAAAGTTGTGTTTATTTTTTTTTAAACTAGTTTTTTTTTTTTTTAAGGAGTATTTCAAGTCTAATTTAGCTTGAACAAAGCTTAGTTTTCTTGATACGTTTATGAACCCCAAACCAAGTTAGACAAAAGTCACAAAACCTAAAATAATAGGAACCTAAAATCATAATAAAAATTGAAATTTCAGTTTTAAATTAACACAAGTTCAACTTGTACTCAACAATGATGTAGATGAATTAAACTTGAATATACCTTAGTGCTCAAGAAAGCTGCAAACTTAATTCATAATTTTTGTACTACTTTTAGCAATATTGATGAAGATATATAAGATAAATCATATTTTCATCAAAACAACAATTTTGGTGGCTTCCATGAGCTCAACTCTTTTTGATACTTTGGATTTCAAACTCTCCAATTTTTATTTATTATTTATCATTGTTGAGTTCAAGACCGAATTATCTCAGCTTGGTTTGTAACTTCCTCAAATCAACGAGAACCAAGAGTTTGGTTCCTATATTATTTTAGGTTTTGTCTAACTTGGTTTAGGGTTCATAAACATACCAAGAAAACTTAGGTTTGTGCAAAATTAATTAATTGTTAAGTAATCATCAAAATCTTAATGAATTGAACTTTTATACACACACAACAAAATAATAGTTAGACCCTGTTTGGTATAGTGGTTTAATAGCATATTTTTAATTTTTAAATGATATTATACATTTTTTTTATTCACACATTTTAATTTTAAAATACAAACAACATTATTAAATTCACGTTAGCAAATGATACATTATACTTGTGAACACGCAATTTTCCTTGAAAAGAAGTGGATTTAGCTTGGTTGACTACGTAATTTCAATGAATAAACAAATGGAAGAACGGTCTCAATTCATCTTTAAAAGCTGTACTTGATTCTTTCAGAAATAAAATTTGAAAAACAATGTATTTGATTCAGTAGATTACGTCATTGTAAAACTGAGAAAAGGCAGGAATCAGTACGGTGATTGCTGACATTGACCAAGTTTATGATTGAACAGTCCGTGGTAGGAAATTTGCGCATTCAATCGTTTGATTTGTACTCATTCTGAACAGTTGAAAAATCAGGACGAATACAATCACGGGCGTGAGGTTTGGATGCGGAGAACCCAGTTACAAATTCAACTGACTTTTTGTAGAATGAGACGAAATTTTTATAGTTTTTTAAAGTTTGTGTGGGTGAAAAAATGTATGAAAAAATAGATAAAGTAATTTAAAATATAAAAAATGTGAGTTTGAAATTGTGTAACAAAGATATCCTAAATATTGCAAGTATAGTATAAATAAAGAGACAGATTCTCAGCCAAGAAAAGAGAGAGAGAGAGAGAGAGAGAGAGAAAATGATATCAGATTTTCGTATCCGAACAATGTGATCTTGACTCATGAGGCAGAGGCCAGAGAGCAGTTGGGAATTACTGATATCAGATTTTTAGTCAATTGTTTTTCATTTATCAAAAGAAAAAATGAACGATTTAAAATGATACTTTTTTTTTTTTTTGGGTAGAATATAAAATGATACTTAATAGTAAGTTAATGGATCCTCGTTTTCTAGGTAGGATAGGAATAGGTTATTTCTTTTTTAATTTGATGGCACATTTATTGTCACTTTCTCATAATTTTGTAAAGATTTTTTTTTTTTTTTTTATGTGAATTTTGTAAAGATTTTGATGGCACTTTATCGGACGAGATTGGTGCCCTGTTGATCAGGTCAGTTTAGTCTGGTTTTTACAACACTGGATTATAGTTGTAATTTTTAGTGTGATTCTGATAAGAACTTATTTAATTTATAGGTCCTCGTTAGAAAGCTTGCGTTAAGGTTATTTTTGTTGTTTCTAAGCTTTCTCAAGCTGAGATGTCTTGATTGAGTTTGTGGCCAAACTGATTAGGCGATGCTTTAGGAAAAATACTTAGTTAAACCTAGAGTATGGTAAAATAGTACGTCCTCTCTTCTCACATTAATCATGATAGACTTTACCATAAATTTAATAGGTAAATCAATGTGAGACTAAAAATATTATTCATCGTACTTTGGGAATATCTCAAAATTATTTGACACTTCATAAGGTTTGATAATGTTGAGTAGATGAGGTCTGCGAAGTTTGGGCTATATACCTATATTTATCTATATCACCAATTATAGAACAAGAATTATATATATATATATATATATGTCTAAATCTAATGGGAATTTAATTTATTTATTTATGTTTAACTTGTTTGTTTGAGTTGGGAGACCGGGTTGTTTGGCTCATGGTTGCACTTGGACCCAATATCATACTTAGGTTAAAATATGAATTCAAAAGCGTTTTACAGAATAATTTTCATATATTTCATTAAAAAAATTAATAACAATATGTTTTTCAAGGTCTTAAGGAGGCTGTTTTAATATGATTATTAGCATAATAAAAATTACTATTATTTATTTATTTATAGCAATATTGACGGAAATTCACATTTTACTATCATATTTTCCTTATTTTCTCCTTTATAAAAATTATTCATTTTCTTAATGTTATTTACAAAGAATTTATGAAATACTACAAAAAAAAAAAGTTAACTTTTTTTTTTTGGTAAATAAATTATAGGAACAGGAATAACATGAATTTTTTGTGTGGAGGACAATTGGATGGGCAAGGTTGGATCAAGGATGACTTGCCCTTGACCCCTTTTTGAGATTAGAAAAAACTCACATAGGGTAAGTAACCGTTTAGTTTTCCTTGTTTGGTAGAAAAACACGATAACATTTTGTAAATGCATATTTTACGCGTCTTTTCGTTGCACCCTTCAAGTTGCAATTGCAAAACGCGCTTAAAAAAGCAAGTTTTTATATGCCCAAAATTATTAAGTTGATCCCATAATAAATAAATAAACATGAAAGTGAACCAAATTGACTCTAGGAATGGTACAAGTCAAGATAAAATAAGGGCAGAAACATTTTGTCATCCCTAATAAGGTATATTGAAATTAATGAGAGAAAAAAAAATGGTGAATATAAGAGTATCGAAATTATAAAGATAACCAAATGTGTACAAATATAGTACTAGTATATGTATATTAAAAAAAAAAAAATCAAAAGCCTTATAACTTTAAGTTCAACTGGCATTTCCAAATTGAATTGAAGAACATCAAGGTTCAAAAGTTCAAATCCTCTTCTCTCAGGTATTGATTTATTAAGAAAAATATATAAAATAAGGAAGGCAAAATTGGCTCCTATAGTGTACGAGGTAGAAAAGCTCACAAGAGAATGGATGAGATGAGATAAGAGGTTTGTTGTGATCCTTTTCACCTTTCCCTGATTGATTGTTACAATTTTTTTTTTTTTTTATAAGTTGTTTTGAAAATTACTTCCGCTAATCGCGTCATCATTTGTGCCCTTTATTATCTGCCACAGATATGAGACATTATTATATGAGGTGTATAATTTGTACATTCTTTAAATTAGTTTGAATTCCTCGCAGGTGAATTGGCGATTATTTATAGGGATTTGTTTTTTTTTTTTTTTTTTTAAAGAAGAGTATGAAATAATAAAAAGTGTCCAGTTTAAATTGGTGAGATAATGAGTCAAAGATAGGTTTGCTAAGCACATTCACCAAAGCAGAGACTGTTTATCGTATGTGAATGAAGGAATGAATAATAGTGCGTAGCCTGTAGACTGTAGATTCTAGAGGTCTACGGTTCATACTTCAGACTTCTATAAAAATGGACCCAAATGGTCCCATATTCTTTTTTTTTTTTGGTTTTTGCCAGAGTTGTTAATAATAGACTTATAATTTTATTTTACAGTTTTATTTATAATTTGTTAAAATGACACACACACACATAAGGGGCAAAAAATTAAAACTGTCCTAATTTTTAGCGTTTGATGTTTTAGCCTTTTAACTTTTAGTTTTGTTACTGTAGTTCTTTAAATTTTAATTTTTATCAATGTAGTATTTTTTTAGGTTTCAGTTACTCTGCCGTTAAGTTTGGCTTTTTTTTTTTGAAAAATAATTTTTGTAATTAAAAGAAAACAAAAAAAGCTATAAACAAAAAAGAAAAAGAAAACATTGAAGGGAAGATTGGTGACCCGTTCTCTGCTCTCTCTCTTTGTAGCATATTGGATTGTGAAAGGGAAGATCGGTGACACAGTCAAAGTCAGAGCCACGCTAACGCCCTTGTTGCTACTCTTTTAGATCAACTCAGTACCCTTCCCTTTCTCTCTCTCAGATCAATTTCGTTTCTCCCTCTCTATTTGTCTCTTGATCTCTCTCTCCGTTCATCTCTCGATCTCTCTCAATCACGGCGATGGTGGTCGATCAGTGAGTGTGACCCATGGCCGATGCTTACTGTTAACTGGATGGTCGATTGGTGAGGGTGTTGTGTTTGCTTTGGAGTTTGTTTGTGCGTTATGGGTTGATTTGTTGAAATATTGAGGTTTGGTGGTTGTTGAAATATTGGGTTGATTTGTTGAAATATGATGGTGGATTTGAGAGAGAGAGAGATTGACGTCCTGAGACTGATTTGTTGAAACGTGATGGTTGTTGAAATTTTCCATTTACCAGTTTTGATTTCAGGGGAAGGGGAACGACGTCATTCCCCTTACATTTTTTTTATAGTTTTTTATTTATTTTCTTTTAATTACGAAAATTATTTATAAAAAACCAAACTTAACGGGAGGAGTAGCTAATGCCTAATAGAATATTTCATTGACACAAATTAAAACTTAGAGGGCTGAAATGACAAAACTAAAAATTAGAAAATTAAAATGACACAAATTAAAAGTTAGAGGGTCAATTTTTAATTTTTGCCTATATATAATTTACCTATATTTAGTCTTTAAGCAATAATATAATATTTAATTTATTTACATATTTAATGGTGTATATCTTGGGGCTGAGTTCTCATTAAAATATATATATATATATATTTATATATATATATATATATATATATATATATTTATTGAGGCTGATGAATGATGACCCTGAACCCTATACAGTAATCATTATTTTGTACCTAATCCACAATATAGATACCCTTTTTATACACAACAAATCAGTAATTTTATTAAATTTTGTAAATTACCTAATTAATAACCACAATATAGGATTTGTTGTAAAAATGTTGTGAAAATGTTGTGGACATAGCATTTTCCTATAAATAATGGACACTAAAAAAGATAATGGACACTAAAAAAGCATTTCTTTACCTAGCCCATGTATTCTTGGAATACTAAAATACAATTTTTTTTTGCTAGTATTTCTGTATTTGTTTAATCTGCCTAAAGTATCACCCCTGCCCTTTTTTGTGCCACAAATGTTGCTATTGTTGAGGTTGAGGTGAGATCTAATTAAAAGGGAAGTGATGTCATCGACTTTATTAGCTTTATAGAAAAAATAAATAAAAGTTTTTCATTTGTGTATTTAACTTATACCATAAATAAATAAAAAAATAAATATTAACATTTTCATCATAAATTATAGGCAGTTAGTTGTTATTGGTTCAAATTTGAATCTAGCACTAAGATTACTTGTTTGCCTTAACAATAACAATCAGTAAGAACCTGTTACTTAAGATTTGTTGTAAAAATATTATGGACATATTATTTCTCAAAAAAGAATGGATAATTGTCCCACGTTAATTAAAAGAGTGTATTATGTGTAATATAACTTGTTACACTCTCCCTTAAAAGTTAACATGACTTTTGAGTGGAGTTATGATGTGTTTTTGTGTTAGGCTTCCTTGTGTGTGTGTTTGTTTCTTAAAAAAAAAAAAAACTTATGCAATTTACCCCCTTTTTTATAGATAGAGTTTCATAAGCTTTATCCATAAGTTTATTTTCTTAATGGAAAAGTTTTATACATAAGTTTTTTGATGATAAAACTTATGAAACTCTTTCTAAAAATTGCAAAATATATCGCTGAAGTTTGGCGCTTGAATTTTACATCTTGAAGTTTGAGAAATTTGATTTTACATTCCAAAATTTAGTTCCGTTAGCAAAATCATACCTTCAATCAGTTTTGACTTTTAAATGACACGTTATCATGCTGAAATGTTGTGTGTGTGTGTGTGTGGCCAAACCAGCCCTTAAATAGAGTCGTTTTGCCCAAAACTCACAACACAAACTGCAGATTTAATACTACACTGTTTCACAACTATTCCCAAACTTAAAATCTCATGAACAGCTCATTCCCAAGTCCTTTTTTACAAATTTTAGCAATGGAGTATTTTTTTTTTAACCGAGTGCCCAATTAATGCTGTTATGCTCCAAACTAGGTTGAGTGAGGCACGCCAACTGTTTGACTAACCTGCCTATCTTTTGTCTTTCTAAAAAAATCATTTGCTTAAATCTATTTTTATCTTGAAAATTTAAAGATTGTCACTTGATTAACAAATTTTGAACACAAAAGTATTTGGGAATGAGGTGTTCATGGGGTTTTGAGTTTGAGAATAGTTGTAAAACGGCGTCACATTAAATATGTAGTTTGTGTTGTGAGTTGTGGGCAAAATGGCTTCGTTTAAGGGTTAATTTGGCGCCAAAAAAAAAAAAAAATGTTAGCATGATGATATGTTACTTAACAGCCAAAACTAACCGAGGGTGTGATTTTTCTAACGGAACCAAACTTTGGAGAGTAAAATCAAATTTCTTAAATTTTAGGGTAAAAAATTCAAGCAACCCCAAACTTCAGGGTGCACTTTGCAATTTACCAAAAAAAAAAAACATGTTGATAAAACTTAAGGAAGATATAATATCTTAAACAATAAATAAATAACTATATATATATATATATATATAAATTAGAAAACTTAATGTGTTACACTTTAAAAGATTGTGTATAAATATTTTCCTTTAACCTATTTGGTAATATTGAGAATTTTTACCTATTGAAAAAGATTTTAGTAATCATGACAAACTTAGGATTAATGCAATTACAGACTCACCCTTTCACCCAAATTTACACAAGTGACATACACTGAAATCGTGACTTTAAATCATGGATTTGGTGCACTTTGTGTATGTATATAAATTTGTGTGAAAGAATGTGTATAATATACACCACCCATGAACTTATTAACATAATTTACTCAAGTAGTTTCTACCTCAAAGAAAGAAATTTGTCACCATTTAGTTTTCAGGCAAGGAAGGAATTTTGCAGAAAGAGATGTGATCCCATGAGAAAACACCTGGAGAATAAGAAAAGATTTTTTTTCTCTTCACCAAATGTTTCTAGGGTTACAAAGTTCGATGTAAAATAGGCTGACCCATTATAGGAGAAAACCCTTTCTAGAATTTCCCTCAGGCCACAGCCGAATGCATCTGCATCACTAAGAAGCTAGTGTAATTATTAATTAGTACCAGTCTAATGAACTTTGGTTCCCATTGTAGGAAGCTATAAAGTCTTAAAGACTTACATATGGCTGTATGGCTCACCAGTACATAAAAACAAATCAGAATAAAACCCAATTAATTAAAGTTTACAAGATAAGATATATGCTTTTCGACCAATTAATGATCATTAGTAGATAGAGTTCACTATCACCTGTGATAGCTGTGATTATGTGATCACCACAAGACCCAAACCTCTGTTTCCCTATCTCTAATATCTAATGTCTGGGGCTCAAAGTTCAAGATTAGTTGTCTCCATCCCCAATATCACTATCTTTAGATTAACAAAATATAGGAAGAGTTATCCATAAAAGCAAGTTTAATACTCAAAACCCTAGGTAAAGTAAGGGGTCCCCCCATTTTGAGTGTTAATTTTGATGGGGTCCTATACTAATTGCGGTCCCAGCAATAACCTTCTCAAAAGAATTAGAGTAAAGGTATGTGTCCAAAAACATTCTTTATAACAGAGTGCTATTATTAAACAATAGTGGCTAGTGTGGGGACTCTGGATTGTGGCTTCCGGCCTTACGCACATGTTGTGTTCCCCTTGTCTCTGATCTGAGACATCTGATCCATGTCCTTTGCTCATGATATCTCATCCTGGTTGCCTGGCTTGGTTCATATACAAAGAAAGGGGAAAAAATTCCTAGGTTGGGGTTTGACCAATTGGCTTTTTCATCATCTTACAAATATACAGAAGCATATATATTGGGAGGAGTTATACCATGCATCCGGGTGTATATATCTTCTTTTTTACATACATCGAACATATAGTGTATTTTCCCTTACGTTGGAAGTATTAAACTCCTAAAATGCTAATTTAGCACTCCAAAAAAACACCCATATTCGAGGTGCTAAGTCTAAAAAAGAATTGTTTTTTATTCGCTATCTCTTGTTCCTCTCACTTTTCTCTCTTTTTGATCTCGCCTCGCTACTGGCACCTTTGAGTTGAAGATTAGCGTGGGTCGATCACATTGGTGTGGGTTGTTTTGCAGATCAACATGGGTCATGGTGTTGAGATCAGTTGGAGGCATTAAGATCGGTGTGTGGTGGCGGCTTGGTCAATCTTGGGTATTAAAGCAATATGGGTATAAATTATTTTCCTTAACATGAAGCTGGAATTTAAAGTGGATTGCAACAACACAATACCTTATGCCAATTTTTTTTGGAAGAAAAACACCATCAGAACTAAGGGCTCTTCAAGGGTGTATATGGAACTTGACTTCCTCAGCTATGAAGGGCTATTGCTGTGGATTGAACTAATTACCCTTTTTGTGGTGGCCAAAGTGTCTTCCATATAGGGGGTCACTCGAACAAAACAATTTACTTATTTTTTGGTCGAAAGGCCTAATATATTAGCTAGACAACAACAAGAACTAGACTATTAAAAGTAGCAACTGCCCTAATATATTAGCTAGACAACAACAAGAGCTAGACGATTACAAGTAGTAACTGCCCTAACAAGCGGTAGCAAGTTCTCTATCATAGGTGGTGGGTTATCAAAATGCACAAAAGTACAAGACAAATTAAAACTCAATTTTACGAGCACATCAGCGTACTGGTTAGCCTCATAGTAGATATGCTCAAACCGAGTCTTGAAGCTTGTTCTCAATAGGTTCCTACAATTTGTGAGCAGTGGTTCCAATAGTTGGTTAGCAACAGAGTTCTTCCTCAATTGAACATTAGATTACATCTAGTTTGATAATAAAGTTTTCAATGTGGAGTTCTGAGGCTAAGGTAAGCCCATCTCTTAAGGCCCAAATTTCCTCTAGTCAGCTTGTAGAGGTGCCATTTCCTCTGGAGAAACCACAGAGCCATTCACCACTCGAGCAAAGCATTGCTTTTAGAGGAAAATTACATTGATTTATTGTCACTAATGGCATAATTTTAAATGGCAGTGAACTGAAAGATGAAATTAAAATTTAAAAGAGGCAAAACGAATTTTCATTTTTAAATACGTTTAGAGCTAAAGTTTTCAACTTTAACATGTAGATGTAGGCTTGTAGTTGTCCCAATAAAGCCTCAAGAAAAAGAAAGTAGGAGGAAAAAGACATATGGGGGGAACCAACTTTATAAACCAATCACGTTTCTCATTTCCATACTTTTCTTTAGTTCCACCGCGTAAGAGAATTCAAACTTTTCTTTGCTTTGCTTTGATTTTTAGACCATAACTAGGGCCTAGAACCCATTAGGTAGAGACCCTTGAGAAAATCTCTCACATGCCTAGCTTATATTGGATTGGAGAGAATACTATGTTTGTTGGGACCTATACAAGTTTGACTGGGACTGGCATAATGGTTACAACCTTTCTAACATGGGTCCCCAAGTTTCCCTCTTTTCTTCCATTCTTTAAAAAGTTTGATTAATTTGGTTTATAAAAGTTCCTTTTTTGTTCTCCAATTTCAATTTTCAAATAAGGTTCTATGTTAGTTTGGCTTCAAAGTCAATGATGCTATACAAGGAGAGCAATTGTAGAAATACTATGAATTAATTCTCAATGTGGGCCATGTACCACTAAAAGGTTCTTTGCCTTCTAAAGTGTTAAGTATATTTTTTCAAGAAATCAAGTAGGGTGGATTAAAATGATTGAAAAATCATTTATGTAGCTACATGTGTCTTTGACTGGCATAAGTTATATGAATAGCCTCAATCTAAATTCAATCAAAGTGGTTTATTCCAAAAAAGGCATTAGATAGGGACAAATATATCAAACCAAGTTAGAGAGTATGGGTTGATAACCATTTGATAAAAGATTTCAGTATATTTCATACCAAAAAAACAAAAGTAGAGCTAAATTATGATTCATCACCTTTTGATTAAACATATTTACAGTTCATCTCTTTGTAGTTTAAAAAAGGGGAAGAAGGACACAATTTGGTGAACCAATCAAGCGATGCCATATCATTATCTATATGAAATCCTTTTTGGAACAACAACTATATGAAATCCTAGTTGCACATAATCCTTTTTCATTTTTCCTTTTTCTATTATGGTTGCATTCTTCCTAATAGAGTGATTATATTTGAGGTTTTAGCTCTTAATTTTAATGAAAGCAAGTTCCCAATTGATTGATTATGTCGTGTGTTGAACCATGGACTCCAATAAAGTGTGGCACTTAATTGGTAAGAAAAAAGTTTTCATTAAGGTGAGTCTTTGACTAGTTGTGGCCACAAAAGAATCACACAAGGAGGGGATTTGTTGGCATATTAAGCCGGTTAATGTATACCCTAAGTACATTTATTAATCATCCATTTTAAGAAATTTTTTTACGAAAAATTGTCAAAAAGTTGGTTATTTTTTCATTTTATTATTAAAAGTTTCATAAAATGGTTTATTAATCGATGCCCAAAGGGCATTTGTTAGTAAAACTCTATTAACTTTGGAAAGATAAAATTGGTTAATTAATTGGGTCCCTTATCAAGTTTTAATGCGTGAAGATTGAATTGAATTTGAGTATTGTCGATTCAATCCCACTTAAACCTTTTTAGTTAATATTTTTTTGAGTTAGTATGTACCAAGCTCTCACAATCTCAAATATCAAATTAAACAATAAATATAAAAGGCAATTTTTATCATGGGTTTGGAAGGTTTTGGATCAAATCATTTTTCTATGAAGCTCAATATAAATAAACACTAAAACCAATCCGTCCTCAAGTTTATTCATTATATGTCTCATGTCAACTCAAAATTTCATTGTTTTAGATGTCGAAGAAAACTGTTTCGTGAAAATTTTGAGAAAAATAAATCTTAAATTGGACGAGTTTAGCTTAAATACAGATAACAATACTTTGCCACTGTATATTATACTACCGGACCATATATAAATTTTTAATTGATTCATTTAGCTTGTGACAAGTGAGAAGCCCTTGAAGTTGATTGCGATCCCAATATGAAGGCCTCATTTGTTTTAGGGGTTGCCTGACTCAGGGCCTTTGTTTGAGGAGACTCTAGCCCAGCTTAACTGCATCATGGGCTGTCCTCTGTTGACAATCAACTCATGGGCCTCTTTCATCTAAAAAAAACATAAACTCATGTGCCTCTTCTTTATCTTTGTTTATTAAGGAAAGTATATATATATATATATATATATATATATATATATTTTTTTTTTTTTGAGTAATTGTTAGGTATCTTTGAATTATTGTGATGTGAGGTTTGTTCCTTTCACATTTATAGTAAATTTTACTAGTAATTTTTGTTCTTTTGGGCATCAATCTGCTATTGTCATAACTTATGATGTACGAACACTTCATTTGGGGTGCCGTACTTGTATTATATCTATATTGTACTTGTGTCATAACAGTGTTCTATTTTCTATATCGTGCTATAATTTGTCAAAAATTACTCCTATCACCATATCGTACCCGTATCCGTGTCTATGCATCCTAGGTCATAACACCACAGTTGTAAAGCTTGGGGAAAAAAAGGAAAAAAAGAAAAGAAAATTTAATTACTTAAACATGTCTCTCTCATGGAGAGAATTGAACAACATCACTAATCACAAAGCTCTTGGTCCAAACTCCACCAAAGTTAAAAAGCTTATAAATTTTGTACTGTGCATTAAAATGGCCTCTAACGTAATTGAGGGATTTGACCCAATTATGTGCATAGACGTGAGTTTAGATGGATGTGAGGTTTGTTTGGTTTTTTGTTCACATGTTGTTCCATGTGGAAACTCAGGTCACATACAAAAACCCATTTTATTTTGATTATTAGTAATGTCAATATTTTTTATCTATTACTTATAATGACAAAAACTATTTTAACATAACACTAACACATTTAAAATGTTAGTAACCATTTTGACATACAGTGCAAACGATAGAAACCAAAATAATAATTAACCCTTAGAGAAATATATTCATCACCAATTTCTTGTGATTTTTAAAACAACATTGAGAGAAGAATAAATTTCTTGTTAAAAATCCAAAGTAACATGTTATTAAGGTCGCCATAAATTCCTTCCCTTTATAAAACCAGAATGATTCATTTACACAGCATAAAGCATGCTAAAGTAAAGGAGAGACAATTTAACATGCATATTCCTTGGGAGCAGAACTCAATTTTGCATGATCTGCCCTTCTTGGCTTTCTCCTCCATTCCCTAACATTTCAACAGGAGAGAAAGATAGAAAATTTTGTACATTGTCACCATTGACATAGACTACCTTAAAGATGTCATACTTAAATTCGAGAGAATGACGATCAAGATAAGGCAGCATTGAACTTCTATGATCCGAGTTTAAAATCCATGAGTAACAAAATTGGAGAGACTTCCACACGTAAAGACATGCCACACTTGGGCTGCTTTGGCATTTCAAGCAAACTCCAGCAGCAACACCTTCCATCTTTAGAAAGCGAGATTTGAATAATGCTAAGAATGCATAAGAAAGGTCATTTAGGTCTCCACCATCAGAGGTCATTGCTATATTCATGGATACTGTGTCACCAGTCGAAAACCTTACGGCTGAGAAGCCATCTCTTGATTCTCCAGCATATGCATCAAAGAAGCTATGCTCAACTAAGATAGCCATGCTTGATATATTGGTTAACATTGAGACCTAGGACAAGATTGAAGAGGGTATTAGAGGAGAAGTGCCAACAAAAATTAAAGAGAATCTGATGGGCTAGGGATGCAAATGACAAAATACTAAACAAAAGAAGTCATTATATGATCTTTTCTGAGCAAAAATCATCTGAGAATTCCCACTAGGATTGATTAAATAATTATAAAAAAGAAAAATGATTAGGTATTCATAGCACAAGCAACGACGTGATTCTCCCCACCAATAAATATAATTCACTCATTATACCGTTACTGATATAAACTCAAAAAGTAGTATTAGATGGCTTATATTTATTAGTGTGAAGTAACATGCAAGTTGTAATCTAGGAAAACTCCCCTCTTCTGGCTCCAAGTATCAAAAGAAATTATGAATAGAGGAATTAAGAGAGTATATTTCAGGATCAATATATTTTTTTTCTTCAAAATTTAACAACGAATATAATGTCATATCATTACAAATTTTAAATAAATAATATTAGATATATATTTAGATCTTTACTATTTAATATGAAGATTCCAAACTATAAATTAGATCAAGTCAAATAGAGGGGATTTTTTTTTTATTAAGTGAGATTGATTTCTAGCTATGGACTAGTTTAATCTAAGTGTATGTATGTAAAATTCTCAGAGACTTAAACTCCGGTTATTGCCTCTCTTACATCTTAAAAATACTTATACTTATAGAGTGACCATCATACCAAATGTGTTGTTGTAATTAATAGTAGGAATTCTAAGAATAAGTTAAAATGTTAAAATTTTCTTGAGCATTAATCACGCAATAAAAGGCAAATAATCATGTAGTAGATGGACCTTATGCGGCCCATTACCCCATCGATCTTGTCATGACCCTAAAGTAATGCTCCATGGTTTACGTTGTTGACTTATGGTCTATGTATTTTCTTAAGGAGAATTTTTATTTTGGAGAAAATTAAGAAAAATTATTTTAGTCTATCTAGAAGTGAACTCAATAAAAATAAATCTAAGATATTTAAATAAACATACAAGGAAAAAAATGGGAGCTCTGATAATATTTACTAAACTTACAAGGCTAGTACTTATTGATTCTTTGTTTTCACAAGATCTCTTCAGCCATGCTCCATACCATATAATCTGAACGAAAGATTAATCAATTAAGATCTCCAAAAACAAGTATGTTACAGTTTGGTTCTTCCCATTCAAATGAAAATTGACATAAAGGAATTATCAAAGAATATCAAATACACTTCTAGGACCAAAAAAAAAACACTAATAGTGTGAGGCAATGTTAAAAACATCTTAAGTTCTATTAGTCTCATTGGGCCATCGAAATATGTGCCTGGAAATCAGGCTGATTGGTTCAAACTTCAAAGGACAATAAAAAAAATTTGATTTGATTGGAAAGGAGAAACAAAATTAGTACATTTTTTCTATCCCAAAAAAAGGTACATATTAAATACCAATTTACTCAAATTACAGGATGGCCAAGTGTTACTCAAATGTAACCATAGTTTTTTTTTTTTTTTTGATGTGAAATGTAACCATAGTTGATTAAATAATTAGTAGTAATAATGATACTAAATGAACAAATAAAAGACTGATTTATTGATTCAAAAACTAGGGTCCGTTTGGTTGGAGAAATGAAAAAATGGATGGAAAATTGTGGAAGGATGGAAAAGTGGGAAGATAGAAAATATTTGATTTTTACTTTTGTGTGTTTGGTTAGAGGGGTGGAAAAGTAGGAAGGTGGAATATTTTTTTGTTTAGTTGGAAAGAAAAAGGGAAGGATGGAAAATGTAATTTATATAAATTAACTATTATACCCTTGTTATATAATAAAGTAAAGGGTATGTGAGAGAGTATTTGTGTAAAATGAATTTCTTACCACTTTTCTCTCCTCATTTTCCTCCTAATTTAGGAGGATAAAAAAAAAGTGAGTCTAGGATGGAAAACTTTCTCCCTAATTTTCTGCCTCTACTATTTTCCTTCATCAACTAAACAGTGGAAAACAGCATTTTTTACCATATTTTCCTCTTCTTATTTTTCATCCTCCTTGTTTTCACTCTAACCAAACATCCCCTTAAGTTGGAAGCTATAAAAAGGGCTTACACTTACATAAAACTGCTTCTGCAATTAATTTTATTTAGAATAAGAAAAGGAGGTAAAGAAAGTTATATATATATATAGTTTCGTTTAACAATCTATTTTGAGAAATTTTTTATGAGAAATTGAAAAATCTGTTAAAACATAATCACTTTATTATTTTTCCGTAAAAAAGTTTTTTAAAATGGTTTACTAATATATATCCTTAGGGTATATGTTAGTAAAATCCTATATATATATATATATATGTGTGTGTGTGTGTATTTGTTGTAATCCAAATTCCAAATTCCAAAGACAAATAATAGTTTAAAAAACTTTAGGGAACACTTTTAGTGAGAATCAAATTCGGAAACAAAAGGAATTGAAACCAATATTGTCCATGTAAAACAGTATAATGGAAACTGAAATACAGTAAAGTAATTGAATATAAATACAAAGCAAGTATATTTAATCTGAAATGAATGAAAGTTCTTACCATATTTCCATGAATGCTCTTGAAAATAGAGTTTTGTACACAACCAAGAGTCTCAGTGCATAAAGAGAATTGTTTGAGGGCGTCAATAAATTCATCAACCAATACTACTGTTGGCCTGAAGATGAAAAAGCATATATCCAAATTTCTATTGTTAAAAGGCACAGAGCAGGCCATTCCTTTCTCTCTCAGAGTTTCAGTCTCAGCTTTCTTTGCTTATTTTCTTTGAAGCTTCTGTCTCTCCTAAATGAACCAAGGAGAGCAAGAAAAGCCAATGAATACTCGAACCTTCGATGAGAAAATTGTTTAAAGGTATAGTTGAAAAGACGAAAATTCAATTGGTCATGGTGACTGACTTGCCAAGTCTTCTTTGGCTAGTTCAACTTCTGAGACGGTGAAAAAGGAATTTAAAAAAAAAAAAATGAATGAAGACTTTGAAGTAGAGATGCTCAAGTCTTTTACATTGACTAGTCCTGGATGTTCACTGGCAAAAGAAACAGACTGATTCTATATGCTAATATATAGAGAAAAAAGAAAAGTAAATAATAAGAAATTGAACAAGGAGACTTTTATAACCCAAGGATTGGAAGTTCTTACCCAAATTATTGGCATCCTAAATCCAAGTTATCGGTGTTCTTCTTTGTTTTTGTTTTATTTTTTTTTTTTAGTAATGTGATTAATAATTTACTTAAAAATTCGATGCCTCGTTCTCGTTGTGATATGATACAATTATATGAAGCTATCTCAGCCTTCTTAGGTTCTCACAATTTGATTTATTATGTTTATATATAAGCCATAGTTAATCTAATTAAGCTAACCATTTCTATTTTTATTGGGGTAAGTTTCATTTTAAATTTCAAATTTTATGTATGATTTCAAATTAAACCATAAATTCCTAGAAGTTTTAAATTAAACCTTTCGCTTAAAGAGAGAGAGAAAAAAAAAAACCAATTCAAAGTTCAAAGCATAGACCCATTTATAGTGATGTCGTGAAGAAATTAAAACAAAACTCTCTAAACAAAACACTGTCGTGTAATTATTTCAACACATGTGCCTTTCTCTTTTCTGTGCTGTTCTTTTTTTACTTGAGAAGAACACATGTGAATGCATCCCATCTGATGTCACTCCAAAGAAAACGTGTGCATCAAGGATTTGCAATTTTATATTTTTTTGCCAACCCATTTTTCATCAAATAAAAAATAAAAAAATTCTTAGTTTGTATTATACTAGTAATATAAGATTTACATTACAAGTACAATGTAATTATCCTAAAATATCCATCTATTTTTTTTATTATGAATAAAATTGAGGTACAATTAATTTTTAAAAAGTTTACGCAAAAATAGATGTATTGATTTACGTAAGAGTGCGCATAGAATATAAAAAATAGTTAATGTTCAAGCAAGTTTCAATAATACCATTGTAAGAGCATTCCTATCAAAACTTTTAAAAGTTTTAGCATTTAGCATATCAAAAAGATACTTTATTAATTTTAACAACTCATTTTACAATATACTCAATTCTATTTTTTTTACCATTTCGTTTAAAATAATATAAACTACTCATTAAAATAATAAAAAACAACTACACAAATCACCTTTTTGCACTACAAATATTAATATAATAATATATTTTTAAAAAAAAATTGGAGCTACAGGGAGCTTTCAAAGATGAAAGCTCATTGTAGCTCAGTTGCTATTTTTTTAAAGTTTAACATGTTTGTTGTAACTTGCTTTTTGGTATTTTTTACAAATTTGATGTTAAAATTTAGCATTTATAGTGCTGTTGGAATGCTATTCTTAATGAGAATGCTAGTCCAATGATAACAGTTACAACTACACTTGTACTCGTGGTTTCAAGAGTACATGTAGAGATACACCCCTCGCAGTCCAAACTGCAACAGGAAATGCTATTCGAATGATAAAAGCTAAAGTCATGATAAACGGCCCCAATCTCACACGAGATGTACTGTTTTTGTTTTATTGACAACTACGTATTTAAATAGAACTAAGTGTATTGCATCTTTTTCTCAAAAAAAAAAAGTGTATTGCATCTAATGTAATCTAATGTATTTATTGTATTTTTGTTTTATCCTTTCATTAATACCCCAATTTAATCCATGAATTAATGACAAAAATATGAAGTTACAAAACCATATATAAACTCGTAATGCATAGTGTGAAATATTATAACAAGTCACATGTCTCCTTTGTTATATTTCAAAATTATGTAAACGATGTAAGGTTGAAATTTATCAACCATTTTGTTGATTTTATTCCGTGTCAATTTGCTTGTAATTCAACATTTATAAACCCTGTATTTAGGTGGGATTCTTGTAAGGGTAGTGTGTGAGAAAGTGTGAAGAAATGCTCAAGATTGTGCAGTGAAGCAGGGACTCGCGACTGGATCTCGCCGGTAGCTCACGGCTTTCAAGCCGCCAGATGATGCACACGAGTGAAGTATGCTGAGAAGATGAACAGTCACGCCAGTTGTAACACTACAGGACAAAAAGTCCAGTCTGACCATTTTGTTTGCTCACGGCTTGAACTCACGACTCAGTCAAGTCGCGAGGCCAAGTCGCCAGCTAGCCCTGTTTGGAAAAACTTGACTCTTCGCATTCCTTTTTCACTCCAGTATAAATATCCCTTATACCTACGAAATGTAAAGAGTTTCTAGAGAGAATTTTGAGAGAGAATTTTGACTCATCCACAATCTTCATATAGAGACTCTTCAAATTCCTCTACTCTCTTCCTCTCCATTGTTACATCTTTGAGAGGTACATTACCAAAACCTTTTCTCACCATATCCATATCTGTGAGAAGGCTGTTTGGTGCTTTGGGAAGTAGTTAAGAAGGGACCAATTTCATATTGGTTGATGCTATGGGTTATAGCGGAATCCGGTAAACTAAAGAAGAAATAGGGTCGGCGCAACCTCGTTGGAGTAGAAGCTTGGAGGGCTTAGGTACACTGGGTAGATTAGGCTTGGAGGGTCTTTTGCTGTCCATGTATCCCAACTATATTCTTTAATGGATTATTGACCGCTTGGAAGGCGGCGGAAAGGTTTTACGTCGAGGGCTTCAGTTTCTTCTTTGATAACACATTGCTGTGTTGTCCTTGTGTTTGCATCTCTCTTCCCTTAATCTTTGCCATTTAATTTTTGTTGTGGATGTGATTTTATTTGGTTTAGATTATGTTATCAATTCTGTTTTAGCTTATTTACATTTTCCGCACGTATATTGTTTGTTAATAAGCTTGAATTGGTAATTTGTAATTTAGGGGTTTAAACGTTCAAAGGTGTTTTACACGCTATTTTGAACTTTCAAACGAGATTGGTCTTTATATACATAATTCTAATAGACTTCTCCCAAAAAAATAAAAAAAACCAACAATTCTTTTTTCCTTTCAATGGTTATATATGCCAGAACAACAATGTTAAGAACACAAACTTTTTCAAAACTTACAGAGATGATAAGTTTCGTTTAATACAATATCATCTTCATATGAGTGTATCTTTAACACTATTTCTATTGTATACCAATCACTACATGTTATCTTAACAAAAAATAGTTGTTCCTAAGGATGACAATTTTTCCCCACCCCACTTGACCCACCTTTCCCCGCTTCGTACCGCACAGGTTTTTCCCAACTTGCAGAGGTGGTGGGGCGGAGATCAGTTTATACTTTTTAAACCCCTACCCTCACGTTAATAAGAGTTAAATTGTAAATTTTTTATACCCTAAAACCCTACTATTTAAACAAATATATCATCGGCTTATTTTATTCTACCCAACGTGCCTCTCTATCTCTCTATCTCTCTAGCAAAGTTGGTAATAAGGTACCAATTTTAACATTTTTTTTTTAATTAGAAACAAATTTATATACTATTGAATCATTAACCCCATTCAACGTCTTTCTCAATATAGTTTTCATCATGAACATAATAGAATGTTTTCTATTTTTATGAGTTACGGGTCTGAATGTTTGTGTAGTTATTTCTATCATGAACAAATTGGAACTACATATTAGCTTGTCCTATGAGGTACGGGTCTATACATATATATATATATATATATATATATATGGTAGAAAAAATAAAAGCTCCATATTAGTTTCACTCATAAAAATAATATATATATATACATACATATATATGTGTGTGTGTTAAAAAAATAAAGAAAAAAGATGTTATAAAAATAAATTAAAGACAGAAAAAAGCATTAGGTATTATTAAAAAATAAAAAAAAATATTTTATTGAAAGTTAACTCATTGTACCTACTGGTGTGTTTGGTTTGTATCTTGAAGCAATTCTGATGGGATAAATTATTTGTAATTTCATGTGTATTTTTATTAATGAAACATGTAATTCTATTTAAAAAAATTGTAATAATTGTAAGACAAATTAACAAGAAATAAAGTTTTACGGGATAAGATGGGGCTATGCGGGTCCTAAGGGGTAAGGATGGGGCAAGAAAACTTTCCCCATCATGCAGAGCGGGGAGAGAATGTGGCAAAACAAAACTATGTGAGACATGGGCGAAGATTCCATCCTTCGACCCCATTAGACTTCACGTTGGAAACATTCATGTGCGGACCTTTGTGAAAACATGAAGATAATGTTGTGATTGTACATGGCAAGGAACTTTCCTTGACCAGTCCTCCGTATAAATTAAGAAGTGTTATGTCTATATCATTTTTACAACACTTTTATAACAAATCTTAAATAGTAAATTGCTGTTGGTTCTAATTTGAACTTATCACTGAAATTACTCTTTTGCCCACTAGTAACAACTACCAACTTGTCAATTTGTCATGAAAATATTATAAAAATATTGTAAACATAATATTTCTACAACATAGATTACATAGAATTGATTATATTTCCACCGGCCGTTGCAGGCCAATAATTTATTTACCCCTTCATCAGCTAAAGCCTAAAGCATAGTTTTTGTGGGATAATAAACAAGCCCATCCCATATCTTTCCCCGGAATGCAAATCAAATGCATCAGGTTGTACTGATGCAATAGCAAGCTTAGCAACCCTTGGAAATAAAAAGTCTTTTTACAACCCGTCATGAGAATAGAACCCAAAATGAGCTAAACACCAAACCATCCAACTAGAAGTTCACAAAACATTAGCTATCAAACAAGTACCCGTTCAAGCAATTGACTTGTACCTGACATATTAATCAAAATTAAAAGTCATGTCCAGTGGAATATTCATTGTCCAACATTATTGTCATCCTGTGATATAACATTACTCAGAGTTCTCGGTTTACTGCATGTAGATATTCACTTCTCTTTTACATCTTAACACTTTTCCCATTTGATAAATGCATGGCAGATTAATTGCTTGGAAATACATTATAAGGTCCTTTCTAACACCAGTTCTGAAAGCATAACCATCTGCCTCTAGCATGTGAATCAAAAATCAATTTCTGTACTACCCTCCGTATAATTGTCTTAATTCTTCAGACCTTGCTGTTGAAAATACAAATAGATGACTCAAACATTATTGCATTAGTTTCCTCTAATCAATTTGGGCTGGAAACTGTAAGTATATATCTGATCTTAATTCAAGGTTCATGCATTAACCTACACACACAAAAGTAGAAAAGATATTCATTAAATTTTGGCTTTTCTTTTTCCACCCAGTGCTAGTAGAAATTACAAATGAAACAATTTCAAAGCAAGAGAAATACCATTTTTTTTTTTTTTAAAGAATCAGAACTGCCAACTTGTGCACTAGTTTCAAAGACATTTGGCGCAGTCCAAATGAATTTTATACTAGTGAAAGGAGTTAATATCACACCAGTCATCAAATCAAGTTGTTTGTGTGTGCTCTGTGCAGTGGTTAAATTTAATTATGTACAAAGAACCAAGCAAAACTTTGCACATGCGAGGTCTTTAATGCAATGAGGTACATGGGTGCTATCTATTAGGAGAAGATTAAGATTTGTACGTTTCTTTAAGGTCTCCATGGAGCATGATTGACCATGTGGCTGTGGGTTTGCAGTGGGGATGGTGGTGAGCTTGGTTGTAGATCTGAAATAATGGAATCAAAGAGGAAGGAGAAAAAGACACTAATAAATGTTGCCCCTCTTAGACATTTTAATCATAATGAAAAAAACTCATGTATGCTCTCCTCCATCCAAATTTGTTAGGATCCTAAGTAGGATTAGTGAGAGGGTCCCGTGGATTAGGTCATAGAATCAGATCAAGGATCTTAGGATTCTACTTTTTAAAAAATAAAAAAATAAATACTAGTAATCATAATTTACAATATATTTTAAAGAATCATTAGGAAAAAAAGGGGGATTTTGACATAAATGATATATAAAGGCAAGTGTATAAATATATATATATATATATATATTGGAATTGGCTTACCTGAAGTACTTTTCAAAAAGGAATCTCTTTTTGTTTTAATGAAAGATTGCCACATCACACATTAACTAAATAAAAGGTAAGGATTAAAATCCATTACCACTTGCCATTATATATTTAAAACAAAAGAATATGTCCAGTTAAAAATGTACTAGAATTAAGTCAAACCCATATTTTCTATAATCAATCCATTAACCAGATATAGATATGTATTATATATAGATATGTATTATATATTGATAATTTACAATAAATATTTATATATATTTAAATCTCAACCCAAGGCATAAATTAAACCATTACTTACATCAAGGCATGATATGGCATCAACTACTATTATTAATCAAGTTTTATATAGTTTATTCAGTTAAAATAAATAAATAAAAAATCACCTCCTTTTATCTCATGACATCTATATATTGACATACTCAGCTTCCACTACAAGCTACTCCTAAATAAACCCATCATCACTCATAAAGTCTATCACGCATCTGGCTCCTAATTTCAAGCCACCCTCCAAGACCAAGTGCAAAGAAAGCACAGAGCAATTGAGAAAGAAGTGGAGAAAAAAGGGGAAAAAAGAAAAGAAAAGCAGAGAAGTGAAGAGCATAAAGCTGAAGCTACAAAAGGCAACCTTCAGTCAGTGGCAAAGGGCTATCGGTGATCAACACTTCCTCCGACAAGTGCATCTTTGTCAAGACCATCGACATGCAAGAGGCCATCTGTCCACACTACCATCACCATCTAGGCCTCTCTCTCTCTCTCTCTCTCTCTCGGCTTATGATTTTTCTTTTTCTTCTTGAAAATTGAAGTTGGTATGTGTGAATGGATTTGTTAGCTATGTCGAGAAGCATAGTGCGGATAAAGGATTTTGTTATTTTGGTTGAAAGAGGTTTGATTTGTGCCTGTGGTAGAATCATCCAGAATCAACACTGGATCGCAATCCTACGTGATCCAACACGAGACTCTACCCTGATTACAATGTATGAACAATTTTATTCCGGTCTGGATTGCAATTTGATAACCATGCCTCCATCTATGTAAAGACATGTGATGAAATGTGGAGAGTACAATAGTTCTTAAACTTTGAGGTTTCCATTGCTAAAATCAACAAGACAAGGACAAAATAGAAACCAAGACCAAAGCAGAGAGCAGTTAGACCAATTTTCTAATGATACATAACTAGAATGAGGTGTTACATTTTGCACGTGTTATATGTGCGAAGTAGGATAGATTTTAAAAATCAATTAACGTGTGCTTGTAGTAGAGAAGATCTAGGGTAAGGAGAATTTGTGGATTTAGAGTTTAGAACCTTCAAAAGAAGGGTTAAGTTTCAAGAATGTCTAGGGTTTAGTAGGGCGGGCATAAAAAAATTTTGATTTAGTGGGTTGCAAAAGAGATGAGAAGAAACTGAAATTGAATATACCCACAAGCTGTGAGCAGCGCACATGAACAATACACATGAATAGTGACAGAATATCAAATACAATAGCGAAGGGAAGGGAAAAGGAGAAATGAGCACTCTAAGACCAACATGCCTCAACATTCAACACTCAACTTTTCTATTAATAGACTCCATATATTGTTTAAGTACATTGAGCACAAATAGAATTAGGACTCCAAGCATTCTAGATAGGAAACTTTGGTTGCCATCGTAATGGTGTTATCTAGAGGGCAGTCCCTCATTGTTTAATGTAGTGCATTTCACGGGAGAGAAACAACTGGAGCTCTGTGGATTTTGAAAGGACAGTAGCAAACCTAAAGCTTTTCTTTTTTAAAATGTTATCAGATTGGATGTCAACCGTATGAAGTCATTCTATTTTTTTATGATTTGAATAAATTTCCATTAATTACCAAAAGAGAAAAAAAAAAGAAAAAGAATAAAGCGTATTAGGGTGGCGTTTGGATTCACGTTTTGCGTCCATGTTACAAGTTTCCTTCTTCTTTTTGTTTTTTTTGGGCAGACAAATTTCACTGTTATGCTACTGTTTATGCACTGTTCATAAACAGTAGCCACAATTGTTGACCTTTCTCCTGTGAACAGTGCATTCGTGCACTGTTCATAAAACCCATAAATATCACTTTTTAGCAACTTTTTTTATTAAAAATGAGTCCCATAGTATTATTCACACATTTAAAAATTATTTTGGTATAGTGTTTTCAGTTTTCAATTTTCAGCAATAAGTTCTATCCAAATCAACCTTTGGACTCCTAATTTGACCAGTAAACTGAAACCCAATAAGGCAATGAAAGACTAACTTGGAAAGGAATAAACCTAAGACACAGAATTTACTAGGGAATTTTAAACTCAACTAAATTACCAAAATACCCTTAATTTGCAAGAGTTGCAGAAAATTACAATTCTAGACCTGAATACAAAATTGACCATAACTCATAAATCCCAAATTAAAAATGTTTTAATCCTAGAATACTTATATCTAGACCTTTAAAACCATAAGAAACTTCGATTCTATTAGACTGACTTCACACATTAACCAAATAAAATAAATCAATAACAAAAATTTTGAAGGGGTAACAAATTAATCTTTCATGCCTGCATCAATGGGAAAATTGGTTTTTTTGGGAAGGGGGGGGAGGGGGGGGAGGAGGGAAGTTGTTTGCAAGCACACACTTCTTGCACCAAATTCAGAGGCGCATGCTACTTTGTAGGGGTTGATGTGGTTAAAAGCTTGTTCATGCAGCCAAGAACTCAGAAGCCGCATCATTCAACTCATGTATCATTAAAAAATTTTTAACTAAATAATTATGATCATAGTATAATAAAATAAGAAGAGAAATTTTAGTTTTAAGGGCATTTCCTCACCTTATCATAGGTCTATGGGTATTCTCAAACCATCATGAGCAAGCTGCACAGAGATTCCTTCCCTAAACACATTAAATGGAAAAACTGAATATGAGTGTCTTACTTTATAATATTTCCAGCATCTACAGATAGAGTGCAGAATAAATCTTAATCCCCCAATTCCATGGGGTCTTTCACCTTTCTAGTTTCTAGGTCCAGCTCCATGGTGAAACAAGAAACTGGTGAACTATATTACATACACATTAAAGGTTAACAGCCAAGTCAGGCTGTTACTTAAATGCATTTGGAACAGTTACATTGTGATTCACTTCTAAAAGAGAGAGAGAGAGAGAGAGAGAGAGAGAGAGAGAGAGAGAATTTTTGTACCTTTTAGACCATTCCATTAGAAATTCATTGTCCTTGTGATGATCAAACTCATGAGTCATTCCAATTAGCAGGGTTCGCTTAGGGCATATCCTCTTCAAAGCTTCAAGGGTCTGCAAAACTAGTTAATGTGACATTAGCAGATTATGTACTTAAAGGGGGGAAAAAAAAAAAAAGAATATGTCCTTTAGGGAAGTCAGATAAAAATTTTATTTGTGAAAATGTAAACAGACCTGTGGGAGGCAAAAGTGGACATTATGGGATCCTTCCTGCAATGAGAAGAAAGGCAAAGCAAAATATAAATAAGACTAATTCTTAAATGAAAAGATTGGAGGAACTTGCTTTTAGTATCATAGATGATTACGGGGCCAGAGTTTCCAAAATCACATTTCTTGCCAACAGATAATGTCATTGTCTATCTTGCAATTTATCAATGCCAACTATACATCAATGGAAATATCAAGAGACATATTGAGATATATGTTAAATTAATCAACTCTTATCATTTTTACCCCCATCTACCCCCCCCCCCCACAAAAAAAAAAAAAACTGGTGAAAGGAATTCTTTTTAAACCAACTACAATTTTGTTATGCAAGACAGTGATCATAGTCAAGTTATTCTGTATAAACATACTTAACCAAAAACAAAGACAAAAAAGTTACCATATAAACAGAAACTAATAGAAAATATGTGCAGGTAGAACTGCAATAAAACTATTTAGTGTATACATAACTTACCTTATCATTATGTTGTCTGTCTCGCAATCTATCTGTGAACGTACTCCATTGGATATGTTCTATACATGCATACTTACATGCTTTGACTACCCACATCACATACTTGATGGTTGTGCAACACATTATTCTGCTGTGACTTGTTCACTAAATAATCTCTACCATTTTCTGATTTTATAAATAAACTTGATCTTTAGAAATTGATGTCAAACATAGATATCAGTAACTTTGATTTTATGAACCTTGACAACATACATTTAAATTTTCTTGGCAAGTCATATTCACAAGGTAACAAATAGAAACAGCAACAGTGTTGAATATGCCTCTCTGAAGTTAGGCATTTATTTTGTAAGAAATGAAGACCACAGCAATGAGGTGGTATTTGTATGATGGGGATATACAACACCCCACTCACATAGGGGTGGGTTACACACTTGTTGGATTAACTCCTATGTGAGTGGAGTGTGGGGTCCACTCGCAGTAAGTTAGAAATTCTTCATGTAATCTCAATAAAAAGATGTCAAAATAATTAATAGATTACACAAAGAGCATTGACAAGGTAAATTAATGGTCAAGACCACCAGGCGGAGTACATCAATTGGTTGAAGATGTGCACTGTAGCATCAACGATCAAGCATTGAGTGTTGTCACACTGCACTACTTGAAGATAGCATTTATGCTGCATCATAGATGTGTGATAATTCCAGCAGATGCATTTATGTTATAGCCGTGTAATGGGTATAGCAGAGAATATAAAGCTGTGCATTACATTGTTTGTATGTAATTGAAAATGCATCAAGAATAGACATAAATGGTACAAGCAAAAGAGTTATTCATCAACTTCAGTTGACAAAAGGAGGAGATTTTGGAGAGGGGCTGGCTTGAACGGAGGTTTGAAAAGGAGGAGATTCTTCGAGTTGTCAAAAAGTTGGAAGGAGATAAAGCTCCAGGTCCAGATGATTTTTCTATGACCTTCTATTACCATTGTTGGGGAATTGTGGAAAGGGATGTTTTAGCTGTGTTTGAAGAGTTTTATCAACACAGTATGTTTGGAAAATCTCTTAATGCAACTTTTATAGCCCTAATCCCCAAGAAGAGTGGTGCCTCCAATATTTGAGATTTCAGACCTATTAGTTTGGTGGGGAGTGTATACAAGGCCTTAGCTAAGGCTCTGGCAAACCGCTTGAAAGAGGTTTTATATCAACTGATATCTGAGGCTCAGAACAGTTTTGTGGGTGGTAAACAAATATTTGATTTAGTTCTTATTGCTAATGAGTGTGTTGATAGTAGGGTGAAGAGTAAGATTCCAGGGGTCATTTGTAAGCTGGACATTGAGAAAGCCTATGTTCATGTAAATTGGGAGGCTCTTCTAGATTTGTTGAAGAGAATGGGATTTGGGATGAGATGGTGTAGGTGGATTCGTACATGTATATCTACAGTCCAGTTCTCTGTCTTAGTTAATGGGTCTCCAGCTGATTTTTTTTGGGAGTTCGAGGGGATTGAGACAAGGGGACCCGCTATCTCCTATGTTGTTCCTGGTTATGATGGAGGTTTTTAGTAAGACGATGAAAAGAGTTGAAGGTGCTGGTTTATTTCGAGGTTTCAGGGCTGATGGTAGACGGGGTGGAGGGGTATGTGTCTCGCATATTTTGTTTACGGATGATACGATTCTATTTTGTGATGCATATGAGGAGCATATTCTACATGTTCGGACGCTCCTTTGTTTCCAGGCTGTGACAAAATTAAAGGTTAATGCCTTGAAGAGTGAGATGGTTCCCATTGGGGAGGTTCCTAATATCCCTGTCTTGGCAAAGATTTTGGGTTGCCGGATTGAGTCTTTGCTTATGACTTATCTTGGTATGCCACTAGGGGCGTCCCACAAATCTCCTACTATTTGGAATCCTATCTTGGAGAAAACTGAGAGTAAGTTGGCTGGGTAGAAAAAGATGTATTTGTCAAAAGGTAGAAGACTGACATTGCTTAAAAGCACATTATCTAGTTTTCCGACTTCCTTTTAATCTCTTTTTACTATCCCTACACGTGTGGCCAATAAAATTTGGAGGTTGCAAAGGGATTTCTTATGGGGGGATACCAAGACACATTTGGTGCGATGGGATAAGGTGTGTGCACCTCTGGAAAATGGTGGGTTAGGAGTAAGGAAATTAACTACTTTTAGTAAAGCCTTACTAGGGAAATGGCTATGGTGGTTTGGGGTTGAGAAGACAAGGCTTTGGAGAAGGGTTGTAGCTCTAAAGTTTGGGGCAGATGGGGGGGGATGGACCTCCAAGCTAGATAGAGGAGTACATGGATGTGGTTTGTGGAGAAGCATCCGAATGGGTTGGGAGGTTTTTAGTAAAAATATTCAATTTGAGGTAGGGGTGGGAGACAAAGTGAAGCTTTGGACAGATCAATGGTGTGAGGATTCTCCACTTCAATTGACCTTTCCGGTTGTGTATGGGATTGCCTCCAATAAAGAGGCATCAGTGGCCTCTTCTCTTGAACTGTTGGGGATAGGAGAATGGAGAGGCTAGGATATCCGTTTCATTCCAAGACCAAATGATTGGAAAATGAGTGTTACTCAAGAGCACGCTATCTAGCCTTCCGACTTACTTTCTTTCGTTATTCACAATTCCTACTCATGTGGCTAATAAAATTGAAAAGTTGCACAGGGATTTCTTATGGGGTGATAGCAAGATTCACTTGGTAGGATGGGATAAAGTTTGTGCGCCTATAGCAAAGGTGGCTTGGGGATAAGGAAACTTACTAAATTTAATAAGGCATTCTTGGGGAAATGGTTGTGGTGGTTTGGGAAGGAAGAGGGTAGGTTATGGAGGAGGGTGGTAGCTTCGAAATATGGGGAAGATTGGGGGGGGGGGGGGGGGGGGGGGGGGATGGACGTCAAAGCTGGGTAGGGAGTTCATGGGTGTGGTGTGTGGAGAAGTATTCGCATGGGATGGGAGGATTTCAGCAAAAACTATCAATTTGTTGTTGGGTTGGGGAATAGAGTGAGGTTTTGGTAGGATGGGTGGCATGGGGATCAACCTTTTCATTTGGCTTTTCCAAGGCTGTATGGTATTGCCATTGATAAGAAGGCTTCTGTTGAAGCTTCTTTGTCTAGGCAGGAGGCGGAGGAGAGAAGATTTGGAATGTTCATTTTATTAGATTTTTTAATAATTGGGAGATGGATGAAGGGCTGAAGTTTCTTCGTTTAATGGGTTCCATTAACCCTCTTATGGAGGTTGGAGACTGGATGAGATGGAAGTTGAAGCCTAATGGGGCTTTTGACATCCGGTCGTATTATAACAAATTAAGGGACTCTCCCTCAACTGTCTTTCCTTGGAAAGCTATTTGGAGAGTAAAGGCCCCCAGGCGAGTCTCTTTTTTTGTTTGGTGTGTAGCTTGGAATAAGATCCTAACGGGAGATAATTTGAGATTGAGGAGGTTTGAATTTGTGAATTGGTGCATTATGTGCCGTCATTGTGGAGAGACGGTAGACCACTTACTTCTTCATTGTGAGATGGCTTATCGGTTATGCAGTTTCGTTTTTATTACTTTTGACTTGTCTTGGGTTATTCCTAGATCGATCCCAGGCTTACTTTTTGGTTGGTAGAATTGGTTGGGGAAGCATTCGTCTCAGATTTGGAACTTAGTCCCGTTATGCATCCTTTGGTGTATTTGGAAGGAACAGAATCATAGGACTTTTGAGGATTTGGATAGCTCCAGTGATCAGTTGCTTGCTTCTTTTAGTGGAACTCTTTTTGATTGGTCTCGGGCGTGGGGACTCACGTTTAGTGATTCCCTCCCTTCTTTTCTTTGCTCCCTTTTTCTCTTATAATTTCTTAGTTGTTTAGTTTTCTCTTCTGTTTCACTGTTTTCTTCTTCATGTATTTTTTGGGTTTGCTCTATGTTTTTCATGCATAGAGTAGCCTTTCGTATATATATCATTCTTACTTATCAAAAAAAAAAATTTACCTCCAATTGAGAATGAAGACCGTATGCGATGAAAGTTGACGAAGAATGGGGATTTTGATGTCAGATCGTTTTATAATAAGTTAAGAGATCCATTTTCCATTATCTTTCCTTGGAAAGGTGTTTGGAAGGTTAAGGCCCCTCGGTGTGTTTTTTTTTTTTTTTTTTGTGTGGACTACTGTATGGGATAAGATACTTATAGGTGACAATTTGAGAGGTAGAGGGATGGACTTTGTTGACTGGTGCATTATGTGTCATTGTAATGGGGAGACGGTGGATCATTTAATACTGCATTGTGGTAAAGCTTACCAATTGTGGAGTTTGGTGTTTATTTGGGATTGCATGGGTCTTGCCAAGATCAGTTGCGGATACTCTCTTTGGTTGGTGGAATTGGCTTGAAAAGCATTCGTTTAGCATTTGGAATTTAGCTCCACTGTGCTTAATGTGGTGTCTTTGGAGAGAACGAAATTGGAGGATGTTTGAGGACATGGAAAGTTCCGACAACCAGCTATTGGCTTCTTTCAGCGGCTCCCTTTTTGACTAGTCTAGGGCTTGGGACTCACCTCTAGTGATTCTCTATCTATGTTCCTTAGCTCACTTCTTTATAATTAGTATCTTTTCTTTCTGTTTTTTATCTTTTTTCTCTGTATTTTTTTTACTCTGCCTTATGACTTTCTGCATGAGATAATCTTCTTGAATATACATCTTTATTACTTATCAAAAAAAAAAAAAAACTAAAAACCTACTTTAAAGGGACAATGCTCTTCTGGTGTGACACAGAGCAAGGTTGCAAGGATTTTTTTTTTCCATAGTTTCCATATTGGTAATACCATTTTCTACCCCTTTATTCCAGCCTTTATTGCTTCAGATAATTTCTCATTTTACCAGTTGACATTTTCAAAATTTTGAATATTTGCTTTTATTGTGATTGAGTGATTTATGATGTACTGATGTCTAATTGTAATCTTTGGAGCCTATTAGAAAGGGACTCCACAAACCTTTTGAGTAGTGCGATTTGAATGAAAACATTTTATGGTTAGAATTGTTTATTGCTTAGTGGTGATTCCATGCACCCTTAGGTATGAAGCCTAGGACTTTCTTTTTATTTATTTATTTTTTGCTTTCCTCCCACACGCTCTGCATCAACTTGTAATCAGGGCACATAAAGAATCTATTGATGCTATTTTGGATGGGTAATTTGTTTTCACTAGGGATGGAACTATTCAAGGGCTTTTTGGTTCGTTGGAAGTAATGACCAAAGTTAGACTGCACTTGGATTCGTAGAGATGAACTACAGCAGCTTGATCCAGATTCATTCGAGCACTACCAAAATGGCATGGATATCACCCATCTATCACGCGAGTTTACGAGAGACGGATGCGACATAGCACTCACCCGGAAACCTTATGGCTGGATGATGGGGGTTCATTTCCTATTGATTGACTTGCTACAAGAACACCTAGGACTTTACTCGACAGGGTTGAGTTTCTCTCACCCCAGGGGAGCTGGTGCAAACACAGAGCATGGATGCAAGGATTTTTTCCATAGTTTCCATATTGGGGACGCCATTTACTACCCCTTTATTTAAGACTTTTTTGTTTTTGATTGATTCTCATTTTACCACTTGACATTTTCAAAATTTGAACACTTAATTTTATTGCTATTGAGTGATTTACAATGTATTGATGTCTAATAGTAATCTTTGGAGCTTATTAAATGGGCACTCCACAAATGTTTTGAGTAGAGCATTTTGAATAAAAATATTTTCGGGTGGTGATTCCCAGCACCCTTAAGTGGTAAAACTTAGGGATTTCTTTTGTTTTCTTATTTTCTTGCTTTCCCACCCACACATTCTCCATCATCTTCCCAAAAGGGGAAATTACATTGAATATAACACACACACACACACACACAAAGACTAGTAAAAGGTGGAAGGCCATGGCCTGTCCCAAGGAGAGGTGGGAGGGAGTACAAGCGTAAACCCTTTTTTTTTATTGGTAAGTTATATACTCATGGTGGGTCTTGAACCCATAACCTCACCCTCCACCATACTCTTATAAGGGAAGGACTTCCAGTTGATCTTTAACCACGGATGAAAAGAAAAAAAAAGAAACACCCACAAACATTTTCCTTAAAAATTGTCTATTTAAGTGTCCGGATTTCCATTGTGTATACCTTTTCATTACACATCATGCATATCCTCCAATTCAACGTTAACGATGTGTTTAGTTGTTCCTCTACCCATTATGAGTATTTGAAAAAGATTTGACTAACCTTATACAGCGTGTCCAATATAAGAAGATCCAACTGTCCAGCCCCACTTTTCGAAATAACTACAAAACCAAAGATCAAGGTTACATAGATTAGAGGACACATTATCACAAATGGTAATTATTTTTACACTAGTGCCTAATAAATGTCACAAAACTTAAAGAATAATATATTTAGATAAATACAAAACTTCCAGTATATAGACACAAGTGGTACAAAACACAAAATATGATCATTACCCTTAAGTTTAAATTAATACGTGCAGATCCTGGAAAAAGGTTAGAAAGATTTCCGAATACTAGCAGCACTAATGATGTAATGTTTGAATTATAATACATTATTTCCTTTTGCAAGAAAAGTTAAAAGAGACAGATGCAATAACTTGTAATCTTTGAACCAAGGGCACAAAATCAGCCATTGACATGAATCATAAACCATTATATTTTACATTTACTATGTGCAGAAAAAAAAAAAAAGCAATACTTATTGGTCAACAATCACCATCTTCTGCATGTGAAAAGAAAGTTACCCACACATTTTTTCTATACTAATTCTTGGGGATCATGGAGGGGTGTTTTGGACATCCTTGCATTTATTTATTTAATTAGTGATCAAGTAATCCATAACAACTATAACTCATACAAAACAAAAAGACTCAAATAATTTAAAGCTAAAAAGGTACAGAAAGCAAGCATAATATTTGCCTTTAGCCAGAGAAGAAACATAAACCATTGATAACAATAAGCCATGTTTTTTGGCTAAATGAGGGTCAAGGAGAATTGATCCCCGAACCTAACCCCACAAACGAAGGCAGAATACTACTAGGCCAATTGGACCATAGATTAAAATGAATCATGTTAAAATAAATGTTTGTCTGGACACAACACTTCTAATGTCAATAAGCCACCAAAATTTGTCCGTGAGAATTCTAGATTAAACCTTTGGTCCCTAAAGTTTAAGGTTGGTCCAATTTGGTCCTAGAAACTCAAAAAGTTGCAACCATGTCCCTGAAGAAGTGATTTCAATGTTGGTCTACCATTAATCAAGGTGACACTTCCATGACAAAAATGGTTGATGTGGCTTAAATTTGTCTATAATGATGTATTTAGTTGAATAACCATTCTCAAAGTGACCCAACTGTCTCCTATATGCACCCCCATTTTTCATCCAATTTTCCTTCACAAGAAAATGTCAATAGTGTGCTTAATCAACATCATTTCACTATGAAAATGTTTTGGATTGTCATATACAATAGCTACCTACAGATATGCAAGTCATTCTAACAAGTCAAAAGCAGGAGTTGCTACAAACGTGTCCACAGATTATTGTTAGATAAAGTATTCCAAATACATTGACAATGTATGGTTCAAAAGGGGAAACCTTAGATGATAAAACTACTTTTTCGATAAGTGAAAGGAATTATATGAAGAAAAAAATGAACAAAGAAAAAAATAAACAAAGAACAAAGAAACAGATTCAACAAGAACAAGTATAAATACCATATACCTAAAAGCTCCATGGAAAAAATTACAAAGCATCCAGAAAATCACACAGGTTGGAAGGTCTACACCCAGCTAATGACATCCAATAAAATAAAGATCCAAGCATCCTATCTCTCTGTACCTCAAAAAACCTCAGATTTCTTTCCTTCCATATAATCCAACACTTACCATACTCTGTGCTTGCAGGAAAGCGCGAAACATCAGATATATAAGCTACTCTAGACTTGTCACCAAAGAGAAAACCCAAACAGATGTAATCTTCTCCGTGCATAACCTATAATTAGAATATAAGCATTAAGATACTAATAAGACACAAAAAACGGTATAAATATAATGATTAAGAAAGATGTGGAGCTACTAACTGGCAAAGGAACAAATTTTAGGCTTGATGCAACAAATGGTTTCTCACAGTCGTCCTCAATTATCTTCCAGTCAAGCTGCGCTACCCGTCTCACTTCTTGACCTTCTTTTAGTTTCTTTGGAATCAAGTAAGGAAATTTCACTGCAAGACTGTTTCAAAGGTATAACACACATATGTCAAGTAATGGTACAAATTAGATTGCAACTGACAAAAAGGAATTTGATGCACGAAAAGTTAAACAGAAAGTTAAGTATATTCTAAACCATTTTACATCAAGTGATTTCCTGATTATAAATTCTATGTTAGGAAATGTAGTGCACATAAGTGTGATGCTCAAGTAATTCAGAAACCAGCCAAGTTCCACCGTGTTTTTCCATCTTAGTTGAGTCAGTGACCCGGTAGTCAGGGCCTGTAAGCAACTTAACTATGTAGATCACAGGTGTAAAATCTTCACCAAAAAAAAAAAATCCCAGGTGTAATATGTAAAAAAATATATAGAAAAATAAATTGTATATAAGCATCCAATTGATTCTAAATTTAACATGTATGTTCACAAGAGCAAAATTCTCATTGATGAGGATATTATAGCACAAGTCTACCTTGGCATCTGAAATGGAGGGGGAAAATCTGTCAAGCCTTACTGACTGTAGAACAAACTTGTTTAACCTATTGTATTGCTACTATATAGAATTGAATCAGAGATTCAAAAAAATGTCTCCAAGGGCGCTAAAATATAATAAGCATGAAGCACTAGGTCATTGAGATTTGAGAACCCAAGTGGACCAAGTTGATCATGATCATGTTACAGTATTCCTGCAGTAAATAGTGTCTTGGTGCCTCCTAAGTGCATGAGAGTTGTTCATACAAAGGGAGGCAATAAGCCCCCTTATAATTATTAAAAGGGAGGCAATAAGCCCCCTTATAATTATTAAAATGGACAAGCAATTTTATGTAAAGACAAAACTCATTCATCAAACTCACACATCTCCATTGCCTTGAGAGGCAATGCATGCTGTTAAAGAAGTCACTTTCTCAAATGTAAAACAATGAGTCCAAATAAAAGAATGATTAATGCTTCAAAATTTTTTCTTAAAGAAGTCACTTTCAGACGTAAAGCAGATGCATCAAAGAGAATTATGAAGGCTCCAAAAGTAGGATCCTACCAAGGTACCATGGAAATCCTTCACTGACTGAGAATTAGAAAATAACCAAGTTCTCTCCACTTGCAAAGGGTCTCCTCAATGAAAAGGGGCATGCCCAACACTTCCATTAAGGGATATGGCCTCCAAAGAAAGAGCATAATGAGAATGGATACAAATAAGGGGAATACAACACCAGGACTGCCCAAATATTGAAGGCAGGTATGTATTGTTTTCAAGTCTCATTTTCTAATTTTATCAAATATTTCAAAGGCTTGTTAAGGAAGCCAAGTCTCTCTTAAAGGGGGTAATATAACAGACATAAAAGCTAATAAATACTAAGAATTATATGGTTACTATCATATTAATAACCCAAAAAGAGTTGCGACCACATTCTGAATGGCAGAACCTTGACATGGTAGATAAACCATACACATGATAAAAGCACTTATTAATCAAAATTATCAAATTACAAACTAAATAAGCCATAGAATTTCATATCTTGACTAAAGTACAAAATATAGGGCACTGCATTTCCAAACCCAGCAAAAAATTGATTGCAATTATCAACCACGACATTCAGGTTAATAATAACTTCAAACCTGATCTCTTGAACTACTTTCAACCCCAAGTTTATAAAACCAAGACAGAAATACAACATCAATGCATCACATGGTACAAGTACAACTACTGGACGTATCATAATCACATCCTGAATATATAAAGTTCAATTTGAAAGCTACTGATAAAGTTGATGTAAAAATAGTATACGCACCCCCTTCTCACAAAAGCAAAAAAGATATAATGAGATAAACTATGAATTAAAACAATTATTTTCTACAAAAAGATCGACACATTTTTTTGTTTGTTCCTTTAATATAATTTTCCTTTCAACTACTACAATCCAACTAAAATTTGAAAAATGTCTCAACTCCAAAATCCATAGATTAATTTGAGAGGTTTAGATCTAAAAGTAATCCCATTGATACAGGCAAAACTGGGTGGAGCCAAATCAACCTTGAATAATCAGCAACCTATCATAATTTATACAAAAATTAAAGACGGAAAAACAAAGAAGAAAAAAAATAGATATAAGTACCTCTCCATTGCATGCTGTGATAGGTATATGGGAGTGGGATCAATGTCATTTGTAGGACTATATGGTTGCACAATACGAATATCATCCAGACCAAGAACTGCATCAGCATGTTCATGAGTCAAAACAATCTGCAGTTCAACCAAAAGTAAGTTGTAATACTCCCCGATAAGGGCAGGGTTTCAGTTATCAACAAAATTCAGATTTTTCAAAAAATTACCAGCAAGCATGCAAAATAGATGCAAAACCGCAATAAGAATAAATGGATTGCTCCTCAATTTAAGAGTAATTAAGATTCATCAACGTCCACAGCTCATTTCATTCAACATTTTATCCACAATAAAATAAACAGCAGCCTAAAAGAGCTGATTACAGCATAGAAACTCTAATGCAAAGCATGTTATAACATCTCTAGTGGCCCAACCATGCATTTCAATCAAAGAGTTTTAGAGCTGCAACCTATTCTTTGCTTTTTGTGTTTTTTTTTTTAAGTAGATCTGCAACCTATTCTATTGCTCAAGCATTATTGTTCTTAAAGTAATGCTTGACAAATTTGTTTCATCTGTTAATCGGACTAACTTTCACTGTATGTGTAAGTGACACCACAAAGTGTTAGTAAATTAACATTAGAAAGAAGTTCCAAACATATGTTCGGATGGAAAAAGTGTTTTATAAGTTCGATTAACAATAACGTACTGACATGGATTTAGAAATCACAAACCAACAAATTTCCGTTCTAAATGTCAACATCATAGCCCAGGTACAAACTAAAAAAAAACATGCCAAATTGCCAATGATGATCATCCATCTAATTAATCACTCACAAAGAATTGAAAGCAAAACAAAAAGGACATAAATGTCAATGAAAGATCAATAAAATGAGCCATAGATGTTTTGGGTGTGCAGGGAAACTAAGAGCTTCAATAAGCCTATTTATTACTAGAGTGTGAGAGAGAGAGGGAAGTTATTGTAAATCAACAAGGTCTTCCAGCACTCCCATTATCACACACACTGTCCAAGACTGCCATTATTTACTGATAAGTAATAATGATAAGAGGTGAAATATAGGGAGTACACAACGAAGTCCCCTAAACAATTACAAAGGAATACAGTTGAAAAAATTTGAATAAATCCTCCCCCACACCCCCCCCCCCCCCTTCCTAAAGTTACGGGACAATAGAAAATTTCCCACTAAAGTTCAAAATCAAGCAATAGACCTCAACATTTAGCATGATGTCAAATAGCTTCCTGTGTTAGTAAATTCAACTAATATAAAAATTTTAAAGGAAAGTGAAATTTTGAAATTTGTGCACCAGCTCACAATCAAGATGTCCATTAACCCTCCATAAACAGATACACAAATTGAACCCACCCCCTCCCCCTCTCTTTTTCCCTCAAAAGAATTACCATAATTGAGTCAATTATATTCATGACCTGCTTTACCCTCATGGGCATGCAGGAGCTGGGGATGGGGGTGGCTGGGAATTGGGAAATTACATATAAGTATTGTAAGGAAAAGGTGAAAATATATATGATTGTGAAGATTAATTGTACGCAATAGGTGAATGGAGGTGCATGCTTTAATATAGTGTCCTTACGACAGGCCTAAAATGTCTTATTTTAATAGAATACATGTTCTGCAAATCATGGTAATTATCATAAACATGAGAAAAATGTGGATAAAGAATACTAACAGAATCCACTCTAGGAATCTTATGGATAGTAAACCACCGGAGTACTTGCTCCCGAAACGTCTTCCCAACATCAATCAATATATAGCTGTGATTACCATCGCTACGGAAATAATCAATCAAAAGGGATGTATTACACCTGTAAATCCACATTATTAGAAATAATCCAACACATTGCTACACAAGTCACGGACAGAAACCATATCAAAAGAATACCTATTATCAAAGTCACACAATCAACTCATGTCCTTTGTAATAAGCCCAAAGCTGCAACCCAGCCTAAGATTCATCTACAGCAGCCCCAACAGCATAACTATACACATTTGGAAGGACAAAACATAAGGCTAGGATAAAAAAACTAGTGCAAGGCTAGCCAAGAAAGTTAGTTTGTTTGTTACAAGTACTTGCATAAGTTGTTAGTTGGTTGAAGAACCAATCTTTAACTTTTCTTTCTCAATGTTAGTTTGGTAAAATACTAGGCACGCATTTACTTATTCTTCATTATGAAAGTTTATGTCAATTGCCCAACTATCCTTCCAGTTTCCAGGTTCTCTTCATTATCCCCAATCTTTTTCTCTTGAAAGTTGACTACCCCGTAAACTCTCCATTACCACAAACCATTTCATCTTGCAACCCCCTACACCCAAAGCAGATTCATTACATCCTTTTACATGTTTTGATTCGTATCACTTTACGACCCTTTTGCTATTCCTAAGAACAAATAAATTACCCATACTAACTCAATTTGTACTCTAGATAATTGGAAGTTTTAGTTCTCTATAATTTTCAATAATAGAAGCTTTGCTTAGCCCATCAACGGTGAATGCCCCTGAACTGGCCTTTTAGCCCATTATGCTATTTTTGCAAACATATTCGTTATGTGGCCAAAAACAAAACCTATTAGTAACGTGGCATCATTTGGAAGAGTCACTCAAGTCTCAACGACTCAAATTCCATAAAGAAAAACCTGAGGGTTGCGTTTGGATACTTGAACTTGGATTTGAATTTGAATTCCAAACCCTTAAATATTTAAGCATGTCATATGAATTTCTAAAAAATTCTATGGGTTTTGATGTTATTTCAAATTCTAGGACCTTAGGTTTAAAATCCTTGGTGGATTTGTCAAAACCCAAATCCTTGACCCTTTGTAAACTATCCAAACAAGGTATTTGAATTTTAACCAACCAAATATAAACTCATGTTCCCAAATCCTACCATCCAAACACGCCAGAGATTTAGTTCCTAGTGGAACTCAATTTCACCACACAACTAATATGTTTCATTTTTAGCCACATAACGAATATGTTTACAAAAATAGCATAACGAGACAAAAATAGCCCCCCTGGATTACTCGGCAACTGGTTATGACGGGTGGGGTCAGTTTCCTGTAGATTTTATTGGCTAAAGGCAAGTCCAAAATTTTTTTAAAAAAAATTCAAAAAATTCAAAAACTTGAGCTCTAACAAGGAAGATCAACCAACCACTGGATTCAACCGCTAAAACACAACAATAGCATTGAACTCTAGTAAACGCTAACAAGCTACCAAACAAAACAAGCCTGAAACACACAATGCCAGATCTGAGTTACAACAATTAGGAACAAATCAGAGCGAAAGTACAACTTCAAAGTAGAAGTACCTGTAATTAGGGTTACGATCGGGCGGTACGGACAAGGACTGAAAGCAGACCTCGCAAGGAGGATCGGAGGGCTGGATGAGGCACTGCGCGTTGGGGAGGGCGCTGGAGCACCCGGTCCCCAAAAAGATCAGCGCCGACGAGTCGCCGACACCGTTCTCGGTCAGATTAGGGTTCGCCATTTTCGCCCAGAAGAGAGAGAGAGAGAGAATATTTGGTGGAACTTGCTGAGAATGGAAGAGCAAACGCGTAGTGTAGAGGCAAAGCAACGACGAGATAAAAAAAAGACTCTCATTTATACTTGGAATCTCGCCCGCGTAAGGAAACAGTTTTGGCGGTTGGACTTTCTTTACAACAGCTCTTTTTTCTTTTTTTTTTATTCATTTCCTTATTTGAAAAGTCTTCTAAATTTTATTCAATAAACTTTATTTTTTTTCCTTATCAGTAAACTTTAAAAGAAAATTGAAAATATATGTTTTTTTTTTTAAATTACACTTTGAGTAATATACTTGTTCAAAATTATTTAAAATTAACTAAATTTCAGTAACTTTTGTGGATACCACAATTGTGAGATTGTAGATGATTCATTATATCATATGTGATGTAAAAAATTTATGAGTAAAGCTTGAGACATACCCTTTCCCACATTCAATCGCATTTTACTTATGTATTAACTTCTGATTAAATTTCAACACTTTTACATAAGTTTACCACATGTACTTGAAAAAGTTGATATTCAATCAAGAATTGATACATAAGTAAGGAGCAGATTATGGTGTGGGAAGGTGTGTGTCTTTAGCATTGCTAAAAAAGGATTGAAAGATATTGATGTTTAATATGAAACTTATTAAATATCAATATTTTTAATTCTAGGTGTGGGAAGGGGTGTGTCTCTAGTTATGTGGCGAAAAGTCCGATTGTGGGGTTTGGTTTTGAATTGAGTAGTGAGAGATCAAGGACGTGAAGTAGGAGAAAGGGAGTTCGAAATGAGAATATAATCAGTTTCTAATATCCAATTTGGATGGATGGGGAGGGAGAGAGAGTAGAGTAAAGTTTGCTAGAAATCGCAGCCAATTTCCAACCAGTTCTACTTTACTCCTCCTCCCTCTCCCTCCATCCAAACCGGCCATAAGAGAGATTGCGTTAAGATTAGGGCTAGGGTTTGTGATAGAGTTAGAGAAAAAGCACCGACTAATGAGGTATTTAAATTTTTTTAAAAATTAATAAAATAAAATGTTTTTTTAAAAAAGAAAACATAATAATTTTGTAGAAAAAATTGAGGCCTCTAGCTCTAAAGCTTCTGTGGCAAACAATATATATAATGTTGTTAAAATTTTTTCAAAACTACAAGTTTATCACCACACTCATCGCTTTTGCTTGGAGAAGGTTTGACTATACTATGATAGGCTAAAAACATATTGATCCCTTGTGATGAATTAAGTTGATTAATTAGCCAAATTTAATTAATTTATTAATCAATTTAACATGCAAACACGTTGTAGCACAAACAAATTACCAATAAACTAAAGTGCAGCGGAAAATAAATTTGACGCGGTGATTTGTTTACGAATAGGGAAAACCTCCAAGGCAAAAATCCTACCGAGTGATTTTAAGGTCACCACTTTTGAGAATTTACTATTATCAAAACAAGCGGTTACAAGTAAAGGAATCCCAGTACCTTCTACCAACCTACAGTTGAACCCTTACCCCAATACCCAATTGGACTTATTCTATAGTAACAATCTCTCCTTTTGATACACGACTCCTAGTACGTGACTAACCAATTATGCGGATACTAGTAAGCAACTTCAATCGCCAACTTAAGAAAGATGTTGGCTGCAAAATTCTTCAGCTCATCCACACGATGAAGATCAAGAAGATACTCAGTTATAAAACCCTATGGTGCACAAACACAGCAGCTTCTTCACAATAGAGATGAACTAGGGCAAACTTTGTCTTTGGTCACAAATTGCTTGAACAGACTTTTTCTCAATGCTTGTGCAACTTGTGTTCACTTTGACGGCCCTTAATATAATCCTTTTATATGTCTAGGGTTATGAGAAAAGAAGACTCAAAGACATATCTACGGATTGGAAGAAAACAGATCAGAATTTCTGCTTTTCTTAAACCTCGACAGATAGCATCTGTCGAGAAGCTGTCGAGCAGCTATCGAGCCACAGGGCTGGAGTAGCTTCTTAAGCTCGATGGATGCTAGCTATCGAGATTTAATGACAAAGATTTCTTCAGCTGGTTTCTTGGACAGACTTGCATGGCTTTAACACTTGATCTTGAAACATTATTTCTTGAAGTATTAAATACATCCTAGATCTACCTAGATACAAGTAAAGTGCGTTTTATCAAAGGATTAGCCAATTACATAAAATAATTACATATGTTCCTAACAAGTGAAACACATATGTCCTAACAATCTCCCCCTTTGGCAATCCGTGACAAAACCACAACAAACAAATGAACATATGAGAGAAGTCATAAAACACTCAACTCATACTCACTTTTTAAGTACAATAAAATCTATCCTAATACAAACTCTTGAAAAACTTTGCAAGAAGAGAGTTCATGACAAGTAGACTTTGACAACTTATATTTCTGAAACACTTTAAACAAAACACATCAAGGCATCTTTGTGTGAAGCAGAAATAATAGATTGCATACAAATAATAATAAGCATGTGCATAGAGAGAGAAAAGAAACAACACATGTAAGGGTAGGTAAAAGAAACATACATCAACATATAAAGACAATAAGTACAATGTATGTAAAAAAATGGTTACAAGACCTAAAATACAAGAACAATGTATCTCTAAAATAAAGAAAAGAAAGATACAAGAAATCCTCACTACATCTCTCAAGATATCAACACTCCCCCTAACAAAATGGTCTTATACTAACTCTCCCCCTAAGAATGACTACTCTCATAACAAAACTACTCCCCCTTTTTGTCATGAGTGACAAAGGGTAAGAGTGTCAAGTAGACGTCTCATTAGTAGAGCTAGCATCTCTATCATTATCACCACCATCATTATTAGCCTCAGAAGTAGAACCCCCTGGAGGAGGTGGAGTAGATGCCTCAGGAGCGAAACCACCCATGACCGTCTACCATCGTTCAATACGACCAACACGAACGTTCACCTGATACAGCTCAGTAAAGAATGTATCAAGGCGAACATCCATGTGTTGAAGCTGCACCATGATGTATCCGAGAGTCATATTGCCCATAGAAGAGGAGGGTACGGATGTGGATGGAGCAGATCAGGATGGAGCCGAATGAGTGGGAGGAGCGGCTGACCCAGTCTGTCGCGACTGAAATTGCGCTTCACTACATTTAACAGTAGTGGTGCCTATGGCACACATGAAAGAAAAAGGGTTGGACATTGGAAAGGGAACAGAAAAATGGCGTAAGATCCTCATGATAGCGGATAGAAAGATGAGCTTATCACGGGACGCCGAATCTTGATGAACATCTAATATAGAAAGAATAAAATGAGAAGGGAAATCTATAGTGAGATGCTCAAGAAGGGACAATAAAAATCGAGCACGAGGCTCAGTGATAGAGTTATAGTGAGAGATAGGATGGAGTACAAAGGTCATAACCATGTTAAAAAACTGAAGGCCGTTTGCAAAGCCTGAACAATAAGTGAACTTGCGATCACCCCACTCGGAGGGACGCTCACAAAACGTATATTTGAGCTTATCCTTGGACACGGTCCTCAGAAGCTCACAACTAGGATAGTCAGGAAAGTCTACCCTCGAGACACGGAGCATATCGAATACCAACTCTAGTGTGACAACAATGCGTGTACCTCAAACGCGAGTGATAAAAAGAGGTACTGAACGATCAATCCATGCATATTGGAGTAAAACTCCTGGATCAGCATGAATGGACATGTGACTGAGCCGTCACACAGTGACTCCCAACCCCGATTATGAATGACATCATGTAGGTCAGTGTCTGAAAAATCTGACAAAATGACTTGACGTTCCGAATGAATGCCTCGTGGAGAAAAGTTCTCCGAAAAGTCCTTGTGGGCTTTATCATCACAGAATCGGATATGAGAAGGAGTAAGATCAGAAGAAGTAGATGCCCTAGAATGTAGAGGATTCCGGGACAGAATGGACTTATGTTTAGGTGCTATAGACACGACTAACGTAAAGATAAGAGAGAGAAGGAGAAAGAAACATTCAGAAAAGTCCCAACACATTTCAAATATAGCAAGTATATTGAAAATAGATTACGTATGTATGAGAAATGCATGAACATGTGACATAAAATGTAAAAGGCATCATGAGCTCAGCCCAATCCAATCCTACCAGCGCACAATCAAATTGCACACATCTAAATGCATGATAATATTGTTATAATGCTTATGTGATGCAATGTATGAGATTTGAAACTCATTTAGGCAAAATCCCACCCCAAAATTTTAGCAAAGACTCCTAAATTTTGAAAAACCCAAAATTTTTTTCCAAAAACCCCAAAACTTAGGTTTCAAAATATGAAATGCATGTAAATGAAAGATTAAAAACTTACCAAGTGAAGAAAAAACTTGAGAAAGCTTGAAAGATACTTGGGAAAGAGGTTTAGGGTGAGAGAGAGTGATTTGGGAGGTGTAAGGGCAGATCTGTCGAGAGAGAGATCGAGAAAAGTGAGAGGTATCAAGACATATGTCGAGGGAGGGGTCGAGCAAGCAGGGGTCGACAGATGCAGCTGTCAAGGAGGTGTTGAAGAACAAAACATCAGACACAAATAAAAGAAGCTCGATCGATCCACCAGCTGTTGAGAAGCTATCGAGAGGCCAGGAGAAATCTCGATCGATCCACCTAGCTATCGAGAAGCTATCGAGGATCCAGAAGAAATGTCGATCGATCCACCTAGCTGTCGATAAGCTACCGAGATTGCAATAAGAAACAGCTTAAGAGCTTGACAGATAGTCAGGTGTCGAGGAGCTGTCGAGATTGCTTAAAAATAGTTTTTCAAGAAGAGAAAAACACAGATATGAATGCAATCAAGCATGCAAATTAACCGAGGATCCAAGCAACATTTTAAGTTCTCAAAATCATCTCTCAACAACAATTTTAAGCACATTGATCCAAAAAAAAAAAAAAACACACACACACACTAAACAAGTCTAACCAATTTTATATTTCAAAAACAAGTCAAGACAGTTTAGTGAGCATACATTAACACATGTAAATCTTGTGATGGCCAAATCACATTGCACCTGCATATGTATAAAAAATAACAAAGAATTTTGCGTGTTGTGTGTGAATATATCGCAAGATTGCATAAATGTCTCTATGTTATGACGATTTGGAATATGAGAAAATTATTTTTAACTCACACATAATCATAACTGTTTGATGGGGACTGTCATCTTTGAGGTACTTCCTATAACTCCCACATCTCCTAGAAAACACATTTGCAATCATGTTTTAAAGCATTTTGTTCTTTTTGCTTTTATTTTCTTTGCATATTTTTTATTAAGCAAATCGTGCATGGGTATTCAAAAAAGAGAAAAGAAATACCCAATTATGTTAAACTTTTTGACATTGCACTTTTGCTATGTCGAAGCATACAGATGTCATTGACATTGCACTTTTGCTATGCCGAAGCATACAGATGTCATGTCATGTCATGTCATGATTGGCGGGTAACAGTGATGAGATGGTTATTTATGCCTTTCTCTTAGGATTTTCTAGTCCTTCCTGTCAAAATGAGTGATACGAGTGTTAAGTATAAGAGATTGCTTAATCTTACTCATCACAAATAAAGAGTCACAAAGCTCGCTTGCTTAGTAGTGCATAAGGATGCTCATCTAAGTTACAAATGATACAAAGTTTAGAAAACTCTGTTTCAATGGCCATTTTAAGGTTCACAAGAATTAATGTACACAAACACACACTATTTTCGTATTTTTTCTGAATTTTTCAATTTTTTTTAAATAAATAAAACTGAAAACTAACAAACAAAAATATGTAAAGCAAAAAAAAGCATGCATAAAACTAGATTGACTCAAAATAAGAAAGAAAACACACAAGTAATGCAATAAAAAACAAATAGGGAGAGAGAAAAAGTGATAGAATCACTTAGAACCTTTTTCTTTCTACACATTGGAAGAACTTTTCCTTTTTATAAACTCTTGAATTGGCGGTAAAGGGGAAGAATTGAGACCGTTCAAGTTTAAAAGGAACATGAGGGTTTTGTGAAGATCTTTGAATGGAGTAAAGGAGGATGGAAACTGATTCTGGTTTCCCGACGCCATCATGCTGTTGCTATTTTGAGTGGCTAACCACTTATAACAATTTGATCGAGTATGACCAACTGTTCCATAATGATGACAGACATGCTGCTTCTTCTGTTTAGGCTTTTGAGAGTTAGCCTTCTTAGTCCTAGGGTTTTTAACTTCTTTCTTATTCTGCTTAGGTGGTGCTTTTAAGATAGATTTACCCTAATCTATGTTTTCAGTAATTAATTCAGTTTTGATGTTGGCGTTCTCAATTTCAACATTATTGCTAGGAAGAACAAAAACAGTAGTACTAAAAGAAGTAATATTAGAAGAAAAGAGATCATACCCTAAACTGGTTCGATCGGAAGCAGATTTTTGAAGACTAAGCATTTCATCGAGCTTAGTGCTTGACGTCCTTTCTAGCTGAGCTCTAACGTGAAACAGTTCTGCCTCAAGCTTCTTAATCTTTTCAGCCAAGAAATTATTTTCAAACCTCAGTGCTCCAATAGTTTATTGGCTTCATCAAATTTCGTGAAAAGCTTTTCACGCTTAAGCTTTTCAAGCTCAAGTTCCACATCACTGAGCTTCTTGGTGGTCAACCTATACAACTTCTCATGCTTTTCTGAGACCTTGTATAACTTAGCATAAGCTATGTGAATGTCATCTTGTTCATCTATTTTCTCAAATTTGGACTCCACCAATTCCTCTTCTTCATTCACATCTTCAACAATCCCCTCAGTAGAATTGATTGTGGCAGTGAAGGCATTCAAGATTCCGTCATCCTCATTGTCGGAATCATTTTCAGGCTTGGTGTTACTTAGCGTAACAGCAAGTGCCTTGCTTTTCTTACTTGTCTTGAGATATGTTGGGCATTCTTATTTCATGTGTCCGAAGTCTTGACACCCAAAGCACTTAGGTCCTGTAGGAATAGTGTACTGACTGCCATCCCTAGCATCCTACTTCTCTTTGTCTTGGTCCTTGAATTGAGAAGAACTGGATTGTCTACGGTCCTTGTCAAACGCCTTCCCATTGGCATTCTTCATGAACTTCTTGAATTGCATGGCATTCTTCATGAACTTCTTGAATTGCATGGTGATGTAGGACTTCATCTTAAAATCTTCATCGTCTGAAGACTCTTACTTATCACTGATCTTGGCCTTTAGTGTTATGCTCTTGCTAGACTTCCTGATTCTGAACAAACCTAACTCATAGGTTTGTAGATTTCCAACAAGACTTGTCAAAGGAATTTTATCAACATCTTTTAATTCCTCAATAGAAGTGATCTTGGCAAGGAATCTTTCGGGCAGAGATTTGAGTACTTTTTTCACAATCTTGGGTTCTGGAATGATTATCCAAGATTAAAAACAGAGTTCACTATGTCCTTGAGTTTGGCATAGAACTCATCAAATGACTCATCCTCCTCCATCTTAATTTCTTCAAAACTTGTGGTGAGCCTCTATAGCTTCAAATCTTTTACAGCCTTTGTTCCCTTATAGGTTGTCTGGAGGATGGTCCAAGCTTCCTTTGCAGTTTTAGTAGAGGATATCTTCTTGAACTCCTTATTAGTGACTGCACTGAATAAGGAATTCAATGCCCTGCTGTTAAAGTTTGCCGCCTTGATCTTGCTTCATCCCAATCGACTGGCGCTTCCTTTGGCTTGGTCCAGCCAATCTCTACTACTTGCCACACTTTCTCACCTAGAGACTGCAAAAAAGCTCTCACGCGTATTTTCTAGTATGCATAGTTAGTTCCATCAAATAAAGGAGGTATAATAAAAGATTGTCCTTTATCTATGACAAACAGCGGTCATTGATCACACATAAAGATTAAACTAACCAGAGTGTGCCTACTCTGATACCACTTGATAGGCCAAAAACATATTGATCCCTTGTGATGAATTAAGTTGATTAATTAGCCAAGTTTAATTAATTAATTAATTTAACATGCAAACGCAAGGTAGCGCTAACAAATCACCAATAAACTAAAGTGCAGTGGAAAATAAATTTGACACGGTGATTTATTTATGAATGGGGAAAACCTCCAAGGCAAAAACCCCACCGGGTGATTTTAAGGTCACCATTCCCGATAATCCACTATTATCAAAACAAGTGATTACAAGTAAATGAATTCTAGTACCTTTTACCAACCTATAGTTAAACCTTTACCCCAATACCCAATTGGACTTGTTCTGTAGTGACAATCTTTCCTTTTGATGCACGGCTCCCAGTACGTGACTAACCAATTGCGTGGATCCCAGTACGAGACTTCAATCACCAACTTGAGAAAGATGTTGGCTGCAAAGTTTTTTAGTTCATCCACACGATAAAGATCAAGAAGATGCCCAGTTACAAAACCCTATGGTGCACAAACACAGCAACTTCTTCACAATAGAGATGAACTAGGGCAAACTTTGTCTACGGTCACAAATTGCTTGAACAGAATTTTGCTTAATGCTTGTGCAACTTGTGCTCACTTTGACGGCTCTTAAAATAATCTTTTTATATGTCTAAGGTTATGTGAAAAGAAGGCCCAAAGACATATTCACGGATTGGAAGAAAACAGATCAGAATTTCTAATTTTCTTAAACCTTGACAGATAGTATCTGTCGAGACGCTGTCGAGCAGCTGTCGAGCAGCTGTCGAGCCACGGGACTGGAATAGCTTCTTAAGCTTGATAGATGCTAATTGTCGAGCTTTAATGACATGCACTTCTTCAGCTTGTTTCTTGGACAGACTTACATGGTTTTAACACTTGATCTTGAAACCTTGTTTCTTGAAGTATTAAAAACATCCTAAATCTACCCAAATACAAGTAAAGTGCGTTTTGTCAAAGGATTAGCCAATTACATAAAATAATAACTAATGTTCCTAACAAGTGAAACACATATGTTCTAAGAAGTATCATCTAAAGGGAGGGTCAGGTTGCTACCTATGCTTCTTTAAATCCCAATGACTATGTGTCAAGTACCCCCCTACATGTTCTAATCGACTCTCTATTTGTTTCAAAAAAATGCATACAAAGTTAAACTGTTATGCTGACGGATATAATGGTGAAAAGAAAAAATGTGACTTTTACGTTAGTTATTTTATTGATGCTATTAATTATAAGGTTGGGCACCCAATTTGCCATGACAAAAATACCGCTGCCAATTAGCATGTATCTTAGTGGATCGATAAAGACTTTTTTTTTTTTTTTTTGGGAGAATGTAAGTATTTTAACATTAGACAAAAACACTAATTAATTTTTGGTATAGACTTAATAATAACTCTTTATTATCAGACATAGACACTAATCAGTTTTTGGTGTAGGCGAAGATTAATGAATCCCAGATCTCTTATTAAACTATCAGAAACTTTACCAGTTGAACTAACTGGAACCCACAGTTACTATTTAAACTTAAATACTAGAATGTACTAATTTTAAATTATACTCCATAACTGGAAACTTATATGGATAATTTTAAATAAATAAAATTAACAACTCATACTTTATTATTTGTAAATTTCTAATGAATTTAAAACATAATTTATAGCATAATTTATAACATAAACATATATATAACAATAATATTTGAATGAATCATATTCTCATTTGAAAAGAAATTTTATGATGTTGAATTCCTATCAAAGCTTGAAGACAAAATCTGATATATTTATTCTCCTTAGTGTTGCATAAAGGAGAGGGAGAGAGAGAGAGAGAGAGAGAGAGAGAGAGAGAGAGAGAGAGAGAGAGAGAGTTAAGGGGAGTGTTTGAGGGAATACATTCTCTTTTTCCTGCACTTTTTAGCTTGATTTTTTTTCTTTCAAGTTTATGATAAAATGAGTCTCTTAGTTGTTAAAATAGAATGTGGCATGTCAATATTGGATAGGATAAAAATCCCTTTTACACCATATTCTTATTGAATTTATTCTCCTACTTTATTAAATATTCCTTTATTTTATACATCCTTTCTCAAGTATAAATCATTTCAGCAAAAAAAAAAAAAAAAAGTAAATCATTTCCTGAATGGACCTGCACATTGTATTTTTTGATTTCCTCACACCAACTAAAGCTAAACTAAGCGACCTGCAGCTAATCCAACAGAACATTACCTTCGAAACAAAAACAAAAAAGATGAAAAGTTTTATAGACTTTTACATAGCAGCTTTAGTGGCTTGTTTTTAGTCCTCACAACATTATACGTACCTCTGAAATAAATGATAATGTGGAAAGTGTTTTAAACTTCATAGTGCTTTCAATCATCACTAGGTCAATTGTGATTGGACTCTTGAATGAATATATGGGACAAACAGGTACATTACTTCTTACCGATGACATGTTTTTGTTAGGCTTAGTTGCACAACTGAACATGTTGATTGTTTTCGGCAATGGAATGTCCTCTCCGTCAGCTTTATACGTATATGCAACAATAATAAGTATAAACATAACAAATTAGTCTTCAATTTTTGATAAGTATCCAACATCATAAAATTTCTTTTGAAATGATAATATGATTCATTTAATATTATGTTTGTGTTAGAAATTATGTGCTAAATTCAATAGAGATTTCAAATAATGAAGTGTGAGTTGGTAGTTTTATTAATATAATTTCTCATTTATGGAGTATAGCTGAAACTTCATACATTTGAGTATTTGAGTTTAAATAGTCACTTGATTTATATGGTAGATTTGCATTCATTGGAATACTTCATAAGCATAATATACTTGTTATTTATGTTATATATGTTTGTCAAAGTCTCCTAAATTTTATTTTGTGCATGGGGCAAGTTGGAAAAATTAATGCTAGTTATTAAAGCTCCATTGGCACTCTATTTGACACTCTCATGACAAAAAAGCGGGATTCTAATTTTTATAGTATATTTACATATGTTTATCCATAAAATATCAAATCAAAATCCATTTGAAATAGAAGTTTTGATGTTCATTTTATAGTGTATGAAAATTTCATCCATTATATTCATCATTCATTCTTTTGTTTCATTAATTAATCCCAACAAATTTGGAACATTTGGATGTCATATACAAATGATCATATGTTTATGAATACAAATTAGATTGCATCTTTATTTATTATTTTGTTTTATTGTTAAGGATTCATAACCGTTTTGAAGACCAAACAACACGATCACTTAAACTAGATGGTAATATCAACTTTATCCTAGATAATCAACTTTATCCTAGATAATAGAGGCTTTGTTAAGGCAGTTGTCAAACATGAAATCGGGTGGAGAGACTAGTGTTTAAACACTAGTCTTTCTACCCTATTTAAAGTTTGACAAAGCACAATTCATGTTATGCATACAATTTTTTTTTAATCAAAATGTATTAGTCCCATTTAAATAACTAAAAAAAAAGTGGTTTTTTTAGTTATTTGCATGAATCATCTTTTCCCAATCTCATTAGTCTCCTTGGCCAAAGCATGTCAACACTCTAATTTTTATGATCCTATTGACTGAATTATGAACAATTTTTTTGTTCGACAAAAGATTCATTTATATACAATAATTACATTGTAGGTTGTTTTTTTCCCCAACTTGAAGTTTGACAACCTTCTTACAGAACCTATAGTATTGAAGATATAGTTGAAATGAGCTCAATTGACCTGATTATTTAGCCATCAAAACATTCATGAATCGTGAATAGAAAAATAAATAAATAAATAAATAAAGATAGATGCAGTCTAATTTTGTATTCACAAACATTGTGATCATTTGTATATAACATCCAAAGGCTAAGTTTGTTGGGATTAATTAATGAAACGAATGAGTGAATTATGAAATATAACAAATGAAATTTTTATACTTTATAAAATGGACTTAAAAACCTCTATTTCAAATGCAGTTTTATTTAATGTTTCATGAGTAAACATATGTATATGTATTATATTTATTTCTGTTACCTATATTAAAAAGAGTGAAGAGGTATGGATAGTGTCTTTGTGGCTTCAAAAAACTTGTGAGTCCATCTTATAAGCATAATTTGAATGGTGATTGGGTTGGCAGATTTGCTGAGCTGGCTCACTAGCTCCCCAATACTCACTATTTTTTGTGAGAAAAAAATATCTACTCATGCAAAGAGCAGGTGAGGGACACCAGTACATGGAGTTGGTGAGACTATGAGAGGGAGATTGGGAGAGCAGGTGAGGGACACCAGTCATTTTCGTATTTTTATCTTTCATAAACCCTCCTCTCTAAAAGGATTAAATTTGCATATATTTTAAATGATTACAAGTTCTGAAGTTCGTTAGTAGAAACTTTGGAGAATAGAATTTGTATTTTTTTTCTCTTCTCTGAGTTCTAGAGAAGCTTACAACATAGCTTTTACCTAGAGCTCAAAACAGCAAAAATCTTAGTTATGTGGGAATTTTTCTTCCTTTGGTTTCTTAAGGTTTGTAATTGACATTAGTAGGTACTATATATTATTCCCCTAACAATTTGGGTACTTAACAAGAAATTAAAATTGATTATTGATTTGTTCATCAATTGGTCTTGCGTCATTGACAGGCGGCTAAGGATGGTGCCTGAATGTGAAGTTGTGACTTGTAGCCCATTTGACAAGATAACTTTAGGCAAAAGTGATCTTGAAGTGTGTGAGCCTATTTGCTTGACTACAGCTGGTTGGTTTCTTTTGAAATTTTTATAAATCTAATGATTTCATTAGGCAAAAGTTAGAGATATTATTGTAGAATTTGGCTTTACTCGAGGAAAATTTTGAACATCCTTTGGTGGCACTAGCTACAAGCACCAACTCCTCCAAACATGCATGCATTTGCAGAAAAAGTTCATATAGATCAAAAATGTCAAAAGTCAAAAAACGATATTGATGAATGAATGTTTGGATGCTTATGATTAATTGTTCATTATTTCAGAAAAATGTTATTTAAACAGTATTTTAACATGGTTTTCACAATAAATATTAAATAACAGGTTATTACAGGCTATTACTAATCAAATTTTGTCCATAATTACTTTAATGAAATGATGGAGCTGTTCATTGCTTGCACTTGGGATGAAACAGCCTGTAGCCTTGTTGATTATCTCAAGGGCATAGAGAAAACAAAAATGTAATTGAAATTTACTATTTTGGTAGGAAGGTAATAGAATCATGGGCGGCACTAGCCATGGTCTAGGGGTTCAAATGAACCCCCTGACTTGGAAAGAAAGAGTATATAAAATATAAAAAATTTATTTTGTTTTGACCCTCTAAAATAAAAATTGGAACACTTTGACCTTAATTATTTTTTAATCACAACTAAAATAACCTTAAATAAAAACCTCTTACCTATATTTTGGCATTTAAAAAAAAAAAAAGAGTTCAACAACAAGTTAATTCAATCTAAAACCTTGAAAATAAAAATTAGTTACTGAATTTGAAATGCTTTTAATTTGTTATTTGTTGAGTAGGGATTAAGGGCGTGGGACAGGACAAGAGTGATTAAATGAAGACAAAAGTAAATGTTAACACAACAAAAAATTTCTTAGCATTTATTTGGGAACAGTTTATCTAACTTTTTGCTTAATGTATAAAATAAGTAAGAAATCACATGAGAATTGTAAATAGTAGAAAAAGAAGATGAAGTAATAAGTTGGCTTATAATCAAAATCTAAACACACTTAATATAGTTACAAAGAACAATAGTTGTCAAAGTTGAGTTGAATTGTTAAATACAAGAATTGTAAAGAGTTAAAACAAACTAATAGATAGAAGTATTTCGAGGAATTTGAGCAATGATAATTAAGGTCCATTTAACAATAATAATTATTAATTTTATTGTATTTGAAAACTATGGATGATTTATGCGAAATCCTGTGAAACTCATCAGTAGAAACACCACAAAAAATAGCATTAATAGCTTTGCTATTGGTGTTTGCCAAAGCAAGAGCAACCTTATCCCATTCGGATTTGGTGGTAGTAGGTCTTACATACCTATTCTCAACGGAATCTCATATTGTCTCATCAATAGCACAAAGGAAAGCATGCATACGGACTTTCTAAAAAGCATAATTACTCCAATCAAAGAATTGATGAGCATTAAGAGATTAGATCTATCCATCTCACTTGAGGTCTAGGATCACACTAGGATAATGAAATCCGGTAAGTGTACTCGCTCTGATACCAATTAAAAGCTCGGATTTGTGAGAAAATACAAGAGCTTGTTTAGACTCCTAAATTAAAATTACGGCTAGATAACTTTAATTTTAACTTATACTAAGTGCGGAATAAGAGTAATAAAGTGCAAACAACTGTTAACACTACCCTAAGCCATATTTATACAATATCAACAATATAAAGTAAAGCTTAAGAGTAGGGAAGAGAGATGCATACACAAGATAACACTGAGGCATGTTATCAAAGAGGAAGCCGAAGAACTTGGCGAAAAACCTTTCTGCGACCCTCTAAGTCGAAATCGATCCACTATAGAATAAAGTTAGAGTACATGAATAACAAAAGACCCTTCAAGTCTAGTCTATTCAATGTACTTGAGCCCTTCAAGCTCCTACTACCAACTGGCTTCTTGGAACCTTGTCTTCTCTAGCTTTCCGAATCCCGCAATTCAGGCCGATTGCATCAGCTAATGAATGGCTCATTCCTATGCTTCGCAACAGCACCAAAACCTCACTTGACACTCAAAATAGGTGTGGTAAGTGTTTGGGTTATCAACCTCTCAAGGATATGAAGATGGAGAGGTAGGAGTTGAGGAAAACCATAAGGAAATGTGTAGATGATTGTGGGTATTACAATGTCTAACTCTCAAGTGTATTTTCTAGGGTTTTCTCTCTGAAAAAGCACTCCTTATAATTTGTGGGTAATGAGGGTATATATTGTGTGGGTAAAGACTTGGTAAAACAAAACATGACATTTTGTCAAACAGAGTGTTTCATGAGTATTTCGTGGGAAGGTCTTACCAGCGAGATACTCATGAAATCCTTTAGGCTGGCATGACTCTTCACATTCCAGTCATGTGCTCTACACGTAGCTCTTTCGCGGTTAAGCTTTTTGCGAGACACTCGTGAAATCCACTTGTTCATCCTTTTAAGCTTGAGTCTTCACACTCTCTCACACTCATCTCTTACAATTAAAAACCCATATAAATACATAGAAAACTTAATTGAAGAAATTACAATCAAATTTGGCACAGAATTAAAGCCAAAGTAAAATAGTTGTAAATTACAACTTTACGATAGTAATAGTTATTCCATTACAATATCTTCCATTTTCAGTAATAAAGATTACTATTCCTAATGCAATTTACATTTAGTGTGCCAAATGTACCCTTAGATTAAAAGCAATTAAGTCGTAATTTTAAAATTAGAGGTCTAAACAAGTTCTATTGTTCTACACTATTTGAGCTTTCAATTATTGAAATTCAGTTATTTTGAAATAATTTTGAACAAGTATATTACTAGAAGTGTAATTTAAAAATAAAAAACATATATTTTTAATTTTCTTTAAATTTTTGTATAATTTTTGGCATTTGATGTGTAACAATTAAGTTTACTGCTAAGGGAAAAAATATCAAGTTTACTGAATAAAATTCTAACTTTATTAAAAAATTTTAGAAAATCAAATAAGAAAATGAAAAGAAAAAAAAAGAACTGTTGAAAAAAAAAAGTCAACCAAAACTGTTACGTTACACGAGCAAGATTCATAGTATAAATAAGAGTCTTTTTGGCCTCGTCGTTGGCTTGCCTCTACGCGATTGCTCTTCCATTCTCCTCATGAAGTTCCAACAAATATTTTCTCTCTCTTTTGAAGTCGTACTTTCTCTTTGATTTGTTCACAATTTTTGCAATTTAGATTTGGCATTGTGTATTCCAGGCCTGTTTTTTTTTGGTAGCTTGTTAGCATTCTTTCGAGTTGAATCCTGTTATTTGTTTTATTAGAGGTTGATCTTCCTTGTTAGAGCACTTTTTTTGAACTTTTTTGGGGGTTTTTTTTTTTAGTATTTTTTAATAAGTTTTTATGAAGTATTGAACCTTTCTATAGAAAAGCCATTTGGATTTACCTTTAGCCAATAAATCCTACGAGCAAAGACCCCAGTTGCCTTAACTAGTTGCCAAGTAATTTAGAAGGGCCTTTTTGTGCCCATTATGCTATTTTTGCAAACATATTTGTTATGTGGCCTAAAACAAAACATATTAGTTGCGTAGTCTCATTTGAAACTCGAGACTCAAGTTCCAATGTGAAGAACTCGAGTTCCACTGGGAACTAAAAAAAAAAAAATTCATCTAAGGTTTTTCCACTTAGACTTAGTGTATGTTTGGATTGCACTGAAAAGGAAAAAAATTTGAGTCTAGAATTTTTTCTGTGGGTCTCGTGCATTGTTCACGGGACCTGCAAGTACGAAAAAACGCAAATCTAACTTTAAAACTGGGTCCCACGGCACCATTTACACATTTAAAAATTATTTCGTTATAATGTTTTCAGATTTTAGTTTTCAACAATAAGCACTATCCAAACAGACCCTCACGTTCAAAACAAGGGTACATAACTAATAAGTTTCATTTTCAGCCATATAATGAATATGTTTGAAAAAATAGCATAATGGACAAAGAAGGCCAATCCAAGGGTATTCATTCTTGATGGGCTAAACAATTTATGTTCACGCCTAGGGGCTTCTATTATTTGGAATTTTAGAGAACTAGAACTTCCACTTATGTGGAGTGCAAATTAGTTTGGGAAATTTATTTGTTTTTAAGAATAGCAAAAGGTTCGTAAAGTGATAGGACTCAAAACATATAGAAGGATGTAATGAATCTGCATGGGATGCAACGGGTTAATTAGAAGATGAAATGTTTTGGGGTGTTGGAGAGTTTGTGGGGCAGTCCACCTCCTAGAGAAGAAGATTGGGGATTGTGAAGAGAGCCTGGAAATAGAGTTGGGGAATTTGCATCAACTTTCATAACGAAGAATAAAAGCTAAAAATTGGTAGCGTTGCACTAGTTTTTTTATTTATTTTATTTTATTTTATTTTTAAATCCTAGCCTTATGCTGGGTTAAGGATTTGGGCTTATTAAGGAACTGAGTTGATTGTGTAACTTTGTCAATAGGTATTCTTTTGATATGGTTTCTGTCTATGACTTGTGCAGCAATGTGTTGGATTATTTTTAATACTGTGGATTTACAGGTGCAATACGTTCTTTTAATTTTCACTTTCTTATAAAAGGGTCATATTAACAAGTAATTTTAGGACAATTGATAATAAACTGTTTTAGAAATGTTTTGATATTATTTTCATGGGAAATATAAAAAATCGTCAAAAAATTAATTATTTTTTTCTTTTTCCATTAAAAGTTTCTAATAATATTTCCTAATCCAATATTCTTAGGGTATTCGTTAACTTATTTTAATTGATATTGCCCCCTAAATTTAGGAAGGGGTGGGGATTTAGTCAATTTTCTTTAACTGTGTGAAAATGGGAGATTGTAAACATCTAGGGCCCATTGTATTTGATCTTTCATTGACATTTTATGTCCCTTTTGTTTTGCTTTGAATTCTTGGTGACTGATTAAAATTCAGCAAAACAAGCTTGTCGTGCATGCACTAATTACAGGAGTGTGCTGGTGTGAGTACCATTTGTACAGCATTAATTAAGTTCCATTTTGTCAGGAAGATGAAAAAGAGGAACGATAGAAAATTGGAAGCAGGGCGGCCCAACAAATTTGGAGGCTTAAGGCGATATATTTAAATGGGACATTTTCATTATCACTTCAATAATATTTAACTAGTATTTAATATCATAATTTTTTTATAACAAAAATCTATTCCTTTTATTACAATTTTTTTTAAGGAAAAATGCTAAAACTATAACAAATTTTACTAAAAAAACTTTCAAACGATGTAGAAATGAATACGATTAGTAACACTTCAAGAAGATAATAAACAAGTATTTGAATGAATGATGTTAAAGATATTATAAATTTTACAACATGAGACTTACAAAGATATATCATTAATCACAAAAAATAATTCAAAAATACATTTAGTAGGTTATTGACGTCCACATATCATATTAATTGTCACATCAATTTGTAAAATTTTTAAGTAAAATTAATAATATTTCTAGCATTTTCCTTTCTGAATTATTTTTTGTGATGAGTGACACATATATTTGTAAGGGAAAATACTAGAGATACAAATTCTTTTACAAAAACTTTTATAAACTGATGATGTGGTGAATGATTATAGATAAATTAAAAAGTGATATTATTGGTGGGCCTATATGAGAACCAATAAAAATTTGGTCACAACAACAATTTGTAAAAATGTTGTAAAATAATATGTAAAAACTATAGCATTACTCTATTTGTAAGACTCATGTATTTAAAGTTATATTATCTCTAGTATTACTTAATACTTTAGGACTTTTTAAAAGTAGAGGAAAATTATAAAACTAATTTTTTTTCCTATATCTCCAATTTTTTTTTTTTAAATATCAATTTTTACCCCAAAATTTAGGGTCTTCCTCTAGTAGGGGGTACTAGGCAGTGGCCTAAGTGGCCTAGGCCTTGGCCTAAGTGGCCTAGGTCTAGGGCTGGCCCTAATTGGAAGGGGATAGAAAAGTGAGACTGTGGAAGGATAAAAGATATTTTAGTTTTCCTCATTTTTATTTGTTTGGAAAAGTGATTGGATAGAAAAAAAATATATGTTTGTATAAATTTACTCATATGTCATTCTTTAAAAATGATGCCTAATTAAAAAAAAAAAAAAGTAACAAATAACCAACAACAACAACAAAAAAGCAAACACCCAAACTTATTAAAAAGAAAATTCATATAAAAAAATAAGTATATAAAAAAATTCACATCTAGTTAAACCTTAAAAAAAAAGTTTTTTAAAAAAAAAGTTAAAAAAAAAAGAAAAAGAAAAAGAAGAAGAATTGAAGAAGAGCAAAATGGAAGAAGCACCCACAAAATTGTATCACATGCCCAAGAAAATATCATGGCAAAAAAAAAAAAAAAAAAAAAAAAAATTAAATCCAACACTTAAGAAGAGAGAGGGTAGTTCAGTCATTTGCTTGCAACTATTTCTCATCCTCTATTTTCTCCCCAATTTGGGGAGATTGAGTTTTGGTTTGACCAGGAAGAAAACACTTGACCAAGCCCCACCAGTTTTCTCCCCTTCCTCTCTCCCCCCCCCCCCCCTTTCAACCAAACACCCCTCTTAACCATTTTTTCTCCTATTTTCCAGTCTCTCTTTTTTTTCTTTTTCTTTTTCCATCTTATCCAAAATTATCTCAACCAAACATACCCTAACTCTTTAAGAGTCAACAATTTTAAAGGGTGAAAGTGAAAACTTAAAATTCTTTTACCTTCCTACCAAAATGGTAAATTTCAATTACTTTTTTCTTTTCTCTATGCCCTCGAGATAATTCTATTCTCCAAAATTTCTACTAAAGAACTTGTAATCACTTAAAATATATGTAGCTATAATCACTTTAGAGAGGAGGATTTAAGAGAGATAAAAATATGAGAATGACTGAGTAGGTAAAAATGTAAATCCACTCTTTGCTCCCTTCGTTGTTTTCTCCCAATCTCCCTCTCATAGTCTCACCAATTCCATGCACTGGTGTCCCTCACCTTCTCTTTGCATGAGTAGATATTTTTTTTTTCTCAACAAAAATGATGAGTTTTGGGGAACTAGTGAGTCAGCTCAACAAATCTGCCAACCCAATCACCATTCCAAATGGTGCTTATAAGATGGACTCACCAAGTTTTTTGAAGCCACAAAACATTATTCATACCTCTTCCCTCTTTTTAATATAGGTAATAGAAATAGATATAGTACATATAAATATGTTTATACATAATACATTCAATAAAATTGCATTTGAAATAGAAGTTTTTTAAGTCCATTTCATAGTGTATAAAAAATTTATTTGTTATATTTTATAATTCACTCATCTGTTTCATTAATCAATTCAATCTCTACCCAATCTCATCTTTGACAACTGCCTTAACAAAGCCTCTATTATCTAAGATAAAGTTGATATTACCATCTAGCTTGAGTGATCTGTTTATTTGGTCTTCGAAATAGTTATGAATCCTTAACAGGAAAACAAAATAGTAAATAAAGATGCAAACTAATTTGTATTCACAAACATATGATCACTTGTATATGACATCCAAAGGTTCTAAATTTTTGTTAGGATTAATTAATGAAACAAAAGAATGGATGAAGAATATAATAAAATGAGATTTTCATACACTATAAAATGGACATCAAAACTTCTATTTCAAATGGAATTTGATTGATGTTTTATGGATAAACATATGTATATATACTACAAAAATTAGAATCCCTTTTTTTGACATGAGAGTGTCAAATAGAGTACCAATGGAACTTCAATAACTAGTATTAATGTTTCCAACTTGCTACATGCACAAAAAAATATAAGACACTTTAACAAACATATATAACATGAATAACATATACATTATGCCTATTAAGTATGCCAATGAATGCAAATCTAGCATATAAATTGAGTGACTATTTAAACTCAAGTACTCAAATGTATGAATTTTAAACTATACTCCTTAAATGGAAAATTATATGGTTAAAAGTACCAACTCACACTTTATTATTTGCAAATCTCTATTGAATTTAGGACATAATTTCTAACACAAACATAATATTTAAATGAATCATATAATCATTTCAAAGGAAATTTTATGATGTTGGATATTTATCAAGGATTGAAGACAAAATTAGTTATGTTTTTACTTGTTATTGTTGCATAAATATATAGAGTTGACAGAGAAGACATTCTATTTGCTGAAGATAATCAACATATTCAATTAACAACCGAGCTCGACAAAAGTGATTATACACTCATTTGTATAATCAAGCAACCCAAATAAGCAAGGTACCTACTTTTTGCACATATTCCTTCAAGAATCTATTCACAATCAACCTAGACATGATTGACAGGATATTGAAGTTTTAAAACACTTTCCCCATTATTCTTTGTTTTAGAGGTATGATGTTGTGAAGACTACAGATAGGTAACTAGTGCAGGAAATGGCAGATATAAAAATATCTTTAAATTTTTCTTTTTATTTACTAATTCTCTCGTATGTACGATTCTTCAAAAATTATAGTCAAGCCACTAAGGCTAGCTATAGCTATTGTGAGGAAATCTTGAAATACGACATGCATGTGCATTTAGGAAATGATTTACTTTTTTTTTGGATTAAATGATTTATACTTGAGAAAGGACATGTAAAATAAAAGAATAATTAATAAAGTAGGAGAATAAATTCAATAAAGATGTGGTGTAAAAAATAATTTTTATACTATCCAATATTGACATACTACAGTATATTTTAACAACTAAGAGACTCATTGTATCATAAACTTTTTTAAAAAATCAAGCTAAAAAGAGAAAGATTTCCCTCAAACTCTCCCCTTTAATCTCTCCATCTCGCTCTCTTTCTCCTTTATGCAACACTAACAAGACTAAACATAACAGATTTTGACTTCAAGCTCTAATAGGAATTCAACATAAAAAAAAAAATTTTCAAATGAGAATATGATTCATTCAAATATTATGTATAAATATATGTTTATGTTGTAAATTATGTTTTAAATTCAATAGAGATTTAGAAATAATAAAGTAAGAGTTGTTACTTTTATTTATTTAAATTTATCCATATAAGTTTTCAGTTATGTAGTATAATTTAGAAGTCGTACATTAGAGTATTTAAGTTTAAATATTTTCTTGACTTGTATGCTAGATTTGCGTTATTTTCAGGTTATGTTTCCAAAAAAAAAAAAAAAAAAAAATTATAGGTTAAGGTTTAGCATAAAAGATCTCAAATATTTCCTTTCTTTATGTGTATAACATAGCACAAAAAAGTACACATATGGAATGAATCTAAAAAAGTATTCAATTTACATTTTAAATACAAGTGCACATATGGAACGAATCTTAGGCTGAGTCAAGGCTTTGGGCTTATTACAAAGGAACTGAGTTTTTTTTTTTTGTTTTTTGAGAGTCCAGACCAAAACTTGGCCCAGCGAAAACTAACATTGCTTAAGGAACATCAAAAGAAAGAAGATGTACAATATCGTCTGGTACATCTTCAAGCCAAATAGTTAAACTCAGAATTTTTTGCTCTTTTAGCAAGAGCATCAGCAACTACGTTACAATTACGTTTCACATGACAAAACTGAAATGAATTTAAGTCTGAAGCTAAAATCCTGATATCATCAATAATATGACCAAAGTCAGGGTGGTCCGAATTCTCTTGGATGATGGCTTGAATCACTTCTGCAGAATCTCCTTCAAAGATCACATCTGAGAGTCCTATTTCTTTGGTGAACAGCACCGCCCTATGGCAAGCCAAGGCTTCCGTGGTTGCTATTGATTTGGCTAAAGGGATTGGCATTGTTAGAGCTCCAATTGCTTCTCCCATGCCATCTCGAACGATCACACCAATGCCTGCCGAGGAGCTTGTCTTGAACACTGCTGCATCGAAATTTGCCTTGAAGAATGGGTACTCTGGAGGTCTCCACTGATGAAGAGCAGCGTCTGTGAGGGCCGTAGCAGGGATGGCTTGCACCGACAAGTACTCTTGAAGCAGAGCCCCTGCCTTGGAGCTGAGGCAGTCCACGCCTAGCGTTGGGTGTCCAAATTTCAGTGCGTTGTGACAATTCCACACTGCCCAGGCCACCGTGATGAATAACTCCTTCTTGTAGTCCTCCTGTACTTGCAGAAAACAACCCAATAAATCGTTAAAGCTCTGAGGGGGAGCTAGAGTATTGGGACGAGCCTAGGATAGAGAACCCCAAACTCCCTCCAACTCTTTGTGCGCCCACAGAGCATGGATGGTGTCCTCGGGTTCAGACTTGCATTGCTCACAAATATCAGAGGTGCTAATGTGTCTTTGTGCCAAGTTGGACATCGTGGGGAGAGCATTGTTGCAGACCCTCCACATGAAATGTTTAATCTTGTTTGGCACTCTCAAGTTCCACAGCCCATTCCAGAATTTCCTCAGAGAAGCACCGTCCGAACTGCCTGCAGAATCCGAGTTGTCAAGGGTGACCAACAACTTGTAAGCACTCTTTGTTGTGAACAATCCGTTGGCTGTTAAGCCCTATGAGGGTCGGTCAGGGGGCAGCCTGCTGCTTGGTGGAATCCCAAGGATTATTGACGCTTCATGGGGGAGGAAAAGTCTCTCAACCATCTCTGATTTCCAAACACCAATGTCTTGATTAATCAAAGAACTTAGCATGGAGTCAGGTTAGAGAGATGTAAGGGGGGAGATAACCGTTCTATTGGACTTAACAGGCAGCCAATTATCTTCTTTAATTCTAGCCGTATGACCATTCCCAATCCTCCAAACCATGCCCTTTCGAATCACATCTCTAAGGCTAAGGATGCTCTTCCATTCATAAGATCCAATGGATGAATCTTTTGCGTTAAGAATTGAACAATTTGGGAAAAATCTAGCTTTGAACACACGGTGACAGAGAGAGTTCGGGTTGTTGATCATGTGTGACACCTACTTAGCGAGCAATGAATCATTAAACTTCTCCCCAAACCCCCTACTTCCTTCGCCTCACATAATTTCTCCCATTTTACCCAATGAACCTTCCTATTATCACCACTATATCCCCACCAAAATTTTCTTATTAATATATCTAACTCCTTAATAAGCCCCTTCGAAAGTTTGAAACAACTCATCTTGTAGGTTGGGATGGCCTAAATGACTAACTTTATAAGCACTTCTCTACCTGCCTGAGAAAGGATTTTTTTCCTTCCACCTTTGGAGCTTCTTCCACACCCTCTCCTTGAGATAGACAAAACTTTGCTTTTTGGCTCAACCCACAAGGGCTAGCAGCTCAAGATATTTTTCATATTGGCAAATAGTAGGCACACCTAGAAGCTTCTAATCCTCAGGAGGAGTATTAGAGCTAAAGAAGATATTAGTTTTATCTCTATTAATTCTCTGCCCGGACCCTCTTTCATAAATGGATAGAAAATCAATTATTTTTTGACATTCCTCCTCCTTTGCTCTAAAAAACAACACACTATCATTTGCAAAAAAAAAATGAGAAATTCTTAGACCATTATGACAGATAGCAGCCCCAATAATATCGCCATTGACCTCTGCTTTGTGGAGCAAGCTTTGCAAACCAAGGGCATAAAGTAAGAACAGATAAAAGGATAACGAGTCACCTTGCCTTAAACCTCTGGAAGGTTTTATATTCTCCACAGGTTGCCCATTGAGGAGAACATCATAAGTGACAGATGACATACAAGACATAATAAAAGGTAGTAAAGTGTCTCAAAGGCTACCAACACATTATCAGTGACAAGCCTCCTTGGTACTAAAGCACTTTGAGAATCAAAAACAATGTTGGAAAGGATCTGTTTCAACCAATTAACCACCACCTTGGATATCAATTTATAAACCACGTTACAGAGACTAATGGGCCTAAAATTTGAATCATTTTTTGGATTTTTGATTTTTGGGATAAGGGCGATAAATGTTTCATTGAGGGATTCATGGACATACCCCGAATTAAGAGCATTAAGAACAGTATTAATCACATCATTACCCACAATATTCCAAAAAGTTTTATAAAAGATAGGTGACATACCATCCGTTCCAAGGGCAGTGGTAGGGGCCATTTGCTTAAGGGCTTGTTGAATCTCTTCAGCAGTGAACTCACGGGTCAAGACATCATTCATCTCATCTGAAATTTCCGGTTGGATGCCACTAAGGATATCATCAAAACTCGAATGATGGGAAATGGAAAACAAAGATTGAAGTAGTCTTTAATCAGCCCACCCATTTGGCCCTCATCCTCCCACCATGCACCCACATCGTCCTCCAAACCTGCAATATAATTTCTTTTATTTCTTTAGTTAGCCCTATAATGAAAATACCTCGTATTTTTATCACCCTCTTTCAACTACTTGCTTCCACATACACTCTTCTCTATTCTTTAACTCCTCAATTTTGGTTCTAAGTTCATAGATGTGCCTCGGATTGGACCTGTACTCATCGGATTCTTCAGCCAACTTCAATTCCTTAAGGATTCGTTGCAAGCTGTTACGAACATGCCCAAAGGTATTGCGATTCCACACCCTAAGATTGTCCTAACATGATAAAATAATTCCGTTGAAACTCCACATTAACCCAGGTAGCTCAAATTGTTTCCAAGAATTTTGAATCACACCCTCACAGGTATTGTCTTTAAGCCACATAGCTTCGAATCGAAAAGGCTGGCTTTTCCTATAGAACCGGTTCAACTCAGAATTCATGCACAGGAGCACCGGTTTATGGTTTGAATGAAAAAAATCCAAATGGTGGATCCTAGTGGTTAGGAAACGAAGGATCCACTCTACCGTTGCAACACCCTTATCCAGCCTAATCCACACATTTTGATCCCTAGGTCTCCTGTTACACCAAGTGAAAGGGAAGCCATTAAACCCCAAATCTTTCAGCCTACAAAAGTCCAATGCGTCTCTAATACTTTGAATTTGAGCTTCAGGCCTGTCCAACCCCCCTCGTTTTTCTTCAGCCAAAATTATTTCATTGACATTCCCCATAGCCACCCAAGGGTAATTGCTTTGGTGACTCAAAGCTCTAAGCAAAGACCAAGAGTTTTTCGGGCTGGCGATGTCCAGATCTCCATAGAAACTCGTAAGCCGCCAAGCATCATCCACTCCATGGTTTATAAAAGCATCAATGTGATGATCAGAGTAACTTTGAATATCCAAGTTAATTTCCTCTCTCTATAACAATGCTAGTCTGCCACCTATGTTCACTCGTGGTACTACAAAAATGTTATTAAACTGCATCTTACGCCCTATTCTTTCCATCGGAATTTTCTCAAGTTTTGTTTCCATTAAAAAAACAATTTTGGGATCTTTATTTCTAACCAAAGCATTCAGTTCATCTTCTGTTTAAGGGTCCCCAAGCCCCCGACAGCTTCAGCTTAAGCAACTCATTGCATCCGGTGGTATTGGGAACCAGCCACCACTTAAAAGTTCTCCATCATCCTCACAAATGTCCATACATTGCCTCTTACCTCTTTGTTCCTCCTCTTGATCAACACTTGGCCTACGATCTGTGTCCATAAGCAGTGGTCCAATAGGATTACCTGTGCTAGGTGTACATGCTAGCTTTGTCCACTTCCTAGTCAGTTTTGAAGGGGTCAAGGTTTGAGACCTGTTAAAGTAGTCACCCAAAGGATTCGTAGGCGTGTTAGCAACCTAGTCACACCCCTTGGTTCCACTAAAGCATTGTCTGCCTCTCTTCGGTACACTTGGTGTTGACTCAGCACTGCTTCCTTCAGGACTCAAGTTCAAGCCTCCATTATTTCTCATCATTATTTCATTACCTGCCTCCTTACCCCACCCAACAACCTTCAACGATTGACTAGACACCTCCTCGGACAGTCTTTGACTAAAAGCAACTTTGCTACCAGGCTACCTCCGCCAAGGAGCTCGTGTGTGTGATGCACCAGCTATGACCGTGACAAACTTCCTTACCCCACGAACCAAATCAGCCCTAAGCCATTCACCAAATTGCTAATCTTCCTTTCTCAAGCTGCCTTTACCCCGAAGCCATAATTCACAATCCCTCTCCCCATGTGACACTCTACCACACCAATAGCAGAAGTTAGGGAGGCATTCATATCTGATGCCCACCCACCCCACTTGTTTTCCTTCTGAGCATAGTTCACAACACCGTGGTAATGGTTTCGATATGTCCATGGCCACCCTTACCCTGAGGAACTCATTCCCACTCCCATCATCCTCTGGGTCCGCAACCTCAATAACCTTCCCAATATTACTGCCCACTGCTTCAGCTGTGGCTTGGGTGAGGGATTTTTCAGGGACGTTGTGAATCTAGACCCAAAACATAGCCTTGTTAAAATCCAATATTGGGATTGCTTCAATCTTAGCAGTAGGTTCAAAAACCACCATTTGCTTATCATACGTCCATGGTTCCAGAGTTAAATCTCGCACCAAGTCAAGGCCATCCTCAAAGTCAAAAACCAAAATATTATCCCCAAGGTCTCGTATTTTCAGTTCCCCAATCAGCTTCCATAAGGGTTTGAACGTAAGCCCCGCTGCGTACACGTTCAATACCCATTTAGTGAAGAAGCAGCTAGCCAACCTGTGGATTTCCTTATCATTCTGTTTCGAAACTTCCGCACCAACTTCCTCCTCTTCAATTAGAGAGAAACGGGACCACATACCTTCCAAACCTTTCATACTTCCTAGAAGAATGATGCACAGATAGAGTCACAGCCAAGAAACTCACCCCTACGAACTGAAACCAACAGTCCAGCCTACCAAAGTCAAGGAAGACTTGGAGGGAACGAAACCTAAACTAAGCAAGGGATAGTGATTCTACAGGCGGCTAGAGAGGAAAACCCTAACCCTAGCAGCCAGAGAAACGAAATATAATACTGATCTATAAGAGCTGAGTTAATTGTGTAACTTTGTTAATACTTAATAGGTATTCTTTTGATATGGTTTCTGTCCATGACTTGTGTAGCAATGTGTTGGATTATTTCTAATACTGTGGATTTGCTGGTGCAATACAATCCCTTTTTGATTGATTATTTCCGGAACAATGGTAATCACGGATATATATTGATTGATGTTGGGAGGAAGTTTCGGGAGCAAGTACTCCAATAGTTTACTATCCATAAGATTTCTACAGTGGATTCCGTCAGTATTCTTTATCCACTTACATTTTTTTCTCATGTTTATGATAAGTGCTATATTTTGTAGAACATGTACTCTATTAAAATATGACATGTTTATGATAAATGCAACCACGTGCATATGTATAAATACACTTAAAAATATATAATAAGATGTATAATATATTTCATATATATAATTTAAATACTACTGATAGTCATTTTTATATTGTGTTAACTCTTAAAAAAATTTTGTAAGAATATTATTAGGTATAAAATGCAAATTGTCCTTTTTTTTTTTTATAAAAAAAAAATTATTGTGAAGAACTTTTTTTTTAATGATTCATTTATTTTAGACTCTTTGGTTTTTGTACTTAATAACTTACTTGGATGAATATTTATGATGTGGTCCCATATTTGATTCTAAAATTAAGAAATAAAACTCTTTAAGAATAAATAATTTAGGACATATGGTGCAAAATTGAAACTCTAATTTGGAATTCTAATTTGAATTTCTCTCAGTTTCACCTATTATTATTACTAGCTTGTAACCTCATGTATATGCATAAATATACTTAAAGATATATAATAAAATATATAATATAATTCCTACATATATAATTTAAATACTATTGATAGTCATTTTTATATTTTGTTAACTCTTTAAAAAAATTTTGTAAGGATGTTATTAGGTATAAAATGAAAATTTTCCATGTGTTTTATTTATTTATTTATTATTGTGAAACACTTTTTTTTTTTTACAATTCATTTAATTTAAACTTTTTGATTTTCATACTTAATAACTCACTTGGATAAATATTTATGATGTGGTCCTACATTTGATTCTAAAATTAATGAATGAAACTTTTTAAGAAAAAATAATTTAGGACACACGGTGCGAAATTGGAAAACTAATTTGGAATTCTAATTTGAGTTTCTCTCAACTTCACCTATTATTATTATTATTATTATTATTATTATTATTATAGGGAAGAGTTTGTGTCCAGTGCATCAGTTGCACTGAATACGTTAGGATGCGAACTTATGCCCAGTTTTAAACACGTGTCCAGTACGCTGATGCACTAAACACAAGCCGTGTCCATTCAAGTATACACTTTCATTCACCTATTGCATGTGTACGATTAATCTTCATAATCATATATATTTTTATCTCCCCCCCCCCCTTTCCCCAGTGACCTCCTAAATTAAGGTGATTTTTTTTCAAAGGGAGAGAGAGGTGGGGAGGAGGGGGTTCAATTTGTGTATCTATTTATGGAGGGTTTAATGGACATCTTGAATGTGCGTTGGTGCATAAATTTTAATTTTCACTTTCTTATAAAAGGCTCATGTAATCATGTTAACGGGTACCTTTATGTCACTTCCAAATAAGATTACTTACATTCCATTCATTTTCATTCATTTCTATTCATTTATTTTAAAATATTCAATCAAGATTACTTAATTTCATTCTATTCCATTCTTTTTCATTCATTTCTCTTGCTTAAATACATTCAATTCCATTCCATTCCCTTATGATCATTCAATTCCATTCTCTTATGAACTCCCAAACAAAGCCTTAGGGCAATTGTTAATAAATCATTTCAGAAATATTTTTTAAATTGCTTTCATAGGAAATATATAAAAACTGTAAAAAAAAATTAATTATTTTTTTTTCTTTTCTTATAAAAAGTTTCTAATAATATTTTCTAAACCAATGTTCTTAGGGCATCCATTAACTCTTCTTAATTGGTATTGTCCCCTAACTTTAGGAAGGGGTGGGGGCCGGATTTAGTCAAATTTCTTCAACTGTATTCATTTGTAATTATTTAGGGGACTTCTTTGTGTACTTCCTATATACTTAGGTTTCTCCTCTCATCATTATTACTGATCAATAAATGTATTTATATTTTGACGGCAATCTTGGAGAGTATGTGTGTAAATGGGAGATTGTAAACATCTACGGCCCATTGTATTTGATCTTTCATTGACATTTTATGTCCCCTTTGTTTTTCTTTGAATTCTTTGTGACTGATTAAAATTCAGCAAAATAAGCTTGTCGTGCATGCACTAATTACAGGAGTGTGCTGGTGTGAGTAACCATTGTACAGCATTAATTAAGTTCAATCCATTTGATTGGGGATGAAGAAGTGGAATGATAAAAATGGGAAGGGAATAAAAAAGTGGGATAGTGAGAGGATAAAATAGATTTTAATTTTTTTATTTATGTTTGGTTGAAAAAGTGATTTGATGGAAAATATATATATATATATATATATATATATATATATATTTGTATAAATTTACTCATATGCCCTTATTAAAAAATGATGCCTAATTAAAAAAAAATGTAGCAAATAACCAACAACAACAACAAAAATGTAATCACCCAAACTTATTAAAAAAGAAAATTCATATCCAAAAAAATAAGTATATAAAAAATTTACGTCCAGTTAAACCTTAAAAAAAAATTAAAAAAAAAAGAGAAGAAAAGAAGAAAAACAACAAAATGGAAGAAGCACGCACAAAATTGTATCACATGCACAAGAAAATATCATGGCAAAAAAAAAAAAAAAGCAACCAAGTCCAACACGATAAGAGGAGGGAAGGTACTTCAATCATTTGAGAAATTATTGGATCTCTCCAAACATATGAACTTGGACTCCCCTATCACAAGTCTAGCAAATCACTTACTCTCAAAACTATAAATGAGAGAATGGGTGATTCCTCCTAAGAATACGATGTAGAGAAGCAGGTGGCATTTCTTGCAAAAAACTTCCAGAAATTTCTCAAGACGAAAAATAGTGGGAAGTCATTTGGCAAAGGAAAAATCTCATCCTCAAAAAGTGACAAGAAGGACTTCAAGAAGAAGGATGGGAAATAATCTTCATCAACTCAAGTAATCGTGTGCTATGAATGTAATGAGCATGGACATCTTAAGAAAGAATGCCTAAACTATTTGAGAGGAAAAGGGAAAGTGTTTACAACCACCCTTAGTGATTCCGAAAGCTCAAATTCCGATGTGGAAGGAGAATGTGATAGTGAGGGAAACAATTCAGCTTTCATGGCAATTACAATAGTTGACTCTAGAGATGAGTTGAGCAACTTGGTTGATGAGCTTGGTGTACATTCCGAAGGGGAAGAAGTTGAAGATTCAGAAGATGAGGATGTGTACCTCAACGAAGGTGAAAAAAACCTTCAAGAAGTGTATGATACGTTGCTTGAATATTGTGGTAAATATGCAAAGGTTGTAAACAGCACCGTTAAGAAGATGAAGAAAATTGAAGAAGAGCATAAGTGCACACTTGTGTAGCTTAAGGAGGCAAAATGTGAAGTTGAAGAGCTGAAGGAAGATTTGGTGAATGCTTACTCGAAAATCAAGTTCCTCAAACTTGAAATAATCCAAGCAAATGCTAAAGTGGAGCACATTTCTACCAAGAAACTTGACAGCATGCTCTCTTCCCAAAAACCTTCAAATGACAAAGCTGGTGTTGGCTATATAGGTGAAGGAAGCTCAAGCAGCGAACCCAAGAAGGAAGTGAGGTTCATTTCGGCCAAAAACATAGAGAAATCTAAAGTGGAGAAGCTCGAGATTAAGGCTCCTACTGCTGCAAAGAGGACAATTGGTGCAAAATCAAAGGATAAAGGGAAGTCATTACCCAAAAATCAAAGGGGACCTCAAGTGAAGCATTTTTGTTACCATTGTGGGGTGTGAGGGCACACAAGGCCAAATTGCTTCAAGCTTGAAGCACTAAAGAGGGCTGATTTTATGCGTAGCTAAGACAACTCAAGAAGAGTGCCAAAGGGAATTCAAGCTAAAGGAGAAAATGAGGGACAACTCATTGGAGATGTTATAGAGATGTTGAAAAACATTTCATCATGCCTTGCTAGCTCCGCCCTGAGGTTTGAGAGTTATGTCGGTCGTACCCCTCCATCTAGGGATCTCATCCGAAACACTAGTATAGTGTGGGTGAAGAAGGGTACTTATGCATGATCACTCACTATACCCATGCATTAATACTTCCAACATATTAGGGTCATAGTCTCATGCATCATGCATATACAATCTTATTGTGTAATTGCTTCCGGTGTTTTAACATGTTTCTTTTTCAAATCTTTGTTTGATTGTTTTTGTTGATCTTACTTTGATTGTTATATTTTTGAGTGTGTTGAAAAATTCAAAAACCCATAAAAATTGAAAAGTCTCAAAAATTTTAATCACTTATGTTGTGTATATCACATGTGAGTTTGGCCTAATACCTTCGTACTAATGGCGTAGTACTTTTACGAGTTTAGCTTGTTATATATGCACATTATATAAGTGTGAGCGACATCTAGACATCTACGTTTGATTGTTGTAAATAGATCTTCAAATTTGTCATGAATGATTGGTCAATAGTTTTGCTTGATCTTGATACGTAAGTAGACTTGTTCCTATATATCTCCTCACACAATTTTTTTTCTTTTTCAACTTTAAATGTCAATCTCTAAAAAGAAAAAGAGCTGAAAAGGCCTTGCATCGAAAACAAGTTTAACTAGTCGCTAAGCCGTGCAATACACGTGAAAACTATTGAAAATAAAATTTTAAAAAGAAAATTTTATTAATTTTAGTTTATGTCGAATATTTATTTATAGTAGTTTAAAATATTAATTCAAATCTTCATTTCATTTTATTTTAGTTGGAATAACTTATATAATTAAATGAAATGCTTATAAATAAGAGATGACATTAATAATATACTAATATAGTTAGTGATTATTCAAGATATCATTCAAATATGACAATTTTTTTGTTTTAAAAAAAGAACAATATTAATGCATTTGAACACAAAATACTATATTGTCCAATAGATATTACAACTTTAAAACTAAAACATGAGTAGTGATTTTTAATGGATTGTAGTAATAGCACAACTTTTAATAATAAAAAAATTTGATTTAAAATTTTTTGGAGTAACACTATAGTAAAAATGCCAAAAGGATGCAAGAAATTCCACTGAAAAATGCTAAAAATACATTTGGGTTTTTATTTTATTTTTTTCATTGAGCAGGTACATTACTGTTTAGTAGAGTCTTAATACATGGGAGACGCTCCTCCATCCAATACATCATTGTCTAGCAAACCCAGCCAGTTCTTTGCTTCAAATGCTATCTTCTCTGTTGGTCCGTTTGTTCAAGGAAAGCCACAAGAGAAAAATATATTCCTAATAGAAGAACCAACTACCAAGTAGTCTAACATCATTAAGGATGTGGCCAATGCTCAAATTGATAGGTCCAACTGACTTTACTTCATCTACTGGACTTTTAAATTCACACTCTACCTCTACAGTTTGAAGCCCCAAATCCACAGAGGCCATGGACACCCTTCAACAGGCTATCTAGACTGATTATTTCTCTAAGCTTCCATATATTCCACAGCAAGTGTACAGGTTGTTTGCACCAAATCCACTACTATCTTCAGAGTTTCATCCACATGCCTTTGGTTCCGATTTGACCATAATAGCCAACCTCCACTGCAACTAATACAATCAACTGGATTGGTTAAAACAATATATCAAATACTGGGAATATAAAAATACAAAACTTGGTATTATGTATATGATACCGTTGAAAGATTTAAATATAACTGTAGGCTTCCTAAATTCCACCCATCACAAAAGCCACGGCTTACATCAAATTGGCCTTTGAAATCTTGATCTCCTTCATCCCTGGAACCTGGAAAATCAAATTTTTGGACTAATTGAAAATTTTTAAATATTTCCAGCCATCATCTATCAATGAAATTATTATATTTTTTCAAGAACAAAAAGGAAAACAAAGACCAAACGTTCTATGTATTAAATTTGAAACCTATCACCAAGAAAAAGAATTAAACCTATTGGAAATTCATTAATTGGTACTAATGCAAGTAATTGGTATGCTAAAATATATTGATGAGTAGATAATGGTGACGATAAGAGAATAAAACTTTATAGGAAAAAAATAATATGAATAAATTACTTGTGTATGCTTTGAAGCTACTACCATCTCTATCAAAATTTTGAGGAGAAAAATAGAATGAAATATATTAATAAAAATAATATATAAATTTTATTATTGATGCAATGATTTCTCTAATGTTAAAGTGAAAAAATAATATTCACTCTCACAACAAATCAAAACATTTACTTAATATATTATATCATCCATACCATCCAGCCACCACTTCCATTCCGGGTGATCATCTCTAACCACCCTCTAAAATTTTGTGGTTGCCTATGTTTCCTACCCAACACAAAATTCTGCTCCCCACCATTAAACAAAACTTCACAACTTCGCAAATAATTCTTGTCACATTTAGAGATCTCAAACCAACCATTTTCATTGTAGAAACCAAAATACACACTTAGTAGTTCCACCACTATAAACTATACAACAAATTGAGCTATAACAAATTTTGGTAACACAAAATCTCATAAAGGATTTAAAATTATATTCCAAGAGGAAAAAAACAACAAAATTTTAATACAAATAGGTGCAGTACATAAAAGGCATATTATAATCATATGCCTTTTGATTTTGCATAATGATCGAGGTATTTGTTAAAGCTTGCTATTTGTTAAGTCTCTCTCAACCCTCTCTCTGAATCTCTGCCTCAAATTTATAATATCTAATACCATGCTCATCTTGCATAATCATATATAAATGAGTTATATAACTCTCAAACAACTATACTAACCAACCCCGACCTTTAAAAAAAATTCCCACAGAATCCAAAATAGTTGCAGCCCCAACATAACATTCCGTAGGCTATCATATAAGACAACCCAGAGATTATAATAATTTATAAAAAGGGAAAACCAATGTAAATGAAGACGACAATAACAATATATACCAAACCATAGCCTTTTGTAAATTCTTGTAGCTGAATTATTTTAAACAGAGAACAAAAGGCATATTACAAATGAATTTGAGAACAAACACCTGAGCATTCCAAACTTGTTCAAGAAATACCACAAATAAATTGGCAAAGAAGAATCAGAGAACAAACACCTGAGCATTCTATCAAACACATGTTCAGCAATCTCAAACAACTATACTAACCAACCCCAACCTTAAAAAAAAATTCCCATGGAATCCAAAATAGTGGCAGCCCTAACATAACATTCCATAGGCTATCGTATAATAAGACCCAGAGATTATAATAATTTATAAAAAGGGAAAACCAATGTAAATGAAGACGACAGTAACACTATATATCAGACCAAAACAAACCCAAAATTGAAATCAAATAGAAGAATACAAGGAAACAAAAATCCATTAAAAATTGCATAACCAAAAAAAGGGAAAAAGAAAATCCAAACCGATGTAAAATGAAGATGAGAAAAACACTATATATCAACTAAAACAAACCCAGAATTAAAACCAAATATAAGAATCCCAAGAAACCAAAAATCCAATAAAAATTGCATACAAAAAAAGGGAAAAAGAATCTAATTACAAAAATTCCATGATTCTTCTTTGCCATAGATTTGACAACAAAGGAAGAAGAAGAAAACGTGGAAATCTGCAAAGAAAAAAAAAAAAAAAAAAAACTTAAATCTAGAGCAACCCGCAACCACAAACCAAAAAAATTCCATGAAAACAAAAACAAAAGAAATTAAATCCAGATCAACCCACAACCACAAACTAACAAAATTCCATGAACAATTGAAGCAGATAAAGAGAGAGCAATATATAGAAATTAAAGAGAGTGAAAAACATGTTTTAATTACCTCAAAATAAAACATAATGGGCTGGATTGAGTGACGATGGAGAGGCAAAGAGAAATCGATGCAGTAGCGGTGATCCATGGTGGCGGCGGTAGCGGGAAGATCTGAGTTTTGGCATGCCGGCGTATATTAGAAAATAGAGAGGTTGTGGGGTTTAGACATGAAGGCTGAAGAGGGAGTTGTGTACTTGTATTAGGGTTCTAAATTGATAATTCTAATATTAATAGTAGAATGTTAAGAAGAATTTATTAAAAAAAAAAAAAAAAAAAAACAAAAAAGGTGACGTGAAAGCTAATGGGGGAGTTGTATTATTGTATACTGATGGGGGAGTTAAATGGATAAATTCTAATATAATAAAACATAAAAAAGAATTAAAAAAGAAAAGAAAAAAAAAGGTGACGTGAAAGCTAATGGGGGAGTTGTATTATTGTATATTGATGGGGGAGTTAAATGGATAAATTCTAATATAATAAAACATCAAAAAGAATTAAAAAAGAAAAGAAAAGAAAAGAAAAAAGGTGACGTGAAAGCTAATGGGGGAGTTGTATTATTGTATACTGATGGGGGAGTTAAATGGATAAATTCTAATATAATAAAACATCAAAAAGAATTAAAAAAGAAAAGAAAAAAAAATGTGACGTGGAAAATTGTGGAGCTAGCAGAGCTTCGGTTATATATATATATATATATATATATATATATATATATATAGATTAGGAAAATGTGGAGCAAATATGTACTGAAATATATGGTGCAAAAGCCAAAGGATCAAATGTCAAAAAATTCATCAAAAAGCTTATGGCATCATTTCTCAAAAATTTGAGTTGTATTGATCAAAAGTATGAAAAATGGAAGCCAAATGAAAAGCTTTCAATCAATTGTAAGCACATTAGTGAGGGGTCTTATATGTTCATTTCTAGAAGTGAGATAGGTCACTTGACTTTGTACTAGTTGTGTATGACTTAATTGAATTGATCATTGAAACTTCATACTAAAATATGGACTAGTTCATACTTGATCCACACACTCATCACACAAGTTTAATGTTCAATGAATGCTTATTCCATTTGTGTGATTGTATGTGTTCAAGTATGATGTGTATACTCAATTGCTTGTTGATCAAACCCATAAAGATTTTTGAATGTATTATATGTTTTTGAAAGTGTTTTTATGCTTTCGTGTGTTTAAAGCTTTTGTCCAAAATGTCTATTTCATGTTTATCAAAAAATTCTTTCAGAGGCATTTTCGCGAGTAAGTCACGTTTCTACAAATTTTAAAGGCAAACAGTGACAGTTTTTCAAACATTTCTTATTTGCCTCATTTGAGCCTCTCTCAACCCAAAACACCTTTTCACTCAAAATCTCATCCAAAACTCAAGATCAATCATTCCTAAGTCTCATTTAAGGTATGTTACAACTTCTTTTTACTTCTAAATCCTTAGATTCTGCCTTAGATTCTAGATTTTTTTTAGGGTTGGGTTACTTTTTTAAAGGGTTGGGAAAAATCTTTTCTTGCAAAATCTTTTGATTTTCTTGATTGGGCTGTGTCCCATTTTGTTTGCTTGTGTTTGTGTTGGCCCCAAGTGGCATTTTAACATGTATTTAGGCAAGATTTCAACATGTTCATGTTTTGTTTTACACGTTAATGGGTTGTATGCAGTCCAGGTGTTTGATGAAATGCCCAAATGAGATTTTGTTGTTGTTTTGGACTCTAATGAGTACCAAACTTTGGGGATAGCTATGTTTTTACGTTCTTAACATGTTTTAAATATTGGTTGTGTGTTTCACACACTTTGCCCCATGCATGCTTTATCATGCTTTATCATGCATCACACATGCACATCACATGCACACTTGATGCACACACTTGATCACTTGACATGTTTTGCATTTCACTCATGCTAGATAAGTGTAGTTACATGTTTAATACTTAAAACATGGTCTTGTGTCTTTAGATTTTATGGTTTTATGTTCTTTTTAGGACTTTTGGTTTATGGACTAACTTGTATCTAATCAAGTTTGGTTCCTTGTGTGTTTTTGTCTTTGTTTACTTGTGTTTGTGTCTAGTTTGCAGATGTCTCATCTTAAGAAATTAGCCACAAAGCAGTCCTCAAAGCGTTAATGTACTTCCTCGAATGCATTCCAAAACGATGATGCAGACATAGCCTATAATGATTACTACAAAAGGGCCCCGATCATCTTGGAAAGGACTGTGGAGTTAGAGTCCTTAGAACACACTTTCATTCCTAAAGTGTTCAAAGAAAGGATGTGCACAAAGCTATTGAACTCAATGGGGAATGTCCATGCGGAAATCATCTAGGAATTTTATGCCAATGCCTTTGTGGAAGGGGATCGTATAAGTTGTTGGGTGAGAGGTAGAGAGTTCCATGTCACAAGGGACTCCATTTGAGAGATCTTGGAGGTTCGTCCAACGATTCCACACGTATCCCTCTATTATGATGAAAGAAGGGAGAAACTCGGACCAATTGTTGACATCCTTGGTGGCGAAACAACAAGAAGGCCTTGCACACCATTCCATTCACTTCGGAGATAAGAACCTTGGCCTACATCATGATTTTTAACCTCTACCTAGTGAGGAACTTGACGAATTTGTCATCACCAAGGTCCATATTTCTACTTGATCTCTTTACTCATAAGGAGATCGACATTTACAGTCACATTTACCACCTCTTCACCAAATGCATCACAAAAAGGAATTCAAGGTTGATTCTACCATTTCTAAGCCTTGTCATGGCTCTTATCACAAGGGCAAGGGTGAAGATTCCTAGTGGACTTCTAGTGATGCAAAGAGATTATCCAATTAGTGGTCAAACCATGACTTGAAGCAAAGCCCATATCCCCAGGCCATCAGTTGGTGTCTCTTAAATTCCAAGAGACAATGTTGCTAAAGAAGGTGGAGACACGGAAGAAGAAATTGAGCATTTCACATTAGTTCTGGAGGATACTGCACAACCCTCTACTCAAGCGAGTGCATGGGCACTTGATCGTCTTGATCATCTGATCAAAAGGGTTGAACAAATGTATGGCATGCTAGACTTCCACATGCGACACTCCTTAACTCAATTCACCTACCTTGAAGGCCAGATCACTACACTCTCATCTCAGATTGATGACATGATTGTTAGGACATATGTGGTTTAAGTTCTTTTGAACAATATGTCATTATTTTATATAATTGGCTTATCCTTTGACAAAACGCACTTTACTTGTAATTGGGTAGAATTAGGATGTGTTTAACGCTTCGAGAAACTGTGTTTCAAGATCAAGTGTTGAAGTCATCAAGTTTGTCCAAGAAACAAGCTGAAAAGTGCAAGTTATTAAAGCTTGACACCTAGTCTCGACACCTAGTCTCGACACCTAGTCTCGACACATGCATCTATCGAGCTTTAAGAAGCTGTTTCAGCCCCAAGGCTCGACAGCTCCTCTACAATACCTCGACACCTCTATCTGTCGAGATTTAAGGAAAGCAGATTCTAAATTCTGTTTTGATTCCAATCCTTGGATATGTCTTTGGGACTTCTTTTCTTCTAACTCTAGACATATAAAAGGATTATTTTAAGGGCCGTCATTAGGTACATAGGTTGCACAAGCATTGAGAAATTCTTGTTCAAGCAATTTGTGATCTGAGACAAAGTTCACGCCTAGTTCATCTTTCTTGTGAAGAAGTTGCTGTGTAATGTGCACCGTAGGGTTTTTTAACCAAGCATCTTCTTGATCTTCATTGTGTGGATGAATTGAAGAACTTTGCAGTCAACAACTCTCTCTAGTTGGTGAATTAAAGTTGCGTACTGGGATCCGCGCAATTGGTTAGTCACGTACTGGGAGCCGTGCATCAAAAGGAGAAACTGTCACTACAGAACAAGTCCAATTGGGTATTGGGGTAAGGGTTCAACTGTAAGTTGGTAAGGTACTGGAATTTCTTTACTTGTAATCGCTTGTTGTGATAATAATGGAGTTTCGGGAGTGGTGACCTTAAATCACCCTGTGGGGTTTCTATTGTTAGGTTTTCCCCATTCGTAAACAAATCACCGTGTTAATTTTATTTCCGCTGCATACTTTAGTTTATTGGTGATTTGCTTGTGCTACCACATAAATTTGCATGTTAACTTGATTAATTAAAAACTTGGTTAATTAATCAATTTAATTCGTCACAAGGGGTCAACGCATTTGTGGCCTATCAAGTGGTATCAGAGCAGAAACACTCTGATTAGGTTTTAATCCTTGTGTGTGATCCATTGACACCTGTTTGTCATGGATAGAGGTTAGTCTCTTATTATACCTCCATTGTTTGATGGTACTAACTATGCATACTGGAAAGTACGCATGAGAGTTTTCTTGCAGTCACTAGATGAGAAGGTGTGGCAAGCTGTGGAGATAGGCTGGACCAAGCCTACAGAAGCGTCAGCTGATTGGGATGATGCCAAGATCAAGGCGGCCAATTTCAACAGCAGAGCATTGAATGCCCTATTCAGTGCGGTCATCAATGAGAAGTTCAAGAAGATTTCCTCCACGGAAACTGCCAAGGAAGCATGGACCATTCTCTAGACAACCTATGAGGGAATGAAGGCTGTCAAGGATTCGAAGCTATAGAGGCTCATTACAAGTTTTGAAGAAATTAATATGGAGGAGGATGAGTCATTCGATGAGTTCTACGCCAAACTCAAAGATATAGTGAACTCAGCTTTCAATCTTGGGGAAACCATTCCTGAACTCAAGATAGTCAAAAAAGTGCTCAGATCTCTACCCGAGAGATTCCATGCCAAGATCACGGTGATAGAGGAGTCGAAGGATATTGATAAGTCCTCTAACTGAGCTGATTGGCAATCTGCAAACCTACGAGCTAGGGTTGACAAGAATGGGCAAGTCAAGCAAAGGCAAGAGCATGGCACTGAAAGCAAAGAGCAGTGACACTGATGAGTCTTCAGACGATGAAGATTCTAAGATGAAGTCCTACATTACCAGGCAATTCAAGAAATTCATGAAAAATGCCAATGGAAAAGGCTATAACAAGGACCATAGGCAACCCAACTCTTCACAGTTCAAGAACCCAGATAAAGGGAAGAAGGATACTAAGGATGGCGGTCAGTACACTGTTCCCACTGGACCTAAGTGCTTTGGGTGTCAAGGATTCGGTCATATGAAACAAGAGCGTCCTACGTACCTCAAGAGCATTGGGAAGAGCAAGGCACTCATTGCTACCTTGAGTGACACTGAGCCCGAGGATGATTCCGAGAATGAAGATGACGAAATCTTGAATGCCTTCACTGCCTCTGTAAATCCTACTGAAGGGATTATTGAAGAAGTAGATGAAGAAAAAGAATTGGTGGATGCTAAGTTTGAAACTATGGATGATCAAGATGATATCCATATCACCTATGACAAATTACACAAGCTTTTTGAGAAGCATGAGAAATTCTATAGGCTGGCCACCAAGAAGCTCAGTGATGTGGAACTTGACCGTGAGGAGCTTTCCACTAAGTTTGATGAAGCAAATCAGACTATTGGGGCACTGAAGTTCGAGAACAATTTCTTGGCTGAGAAGACCAAGAGCTGTGTCAAGTTAGAGCACAATTGGAGAGGATGTCAAGTGCAAAACTGGATAAGATGCTCAGCATTTAGAAATTTGCCTCGAATCGAACAGGATTGGGGTATGAATTTTCTCTCTCTAATACTCCTTCTGCTAGTACTACTATTTTTGTTCCTCTTGCTAATAACATTAAAATTGAGAACCATGATATTAAAACTGAATTAGTTAGTGAGAACTTAGATAAAGGTAAGTCCATCTTAGGAGTACCCCCTAAGTTTGAGAAGAGGGAAACTAAAAACCCTAGGACTAAGAAGGCTAGCTCTCAAAAGCCTAAACAGAAGAAGCAGCATCTCTGTTATCATTGTGGTGTTGCCGGTCATACTCGACCAAATTGCTATTAGTGGTTAGCCACTCAACAGAGCAATGGTATGATAGCATCTGGGAGCCAGAACCAGCTTCAAACCTCTCTTGCTCATCTTGAAGGTATTCTCAAAGCTTTCATGTTCCTTTCAAACTTGAATGGTTTCAATTCTTCCCCCTCATCACCGGTTTAAGGGTTGGCGAAAAGGAAAGGTTCTTCCAAGGTGTGGAAGGAAAAGGGTTCTAAGTAATTTTGTTCACTTTTCTCTCTCTCTCTCCCCTTTGTGTTTTTACTTTTTTTGCATTACTTGTGTGTGTTGCTTTACCGTTTTGAGTCAGTCTAGTTTTATGCATTGTTTTGCTTTGTTTAACATGTTTTTTTGTGTTTGTTTTCAGTTTTGTGTTTTATTTTTTTTGCTTTTTTAATAAAAATAAAAATAAAAATAATTGAAAAATTGAAAAATACAAAAACAGTGTGTGTTTGTGTACATTGGTTCTTGTGAACCTTAAAATGGCCATTGAAACAGAGTTTTCTAAACTTTGTATCTCTTGTAACTTAGATGAGCATCCTTATGCACAACTAAGCAAGTGAGTTTTGTGGCTCTTTGTTTGTGATGAGTAAGGTTAAGTGATCTCTTGTTCTTATCACTCGTATCACTCTTTTTGATGGGTAGGACTAGAAAATCCTAAGAGAAAGGCATAAATAACCATCTCACCACTGATACTCACCAATCAAGAAATGACATCTGTATGCTTCGGCATAGCAAAAGTGCAATGTTAAAAGGCTTAACATAATTGGGTATTTCTTTTCTCACTTATATGCCTATGAATGATATGCTTAATAAAAGACAATATGCAAAGAAATAAAAAGCAAAAAGAACAAAATGCTTTGAAATATGATTGCAAGTGTGTTTTCTAGGAGATGTGGGAGTTATAGGATGTACCTCAAAGGTGATAGTCCCCATTAAACAGTTATGATTGTGTGTGAGTTAAAGTGATTTTCTCTTATCTCAAATCGTCATAACTTTGAGACACTTATGCAATTTTGCGATGTTTCTCACACACAACACGCAATATTCTTTGTTACTCTTGATTCATGTGCATGTACAATGTGATTTGGCCATCACAAAGTTTACATGCGTTAATGTATGCTCGCTAAACTGTCTTGACTTATTTTTGAAATATAAAATTGGTTAGACTTGTTTAGTGTGTGTGTGTGTTTTGGGATCCATGTGCTTTAAAATTATTGATTGAGAGATGATTTTGAGAGTTTTATATGTTGATTGGATCTTTGATTAAGTTGCATGCGCGATTGCATTCATGTCAGTGTTTTTCTTCTCTTGAAAAACTGTTTTTTAAAGCCAGCTCGACACCTTCTTGATACCTCTTCGATACCTGGCTGTCTGTCGAGCTTCTCAGCTATTTCAAATCGCAATCTCGACAGCTTCTCGACACCTTATGGATCGATCGAGAAACTTTCTGTCCTCTTAATAGCTTCTCGACAGCTGATGGATCGATTGTGATTCTTTTGTGTTTAATCCTCCTTTCTCGACACCTTTCCTCGATAGATGTATCTGTCGAAGCTGTATTTCTAGACACCTACCTTGACAGATGGCTTGATACCTCTCGATACTTGCATCTGTCGAGATTTATTGAAGGTGTATATATTGTTTCTTCGCGATTTTTCTCTCATTTCTCTCGATCTCTCTCTCTCGATACCTTCGTGTTCTCTCTCCCAAAACCTCTCTCACTCACTCCAAACCTTTTCCTAAGGATTCTTCAAGCTCTCTTCAAGTTTCTCTTCACTTGGTAAGCTTCTTATCTCTCTTCTTCATACATTTCATGTTTTGAAATCTAGGTTTTGGGGTTCTTTGAAAAATTTTGGGGTTTTTCAAAAGTGTTGAGCGTTTGTTGAAATTTTTGGGTTGGTTTTGTAGACTTGACCTTTAAAAACACATGCATTACATCCCATTAGCATTCTAACAATGCTTTCATGCATTTAGATGTGTGTTCTCTGATTGTGTGCTGATAGGATTGGATTGGGCTGAGCCCATGATGTTTTTCATGTTGCATGTCATATGTTCATGCATTTCCCATGCATACGTTCTTTCCCTTCAATATACTTGTTATATTTAAACTGCTTTGGAACTTTTTTGAGTGTTTCTCTCTTTCTCTCTCTCTTTCTGTTTGCGTTAGTAATGTCTATGGCACCTAAACGTAAATTTATTCCGTCCCAGAACCCTCTTTGTTCTAGGGGCTCTTCATCTTCTGATCCTACTCTTCTTTCTGTTCGGTTCCGTGATGAGAAAGCCTAATAGGATTTCTCGGAGAACTTTTCTAAACGAGGTTTTCATTCGAAATGCCAAGTTATCCTGGCAGACTTTGCCGACACTAACCTACCCGATGTCATTCACAGTCGGGGTTGGGAGTCACTATGTGACGTCCCGGTCACTTGTCCTTCTGTACCGATCTAGGAGTTACTCCAACATCTACGAGATTGATTCTTCAGTACCTCTCTTTCACATTTGCGTTTGAGGTACGCGTTTTGCTGTCACTCCAGAGTTGGTCTCCGAGGTGCTTCATGTTCTAAGGGTTGATCATCCAGATTACCCCGGTTCTGAGCGTCTATGGACTGTGTCCAAAGACGAGATGATTTCTGCGTTTTGTGAGCGCCCCTCTGATTGGGGTGAGCATCAGTACACACCATGTCGGCCTTTTGCTAAAGGCCCTCGTTTCTTGAACATGGTGATGACTTTTGTTTTGCACCCAATCTCTCACTACAACTCCATCACAGAGCCTCGTGCTCGATTTTTGTTGTCTCTCTTAGAGCACCTCATTATAGACTTTCCGTCACACTTCATCTTCTTTATCATAGATGTCTATAGGGATACAGCTACCCGTGATAAGCTCATTTTCCCTTCGGCTATCACGAGGATTCTACGCCATTTCTCCATCCCTTTTCCCTCGTCCGACTCCTTCCATGTCATGTCTGCCATAGACGCTGCTACCGTAAAATGTAGTGAGGCACAGTTTAGGTCGAGACAGATAGATTTAGCAGCTCCTTCCTCCCGTCCGGCTCCATCCAGATCTACTAGAGCCACATCTGCTCCCTTCTTTTCCTCGAGCGATGTGTCACTTGGAGACATCATGGCGCAGCTTCAGCGCATGGATGCTCGCCTCGATACGCTCTCTACGGAGTTGTATCAGGTGAACGTTTGTGTTGGTCGCATTGCTAGGCGACAGGCGACTTTGGGCGGCTTTGCTTCTGAGACTTCTCCTCCACCTCCTCATGTGGCTTCTGAAACTGAGGATGATGATGGTGATGACGATGATGCTTCGGATGATGATGATGAAGATGCTAGTTCTTTTGATGAAATGTCTACTTGACACTCTACCCTTTGTCACTCGTGACAAAAAGAGGGAGTAATTTTGGGTTATGAGAGTAGTCATTCTTAGGGGGAGAGCTTGTATAGGACATTTTTTTTTATAGGGGGAGTGTTGGTATGAGGGATGTAGTGAGGATTACATGTATACACATGTTTCTTTACTTGTATGGAATCTATTATTTCTGCTTCACACAAAGATGCTTTGATGTGTTTTGTTTAAAAGTGTTTTAGAAATACAGGTTGTCAAAATCTACTTGGCATAAACTCTCTTCTTGCAAAATTTTTCAAGAGTTTGTATTAGGATAGATTTTATTGTACTCAACAAGTGAATATGAGTTGAGTGATTTATGACTTCTCTCATATGTTCATTTGTTTGTTGTGGTTTTGTCACGGATTGCCAAAGAGGGAGATTGTTAGAACATATGTGGTTCAAGTTCTTTTGAACAATATGTCATTATTTTATGTAATTGGCTTATCCTTTGACAAAACGCACTTTACTTGTAATTGGGTAGAATTAGGATGTGTTTAACGCTTCAAGAAACTGTGTTTCAAGATCAAGTGTTGAAGTCATCAAGTCTGTCCAAGAAACAAGCTAAAAAGTGCAAGTTATTAAAACTCGACACCTAGTCTCGACACATGCATCTATCGAGCTTTAAGAAGCTGTTTCAGCCCAGAGGCTCGACAGCTCCTCGATAGCACCTCGACACCTCTATCTGCCGAGATTTAAGGAAAACAGATTTTAAGTTCTATTTTGATTCCAATCCGTGGATATGTTTTTGAGACTTCTTTTCTTCTAACCCTAGACATATAAAAGGAATATTTTAAGGGCCATCATTAGGTACACAGGTTGCACAAGCATTGAGAAATTCTGGTTCAAGCAATTTGTGATCCGAGACAAAGTTCATGCCTAGTTCATCTTTCTTGTGAAGAAATTGCTGTGTAATGTGCACTGTAGGGTTTTGTAACCAAGCATCTTCTTGATCTTCATCGTGTGGATGAATTGAAGAACTTTGCAGCCAACAACTCTCTTTAGTTGGTGAATTGAAGTCGCGTACTGGAATCCGCGCAATTGGTTAGTCACGTACTGGGAGCCGTGCATCAAAATGAGAAACTGTCACTGCAAAACAAGCCCAATTGGGTATTGGGGTAAGGGTTCAACTGTAAGTTGGTAAGGTACTTAGATTCCTTTACTTGTAACCGCTTGTTGTGATAATAGTGGAGTTTCGGGAGTGGTGACCTTAAATCACTCGGTGAGATTTTTGCCGTTAGGTTTTTCCCATTCGTAAACAAATCATCGTGTCAATTTTATTTCTGCTGCATACTTTAGTTTATTGGTGATTTGTTTGTGCTGCCACATAAATTTGCATGTTAACTTGATTAATTAAAAACTTGGCTAATTAATCAATTTAATTTATCACAAGGGGTCAACGCATTTGTGGCCTATCAATGATGAGGGACCAATAGCAGCAGGAGGGAGACTTAGAGTCGGAGTCAGCATAATTCTAGTCTCTTTGGCCATTCCAGTCAAAAAGGGGGAGTAGTACAGCTTAAGGGGGAGCATCGTTTAGCACATCCTAGAGCACATTGGTTTATTTTGGTGGTTTTTCAGTTTATTAGTTTACTTTAAAGTTTTTATAGCTTTTGAAGGATATTTACATTGTTTTAGTTTAAAGAGTTTAAGTACTTTATGATACGCCAAGAATGTATTGACCCCTTTGGTAAATTAAATAAATTAATTAGCCAAGTAAATTAATTAGATTCAATTACCTGCAATACGCGTGATAGTACAAACAAATCACCAAACAACTAAATGCAAAGGCAATTAAATTTGACATTAGTGATTTGTTTATGAATGGGAGAAAACCACCGGGGCAAAACCCCGCTAAGTGAATTTAAGGTCACTACTCCCAAGAATCCACTATTATCAAAAAAGCAGTTACAAGTATAAGGAATCCCAGTACATAATACCAACCTATAGTTGAACCTTTACCCCAATACACAATTGGGTTTGCAATGTAGTGACAATCTCTGCTTTCAATGCACGACACCAATTTGAGAAAGTTGTTGGCTGCAAAGTTCTTCAGTTCATTCAGACGATGAAGATCAAAAAGCTCATTAGTTACAAAACCTTTGGTGCAAAGACGTAGCAGCTTCTTCAAGAGAAAGATGAACTAGGGAAAATTGTCTCTAGTCACAATTTGAGTGAATAATCACTTTGCATCAAGTTGTATCACCTTAGACGACCTTTAAAAATAATCCTTATATATGTTTAGGGTTGTGAAAGAAGAAACTCTACACAAATAGCTTGGATATGCGTGAAAAGCAGATTTGAAAATTAGATTTGAAAATTTGAATTTCATAATTCTCGATAGATACAGCTTCTGTCGAGAGCTATTGAAAATTATACATTAAATCTCGATAGATTTATCGGTCAAACTATCTGTCGAGCTTTAATGATCAACACTTTCTCCACTTGTTTCTTGGACAGATTTGCATGGGTTCAATACTAAACTTGAACTCTTGTTCCTTGAAGTATTAAAGACATTATAGATCTACCCAATTACAAGTAAAGTGTGTTTTGTCAAAAGATTAGCCAATTCTACATGGCACATGACATAACAAGTTCCACATGTCCTAACAAGTTCCACATGTCCTAACACTTTAGTTTAAAACTTAATTATCTTTAGTACTTATTTGTATCTTGGTTTTTGTAACCTTGTTTTGATGCTTATTGTTTTCTACTACTTTTAGCTATAGTTTCCTTAATGCATCTTGCTTGTTGGACATGCAATTGATTTTAGTATTGCTCTTAATTGCATTGCGTGTCCAGATGATCATTTACTAGATAAATGTTCATTGTAGTCATTCCTTAATGACTATTCATATTTGATCAAGTTATGCTTCATAGCTTATATATCTTTTGATATCTTGATCGCATTTTACTTGTTCCTATATGTACCTTATGTTCTACTTGTCATGAGTTTAGTGAAAGTTTGTTGTATGTACGAGTGTTCCAGGATTTAGGTGTATATGGTGCAAGTGCTTCACAGCTTCTAGAATTAGGTGTGAGTGAGTTTTGCTTATGTTCCCAGACTCACGTTTAAGTCTAGAGTCTGTTTAGGGGTTTTGTCATGGAATAGCTAATAGGGGAGATTTTAAAATTGTAATTTACAACAATTTTTGTTGACTTTAATTCCGTGTCAAATTTGATTGTAATTTCTTCAATCATGTTTTTCCTATATTTATATGAGTTTTTAATTGTAAGGGATGAGTGTGAGAGAGTGTGAAGACTTACACTTAAAAGGATGAACAAGTGGATTTCGCGAGTGCCTCGCAAGAAGCTTACCCCTGAAAGAGTCATGTATAGAGCACATGACTGGAAGGTGAAGAGTCATGCTAGCCTAGAGGATTTTGCGAGTGTCTTGTGAGTAAGGCCTTCCTGCAAAATACTCACGAAACATTCTTTTTGGCAAAATGTCATGTTTTGTTTTACCAAGTCTTTACCCACACTATATATACCTTCATTACCCACAAATTATAAGGAGTGTTTTTTCAAAGAGAAAACCCTAGAAAATACACTTGAGAGCTAGAGATTTGTATTCCCATAATCATCTACACATTTCCTTATGGTTTTCCTCAACTCCTACCTCTCCATCTTCATATCCTTGAGAGGTTGATAGACTAAACACTTACCACACCCATTCTGAGTGTCAAGTGAGATTTTGGTGCTATTGGGAAGCATTGGAAGGAGCTATTCATTGGCAGATGCAATCAGACTGAATTGCGGGATTTAGAAAGCTAGAGAAGACAAGGTTCCGAGAAGCTAGTTGGTAATAGGAGCTTGGAGGGCTCAAGTATATTGGGTAGACTAGGCTTGGAAGGTCTTTTGTTATTCATGTACTCCACGTTTATTCTCTAGTGGATCGATTTTGACTTGGAGAGTTGTGGAGAGATTTTTTTTGGAGTTATTTGGTTTCCTCTTCGATAATACGCCTCAGTATTATCTTGTGTTTGCATCTCTCTTCCCTACTCTTAAACTTTACTTTATATTGTTGATATTGTATAAATATGGTTTAGGGCAGTGTTAATGGTTGTTTGTGCTTTATTACTCTTGTTCCACACTTAGTATAGGTTAGAGTAAAAGCTATCTAGCCGTAATTTTAATTTAGGGGTCTAAACAAGCTCTTGTGTTTTCACACAAATCCGAACTTTCAACTATCCATAAGTTTGGTTATTACATATGAAAAGCTTGTAAAAGTGATGTATAAGGCAATTTTATATTTTTGGAAATATATTAATTTTAAAACCTATTATATGCATTAAGGAATAACTATTACATCCATTTTAAAGAGAAATAGTTATTATTTAATTTAAAGAATAATTATTCCAATGTAATAATTAATCCATGTAATTAATATGCAACCAAATGACCGAATTGTTATTACACATGAATAACTATTCCATCACAAGAGCTATTACAACATACCAAACGTACCCTAACTTGTCTAAATGTGAAATAAGAGTAAATGATATGCAATAACCGGAACTACTCTCTAAGTTATAACCACAAGTAAGCAATAACAAATATAAAGCTTAAAGAGTAAGGAAAGAGAGATGCAAACACAAGATAGCACTGAGACGTGCAAATGAAGAGGAAACCGAAGTACTTGGTGAAAAACCTCTTCGCGCCCTTCTAAGTCGAAATCGATCTACTAATGAATAAAGTTGGAGTACACGAATATCAAAAAGACATTCCAAGCCTAATCTACTCAATTTACTTGAATCCTCCAAGTTCCAGATACAAATGGGCTTTACGGAGCCATGTCTTCACTAGTTATCCGGATCTCACAATTAGCTCCAAATTGCATTGGCCAATCGATGGCTTCTTCTAATGCTTCTCACATGAACCAAAACTTCTCTCAACACTCAGATTGGGTGAGGTAAGTGTTTGGGCTAAGAACCTTTCAAGGATGTGTAATTGGAGAGGTAATAGTAGAGAAAAACTTAAGAGAAATGGTGTCGATGATTGTCAGTTTACAATCTCTAACTCTTAAGTGTATAGCTAGGGTTTTCTCTCTCAAAAGTTCCTTGGAAATGCTCCTTACAATTTCCTGGGTAATGTGGGCTTATATACTGTTGGTAAAGGAAATGAGAAAAACATACTTTCAAAGGTTCAGGCAGTGAATTTCGTGGGTCACTCGCGACTTGGCCTGAGTCACAAAGTGAATCATGAAATCCAACCTGACATGAAATTATTCAAATTCTAGCATGTGCTTCTCACGTGGCCTTTTGTGGGTTGTCCACTCGCGAGCCAGTCGTGAGCTAGTCATGAATTCACCTTCTTCAAAAATCTTTACCAAACTTTCACACTCAACCCTTACATTAAATTCCACAAAAATATAAGGAAATGATTGAACAAAAATATAATCAAATTTGACGGAATTATAGCCAACAAAAAAAAAGTTGTAAATCACAACTTTACAATAACTTATATGGACAGCATGATTGTAACATTGTAAATGATTCAATATATAGGACAAAATTTATGAGTAATGCTATGGACACACCCCTTCCCACACCTAAATTCACACCTTACATGAGTCTTCCCTTGCCCCACCCTTCCTTAAAAGTTACCATGGCTTTTAAATGGAGTTGTGATGTGCCTTTGTATTAGAACCCATTTCTCTCTCTCTTGCGCGCGCACGTGTGTGTTTGTTTCAAAAGAAAGAAAGAAAGAATGGGTAATTGTCTCACATTGCTTAAGAGGAGTGTTGTGTGTAGTATAACTTGTCCCAACCTCCTTTAAAAGTTACCATGGCTTTTGAAGTTTTGAGTCAAATTATGGTGTGCCTTTGTGTTAGAACTCCTTTCCCTTTCCTTTGTGTGTGTGTTTGTTTCTTAAAAAAAAAGGGGGTCTTCCACATGTACTTGTAAATGCCGAAGTTCAATCAAGAATTGACACATAAGTAAGTTGTGAATTTTGGTGTGAGAAGGTGTGCATCTCTTGTATTACTAAAAAAGAATTGAAAAATATTGATGTTTAACATACAATTTATTAAAAAATCTTTAATTCTGGGTGTGGGAAGGGGTGTATCTCTAATTATGTGGCGAACACAGTTATGGGTCTAGTTGTGGGGTCTGACTTTAAATTGAGTAGTGAGAGATCAAGGATGTGGAGAAGGAGAGGGGGAGTTCGAAGATGAGAATATAATAAGTTTCTAATGTCCAATTTGGATAGAGGGGGAGAGCGAGAGAGAGAGAGAGAGTAGAGTAAAGTTTTCTAGAAATCGCAACCAATTTCTGGCTAGTTCTATTTTACTTTCCCTCTCTCTCCCTCCATCCAAACTAGCCATAAGAGAGGCTGCACTAGGGTTAGGGCTAGGGTTTGTGATATTTTTTTATCAGATGTTCCCGAAGGGACTAGGGTTTATGATAGAGTTAGAGAAAAAACACTAACTAATGAGATATTTAAAAAATGTTAAAAAATTAATAAAAATTTATATAAAAAAAACACAATGATGATGTAGAAAATTGTGAGGCCTCCAAAACTTATGTGGCAAATTTTCGTGAAGTAAAAAAAAAAAAAAATCAATTTTATATTATATTATATTATATATATATACATATATACATACATGTATATATATAGATATATATAATATAATATATATATATATATATATATATATATGTATATATATATATATATAATATAATATAAATAAAAAAAAAAAAAAAAAAAAAAATCAAAAGTACAAGTTTATCACCATGTTCATCACTTCTACTTGGAAATAGTTAGACTAAACTAGAAGTATCATTTAAAGGGAGCGTCAAGTTGCTGTCAACGCTTCTTAGATCCCAATGACTATGTGTCAAATACCCTATTAGGTGTTCTATATCAACTCTTTGTTTGTTTCGGAAAACTGCATACAAAGTTAAACTATTATGTAGATGGAGATAATGGTAAAAATAATAAGTGTGACTTTTACATCAATTAATCATTGATGCTATTAATTATGAGGTTGGGCACCCAATTTGCTGTGACAAAAATACCGCCCCTATCTAAGAGGATAGAATTCTGCATTTGCCATATACGACACCTTCTCCATGTCGAGCATGAATTTTAATCAATAGATAATATATAAAATTAATGATAGGCACATAATGGGAAAAATATTGAGATCTTTTATGTTAGAACTAACAATCTACAAAATTTAAATTTAACATGTAAGAAAAAGGGCCAAAATAGGCAAATGCCCTTTTCGTGTAAAAAAAATAGCATTATGCCCCATTTCCCAAACTAATTAGGGAAATGTCTATCTTTTGAAACTCGATTTTCTCAAAATCGAGTTAGGTCCTATAGCGACGTTTTAAGGAGCCTATAACAATGTTTTAAGGAGCCTATAGTGGCGTTTTGGAACTCGAGTTTCATGAAATCGAGTTATAGGTTAAAAAAAAAAAACTTGCATGGAACTCGAGTTCATGAAGCTTGAGTTACAAAACGCCACTATAGGTCCTTAAAACATCGCTATAGACTTCTATAGACTTCTTAAAACGTCACTATAGGGCTCCAAATTTTTTTTTTTTTTTTTAAATTCGATTTTGAGAAAATTGAGTTTCAAAAGAAGACAATTTTCCTAATTAGTTTGGGAAAGGGGGCATTTGCCCTTTTTTTTTTTGCGCGAAATGGGCATTTGCCCATTTCTGCCTAAACAAAACACCACTAACCCAGTTGACAACTCAGAAGGGATGAACTCAGTGGGAAAGAAGAGACAAATAACTCATACAGCCCTACACTATGCTTAGGGTAACAAAGCAAAGAACAAACGGCTCAAGGTGGTGGCCGACCAAACATAACCTACTATCCAAACGGTGGAGGCTGCGACGCAGCCTCGCCAGTCACAATGATCATCATAGGGTGGAACTACCGGGGGCTTGGGAACCGCCAGGCAGTTGACATTCTTGCCGAATTGGTGAGAAGTAAAGCTCCCACAATTTTGTTTCTTATGGAAGCAAAACTGAAAGTTCGAGAGATGGAACCAATAAAGGTTGAGTTGGGCTTTCAATTTATGTTAGCGGTGTCTAGTGAAGGAAGACGAGGAGGTCTGGCATTGCTATGGAAAACCGGGGTGGTCGTTGATACAAACACTTACTCCACACACCACATTGATGCATAGGTTCTCCCTCCCTTTGGCCAACCGTGGACGCTAATAGGTATTTACGGCTATTCTGATAAACAATAGAAACCAGAGACATGAAGGCTTCTTCGTCACTTATGTAGTCGGTTAACACTTCCATGGGTGTGCTTGGGAGATTTTAACGAGATTTTGAGCTTAGAGGAGAAAAATGGTGGACAGCCAAAGCCATTGCCTCCCATGCTAGAATTCTGACATACCCTACTATTGTGTGGACTGATTGATCTTGGGTATAGTGGATACAGGTATACTTGGTGGAATGGGTGAGATGAGGAAGCATTTGTGGAGGAGAGATTGGATAGAGTGTGTGTAACGGTCACTTGGTCAGAGTTGCACCCAAGGGCGAAGGTGTTTCATTTGACAACCACATATTCCGATCATGATCCGGTCTTGTTGGATACAACACTGGTCTCTGCTCCTACCCTTCCACATTGACACAAACTCCATAGGTTTGAAGAGAAGTGGGCATCTCACCCGGAGTGTGAGCAAGTGATCCGAATCTCATGGACCCAATCTCTACCCTGCAGCCCCATGAACCATATTTTTGAGAAAATTAAGAAATGCCGATTGGACCTGGTGGCTTGGAGTCGAGTAGCTTTTGGTAACACACGGCATAGGCTTAATGAAAAGAAGCAAGAGCTGGAGGTATTGGTTGAACATGGATATGGGCACCGCATCATCGAGTTGAGAAGGGAGATAATACCCTGCTGCACCATGAAGAAGTGTACTGGAAGCAGTGCTCTTGATCATTGTGGCTCAAAGCAGGAGATAAGAATACCCAGTTCTTCCACCATAAGGCAAGCCAAAGACAATTGAAAAACACAATCGAAGGGCTACAAGACAAGGAGGGGATATGGCATACAGACTTGAGCAGAGTTAGTGACATTGCTGAGGAATACTATACTGAACTTTTTACCACTTCCCACCCTAGTAGCATGGAAAGGGTCCTGGAGGCAATAGACAAAGTATTCACTGAGGATATGGAAAATCATATGACCCAACCGTACAGTGAGGAAGAGTTAAGAGTGGCTCTATTCAGTATGCACCCATCAAAATCACCTGGACCGGATGGTATATCCCCTTTCTTTTTCCAAAAATATTGGCATATTGTTGGGCATGATGTAACTCTTGCTGTATTATCTGTTTTACACCCTGGTAGACCCTTGAAGAAAATGAACTTCACACATATTGTCCTCATTCCCAAAAAGAATGAACCACAGTCTATCATAGAATTTTGCCCCATTAGCTTGAGCAATGTTGTATCACGGGTTGTATCCAAAGTACTAGCTAACCGGATAAAACCTATATTACCTAATGTTATTTTTGACGCTCAAAGTGCTTTTATCCCTGACAGACTCATTTCAGATAATACTACTGTGGCTTTTGAAATGCTTCATAGGATGAGGAATAAGAGGAAAAGGAAGACCGGTCATATGGCGGTCAAGCTAGACATAAGCAAAGCCTATGATAAAGTGGAGTGGGAATTCCTCTGGCAAATCATGATGAAGATTGGGCTGCCTGAACAATGGGTAAACTTGGCTATGGAAACGGTACAAACAGCCTCATACTCCATACTCATTAATGGGGAACCAAAGGGCTTCATCACACCAACTAGAGGCATTAAACAAGGTGACTCATTATCTCCATATCTCTTCTTGCTTTGTGCTGAGGGGCTGTCCTCCTTGATTCAGAAAGCAGCAGACACTAATTGGTTGAAAGGGCATTTATTCTTGTCAGGGCAGGGTACGTATTTCTCACCTCCTCTTTGCGGATGACAGCCTATTGTTTTGTGAAGCAAAGGGTGGGGAATGTCGCCAACTACTTGATATCCTTACACAATATGAGGAGGCCTCAGGACAGGCCATAAATGAGCCAAAACCACACTCTTTTTCAGCCAAAATACAAGCTGTAGGCAAAAAGAAGAGATACAGAACTTGATGAGAGCATAAATCATGAATAACTGTGAAAAGTATCTTGGGTTGCCCATGGTTGGGGGTAAATCAAAGGTTGGCATGTTTAAGGAGGTCCAAGAAAGGATAACAAAAAAGGTGATGGGGTGGAAGGAAAAAACCATATCAAAGGCGGCTAGGGAGATTTTGATCAAGTTAGTGGCTCAAGCAATCCCCACATACTCCATGAGCATTTTCAAATTTCTTGGAAAGGTGTGTGATGGTGTTAACTCAATTTTGGCCAAATATTGGTGGGGACAAACTAGGAGTGAAAAGAAGATTCATTAGATTAATTGGAAGAAAATGTGCACACCCAAAAAGAAGGGAGGTATGGGGTTTAGAGATTTTCATGCTTTGAACCTTGCTATGGTAGCTAAGCAAGCTTACCGACTTGTCACTGGAACATATTCCCTTTTCTATTGGGTGTACAAAGCCAGATATTTCCCCAGGTGCTCTTTCATGGAGGCAGAGTTAGGCCACAATCCTTCATTTGTTTGGCGAAGCTTACTTGCTGTAAGGGACTTAATTAGGGAAGGCTCTATGTGGAGGATAGGGAATGGGCAGAGTATTGCAGTTAGTGACAAAAATTGGCTACCCCACCCTCCTTTGTTTAAGCCAGGAGCAAACACCAACCTAAAAGTAGAGCAAACACCAACCTAAAAGTAGGTGACCTCATCGACCACCAAACCATGCAATGGAACTGCCCTTTGATACAAGCCACCTTCATGCAGTACACGCAAAATGCCATCTTGCGCATCCAGCTTAACAGCACACATGCCCGAGATAAACTATGTTGGAAAGAAAATAAAGCACAACAGTTCACGGTCAAAACAGCCTACCAGGTGGCACTCTGTATGCGCCGCGAATCAGGGGCTGAGCACTCAAGTGTAAGGGATGAAAAGAGGTTCTGGAGCAGGATTTGGAAGCTGAACGTACCACCCAAAGTTCGGAATTTTGTTTGGAGAGCATGCAAAGGCATACTCCCTACCCGAGCAAACCTTTACCGGAGGAAAGTTCCAATAGATCCGCTGTGCTCAATTTGCGGACAGACCGATGAAACGGTCGGGCATGCACTTTGGGAATGTCCTCTGGCTAGACACATGTGGGCAGTGGCACGTGGGAAACTGCAGAAGTGTGTGGCGACGGTGCAAAGTTTCTTCCTACTAGTTCGTGACCTGGAAGAGAAGTTCATGGGGGAGGAGTTGGAAGCATGGGCGACGGTGGCATGGGCCATTTGGAACGCCAGGAACATATACTGCTTCGAAGACAAGTAGACGCAACCAGCGGACATCCTACAGGATGCTATGAATCTTTTGCAGGATTACCAGAGGCTGAGTCGGCACACGACAGAACCAAGCTGAACACGGGGAGGGCCAACATGCTCTGCCCCTGAAGGGATAGTGCTCCAAGGGTTGTATACGTGTTTTTCTCTTTTCACTTGTATGGTTTTTTTCAAAACCAACGGCTATATTAGGCCTTGGGTACTGTATACTTACAGGGGGTCAAAGCCCAATTTTATATTAATAAAATTCCTATCTTCACAGTCAAAAAAAAAAAAAAAAAAACATAAACTTGTATTTGAACAGAAAATGCATTCTTTTTTAGATTCATTTCATATGTGCACTTTTTGTGCTATGCTATACACAAAAAAGGAAATGTTTGAGATCTTTTATACTAAACCTTGAGCTATAATTTCTTTTTTTTTTTTTTGGGAAATCTAACATGGAAAGAACACAAATCTAACATACAAGTTAAGTTACTATTTAAACTTAAATACTTGAATGTATGACTTTTAGATTATACTACATAACTAGAAACTTATATGGATAAATTTAAATAAATGAAAGTAACAGATCATACTATATTATTTGTAAACCTCTATTGAATTTAACACATAATTAATAACATAAAAATATATTTATACATAATATTTAAATGAATCATATTCTCATTTGAAAAGAAATTTTATGATGTCGAATTTATATTAGAGCTTGAAGACAAATCTGTTATGTTTATTCTTTAGTGCTGCATAAAGGGGAGAGAAAGAGATGGAGAAGTTTAAGGGGAGAGTTTGAGGAAAATACATTTTCTTTTTCTTGCTCTTTTTGGGTTGATTTTTTTTTCAAGTTTATGATACAATGAGTCTCTTAGTTGTTAAAATCTAAAGGCGCATGTCAATATTGCATAGTATAAAAATCCCCTTTTACACCACATCCTTATTGAATTTATTCTCCTAATTTATTGACTATTCTTTTATTTTGTATGTCCTTTCTCAAGTATAAATTATTTAAGCCAAAAAAAAGTAAATCATTTCCAAAGTGCACATGCATATTGTATTTCAAGATTTCCTTAGGACAGCTATAGGTGGAATTTGTGAATTGTCTATAATTTTGACAGCATCATACCACTGAAAGAATCATTAGAGGGAGGGAAATATTAAAATATATTGCATCTCAGCTGCGGATAAGGCCACTGCTGGTTGAATCTGATACTCTTGAAATAATTTATATCGCAGAAAGTGTTTCAAAATTCACAATGCTTGCAATCATCATTAGTCGATTGTGACTGGATTCTTGAATTAGTATATGGGACAAATAGATACATTACTTTTTACAAATGACATGTTTTTGTTGGGCTCGGTTGCACAACTGAACATGTTGATTGTCTTCAGCAATGGGATGACCTCTCTGTCAACTTTATACATATATGCAACAATAACAAGTACAAACATAACCAATTTTGTCTTCAATCTTTGATAAGTATCCAACATCATAAAATTTATTTTAAAATGGTAATATAATTCATTTAAATATTATGTTTGTGTTAGAAATTATGTCCAAAATTCAATAGAGATTTGCAAATAATAAAGTGTGAGTTTGCACTTTTATCCATGTAATTTTGCATTTAAGGAGTATAGTTGAAATTCATACATTTGAGTATTTGAGTTTAAATAGTCACTTGATTTATATGCTAGATTTGCATTCATTGGCATTAATAAGCACAATGTATTTGCTATTTATGTTATATATGTTTGTTAAAGTGTGCTATATTTGTTTTGTGCATGTAACAAGTCGGAAATGTTAATGCTAGTTATTGAAGTTCTATTGGTACTCTATTTGATAATCTCATGTCAAAAAAGTAAGATTCAAATTTTATAGTATATATACACATGTTTATCCATAAAACATTCAATCAAATTGCATTTGAAATAGAAGTTTTGATGTCCATTTCAAAGTGTCTGAAAACTTCATCTCTTATATTCATCATTCATTCTTCTATTTCATTAATTAATCCCAACAAACTTAGAACCTTTGGATGTCATATACATATGATCATATGTTTATGAATACAAAATTTGATTGCATCTTTATTTACTTTTTTTACCTATTAAGGATTCATAACGATTTTGATAACCAAACAACCAGATCACTCAAGTTAGATGGTGATGTGAACTTTTCTTAGATAATAGAGGCTTTGTTAAGGCAGTTGTCAAACATGAAATTGGGTAGAAAAACCAACGTTTAAACACTAGTCTTTCTACCCCATTTAAAGCTAGACAAAGCACAATTCATGTTATGGCGTATGGGTTATTTATTTATTTTTTATTGAAGTGTATCTGTCTCATTAAGTAACTAAAAAACATGTCTTTTTTGTTATTTGACTGAATCCTCTTTTCACAATCTCATTAGTCTCCTTGGCCAAAGCATGTCGATGCTCTAATTTTCATGATTCTTTTATGATCATATTATCTTAATTATAACCAATTTTTTTTTTTTTGACAAAAGATCTATTTATATACAATAATCACATTGTAGCAAGTTTTCCTCCCCAACTTGAAGTTTGACAACGGGCTTAACATTAAAGGTAAGGTTGATATCGACTTGGCTGACCTGGAAGTTTGGCCATTAAAACATTAATGAATCCTGAATAGAAAAATAAATAAATAAGAATATAGACTAACATGTGATCATCTATATATATATATATATATATATATATATATATATATAAGTTTAGAGAAAATTTAATTAGATTTTAATTGGATTCTCAATTTTGTGCTACATGTCTCATCTAAATTTTAATTTTGTGCCAAGTGAATTATTGATTGTAAAAATCAAAGAATCCAAATCCAATTAGATTCAAAATTGGATCTCAATTGTAGTCCAATTTTCCACCATATGTCTAGGGATGGAGCTAGAACTTTGAGTTAGAGGGGTGGCTTTATTATCAGCTGTGGGCGGTAGTTTCAATCTCTGACTTTGTTATTTAGCTGCTGAGTTCATTTTTTTTTTTTTGTGTGTGGGTAAGAACAAAATTATTTTTGTTTAGAATTTTTTAAAGGGCATGATTATTTATATAGGATAAAATTAGTTAATTGAGCTTAATTTTTTTTTAAAGTTTTACTGGTATTTTTTTTGTTGAGCTTTTTTTTCTTTTTTTTTTTTTTGGTGGGGGGGGGGGGGCTTGTATATTTTGTTTTAGATTTTAAATCTATAATTTTTTTTTATGGTCACTAAAAAGAGGAAAATGTTAAAGCTACAAGTTTTTTTATTTATAAATTGCTAATGTGATAAGTAGTTATTGGTAAGTTAAAAAAATGATATGAGTGGTGGGTACATAGGCGAACCAATAAGAATTTGCTATCAAAACAGTTTGTTAAAATATTATAATAAAGTTTGTGAGTATAGTATTACTCTTAAAAAAATCAATGATATTGTTAAACGGAAAGAAAATGTAATTTTATAAAAATAAAATTGTTAAAATTAATACACATATATATAATAATAATTTTTTTCCAAAAAAAAATTAAGGGGGCCATTGGCCCCCTAGTCCAATGGTGGTTCCGTTCATGCATGTGTCCATTTAAATTTTTAATTTTTCTGACAAGTGAATTATTAATTTAAAAAATCGAAGAGTGTAAAACCAATTAAATTCTAATATAACATAAGAAACCATTACATATTTTAGAAATGTATGGTTGAAGCATAAATAATGTTGTTTCAATAATTTGAGTGGTTGAAACATAAAGACATGTTTGATGTCATTTCATTATATTACTAAAACATACATATATATTTGATCACATAAGATAATACCTCAATAAGCACCATATTTCAAGTTTTATGTGAACGGCTGATATAGTGTTATTAGGTGTGGTACGATCCATTGAATTTTAAGTAAAAAATTTATGTTACAATATTTTATTAGAAGGTGTAAAATATATGTTTTACACACTCCTTATCAAATTTGGACTCATTTTAATAGAATACATGTTCTACAAATAGTAGCAGTTATCTTAAACATGAGAAAAAAAAAATGTGGATAAAGAATACCGACGGAATCCACTCCAGGAATACTTGCTCCGAAAACGTCTTCCCAACATCAATCAATATCTGGCTGTGAATTACCATGACATCAGAAATAATCTATCAAAAGGGATTGTATTGCACCTGCAAATCCACATTATTAGAAATAATCCAACACACAAGTCATGGACCGAAACCATATCATAAGAATACTACTAACAACGTTACACAATCATTTCAGGTCCTTTGTAACAAGCACAAAGCCTCAACCCAGCCTAAGATTCATCTACACCAGCCCCAACAGCATAACTAGTGCAAGGCTAACCAGGAAATTTTTTTTTGATGAAGAAAGTTAGTTTGTTTGATACAAGTAGTTGAATAAGTTTTTGGTTGGCTAAAGAACCAATCTTTGGCTTTTCTTTCTTAATAGTAGGCATGGATGTACTTATTCTTCGTTATTCTCAATTAGGAAGTCTTTTTGTCGAGTTGTTTGTTCAGGGATGTCGAGAAAGAGTTTGACTTACTTCCAATACTTTTTTAACTGGATATATCTTTTTGTTTTAGATATATAATGACAAATGGTAGTGAGTTTTAATTTCCACTTTTTTATTTAGTTAGTAGATGATGTTGCTGTTTTTCATTAAAATAAAATGCAATTCTAGTTAAAAAAATACTCCATGTAAGCCAAACCCATCAAGAAATACTTCTAGTTTAGGAAAGCATATGCCTTTTAGGTTCAATTTCCATGATTAATTAATAATTTGTACGAAAGTGAGAGCCAAAATAGAATTTATATGGGTTTTCATTATTTTGACCTTTTTTTATTCAGTTAAACCTTTTGGAATTTCAAACCTCCATTTTGATCAAACGAGGTGTCATTGGATCCAATTTTCAAATTGAGTGAGTTTGATGCTTTGGAAAGAAGGTGAAAAACAAATTTAATTAGGAAAAGTCTTTTTAAATTTTCTTTAATATTTTAATAAATTCATTTTTATTAAATAGAATTTAGCAAATCAAGCTCACGAAATTGAAATTCATCACAAGACCTTTCCAAAAACTCCTGGTTTGGACTAATCCATGATCTTTTGCTTATAATTCAATAAAATTAAACTATAATAATCAAACTTTAATGACATGTGACAATATATAATCGCCAAACACTTTTATTTTATTTTTTTGGTCAATATATTGAGTATTTTAAGTTTGAATTATAGGGGGAATTAATTATCTATCACGCGAGCTTAATTTTATCCCGATCATACGGTCAATCTTTTTGGTCAAATTAAGTCAGGCCCCGTTGATTATTGTCAAACTAAGTTAAAATCTTAACAAATGTTTGGAAAAATATTAATCTTGTCTTAAAAGTATGAATTTTAAAACCTAGTTTGACCTCAATTTGGTCAAGGACTAATTAGCAGGGGCATTTGATCATTTTGACCTCAATCATGATAAATTGGATAATATAAACTCAACCATTTTTAACATCCCTTTAATCTTAGGGTCAAAATGGTAATTCATACAATTTTTGTAAAAAATATGGGATTTTGGCACACAAAATGAAGTGAACAGAATACATTATCTATAAGCAGAACTTTTGGTAAAAGTTGATTAAAAAATGTTGTTTCGATAATCTGAGTGGTTGGCTAGGGCCTATCAAAATTATTGTTTGAGGTATATATTACTAAAACGGACGATATTTGTATAAGCAAGGTCATTAAATTTAACATAATGTAACTTACATATAGTTAACAATTAAGGTTGAATCAGAATTATATTATTATTTTTTAATTTATATATTTATCTTATATTATATTTTATCATTTAGGTATTATTATATCATTATTTGGATATTTATACTTAATTAATGATATATTTGAAATTTGAAATGCTTAACTTTTTTTTTGAGAAGTATTTTTTTTTGGCTGAGAGAGAAGTAACATGCTTAACATGAGTATGCACATGATTTCTCATTTGCATATAGGACAGAGTTTTTGACTCTAAATATATTTGGAGCATTGGGCTCCAACCACCAATAAGAAAATGACATTTGTACATATCACTCCAACTCTTAATTCTTAAGCAATGATATCATCATTTAGCTATTAGTTTACACAAAACTTTTTAGCATTTCATGATAAATATCTAGCTCTCCTACCAACCCACCGAAACCTTACTTTTTTTTGTCTACCTGAGGTCTTCTCCTTTAGTGGTCCATAACCCACTCCCCACTTGCCGTTAGACTAACATCTTACATGCCCAAATCATACCAAAAAACGGATCAAACACCCTCTATCCTCAAAACCTATCATGCGAGCTCATCCATTCAAAACCAAGAAGACCGAGGAAGAAGTAGACCAAGAAAATGAAATTAAACCCAAACAGAAACCCATAAGCAAGTTTTCAACTTGCATTACCATTTATGATAATTGTAAAGTGGCTCCCTAAGAGAAACCCAGAAGTACACAAGAAAAATAAAGGGACCTACTAGTAGGGTATAAAATCGACAAATGCATAAGCATTAGCAGAAATCCAATTCCAAGACCTAACACTAATCTACCAACCCCCATTTTCCTCAATACTCCCGAAAATAATTTACAAAGATCCTCCCAAAAAAATTGAAAATTCTAATGTAATCCACAAGCAATTTAAGGAAATGAAGTCCAATTGGAGTGCTCTACTAAGCTGCCCCACTTGGTCCATCCCAGTCGTAGTAGTTCTTGGAGCTACTGCACACACTACCATTGTAGCCAAAAATGTCTTTGTGGAATTTTTTTTTCCCCAAAATCTAGGGTTGGAATCTTGATTTTCTTTTGGTGCATCAACTTGAGGCCTAGACTCATGTTCAGGTTTTGGTTTATCCTCATTCCAAAAGACCGTTTCCTTTCTTATGCATAGTACTAACGGAATTAGCTTTAGCAGAGATGCTACAACCGCATATGCATTGTAGCCTTGCATTGAAAATATGGTCACTGATTGACACAGGTTAATGGTAATGCAACAAAATGCAATTACAATCATTGCATAAAGAAATTGCTTCGAGGGTTTAATTTCATTTCCTCGGTCTCATGTGTTTTGAATGGGTGACCTCGCGTGAGAGGTTTTGAGGAGAGAGGGTGTTTAATCCATTTTTTGTTATAATTTTGGCATATAAGACGTAAGTCTAATGGCAAGTGGGGAGTGGGTTGTAAACCACTAACAGAAAAGACTTCAGATCGGTAAAGTGTTAAAAATCAAACTACAAGCATGGTTTTTAAACCCAGACTGGCCGGTCTGACCGGGTTAACTGTGAACCGAAAATAAATTCGGTTTTTTAAACTATGAGAACCGGGTATACATGAAATCTAAGAGAACTGGACGAACCGGGGTTTAACCTAAAAACCGTTTGAATCGTAGGCTGATTCAACTGGGTCATGGAATAGAACTTATTTGGAAAAATTAAAGAAAAATACGCTTACCAGGCTTCAAACTTGAGCTCTCTCACCTTGTAAGCACCAAGATTGAAGCCATGACCAACGGACCAAGTGCCCTTCTTGGGAGCTAATATGCAGTAGTATTAAATTTACATGATTTATAGTGTCTAAATTTCTATGTCATCTTTCTCAACATATAAAATATTACTATTTTTTTTTTCAATGCTAAATTAAATTTTTATTTAAGAATAATACCTATGCAATTTATAAATTTATTTTAAAAGTCATTTTTAGTTAATTGAAATGATTTCTCTTAAAGGATTATTATAAAATTTCTTTTTATGCTTATTTATGTTGTACTATTTTTTATTAACCTTATAATGTACTATTTTATGTTAACTTTATAATATCATGAAAATTTAATTGAAATTTTTTTTCAATTTTAAAGATATCTTTAGTAAATTTTGCTAATATTTACAAATTTAATACCTTTATTTTATTTTAATTAATTATGACATCATTATTGTTCGATCCCGGTTCAACCTCGGTTTGACCAAAAAAACCTTGAACCTCTCTCTTTTACAGTTCAATGAACGGTTTGAGTTTCAAAACCATGACTAAAAGTAGGTAAGTTGAATTTTAAGAAAGCAACAGGTGGATAAGTTGTAATTTTCCCTTTAAATATTATGTGTAATTATATGTTTATGTTGGAAATTATGTTCCAAATTCAATAAAGATTTGCAAATAATAAATTGTGAGTTGCTACTTTTATTTATTTAATTTTTAGCTATATAAGTTTCCATTTATGGAGTATAATTTAAAATTCCTACATTAGAGTATTTGAGTTTTAACAGTCACTTGATTTATATGCTAGATTTGCATCTATTCATAGGCATACTTAATAAGCATAATGTATTTTTTTTATTTATGTGACATATGTTTTTATTTATGACACTCTTGATGTGCATGAAATATATATAATAAAGTACTCACATATCTACATATTTAGCCTTACTTTTATGTTATTTTGTTACTGATTATATAATATCTTTGTGTTGCAGGTAACAAGAGCTTTACATGCAAAGTGGGGCTAAGCCAATTGAATCAAGCCAACTTACATCCAATCAGGCATGAATTCAAGACAAGACTAAGCCAATTAAATCCAAGTCCAATTCGGATTAGGATTCCAGCCTGCGCATCAGTAGTATTTTTAGCATAACTTTCGGCTCAAATATCCAATCGAGATGATTCAAGTTGGGCTGGAAATTTAACTTAAAGGGTTACAACTTTGTAGTTTACCAAAAGTCCAAATTCTGACGTTAAATGGGCCAAAATTATAGGTTAAGTGAAGCCTAAAAATCTGGGATTTTCTCCCAACGGAAATAGGACTCCTTGACCTATTTAAAGGCTTTTCAGAAAAAAAAAAAAAAAAAAAAAGAAAAAAACCCTAGAGGAAAAGGCGGCTGCATAGAAGAACTTGTTTTTGAGGAGTCGTTATGAAGAGGAGGATCTAAGGACAAAGGCGAGAGCTTCAAGTTGATCAACCAATTCAGATGAAAGACATAAGTTTTATTTGTTTTCTTTTCAATTTTATCATGAACTAAATTTATTTTCTAGAGCATTGATGTAGTCTAGCAATGAACACACAATTTATTTTCTGAGTTATTTTATTTTTAATGTTTCCATGATTGAGTGTTTAATTCTTATTCTTAATGCTTACTATTTTTTTTTTACAAATTATTGTTTGATAAATTGAATTATAAGGAGACCGAGAGGTGCTTTGTTATTTTATTTCTAGAATTAAACATCATTAGTTGAGCGAAAGTAGAGATGCTTTACCGCGATTAGTGTGATTTTTCAGAAAATTCAAAGTACATAATGAGTCTTCAATTAATTAAATTCACATAGAGATATGGAATTTTTAGTTGAAGATATTTTTGATATTATTTGAGAGAAGATATTGAATACTTAAGGAATTTTTAATCATCAACGGGAGATTATTAGAATTTAATAATTAGGAAGAATGAATTGTGTGGGATTTGTTAGGTGAAATCAACTGCTCTAGATCCATTCTTATCATTTTTTTACACTTTTAGATTTTTGCATTGTGTTAATCTTTTATTCGTAGATTTATTTTTATTAAGTAGTTTAATTTAATTCAGATAGTAGAACGTTCCATTTATTTTCAATTTTTCAAATAGTAATTGATTTAGTGAATTTCGGTATTCAATAACATAGTTAATCCCTGTGGGTTCGACATTCGTTTTCTAAAAACACTTTACTACTTGTTACGATTTTGTGCTCTTGCAGATTATTTTACGCGAACAACTCTCATGTAAAAAAAAAAAAACAAAATTATTTTTATTTTTATTTTTATAGTATATACATATGTTTATTCATAAAATATTTAATGAAATTGTATTTGAAACAGAGGTTTTTATGTCCATTTTATTCTCTATGAAAACTTCATCTATTATATTCATCATTCACTCTTCTATTTTATTGATTAATCCCATTGTATGGCAAGGGTGATATTTACATTTTTAGGTCGAATTATATACCAATTGCATTACCCTTGTCATCCATCGAAGTATGTGTTTTTTAAATAAATTTTTTTATATATATTTAAAGGATATTGCTTGTGATAATGTTGTCAAAATTTTGGATGTCTACCATCTTGGATTTATTATGAGTTTGATTTTACTCATGTTTCTCAATTATACATGATAATAAATTTTGTATATTGACTTATTTTCACTCCCTTTTTGAAGGAGAAGGTTGAACAAATGCTATGTCAATGCGATATAGGCAATATAGTTATCTATTATAAAATCAGTAAGGTATATTGGTGTAGAATGTGAGTGAAAAATTTGAGTAAAAAGTGGTAATATTGTACTCTTGCTTTACCTTCAAAAGAATGTTTGGAAGTTGGTACAACATTCACTATGATAAAACATCCATCATTCATATGGTATGTAATTCTAGATATTCAATCAATTGTTGTTCTGTTTAGTCTGAGAGATGGAAAAGTGGGAGGATAGAAAATAAAAATGGGGTGAAAAAAATCGAGGATAGAAAAAATTTTAGTTTTTCTCATTTGTGTTTCGTTGGAGGGTGTAAAAGTGAAGGGATAAAAAATAGAGTTTGTATAAATTTATTCTCATGCTCCTATTACATAATTTATTTTAATATAAATATTTTATAAAGGAAAAAATATATATTATTTTGGAATAAAATAAGCAAGCCAAACTTCAATAAAGAACCGATAAAAAGGAAGGAAAAAAAAATAATTAACATTTATTTTAGTTTTGAGGAGGGGAGGAGGTAAATGAGTAAATTTCATCCTTCTTTTCTCCTCTCCCATTTTTAATCTTCGAAAATAGATTATCTTTTATTTTTTATGTTCATATAGTGTATATACATAAAAAATTTCATTAAATTGCTTTTGAAATAGATGTTTTTCTGTCCATTTCACTGTAAAGTGTTCAATAATTTAAAGACAAAAAAAAAAAAACTTTTAAAATTTCAGCACCCAAAAAAAAATAATGATAATATTAAAACCTTTTTTTTAGGAAGAATAATAAAACCTTCAATCCAACTTTAAGGTTTCACATACATCGGGTTTTCTCAATTCCATTGACAAGAGCTCATCTTCCAATAATGTAAGCCTATTTAAAGAAAAGGAGAGAAAAAAAAAAACTCAAAAAGAAAAACATATTCCCATATCGTGATTTGTTCAATAGTTTAAAGACCAAAAAAAAAAAAAAAAGATTTTCAAAATTTCAGAACAAAAAAAAAAAAAAAAAAAAAAAAACCTTCAATCCAAATTTTTGGACTAAAAATCAATAATTCTGCCTTTATTATACGTTAATTTTTTTGTTTGCTTTAACTCTAACTAATGTGTAACCTTGTGCATATGGACAGATAGAATTAAAAATAATCACAACTATACATTTCAAATTATACATATTTTTTAGAAAATGTTCAAATGGTTATAGACTCTTCAATTTTTGTACCCAACAATTCACTTGCCGCAAAAATTAAAAATTTAAATTGACACATGGCAGAAAACTGGACTTCAATTGAAAGCTACATTGGATCTAATTAGATTTGAACTCTTCGATTTTTACACTCAATAATTTACCTGGCATAAAATAAAAAATTAAATAAAACATGTGGTGTAAAATTGAGAATCCAAGTAAAATCTAAATAGATTTTCTCGCAATTTTGGCTATAAATATATATATATATATATATATATATATTTATATATTACGGATATGCTACAATGGATTTCATACAATGTTTGTCACAATCCTTTTACTTATCTTTTATTAGATAGGGGACCGTCAAAAGAAACTTTATCTCAATTCCAAGCCAATAGAAGTGAACAACAACAAATAGTGCTTTCTAGGTAAAAATCTTACTCTTGCTTCAGAGTCTGTGGGATATCTGTTTTGGGACTGCCCTTTAGCTAAGGAAGTTTGGAACCTCTTTGATATACCTTTTGATAGAAATGGACTCAAATATATGAACTTCAAGGATTTTCTATGACACCCAATCTTCACACAGCACATGAGTACTGAGCTTATCGAGCTCATGGTCACCACGACATGGGTGTAAAACAGAGTAAAAGAGAGAGAAAAGAAATTGAAGAAATTGAAATTGCTATTCAGATTGAATGAGAAAAAGTGATTACAAATAATTATCAATTACGGCTTATATACAAAGAAATAAGGGCTAATAGTTTCTTTCGAAAAATAACTAACTAATTTCTAATACAACAAATAACATTTTGACATTTGGCATCTCCACTACTTGACAGCTATCCTCAACTTCCTTCATCTTCTTTCTTTGACACGTGGACTCTCTTTGATCCTTTCCTGCTAGTTTCTTCTTTACTTTGCTTATCCCACTGTGCTTTCCTTCTTCAATTTTAACACTCCCCCTCAAGTCTTGAATTGGAAGATCATGGACTTGAAGTAGAGCTTTAGTTTGCAATTGCTTTGGCACGAAAATATCTTTTAAACCCAACTTCTGTGTTAATCTTATGAAAGAATTTAAGCCTAAAGCTTTGGTGAACACATCATCTACTTGAGCATTTGAAATCACATGAAAGGTCTTAATCATCCCTTCCAAAATTTTGTCTCGAACCAGATGGCAATCCACTTCAATATGTTTGGTCCTCTCATGGAAGACCAGACTAGCAACTATGTATAAGGTTGGCTAATTGTCACAGAAAAGCATAGCTGGTTTAGGATGTTCAATTTTCAAATCCTTGGATAATTGAAGCACCCAAGTAATCTCACATGCCATACTAGCTATTGCCCTATATTCAGCTTCTGTTGATGATCTTGAAACAACTCCTTGTTTCTTTGATCTTCATGCTATTAAAGACTCTCCTAAATAGATTGCATAGCCTGTTAGTGACCTCCTTGTATAAAGGCATCCAGCCCAATCTGCATCATAGATGGATTTAATGTGCAAATTAGAATTGCTTGAGAAGAAGAGTCCCTTTCCTGGTGATCCTTTGATGCACTGAAGGATTCTGTGAGCTGCAAGTAGATGAGGCTCCCTTGGCTTTGAAACAAACTGACTTAACCTATGCACAACATAAGTAATGTCAGACCATATCAAGGTTAAGTATAGTAATCTCCCAATTAGCCTTCTGTTTTGCCCAGGGTCTGCCAGTAACTTTCCTTCATATTTTGAAAGCCTTAGGTTCTGCTTCATAGGAAATCTAACTGGTTTTGATCCAAGGAAACCAACATCTTTCAAAATTTCAAGGGCATACTTCCTTTGTGTCAAGACTATTCCTGCATTAGTCCTTGCTACTTCAAGGCCCAAAAAGTACCTTAAAGAACCAAGGTCTTTCAACCTAAATCTGTCATCAAACAACTTCTTCAAACTATCAACACAAGCAGGATTGTTTCTAGTGAGCAAAATATCATCAACATAGACCAAAAGCACTGTAAAAGAAGTCCCTTGAGTGTGAGTAAACATTGAGTAATCAGATTTTGATTGAACAAATCCCATTTGAAGAATAGTTTTGGAGAATTTGTTAAACCATTGCCTTGATGCCTGTTTGAGATCATAAATACTCATGTTTAATTTGCATACAATGTTCTCCCCCTTGCTGTGAAAACTAGGTGGTAGGCACATGTATACATATTCATTCAAATCATTATGCAAGAAAGTATTATTAACATCCATTTGATGAAGAAACCACCCTTTCACAGTAGCCAAAGTGAGCACAATCTTGACTAATAGAGACTTAGCCATTGGTGAAAAATTTTCAAAGTAGTCTAGACCAAATTTCTGTGTGAAACCTTTAGCAACTAACCACGCCTTATACCTTTCAATAGAACCATCAGGTAGATATTTAACCTTATAAACCCATTTACAACCTATAGGGCACTTACCAAGAGGTAAAGGAACCAAACTCCAAGTATTAGTAACCTCTAAAGCCTTTATTTCCTTATCAATGGCAGCCCTCCATTTAGGCTATTGAACTACCTGATGGAAAGAGACAGGTTCTGAAGGGGTGGAATTTACTACCATGACAAAGGAATGAAAGGTAGGGCCAAGGTGAGAATAGTCCATATAAGCTGAAAGATCATTTGGCATACCAAAATGTGGCTTAGTCCTAACAGACTTGCAAGAATACTGGAGAGATAAGGAGGAGGTTTATGTGATCTAATGGATCTTCTAAGGGTATAGGTAGAAGCAGAAGGTAAGGAAAGAGGTGAGACAGCATGGAGAATAGGATCAAGAGGCAAAGAAGGAGGTGCAGCTGAAGGTGAAACACCAGAAGCAACATCAGGATCTACAACAGAAATAGGGTTTGCAACAGAATTTGTAATAGGAAGAACATCAATATCCACAACAGATGTAGAAGGAGTGTCAACAGCAGATGGGAAAGTAGAATCAACTGAAATAGGTGGAATAGAAATAGAAAAGGAAGGAGGGCTTACAATGTCAATAGAGGGAGAAGAATTTGAAGTAAAATGAGGAAAAATGAAGTCATCTAGATAGGAATTGGAAGGTTGAGAGGAAAGAGCATAAGGGAAAATATGCTCATAGAAAATAATGTTTCTGGAAATGTGAACAGAATTGGAGGTGAGATCCAAAACCTTATAGCCCTTGATGCCTTAGGGATAGCCTAAGAACACACACTTCCTAGCCCTAGGCGTAAACTTGTCCCTTATGAGGTAAAGTGGAAATGAAACATAAACAACCAAAACATTTGAGATGATTATAAGATGGTGGAGAGTTAAAAAGAAGCTCATATGGACTTTTGTTACCTAAGCACCTAGAAGGAAGCTTATTAATCAAGTAAACAACAGTTAAAATGCAATCTCCCCAAAAACATAAAAGAATTTGTGATTGAAACCTTAAAGCCCTTGCAACATTGAGAATATGTTGATGCTTCCTTTCAACAACAACATTTTGTTGAGGGGTATCAATACAAGTCAATTGATGCAAAATGCCATTAGATTGAAAGAAATCCTTAAGATAAAACTCAATTCCATTATCACTCCTAATAGTTTTAATTTTGTAATTGAATTAGTAGACACCATAGAAGCAAACTGCGGAAGATAAACTTGTGTTTTAGATTTATGTTTAAGCAAATATACCCAAGTACTCTAGTAAAATCATCCACAATTGTTAAAAAGAATCTAAAATCATCAATAGTACTAGTAGCAAATGGACCCCAAAGATCACAATGAATCAAATCGAAAGGATTATTGGATACATGATTGCTAGGAGTAAAAGGGAATTTCTTCAGTTTTGAAAAATGACAAATGTCACAACAAGAAGCAGTAGTATTGATATCAACATCATGTACAAGTTGCTTCAACAATTGAAGTTTGGAATGAGAAGGGTGTCCTAATCTACTATGCCATAAAGCTGATGAAGAAACAAAAGTAACATTAGCAGCAAGAGTAGATGTAGAAGATGTACAACCTAAATCTTGCAGTAGAAATAGGCCATTGTGTGCTTTACCTAGACCATGCTCCATTAAGAAAGGTCCTAAATAAAACAATAATCACCAAGAAAAATGAGGCAATAACAAAGTGATTTAGTGAGTTTGCTAACTGAAATCAAATCGAATGTAAAAGAGGGCACACACAGAACATCAGTGAAAATCAATGTAGAAGAAATATGCACTGTGCCTATGTGTGTGACTAAGGTTTGTTCCCCATTTGGCAGATAGACAAAGGTATGGACAATGGAAATAATTGTAGTTAATTGAGCAACAGAATGAACCATATGATCTGCTGCTCTAGTATCAATGATCCAAGTATTAGATTTGTAAGGTTGCCCATTAACAACTTGAGCAGCAAAAATAGAGTGAGAAAAGTTAGATGGAATCCAAGAAGAATTACCTAAAAAGTTTGATGAAAAAGAAGGAAAGGATGATGTGGAAGGTAAAGGGTGTGGAATAGAAGGATAAGAAGCCATAACAGAAGTAACTTGGTGAGCAGTCTGAGTATCATTGCCTGATCTAGTAGCCATATAATTCTTCAAAAAATTTAGAAATTGCTCACATTGAGCTTGTGACAGTGGTGCCTATGGGCTAGCTTTCACATAAGAACCCCCACCATAGTGACCAACAAGGTTCTATGAAGCTAAATTTGATTGAATACAAGCACCAGAAGGTTGAACACTAGCACTTTGAAAGACTCCACTAGGCAGAAAACCAGAATGCACATTTGGGGAAATGATATCCAATCTACAATTCCTTGAGGTCTACATTAAATCAACCTGATTTGCCATAGCCTTGTTACCTCCTTTTGGTTTGTAACCAGGAGGGTAACCATGGAGCTTATAGCATTTATCTGCTATATGTCCAATGAAGCACAATAAGTGCACACGGGCCTATCTTTCTTGCCATTACCCCCTTTACCACCATTTTTCTATCCTTGATGACCAAGCAAACCTTTATTGTTATTCATGTACATAGCAACAACATCACCTGAGTGAATCATGTTAAAATTTTAACCAATATTCCTCCTCTTCTCTTCTTACAAAATCAGATAACACACTTTGCAAAGAGAAGGCAAAGGTTCAATCAGCAAAATCTAACTTATAACATGGCCATAACGATCATTCATTCCATCAAAAACCTAATAACATGCTCCTTATGCTAAGCATCAATTTGAGAAGACTTGGAACCACAAGTACAAACACAAGTATAGATTGTGAAAGGCTAGTAATTAGCATATTCATCCCACAAAGTCTTAAATTTTGTGAAATAAGAACTCACTGAAAGTGATCCTTGTGCAAGATGTGAAATCTCCTTTCCAAGCTCAAATGACCTTGGAGTATTACCCCAAGATAACCTATCCTTAAGATCAATCCACAGATCTCTGGCATTGTTGATGTACATAACACTGGCCTTCAAATCCAAACTGAGTGAATTAGTTAACCAAGAAAGCACTTTAGTGTTGCATCTACTTAATGGAGAAGATGAATCAAACTCAGCAATTGATCCATCCACAAAACCAAGCTTGTTTCTAGAACTCAAAGCCAAAAACATAGATCGTGCCCAACTCATGTAGTTTTCTAGACCAGTGAGTGGTTGTCAAGTAAGCATAAGACCAGGATTTTCATTCGCAGGAAGAAAGAAAGGATTATTCGTAGATTCATCTGCCATTGTTGCACTTGAAGAAGGTACTGACTGCGCAGTTTAAAACTGAGTATTAGTTATGGAATCAGAAGCCATGAATGAGAAAAGGAATGAGAAAACGAAACACTGAACTCTGTTTGGGAACTGAGAAAATAAAGAAAAATCTCAAAAAACTTGCTGTGATACCATACAAAACAGAGTAAAAGAAAGAGAAAAGAAATTGAAGAAACTAAAATTGCTATTCAGATTGAATGAGAAAAAGTGATTAGAAATAATTGTCCATTACGGTTTATATACATAGAAACAGGGGCTAGTAGTTTCCCTCCAAAAATAACTAACTAACTAACTAATTTCTAATACAACAAATCACATTTTGACATTTGGCATCTCCACTACTTGACAGCTGTCCTCAACTTCCTTCATCTTCTTTCTCTGACATGTGGACTCCCTTTGATCCTTTCTTGCTAGTTTCTTCTTTACTTTGCTTATCCCACTATGCTTTCCTTCTTCAATTTTGCTCATGGAATACCAACATGCTCATCTTTTACACCTACAGTTCAAAGATGCCACCGACACTAAATGGGTTCCACTTGCGTTCTCATGGTAAAAAGTGAACAGGGATGCCACTGTTTTCTTCGACCTTGGCATGATTGGTATCAGGGTGGTCATTCGATATTGTGAAGGCTCTGTAGTTGGTGCTATGAGCAAACACCTTCCTCTACCATTAGGCCCATTGGAAGTTGAAGCCAAGGCCATTGATGAGGCTGCTATTTTTGCATGGGATGTTGGAATCAGGGATATCATCCTTGAAACGGATTCAAGCACTGCCTTGCATGTTCTTCAAGATCCCACTGCTGCACCGATCTCCATCTCTAATATAATCTTTGGGACCTACCTTAGATTACAAGTTTTTTGCGCTTTTGAATCCTTGCATGTGAGGAGACAAACTAATAAGCCAGTACATACTTTGGCAGCCTATGCTAAAGATATTGACTCTTTTGTAACTTAGATAGAGGACTGTCCACTATTCATTGAATCGTTAGTGATTCAAGATGCTTTGTTATTTTCTTCAATTTAATGAAACTCGTGTATTTCTTAAAAAAAAAAAAAGCAGTGCTTTCTAACTTTTCACTGACCCAGCACCAGAGGGAATTGAGTTGCGTTTAAACCAAATGGGCACTAAGGTTAAAACTCCACCAGTCATGTTTGAAGACTCTGAAGCAGCAACAACAAGCATTGATAAGAAGGAGCCTCCCAGGGAAACCCCACTTGCTCCCTTTCTTACTTTTAGATTCCAAACTATACTGCCATGTTATATAGCTTCAATTCCTACTTAGAATTCGTAAACCTCACAAGTTTATTGATTTATTACATTTTCATACATGTGTTTGTGGCAATAGTGGTCAGTTTTACGGGCAAGAAGTTAGCTATTATTTCCTTGAAAACTCATTGGACTTGTTGCATATTATTCTTCATTTTTATCAAGAACCGCTTTTGCTAGTACTAAAGGTCAAACGGCTAGGAAAGGTAAAATTGATTGCTGATGTATATGGCAGATTTAGGCAAATGGGTTCCTAGGATAATGGGGATCAGCAAGACTCCAGCTTTGATAAATTTGATGAGGTTAAAAAGTTCATGCATGAGTGTCTGAAAAAAGGGTGTGCTGTTAATGTGGTAAACTACACCACTTTAATTCGTGGATACTGCCAGAGGGATGATTTAAAAGCTGCTCAATCATTGCTTGATGACATGCATATCAACAATGCGCACCCTGATGTAGTCACCTAAACTACAGTGATAGATACATTAGGAAAGAAGGGTAGAATAGAAGCAACTAAACATGCTGAAGAAGGGTTTTGATTCTACTCCTGTTACATATAGGACAGTTATCCACCGTTATTGTCAGATGGGTAGGGTGGAGGATTTGTTGAAACTAGGGGAGAAAATGCTCTAAGGACATTCATGCAGAACAGTGTATAATCAAGTTATTGAAAAGCTTTGTAGTTTGGGAAATCTTGAGGAGGCGGACAAACTTTTAGGTAAGGTGTTGAGAACAGCTTCAAGAATTGACGCTAAAAGATGTCACATACTCATGGAGAGTTATTTGAGCAAAGGGATTCTTTTGTCAACATATAAAGTGGTCTGTCTTCAACCGGAAACTGATTCCTAAATTGAAGTTCTGCAAGAAGGTGAGTAAAAGACTCATGTTAGAAGGTAAATGTGAGGAGGCAGATAGGCTTATGATACGTTTTGTTGAGCGTGGACACATTTCATCTCCATGTCAAGAGCGTTTGGAAAGCTATTGGGTGTTATTCTTGCTACGAGAGTGATGATGACTTTTTCATCATCATTATGTGCTACCACTGTTAAGTGATTTATCAGGGCAAGTGCCCCGTTCTTCCATCATCATTTATGAAAGGTCAAAATGCAGAAAATACCTTATGTGGTTTGGGCCTATATCAAAGACACTGCTGTACTTACAACTATCAATTTAGTGTCACTCATGAAGTTTGAGAAATGATGAAATTACCCCCTCTATTGCACTTCTATCAGTTGTGATGGATCATGGATGGGAAGTAATGCACGCACTTGCTTTATTATAAAAAAATCATTTTAAAATAAAATTAATAAAATTTTCTTTTGTATTTGAGTGAAAATTAATAAAAGTTTTAATTGTAGTAGGATGGTGAGAAGATTTTCTAATTGGCTGCCAAGAAATTAAGAGGAAAAGGAGAAGAAATTTGTGTGATGGGGACAAATGTTTCTGATTGGTAAACTTTTGATTTTTGTACTCAATCTTTTTGTCAAGATTCAATTGTAGTAGGAATCATAATTTCCTTTTTTTTTAGAATAATTATTTTAAGAAAAAATTATATTAAATTTTAAAATGATTGATGTATTAATTTTATTCAAAAACACATCCATCACAGTTGATGCAAGTGTAATAGAGGGAGCAATTATCTCCATTCTTCAAACCACATGGGTTAATAACATTAAGTTGATAGTACATGGGTGTATCTGAAATAGACCTAAACCACACAGGTCCTTTTGCATTTTGCCCTTGGTTTAATTAAGTAACTTGTGAATCATATATTTTGTGGTTGTCCTGAGGTCACTAATGTGATCTTTTTACATGTAACAAGTTTTTATCTTTTTTTCAAAAACACATGTGAGAGCTCGAATTTGTGTAAATACACAAGAGCTTGGTTAGACACCCAATTAAAATTACGATTAGATTGCTTTTACTTTAACTTATCTAAGTACGGAATAAGAGTAAATGAAACGCAATCACCAGATCTACTCTAGTGCATACACATGAACAATAAACAATAAACGTAAAGCACAAAACTAAGGGGAGGGAAATGCAAACACAAGATAACACCAAAACGTGTTATCGAAGAGGAAATTGAAGAATTCGTCGAAAACCTCTCCGTGACCCTCCAAGTCGAAATCAATCAACTAGAGAATAAAGTTGGAGTACATGAATAACAAAAGACCCTCCAAGCCTAGTCTACCCAATGTACTTAAGCCCTTCAAGCTCCTACTACCAACAGACTTCTCTGAGTTATATCTTCTCTAGCTTTCCGGATCCCGCAATACGCCTGATTGCATCCGCCAAGTCTCGCTAACTTCTTTTGACTTTGATACAAGTGTTTAGGCAAAGCATCATTTGCACGACCAATATAAAAGTAATTATCACTACAAGACATGGGGGTCTATAGCCGCGTTTTTTTTAGCCGCGTTTACAAAAACGTGGCTATAGCTAACCTATAGCCACGTTTTTAAGAAACGCGGCTATAAACTTCACCTATAGCCACGTTTTTAAAAAACGTGGCTATAGACTTAACCTATTGCCACGTTTTTAAGAAATGTGGCCATAGACTTAACCTATAGCTGCGTTTTTAAACTTGGCTATAGGTCCAGCCAAATAATTTTTTTTTTTTTATAGGAGGACCTATAGCCACATTTAAAAACGCAACTATAGGTTAAGTCTATGGCCACGTTTCTTAAAAACGTGGCTATAGGTTAAGTCTATATTCGCGTTTTTTAAAAACGTGGCTATAGGTCCAGCCAAATAAATTTTTTTTTTTTTAAAGGAGGACCTATAGCCACATTTAAAAACATGGCTATAGGTTAAGTCTATGGCCACGTTTCTTAAAAACGTGGCTATAGGTTAAGTCTAGAGCCACGTTTTTAAATACGTGGCTATAGGTAAAAAAAAAAAAGGAAATGGGTTCACTTCAGCGTAAACACAAATAGAATATGCCATAGAATATTCCTAGAATATTCTATGGCATGTTCCAACATATTCCATAAAAAAAAAAAAAGAAAACAAAACCGCGGTGGGTTCACGTTGGCAAAAATGGAATATGCCATAGAATATTCCTAGAATATTCTATGGCATATTCCAAAATATTCATAAAAAAAATAAAAATAAAAAACAACGCGAAATTTTTTAAACAAAAGCTCTCACAGTCCCTCCCTTGCAGTCCCTCCCTCTCAGACCCTCCCTCTCGTCAAATGCACTCACAGTCATTTAAAAAAAAAAAAAAAAAAAAGCTCTCTCATATTAATCTCAATCTCTCTCTCATGCTGTCGTCGATCTATGTTGCTGGAGGTCTAAGAAGTGTTGACCCACACTGTTAATCCCTCTTTCCCACTGATGCTGTATGAATGAGTTTGTGAAAATATGGGGTTTTGTTCTTTGATCTTTGAGTTTTGTTCTTTGAGTTTTGTTCATTCTCTCTTTGCAATAGATCTGAAGATTGAGTCTCTCTTTGAATCAATGATGCTAAAGTGCCTCAAAAAATTTTCTCTTTGCTTTATTTTTCTCTAACCCATGGTCAAAAATTATTTTCTTTTGTTTGATTGTGTTTTGATTTATTTTGAGTTTGAGCATATGGACTGTTTTTGGTTGTGTTTCTGTTATGGGGATTTTTGTATTTTTGAGCTTGTACTTTTGTTTTCCTTGAATAGATTATATCAATTCGGGTTGATTTTGTTGAAGGAGATGTTCTGTTTGTGTTCTTGTACTATTTTCTTATATTTTAGAGCATGTTGTGTTTGTATTGTGGGCATGTTGTGTTTGGTTAATTTTGAAATTTTCTGGGTTTTTGTCTAAATTTGAATTTGAATTTGCTGGGTTTGTATTGTTGTTTTGAATTTCTTAATTTAATTAAAATTAAAATTTTAAAGTTTGAAAGCATTAATTTTAAGAATTAAAATTTTAATTTAAAAAAAAAAATTTGATTACCGAAAATTAATTTTCGGTAATCAAATTTTTTTTTTAGAAAAATATAAGGGTCTATGGCCGCGTTTGAAAATGCGGCTAGAGTATGTCCTATAGCCACGTTTATAAAAACGTGGCCATTGGTCCGGTTTTGTAGCCACGTTTATAAAAATGTAGCCATTGGACCGGTCCTATAGCCTCGTTTGAAAAAAAGTGGCCATAGACTACTCAGGCCTATAGTCATGGATTTGATGATGTAATTATTTAATTAACTATCTAATAACAGCCATTAACGGTAAAATTTTTTAATTATTATGGTTAACAACAAACCTTTACATGAGTAATTACACGTAAATGATGATGTAAAGATTCCAAACAACCAAAATAATATTATTCAACTCAATGGCCCACATGTACATGCCATAACATAATACGTTCTAAAATCAAAATCCAATCAACTTTTCCAATAAGTGCATGATGGATAAGTGTATTTAGAAAAATATTAATCTTGTCTTAAAAATATGAATTTTAAAACCCAGTTTGACCTCAATTTGTTCAACGACTAATTAGTAGGGGGCATTTGATAATTTTGACATCAATCATGATAAATTGGATAATATAACATCTAATCAAGATAAACTCAACCATTTTTAACATCCCCTTAATCTTAGGGTCAAAATGGTAATTCATACAATTTTGTAAAAAATATGGGATTTTGGCACACAAAATGAAGTGAACAGAATACGTTATCGATAGACAGAATTTCTGGTAAAAGTTGATAAAAAAATGTTGTTTCAATAATCCGAGTGGTTGGCTAGAGCCTATCAAACAAGATTACTTACAGTTCATTCATTTGCATTCTTTTATTTTAAAACATCCAATTAAGGTTACTCAATTTCATTCCATTTCATTTTTTTCCATTCATTTCCCTTACTTAAATACATTCCATTCCATTCCTTTTCATTCCCTTATGATCATTCCATTCCATTTCATTTCCTTATAAACTCTCAAATGGAGCTTGAAGCAGCAGCAACAAGCATTGATAAGAAGGAGCCTCCCAGGCAAACCCCACTTGCTCCCTTTCTTACTTTCAGATTCCAAACTATACTGCCATGTTATATAGCTTCAATTCCTACTTTAGAATTCATAAAGCTCACAAGTTTATTGATTTCTTACATTTTCATACATATGTTTGTAGCAATAGTGGTCAGTTTTATGGGCAAGAGGTTAGCTATTATTTCCTTGAAAACCCATTAGTTCGTATTGGACTTGTTGCATATTATTCTTCATTTTTATCAAGAATCCCTTTTGCTAGTACTAAAGGTCAACCTGCTAGGAAAGGTGAAATTGATGAGACTGATGATGGGTATGGCAGATTAAGCAAATGGATTCCTGGGATAATTGGGATCAGCAAGACTCTAGCTTTGATATATTTGATGAGGTTAAAGAGCTTGAGGATGATGATGACAATGAAGAAGAAGTAGGAGAGGAGGATGGTGATGGTGATGGTGATGATGATTTTATAGTTTTGAATTTGTTAAATAGAAATGGTGAACAAAGGGAAGGTATTGGAAGAGTTGAGTTGGATGAGGGTGAATTAAGACACCCTTTGGTAAGAGAGATTTGTAGGCTGATTGAACTTAGGTTGGCTTGTAATCCAAAGCTTGAAGGGGAAACTTTGTTCCTTACTAAGAAAGCCTTAAGCCTTGCCAAGTTTGTGTTGTTCTGCACTCTCAAGCGGATGAACGGGTTGCTTTGAAATTATTCTATTGGGCTGATCGGCAATGGCGGTACAGACATGACCTGATTGTTTACTATACAATGCTGGAGGTCCTTAGACTAAATTGTGTCAGGGAGGTAGGCGGGTTAATCTTCGGCTCATGGTCCATAGGGGTATTATGCGTAGGCCTGAAGCATTTGGTTATGTGATGGTGTCATATAGTTGGGCAGGAAAGTTTAGGAATGCAGTGCAAATTTTGACTTTAATGCAAAGGGCTGGAGTTGATCCTAATTTGTCAATATGTAACACTGCAATCAATGTTTTGGTGAAGAGGAATAAACTGGAAAAGGCATTAAGGATCTTGGCCCAGATGCAACTCGTTGAAATCACACCTAAAGTTGTCACTTATAATAGCTTGATCAAGGGGTATTGTGACTTGCATCGTATAGACGATGCTATTGAGCTAATCGCTGAAATGCCACTGAAAGGATGCTATAGATAAGGTTAGCTACTATACAGTAATGAGTTTTCTCTGTAAGGAGAAAAATGGTAACGAAGTAAGGTAGTTGAAGGATAAGATGGTGAAGGATAGTAAATTGATATCAGACCAGGTTACCTACAACACTCTTATCCACATGCTCTCCAAGCATGGTCATGGAGTTAAGGCTTTGGAGTTTTTGAGGGAAGCAGACGAGAGAGGTTTTCGTGTTGATAAGATTGTGTATAGTGCAATAGTTCACTCATTTTGTAAGGCATGGATGGATTGACACTGCTAAAGAATTAGTAAATGAAATGTTCAAAAATGTTGCATTCTTGATGTTGTGACCTACATAGCTGTTCTTAATGGGTTTTTTCTGACAGAAAAGGTGGACAAAGCTAAAGAGATGCTTAAGCAGATGTACAAGAATGGCTGCAAACCAAACACTGCGTTAGGACATATGTAGTTCAAGTTTGTGAACATATGTCGCTATTTTATGTAATTGGCTTATCCTTAGACAAAACGCACTTTACTTGTAATTGGGTAGATCTAAGATGCGTTTAACACTTCAAGAAACAGTGTTTCCAGATCCAGTGTTGAAGTCATCAAACTTTGTCCAAGAAACAAGCAAGGAAGTGCAAGATTTTAAATCTCGACACCTACCTCGATACATGCATCTATCGAGCTTTAAGAAGCTGTTTTGCCCCGAGTCTCGACAGCTTCTCGACAGATCCTCGACACCTCTATCTGTCGAGAATTAAAGAAAACAGATTTTCAGTTCTGTTTCAAGTCCAATCCGTGAGTGTGTCTTTGGGACTTCTTTTCTCTTAACCCTAGACATATAAAAGGATTATTCTAAAGGCCGTCAAGAGGATGCAAGTTGCACATTCATTCAGAACTTCTTGTTCATGCAATTTGTGATCTGAAAGACAAAATTCGTGCCCTAGTTCATTTTTGATGATTTGAAGAACTTTGCAGCCAGCAATTCTCTCTCTAGTTGGTGTTTGAAGTCGCGTACTAGGTTCCGCGCATCTAGTTAGTCACGTACTTGGGAGCCGTGCATTGAAAGGAAAAATTGTCACTACAGAACAAGTCCAATTGGGTATTGGGGTAAGAGTTCAACTGTAGGTTGGTAAGGTCCTTGGGATTCCTTGCTTGTAACTGCTTGTTGTGATAATAGTAGAGTTTCGGAAGTGGTGACCTTAAATCACCTGGTGGGGTTTTTGCCGTAAGGTTTTCCCCATTCGTGAACAAATCACCGTGTTATTTATTTTCCGCTGCATATCTTAGTTTCGATGATTTGTTTGTGCTAACACGTGATATTGCATGTTAATTTGATTAATTAATAACTGGGCTAATTAATTAATCTAAGTTATCACAAGGGGTCAACGCATTTGTGGCCTGTCAAGTGGTATCAGAGCAAGCACACTCTGATTAGGATTTAATCCATTGTGTGTGATCCATTTGACCCCCGCTGTCATGGATAGAGGACAATCTCTAATTATACCTCCTTTATTTGATGGCACTAATTATGCATACTGGAAAGTACGCATGAAAGCTTTCTTGCAGTCTTTAGATGAGAAGGTGTGGCAAGCTGTGGAGATAGGCTGGACCAAGCCTACAGAAGCGCCGGCCGACTGGGATGATACTAAGATCAAGGCGGCAAATTTCAACAGCAGAGCATTGAATGCGCTATTCAGTGCAGTCACCAATGAGGAATTCAAGAAAATTTCCTCAACCGAAATTGCTAAGGAAGCATGGACCATCCTCCAGACAACCTATGAGGGTACCAAGGCTGTCAAAGATTCAAAGCTACAGAGGCTCACCACACGCTTTGAAGAAATTAAGATGGAAGAGGATGAGTCGTTTGATGAGTTCTATGCCAAGCTTAAGGACATAGTAAACTCAGCCTTCAATCTTGGGGAAACCATCCCTGAACCCAAGATAGTGAGGAAAGAGCTCAGATCGCTGCCCGAGAGATTCCATGCTAAGATCACGGCGATCGAGGAATCAAAGGACATTGACAGAATTCCTCTGACTGAGCTGGTTGGAAACTTGCAAACCTATGAGTTAGGGCTGACCAGGTTAGGCAAGTCAAGTAAGGGCAAGAGCTTGGCACTAAAGGCCAAGAGCAGTGATACGGATGATTCTTCAGATGATGAAGATTCTAAGATGAAGTCCTACATCACAAGGCAATTCAAGAAATTCATGAAGAATGCAAATGGAAAGGGTTTCAACAAAGACCGTAGACAATCCAGTTCTTCACAATTCAAGAATCCGGATAAAGGGAAGAAGGATGTCAAGGATGTCAAGGATGGCGGTCAGTACACTGTTCCCGCTGGACCAAAATGCTTTGGGTGTCAAGACTTCGGACACATGAAGCAAGAGTGTCCTACGTACCTTAAGAGCATAGGGAAGAGCAAGGCACTTGCTGTTACCTTAAGCGACACGGAGCCCGAGGACGATTCCGAAGATGAAGACGATGGAATCTTGAATGCCTTCACTGCCACTGTGAATCCTATTGATGGGGTTACTGAAGAAGTGGATGAAGAGAAGGAATTGGTGGATTCCAAGTGTGAGATTATGGATGATCAAGATGATATCCACACCACATATGAGAAACTGTACAAGCTTTCTGAGAAGCATGAGAAACTCTATAGGCTGGCCACCAAGAAGCTCAGTGATATGGAACTCAACCGTGAGGAGCTGTCCATAAAGGTTGATGAAGCAAATCAGACCATTGGAGCACTGAGGTTCGAAAACAATTTCTTAGTTGAAAGGACCAAGAAGCTTAAAGCGGAGCTGTTCCAAGTCAGAGCACAACTGGAGAGGACGTCAAGTGCAAAGCTGGACGAGATGCTAAGTGCTTAGAGATCTTCTTCAGACCGTACTGGATTAGGGTATGAATTTTCTCTCTCTAATACTCCTACTGCTAGCACTACTGTGTTTGTTCCACCTACTAATAACATTGAAAATGAAAATAAGAATGTTAAAATTGAATTAGCTAGTGAGAACGTAGACAAGGGCAAGTCCATCCTAGGAGCACCCCCTAAAATTGAGAAAAGGGAATCTAGAAACCCTAGGAATAAGAAGGCTAACTCTCAAAAGCCCAAACAGAAGAAGCCACATCTCTGTTATCATTGTGGTGTTGCCGGTCACACTCGACCAAATTGCTATAAGTGGCGTGCCACTCAACAGAGCAATGGCATAGTAGCATCTGGGAGCCAGAATCAGCTTCCATCTTCTCTTGCTCCTCTTGGAGACATTCTTAAAGCCATCATGTTCCTTTCAAACTTGAATGGTTCATATTCTTCTCCCTCCTCACCGGTTCAAGAGTCGACCAAAAGGAAAGGTTCTTCCAAGGTGTGGAAGGCAAAGGGATCTAAGTGATTTTAGTCACTTCTTCTTCTCTCTCCTGTTTTTGTGTGTTGCATTACTTGTGTGTTTCTTTACTGTTTTGAGTCAGTCTAGTTTTATGCATTGTTTTGCTTTACATGTTTTTGTTTGTGTGTTTTCAATTTTGTGTTTTATTTTTGCTTTTTTGATAAAAATAAAAAAAATTTGAAAAATTGAAAAATACAAAAACAGTGTGTGTTTGTGTACATTGGTTCATGTGAACTTTTAAAATGGCCATTGAAACAGAGTTTTCTAAACTTTGTATCACTTGTAGCTTAGATGAGCATTCTCCTGCACAACTAAGCAAGTGAGCTTTGTAGCTCTTTGTTTGTGATGAGTAAGGTTAAGTGATCTCTTTTACTTAACACTCGTATCACTCTTTTTGACGGGTTGAACTAGAAAATCCTAAGAGAAAGGCATAAATAACCATCTCACCACTGTTACTCGCCAATCATAATATGACATCTGTATGCTTCGGCATAGCAAAAGTGCAATGTCAAAAGTTTAACATAATTGGGTATTTCTTTTCTTTCTCTTGTATGCCCATGCATGATATGCTTGTTAAAATAAAATATGCAAAGATATAAAAAGCAAAAAGATCAAAAATGCTTTAAAATATGGTTGCAAGCGTGTTTTCTAGGAGATGTGGGAGTTATAGGATGTACCTCGAAGGTGATAGTCCCCATCAAACGGTTATGATTGTGTGTGAGTTAAAGTGATTTTCTAATATCTCAAATCATCATAGCATTGAGACACTTATGCAATCTTGCGATGTTTTCACACACAACACGCAATATTCTTTGCTATTCTTGATACATGTGCAGGTACAATGTGATTTGGCCATCACAAGGTTTACATGCGTTAATGTATGCTCACTAAACTGTCTGGACTTGTTTTTGAAATATAAAATTGGTTAGACTTGTTTAGTGTGTGTGTGCGTGCTTTGAGATACATGTGCATCAAAATTCTTGTTGAGAGATGATTTTGAGAGCTTAATGTGTTGATTGTATCTTTGGTTGAGTTGCATGCATGATTGCATTCATGTCTGTGTTTTTCTTCTTCTGAAAAACTGTTTTCAAAGGTATCTCGACACCTCCTCGATACCTCTCGACACATAGTTGTCTGTCGAGCTTCATAGACTCTTTCTTATCGCAGTCTCGATAGATACCTCGACACCTGCTGGATCGATCGAGAAACTTTCTGTCTGCTCGATAGCTTCTCGATAGCTTCTGAATCAATCGAGGTTCCTTCCTGATTGATTCTTCATTCTCGACACATGACCTCGATAGCTTCATCTGTCGAAGTGCTTTTTCTCGATAGCTGTCTCGATAGCAGGCTCGACACCTCTCGACACCTGTAGCTGTCGAGAATTACTGAAGGTCTATATATGGGTTCTTCGCGATTTCCTTCTCACTTCGCTCGACCTCTCTCGCTCGAAAGCACCTGGTTTCTCTTCCAAAACACTTCTCTCTCCCTCCAAACCTCTTCCCAAGGCTTTCTCAAGTGTTTTTCTCAATTCTCATCACTTGGTAAGCATCTTATCTCTCATTTTCATGCATTTCATGTTTTTTAAAACCCTAGGTTTTGTGTTTTGAAAATTTTTGGGGTTTTTCAAAATTTTTGAGGTTTTCATGAAATTGTTGAGTTGGTTTTATAGATTTGATCTTCAAAACCACATGCATTGCATCACATTCGCATTCTAATTGTATTTTTATGCATTTAGATGTTTGTCTATCTATTGTGTGCTGTTAGGTTTGGATTGGACTGAGCCCATGATGTTTTTATGTTGCATGTCACATATTCATGCATTTTTCATGCATACGTTCTTTCTTTTCAGTATATTCTTCCTATATTGAACTGTTTGGAACTTTTCTGCTTGTCTCTTCTTCTTATCCCCTCTCTATGGTTGCGTTAGTAGTGTCTATGGCACCTAAACGTAAGTCCATTCCATCCCAGAACCCTCTGCGTTCTAAGGGATCGTCTTCTTCCGATACCACTCCTCTTTCTGTCCGGTTCCATGATGAGAAAACCCATAAGGATTTCTCAGATAACTTTTCTAAACGAGGTATTCATTCGGAACACCACATTGTCCTGGCAGACTTTGCCGACACCGACCTTCCTGATGTCATACACAGTCGGGCTTGGGAGTCACTGTGTGACGTCTCGGTCACATGTCCACTCGTGTTGATACAGGAGTTTTACTCCAACATCCACGGGATCGATTCTTCAGTACCTCTTTTCTACTCTTGCGTTCGAGGTACACGCTTTGCTGTCACCCCAGAGTTAGTCTTTGAGGTTCTTCATGTCCCTAGGGTGGATTATCCTGATTACCCTAGCTGTGAGCGTCTCTGGACTGTGTCCAAAGACGAGATGATCTCGGCGTTCTGTGAGCGTCCTTCCTCTTGGGGAGATCATATGTACACACCATGTCGACCTTTTGCTAAAGTTCCTCGTTTCCTTAACATGGTGATGACTTTTGTTTTGCACCCACTCTCTCACTACAACTCTATCACAGGGGCTCGTGCTCGGTTTTTGTTGTCCTTCCTAGAGGATCTATCTATAGACTTTCCTTCACACTTTATCTTTTCCATTATAGATGTCTATAGAGATACGGCCACCCGTGATAAGCTCATTTTTCCTTCGGCTATCACAAGGATTCTTCGCCATTTTTCCGTCCCTTTCCCTTCGTCCGATCCTTACCATGTCATGTCTACCATAGACACCGCTACCGTAAAACGTAGCGAGGCACAGTTTAGATCGAGACAGTCCGACGGTGCCACTCCTTCCTCCCATCCGACCACCTCCAAATCTGCTCGAGCATCTGCTTCTTCTTCTTCGAGCGATGTCACATTAGGAGACATCATGGCGCAGCTTTAGCGCATGGATGCTCGCCTAGATACACTCTCCACAGAGCTGTATCAGGTGAACGTTCGTGTTGGTCGCATCGCCAGGCGACAGGCGACCATGGGCAGCTTTGCACCAGAGGCTTCTCCTCCGCCACCTCATGCGTCGACTGAGACTGAGGCTGATGATGATGGCGATGACAATGATGCTTCTATCGATGATGATGATGGAGATGCGAGCTCTTCGGATGAGATGTCTACATGACCTACCCTTTGCCACTCGTGACAAAAAGGGGGAGTAGTTTGGTCTGTATGAGAGTAGTCATGTTTAGGGGGAGTGTTAGCATAGGACATTTTTGTTAGGGGGAGTGTAGATTGAGGGATGTAGTGAGGTGATCATAAGTATTTTTTTTCTTTTTCATCTTTTTAGAGATACATTGATCATGTATTGACATACATTGTATTTATTCTCTTCTTATATATGATGATGTATGTTTTTCTTTCACCTACCTTTACATGTGTTGTTCCTTTTCTGTCTTTATACACATGTTTCTTTACTTGTATGCAATCTATTATTTCTGTTTCACACAAAGATGCCTTGATGTGTTTTGTTTATAAGTGTTTCAGAAATACAGGTTGTCAAAGTCTACTTGCCATAAACTCTCTTCTTGCAAAGTTTTTTCAAGAGTTTGTGTTAGGATAGATTTTACTGTATGTAACAAGTGAGTATGAGTTGAGTGATTTATGACTTCTCTTATATTTTCATTTGTTTGTTGTGGTTTTGTCACGGATTGCCAAAGGGGGAGATTGTTAGGACATATGTAGTTCAAGTTTGTGAACATATGTCGCTATTTTATGTAATTGGCTTATCCTTAGACAAAACGCACTTTACTTGTAATTGGGTAGATCTAGGATGCGTTTAACACTTCAAGAAACAGTGTTTCAAGATCCAGTGTTGAAGTCATCAAACTCTGTCCAAGAAACAAGCAAGGAAGTGCAAGATTTTAAATCTCGACACCTACCTCGACACATGCATCTATCGAGCTTTAAGAAGCTGTTTTGCCCCGAGCCTCGACAGCTTCTCGACAGATCCTCGACACCTCTATCTGTCGAGAATTAAAGAAAACAGATTTTCAGTTCTGTTTCAAGTCCAATCCGTGAGTGTGTCTTTGGGACTTCTTTTCTCTTAACCCTAGACATATAAAAGGATTATTCTAAGGGCCGTCAAGAGGATGCAAGTTGCACATTCATTCAGAACTTCTTCTTCATGCAATTTGTGATCTGAAAGACAAAGTTCGTGCCCTAGTTCATCTCTGATGATTTGAAGAACTTTGCAGCCAACAATTCTCTCTCTAGTTGGTGTTTGAAGTCCCGTACTGGGATCCGCGCATCTAGTTAGTCACGTACTTGGGAGCCGTGCATTGAAAGGAGAAACTGTCACTACAGAACAAATCCAATTGGGTATTGGGGTAAGAGTTCAACTGTAGGTTGGTAAGGTACTTGGAATTCCTTACTTGTAATTGCTTGTTGTGATAATGGTAGAGTTTTGGGAGTGGTGACCTTAAATCACCTGGTGGGGGTTTTGCCGTAAGGTTTTCCCCATTCGTGAACAAATCACCGTGTTATTTATTTTCCGCTGCATATCTTAGTTTCAGTGATTTGTTTGTACTAACACGTGATATTGCATGTTAATTTGATTAATTAATAACTGGGCTAATTAATTAATCTAAGTTATCACAAGGGGTCAACGCATTTGTGGCCTGTCACACTGTATCATATACTGCCTTGTTACATGGGCTTTGTCGGATTGGAAACTTATCAGAAGCTAGAGAGATGATGAACATGAATGAGGAAGAATGGTGGACCCCAAATGCATGGTGGACCCCAAATGCCATCACTTATGGTGTTGTGATGCATGGTCTACGTAGGGAAGGGAAGTTGTCTGAGGCCTGTGATATTGTAAAGGAGATGATTAGAAAAGGCTTTTTTCCAACCCCAGTTGAAATTAACTTACTGATTCAGCCTCTCTGTCGATAGGGAAAAATGGATGAGGCTAAAAAGTTGATGCAAGAGTGTCTGAACAAGGGGTGTGCTGTCCTATTAATGCGGTAAACTTTACCACTTTAATTCATGGATACTACCAGAAGGATGATTTGGAAGCTGCTCTGTCATTGCTTGATGACATGTATCTCAACATTAAGCACCCTGATGTAGTAACGTATACTGCAATGATAGATGCGTTGGGAAAGAAGCAACTGAACATGCTGAAGAAAGGTTTCATTCCTACTCCTGTTACATACAGGACAGTTATCCACCGGTATTGTCAGATGGGTAGGGTGGAAGATTTGTTAAAGCTATTGGAGAAAATGCTCTCAAGACATTCATGCAGAACAATGTATAATAAAGTTATTGAAAAGCTTTGTTAGTTTGGGAAATCTTGAGGAGCCGGATAAACTCTTCGGTACGATGTTGAGAACATCTTCAAGAATTGACGCTAAAAATGTCGCATTCTCATTGAGAGTTATTTGAGCAAAGGGATTCTTTTGTCAACATACAAAGTGGCTTGTCTTCAATGGGAATCTGATTCCTGAATTGAAGTTATGCGAGAAGGTGAGTAAAAGACTGATGTTAGAAGGCAAATGTGAGGAGGCAGATAGGCTTATGATACGTTTTGTTGGGCGTGGACACATTTCATCTCAATGTCAAGAGCATTTGGGAAGCCAGTGGGTGTTATTCTTGCTACAAGAGTGATGATGACTTTTTCATCATCATTATGTGCTACCACTGTTAAGTGATTCATCAGGGTAAGTGCCCCGTTCTTCCATCATCATTTATTAAAGAGCAAAATGTAGAAAATACCTCATGTGGTTTGGGCCTATTTCAAAGACACTGCTGTACTTACAACTATCAATTTAGTGTTACTCATGAAGTTTGAGAAATGATGAAATTATCCCCTCTGTTGCACTTCTATCAGTTGTGATGGATCGTGGATGGGAAGTAATGCACACACTTGCTTTATTATAAAAAATTCATTTTAAAATAAAATTAATAAAATTTTCTTTTGTTTTTGAGTTAAAATTAATAAAAGTTTTAATTGTAGTAGGATGGTGAGAAAATTTTCTGATTGGTTGCCAAGAAATTAAGAGGAAAAGGAGAAGAAATTTGTGTGATGGTGACAAATGTTTCTGATTGGTAAATTTTTTATTTTTGTACTCAATGTTTTCGTCAAGATTCAATTGTAGTAGGATTCAGAATTTCCTTTTTCTAGAATAATTATTTTAAGAAAAAATTATATTAAATTTTAAAATAATTGATGTATTAATTTTATTCAAAACACATCCATCATAGTTGATGCAAGTGTAACAGAGGGAGCAATTATCTCCATTCTTCAAACCACATGTGTTAATAACATTAAGTTTATAGTACATGGGTGTATCTGAAATAGACCTAAACCACACAGGTCCTTTTGCATTTTTCCCTTGGTTTAATTAAGTAACTTGTGAATCATTTATTTTGTGGTTGTTCTGAGGTCACTGATGTGATATTTTTTACATGTAACAAGTTTTTATCTTTTTTTTAAAAACACATGTGAGAGCTCGAATTTGTGTAAATATATGAGCTTATTTAGACCTCCAATTAAAATTACGGCTAGATTGTTTTCATTGTAACTTATCTAAATGCGGAACAAAAGTAAATGAAAGGCAATCGCCGGATCTATTCTAGTGCATACACATGAACAATAAAAAATAAAAGTAAAGCACAAGAGTAATGAGAGAGAGATGCAAACACAAGATAACACCAAGACATGTTATCGAAGAAGAAACCGAAAAATTCATCGAAAAACCTCTCCGCAACCCTCCAAGTCGAAATCGATTCACTAAAGAATAAAATTGGAGTACATGCATAACAAAATACCCTCCAAGCTTAGTCTATCCAATGTACTTAAGCCCTTCAAGCTCTTACTACCAACGGACTTCCTGGAATTATGTCTTCTCTAGCTTTCCGAATCCTGCAATACGCCCGATTGCATCCGCCAAGCCTCAACGGCTTCTCTTGACTTTGAAAGAAGTGTTTAGGCAAAGCATCATTTGCATGACCAATATAAAAGTAATTATGAGGTATATTCAGAGTATACTTGATATTTCATTCACTTATAATTGATCTCATTAATTATATTATTAATGAACCTATTATAGATATGAGATTTCAAGAGTACTCAACTATCTAATAATAACCATTAACGGTAAACTTTTTTAATTATTATGGTTAACAACAAACCTTTACATGAGTAATTACACGTAAATGATGATGTAAAGATTCCAAACAACCAAAATAATATTATTCAACTTAATGGCCCACATGTAAATGCCATAACATAATACGTTCTAAAATCAAAATCCAGTCACCTTTTCTAATAAGTTGCATGATGGCTAAGTGTATTTAAATAAAGTTTTAGGGCCCCCACTGGTTTGACCCACAGCCACAGCCACAGCCACAGCCACAGTCACAGGTTAGCCTACTGTATATTGTTGATAAGGATGTAGATTTTGACCGATCCAAGCGCCTTCTAATACACACGTCACCACACAAGTCGTCCAGTCTTGAACCCCACACTGAACTGCTAGATTTTTTTCCCATAGAAGCCCCACCATTTGGTTTCACAATACCATTCCAGAACGGAACACTATAGGGGGAATTAATTATCTATCACGCAAGCTTAATTTTATCCCAATCGTACTGTCAATCTTTTTGGTCAAATTAAGTCAGGCCCCGTTGACTATGGTCAAACTAGGTTAAACTCTTAACAAATGTTTAGAAAATATTAATAATGTCTTAAAAATATGAATTTTGAAACCCAGTTAGACCTAAATTTGTCCAAGGACTAGTTAGAAGGGGCATTTGATCATTTTGACCTCAATCATAATAAATTGGATAATATAACATCTAATCAAGATAACCTCAACCATTTTTAACATCCCTTTAATCTTAGGGTCAAAATGGTAATTCATACAATTTTTGTAAAATATATGGGATTTTGGCACACAAAATGGAGTGAACAGAATACATTATCGATAGGCAGAATTTCTGGTAAATGTTGATAAAAAATGATTTATCAATAATCCGAGTGGTTGGCTAGAGCCTATCAAAATTATTGTTTGCTTTATATACTAATAAAATGGATGATATTTGTATAAGCAAGGTCATTAAATTTAACATAATATAACTAGCTTTATTCCAAATGGGACCAACTAAGGCTCCTGGACCTGATAGTATGAATGCCTTATTTTACCAAAAATTTTGGAATATTGTGGGTGATAGTGTTATTACTGCTGTTTTAGATTTTTTGAATACTAGTTCTATGGTCCCTGGCATTAATCATACTAATATTGTCCTCATTCCTAAAGTGAAAAACCCGGAGAAGATGTCTGACTTTAGACCTATTAGTCCGTGTAATGTTATTTATAAAATTATCTCCAAGGTTCTGGCTAATAGACTGAAACAGGTTCTTCCTCATATTATCTCTCCCACCTAAAGTGCATTTGTGCCTAGACATCTTATCACAGATAATGTTCTGGTTGCTTATGAGACCTTACATGCAATGCAAAATAGGAGAAAAGGAAAAAAAGGATCACTAGCATTAAAGCTGGATTTAAGCAAGGCTTATGATCGGGTTGAGTGGCCTTTTCTACAGGTTATTATGCAGAGGTTAGGTTTTCCGGGAGGGTGGATAAGCAAAGTATTGGGATGTGTGACTACACCAACATTCTTTGTACTTATTAATGGCAAGCCATATGGTCATATTCACCCATCTAGAGGAATCCGTCAAGGAGACCCTCTTTCACCATATCTGTTTCTTTTATGTGCAGAGGGTTTTACTTCACTGCTAGCTAAGGCAGAACTGGAGGGAAGAATTCATGGTGTAGCCATTTGTAGAAGAGCTCCTCAAATTTCTAATCTTTTGTTTGTAGATGATTCTCTTCTATTTTGCAGGGTAAATAATAATGAAGCTATGGAGATTGCTGATGTTCTTCAGGTTTATGCAAAGGCTTCAGGTTAGAGTATAAATTTGGAGAAATCATCAGTGTTCTTTAGTAGTAATACCCCTTGTGATAAGAAGGAAGAAATTAAAGAGACTCTGGGAGTAAAGGAGGTGGACAGATTTGAGACATATTTGGGGCTGCCTATACTTATTGGACATGCGAAGTACCAAACCTTTTCTTTTTTAAAGGATCGGCTGTGGAAAAAATTACAAGGATGGAAAGGCATGATGTTGTCTAGGGCTGGTGAGGAGGTGCTTATCAAAGCAGTAGCTCAATTTATTCCAACTTATACTATGGGTGTTTTCCAACTACCAATAAAATTATGTGAGGAAATAAATTTGATGTGTGCAAGATTTTGGTGGGAACAAGTGGGAAATGAGAGGATGATTCATTGGAGAAGTTAAGATAAATTAAATGTTGCTAAAAAGAAGTGTGGTATTGGGTTTCGAGACTTAAGGGCTTTCAAGGATGAAGATTGATGCAAGAAAAGGAGTCACTATTTTACAAGTGTTTTTCAGCCCGATACTTTCCTAGATCTCACTTTTTAGATGCTGTGGAGTCGCCTAATTGTTTCTATGTATGGAGAAGTATTGTGGCAGCTTTACCCATTTTAAAGGCTGGTTGTTGTTGGCGAGTTGGTGATGGGTCAACCATTAAAATTAAATCTCACAAGTGGATTCCAAACTACCCAACTAATAGGCTTCTTCATTTGGCCAACGTAGAGGTAGAAGATTGGTTTGTGTCTGAGCTCATTGATCAAGAATTGCACTAGTGGAGAAGAGATTTGATTATTACAATGTTTCACAAGGAAGATGTGGATGCTATCTGTAGAATTCTTCTAAGCTGAAGACAGGTTGATGATTCCATATTTTGGTTGCACACTAGGAATGGTGGATATTCTGTGAGGTCCGAATACTATGTGGCACGAGAGGTTCTTAAGCGTGAAGGGTGGGCTGAGTGCTCTAGAGGAAGTGATATGCAACAAGTTTGGCAAGCCCTGTGGAAGATGAGAGTTCTTAATAAGTTAAAAAATTTTGGGTGGAGAGTACTTCATGGAATTTTGCCTACATGGGTTAATCTAGAAAAGAAGAAAATTATCCATGACAGAGTTTGCCTAATTTGTACTCGACATCTAGAGACTGAACTTCATGTGCTATGGGAATGTCCTGCTGCTCAGGATGTATGGGCTGGGAGCAAGATCAAACTTCAGAAGTGTAGTCTCGGATACCATGGTACGGTTCAGCTATTTAAATACCTGTTAGACAGATTGGACATTGCAGAAGTGGAGCTATTTCTGGTGCAAGCTTGGGTTATTTGGAATCAGAGAAATTCTGTTTTGCATGGAGGACAGCTCAAGGATCCCGGTTGGTTAAATAAACATGCTACAAAATTTTTAGAGGAGTTCAAGCAAGTTCAGGAGCATCTAGCAATTCCAATGGAGCAATCTAATGAGCATGTATGGCGTCCACCTGATCAGTCATGGCTTAAATTAAACTTTGATGCAGCCATATTCAAAGAACATAACTGCTCTGGATTTGGTGCTGTGATCCGGAACAACCAAGGCGAGGTAATGGCTGCTATGGCTGCTAAAGGTCCACCGGTTTCAAGTAGTAAGGAAGCTGAGACGTTGGGGTGCAGAAAGGCATTAGAATTCGCTGCTGATGCAGGCTTCTCGGAGTTAATAGTGGAAGGAGATAATGTCAACGTTATGCGAGCCGTTTCTTCATCAACCAGGAACTTTTCCATGCTTGGAAATATAATAGCTGATATTCATTGTATTCTCTGTAGGTTAGGGAGGGTGTCTATTAGCTGTATTAAAAGAGATGGAAATCGAGTAGCTCATGTATTAGCTAAGTATTCTAGAATGATAGATGAGGACATGTATTGGATGGAGGAGGTGCCTCAAGTTGCTGAGGAAGCTATGTATCAGGACTCATTTCTTTTGAATATATAAATGATATTTCCCCTTTCAAAAAAAAAAAAACAATTAAAGTTGAATCAGAATTATATTATTATTTTTTAATTTATATATTTATCTTATATTATATTTTATCATTTTGGTATTATTATATTATTATTTGGATATTTATAGTTAATTAATGATAAACTTGAAATTTGACATGCTTAACTTTTTTCTTTTTCTTTTTTTTTTGGCTGAGAGAGAAGTAACATGCTTAACATGAGTATGCATATGATTTCTCATTTGCATATAGCATAGAGTTTTGACTATAAATATATTTGGAGTTGGGCTCCAACCACCAACAAGAAAATGACATTTGTACATATCACTCCAACTCTTAATTCTTAAGCAATGATATCATCATTTAGCTATTAGTTTGTACAAAACTTTTTAGCATTTCATGATAAATATCTAACTCTCCTACCAACCTACCGAAACCTCACTATTTTTTGTCTGCCTGAGGTCCTTTCCGTTAGTGGTCCATAACCCACTCCCCACTTGCCGTTAGACTAACATCTTATATGCCCAAATCATAGCAAAAAACGGATCAAACACCATTTATCCTCAAAACCTCTCACGCAAGCTCACCCATTCAAAACCAAGAAGACTGAGGAAGAAGTAAATTGAGGAAATGAAATTAAACCTAGAGAGAAACTCATAAGCAAGTTTTCAACATGGATTACCATCCATGATAACTATAAAGTGGCCTCTTGAGAGAAACCTAGTAAGTACACAAGAAAAATAGAGGGACCTACCAGTAGGGTATGCAATCGACAAATGCATAAGCATTAGCAGAAATCCAATTCCAAGACCCAACACTAATCTACCAACCCACATTATCCTGAATACTCTCGAAAAGTAATTTATAAAGATCCTCCCAAAAAAATTGAAAATTCCAATGTAATCCACAAGCAAGTATAAGGAAATGAAGTTTAACTAAAGTGCTCTACTAAGCTACCCCATTTGGTCCATCCCAGTCGTAGTAGTTTTCAAAGCTACTACACACACCACCATTGTAGCCAAAAATGTCTTAGCTAGTGGAAATATTTATTTTTTCCAAAATCTATGTTGGAATCTTGATTTTCTTTCGATGCATCAACTTGAGGCCTAGTCTCATGTTCAGGTTTTGGTTTAGCCTCATTCCAAAAGATCATTTTCTTTCTTATGCACAGTACTAACGGAATTAGCATTAGCAGAGATGTTACAGCCACAAATGCGATGTAGCCTTGCCTTGAAAGTACAGTCACTGATTGACACTAGTTAATGGCAATGCAGCAAAATATAATTACAATCATTGCATAAAGAAATTGCTTCAACGGTTTAATTTCATTTCCTCAGTCTCCTGGGTTTTGAATGGGTGAGCTCGCGTGAGAAGTTTTGAGGAGAGAGGGTGTTTAATCCATTTTTTGTTATAATTTTGGCATATAAGTTTGTTAGCCTAACGGCAAGTGGAGAGTGGGTTATGGACCACTAACGGAAAGGACTTCATGTGGGTAAAGTGTCAAAAATAAAATTACAAATAGGTAAGTTGAATTTCAAGAAAACAACAGGTGAGTAAGTTGTAATTTGCTCTTTAAATATTATGTATAAATATATGTTTGTGTTGGAAATTATGTTCCAAATTCAATAAAGATTTGCAAATAATAAAGTGTGAGTTGCTACATTTATTTATTTAATTTTTAGCTATATAAGTTTCCATTTATGGAGTATAATTTAAAATTCATACATTAGAGTATTTGAGTTTTAATAGTCACTTTATTTATATGCTAGATTTGCATTTATTCATAGGCATACTTAATAAGCATAATGTATTTTTTATTTATTTGACATATGTTTGTTAAAGTGTCCTACATTTTTTTGTGCATGTGGCAAGTTGGAAACGTTAATGCTTGTCATTGAAGTTCCATTGGTACCCTATATGACACTCTCTTATCAAAAAAAGAAAATTATTTTTATTTTTATTTTTATAGTATATACATATGTTTATTCATAAATTTTTTTAATCAAATTGCATTTGAAATAGAAGTTTTTATGTCCATTTCATTTTCAATGAAAACTTCATCTATTATATTCATCATTCACTCTTCTATTTCATTGATTAATCCCATTGACCTTAGAGCCATTGGATGTCATATACAAAATGATCATATGTTTGTGAATACAAAATTAGACTACATCGAGTAAAGAATGATGAATGTAAAAGATGCAATCTAACACTGTATTCACAAACATATAACCATTATATGATGGGTGATATTTACATTTTTAGTTATTTTTAGGTTGAAATATATACCAAGTGCATTACCCTTGTCATCTTGGATATTGCTTGTGATAAGGTTGTCAAAATTTTGGATGTCTACCATCTTGGATTTATTATGAATTTGATTTTACTCATGTTTCTCAATTATACATGAAAATAAATTTTATACTTATTTTCACTCCCTTTTTGAAGGAGAAGGTGGAACAAATGCTACGTCAATGCAATATAGGCAACATAGTAAACTATTTCAAAATCAATAAGGTATATTGAGTGTGAAACAAGAGGGAAAAATTTGATCAAACACCTCCATGGAAATGCTTGGAAGCTGGCACGACATCACTGCGATAAAACGTCTATCATTCATATAGTATGTAGTTCCAAATATTCAATCAATTGTTTAATTTTGTTCATTAGAGTTAATGATTTGGTGTTCAGTTTGGTCTGAGAGATGAAAAAATAGGAGGATAGAAAATGAAAATGGGGTGAAAAAAATGAAGAATAGAAAAAATTTTAGTTTTCCTCATTTGAGTTTGGTTGGAAGGTGTAAAAATAAAGGGATAAAAAAAAGAGTTTGTATAAATTTATTCTCATGCTCCTATTACATAATTTTTTAATATAAATATTTAATAAAGGAAAAAAATATATTATTTTGGAATAAAATAAGCAAGCCAAACTTTAATAAAGAACCCATAAAAAGGAAGGTGGAAATAATTAACATTAATTTTAGTTTTGGGGAGGAGAGGAGGTAAATGAGTAAATTTCATCCATCTTTTCTCCTCTCCCATTTCTAATCTTTGAAAATAGATTATCTTTTATTTTTTATGTTCATATAGTGTATATACATATGTTTATACATAAAACATTTCATTAAATTGCTTTTGAAATAGATTTTTTTCTGTCCATTTCATTGTAAAGTGTTCAATAATTTAAAGACAAAAAAAAAAAAAAAAGATTTTCAAAATTTCAACACCCCCAAAAAAATAATGATAATAATAAAACCTTTTTTTTAGGAAGAATAATAAAACCTTCAATCCAACTTTAAGGACTAAACCAATAATTTTGCCTTTATAATATGGTTACAAAACTCATTTTTCTCTTAGATTTGTTTAAATTGGTTTGATTCTCTTTTTTTTTTTTGGCTTAAATGGGTTCACATACATTGGGTTCTCTCAATTCCAATGACAAGAGCTCATCTTCCAATAAGATAAGCCCATTTAAAGAAAAGGAGATAAAAAAAAAAAAAACTCAAAAAGAAAAGCATATTCCCATGTCCTGATTTGGTCAATAGTTTAAAGACCAAAAAAATAAAAAGATTTTCATAATTTCAAAACCCAAAAAAAAAAAAAACCTTCAATCTAAATTTTAGGACTAAAAATCAATAATTTTGCCTTTATTATATGGTAATTTTTTCATTGGCTTTAACTCTAACTAATGTGTAGTCTTGTGCATATGGATAGATACTATTAAAAATAATCACAATTATACAGTTCAAATTATATATTTTTTTTTTTTAGAAAATATTCAAATGGTTTTAGACTTTTCAATTTTTGTACCCAATAATTCACTTGTCAAAAAAAATTAAAAAACTTAAATTGCACATGGCAGAAAACTAGACTCCAATTGAAAGCCAATTTTGGATCAAATTAAATTTGGACTCTTCAATTTTTACATTCAATAATCTACTTGGCATAAAATTAAAAATTAAATAAGACACGTGGCATAAAATTGAAATTCCAATTAAAATCTAATTAAATTTTTTTTTTCTTAATTTTGGCTATATATATATATATATATATATATATATATATTACGGATATACTACAGTGGATTTCATACAATGTTTGTCACAATCCTTTTACTTCTCTTTTATTCTATAGGGGACTGTCAAAAGAAATTTTATTTCAATTCCAAGCCAACAGAAGTGAACAACAACAAACAGTGCTTTCTAGGGAAAAATTTTACTCCTGCTCCGGAGACTGTAGGACATCTGTCTTGGGACTGCCCTGTAGCTAAGGAAGTTTGGAACCTCTCTGATACACCGTTTGATAGAAATGGACTCAGATACATGAACTTCAAGGATTTTGTATGGCACCTGATCTTCACACAGCATATGAGTACTGGGCTTATCGAGCTCATGGTCACCACGGCATGGGGTATCTGGTTCAACCGAAACAAAACTAGACTAGGGACTGCCTGCCAATCTTCCCATGAAATCATACACAAAGCCCCTTTTTTGCTCATGGAACACCAACATGCTCGTCTTTGACCCCCACAGTTCAAAGAGGCCACCGACACCAGATGGGTTCCACTTGCGTTCCCATGGTAAAAAGTGAACATGGATACTACTGTTTTCTCCGACCTCAGCATGATTGGCATCGGGGGGGTGGTCATTCGATATTGTGAAGGCTCTGTAGTTGCTGCTATGAGCAAACGCCTTCCTCTACCATTAGGCCCATTGGAAGCTGAAGCCAAGGCCATTGATGAGGCTGCTCATTTTGCATGGGACATTGGAATCAAAGATATCATCCTTGAAACGGACTCAAGCACTGCCTGGCATGTTCTTCAAGATCCCACTGCTGCACCGATCTCCAGCTCTAATATAATCTTCGAGACCTACCTTAGATTACATGTTTTTTGCACTTTTGAATCCTCGTATATGAGGAGACAAGCTAATTAGCTATTCATACTTTGGCAGCCTATGCTAAAGATATTGACTCTTTTGTAACTTAGATAGAGGACTGTCCACCGTTCATTGAATCATTAGTGATTTAAGATGCTTTGTTATTTTCTTCAATTTAATGAAACTCGCGTATTTCTTATCAAAAAAAAAAGAAAAAAAAAACAGTGCTTTCTAACTTTTCATTGACCCAGCACCAGAGGGAATTGAGTTGCATTTAAGTAGACATGGCAAAACAGGTCAGAATTTTCTAACCCAACCTGAACCCGATTTTTTTTACTCGAAACAAAAACGGGTTGATCCGTGACCCCACGTGTTTTTTTTGCAGGTCGACCTAATCCAACCCGACTCGAACCATTTTTTTAAAACTTTTTTTTGAAAAAAGAAATAGTAAAATTAAGACAATATTGATTTAATTTTTTATTGTGAGTTTTAAGGAAACAATTGATACATTTACATAACTGCATGCAAATTAATTGAAAAATAAATAGTTAAACATCCTGTAATTAGTAAAAAATTTAGATATCAAATAGCAAAGTACATATCAAGATAATCTAATTATAGAAGAGTTAAAAACAAAATAAAATTGTAGACACATGTGAGAAGCATTCACAAGTGTAAAAATAGTGAAGCCAAAATATCAAATTAGCATAAATTATGAATGCTTAGACCTATTTTTTAACAATTTATGTTCAAAGTAAACGACTTTTCAAAATAAATTATGATATTTACTAGAGTGTGTGTTGCTTAACAATGATATGATATTCATAAAAAGAACCATATATATATATATAAGTAAGTAATCAAACTTTAATGTATATCTCAAATTGAAATAGAATGCCAACTACAATTGATAATAGATTATAAAATTAATTTTTAAGATTGTAAATTTCTTATATATTTTTATTTTTTATCAAATGAGTTATCCAATAAGTCTTTTGTAATTTTGTTTTATATTTTGGAATGTTGATATTGTGTAGAAATAAAACTTGTGTATTTGTTTTACTTATTTTTGTGTTATTTTGTTTTAGATAACAATGTTAGGATTTGTATAATTTTAAAATTGTTGAATAAGTATTAATAAGTTTAACTGAGTTCATTATTGATACTAGTATGTAACTCATGCTACCGCATGGGAATGGATATAATTTAATAAACCAATAAATATATTGCATTTTATTATTTAAGTGATACTGTTAGTTTTGTTTTTTATTTATTTATTTATTTATAATCATGAGTTTAGTCATGTTTAAAAGACTTAGTTTATTTATGTTTAATAAAACTTAGTATTATGTAATTTTTTAACAAATATTTTTATCATACAAAATTCTAATGAAAGAATGCTACATAGACATATATATTCAAGGTTGATTCATTTACGATACATATAGCTATAATTAAATTGCTTTATCACAAACCATTTTTAACAAAATATTTTAATCAATTAAATGTGAATCTCATAACGTGCATCTCATAACAATATATAACAATAAAATAACGTGAATCTCATAAAAAAATTATCAATTAAAAATCACTAAAATTATGAGCATAAAATGTAAAGACAAACAAATAGGATAAATACTAATTCCTTAAAAAAAAACTTACAGTGAGTTGAGAAAACTACATAAATAATCTTTGATATTTAAAGAATAATGGGATTACAACTTCCTTTCGAAATTGGGTAAAGATTCGTGCTGATAACGTGTTATGAAAAATAAAAGAAATATGCAACATCAATGATAGGAAAACAAAACAATTTTATAATTAAACAATAAAAATTATTAACAAAAAGGAAATAAAGTATCAACAGATGAAAGATAACAAACATACAACATCAATAATAGAAAAACCACAAAATTACATAATTAAACAATAAAAAATTTACACAAAAAAAAGAACGACAGTATAGGTAGATGAAAGAAAGCAGTAATCAAACCTTAGGAATAGTTAGAATTCGTCTTGCAAAGTATAAACCAGGACCATTAAAATTGTAAAGATAAGTACAATCGGAATATTTGGAGAATCTTTTCTTATATAAGATATAAAAATACCCAAATACATGCATCATTGATACCAAGAGATTCTTTTGAAATTCCATGTGGAAAAAGGAGTTGAACCTGAAAATACGTGGGTGTGGAAAAGGGAGGTGAACTTGAAAGAAAGAGTGAACTTGAAAGAAAGAGAGGTAAACCTAAAAATACGTGAGTGTGGAAAAGGGAGATGAACATGAAAATACACGGGTGTGAAAAAAAAAAGAAAAAAAAAGAAACACATCGAAATTACAAATTGGACTCCAATTTCATATTTACATTGACACATGGCACAACAATAGATTAGAATTCTAATTTAGAATTCCAATTGGAGTTTCTCTCTGCTTCATCTATTATATATATATATATATATATATATATATATATAGATAGATAAGTGGTGAATTCAAAATAATGCATTTTACATCAAGTAATTTGTTGCATAACTTTCCAAATAGCACATTCATGTTATTTTCTTTATAAAAATTTAAAATAAAAAAATTCATGTGAAAAATATGGGTAAACCCGACCCAACCCGCAACCTGACTAACCCGAACCTATTTTTAACCCGCTTAAAATGACCCGTTTGACTCACAACCTGATTGACCCGACCCAAACCCAATCCGACCCGTCTGTTTTGCCATGTCTACATTTAAACCATATGGGCACTAAGGTTAAAACTCCTTCACCAATCAAGTTTGAAAACTTTGAAGCAGTAGCAGCAAGCATTGAAAAGAAGGAGCCTCCCAGGCAATCCCCACTTGCTCCCTTTCTTACTTTCAGATTCCAAACTATACTGCCATGTTATATAGCTTCAATTCCTACTTTAGAATTCGTAAACCTCTCAAGTTTATTGATTTCTTACATTTTCATACATGTGTTTGTGGCAATAGTGATCAGTTTTATGGGCAAGAGGTTAGCTATTATTTCCTTGAAAACCCATTAGCTCGTATTGGACTCATTGCGTATTTTTCTTCATTTTTATCAAGAACCGCTTTTGCTAGTACTAAAGGTCAATATTTTTTGTCAAATTAAGGTCAGCCCGATTAACTATTGTCAAACTAGGTTAAACTCTTAACAAATGTTTAGAAAAATATTAATCTTGTCTTAAAAATATGAATTTTAGGACCCAGTTTCATCTCAATTTGGTCAAGGACTAATTAGTAGGGGCATTTGATCATTTTGACGTCAATCATGATAAATTGGATAATCTAACATCTAATCGAGATAAACTCAACCATTTTTAACATCCCTTTAATCTTAGGGTCAAAATGGCAATTCATACAATTTTTGTAAAAAAAAAAAAAAAAAAAGGGATTTTGGCACACAAAATGAAGAAAACAGAATACATTATCCATAAGCAGAACTTTTGATAAAAGTTGATAAAAATATTGTTTCAATAATTTGAGTGGTTGGCTACAGCCTATCAAAATTATTGTTTGAGGTATATATTACTAAAACGGACGATGTTTGTATAAGCAAGGTCAAGAAAGGCACCCAAGGAGCGCCCAACTATCTCCTCACAACCATTGGCGCCCCCCGGATGCTCAAGTCTTCAAAGCAAACTTTGACGGAGCGACTTTCAACAGCATCAACGCTGCTGGTTTAGGTGTGGTCATTCGAGGCAATCATGGTGAAGTTATAGGGAGCCTCTCTATGCGGGTTCCCCTCCCTCATTCCGTAGCCGAAGTAGAAGCACTTGCCTGCCGTCGAGCTGTCCAGTTCGCAGTGGAAATTGGGTTGCACGATGTCATCTTCGAAGGGGATAGTATGATTGTAATACAAGCTCTCAAGAACTGGTCCGCTGCCCTTTCAGCTTATGGGAACCTCATTGAGGACACGCTGGTCCAAGCCTCTCAGCTGAACTTTGTTGATTTTTGTCATGTAAGCCGTAGCAGTAACTCTGTGGCCGATCCTCTAGCTAAGAAAGCCAAAACACGGCCAGAGCTTCAGGTTTGGTTAGAGGAGCTGCCTAGGGATGTTGCTCCCTTAGCTTATTTTGATGTTCATTAAGTATACTTGTTTGTTTTGCTAATAAATTGTTTCAGGCTGTTCATGGTCTGGATTCTCAAAAACAAAAAAAAAAACAAAAAATCAGAATTAGTATATTATTATTATTTTTTAAATTATATATTTATCTTATATTATATTTTATCATTTAGGTATTATTATATTATTATTTGGATATTTATAAGTAATTAATGATATATTTGAAATTCGACATGCTTAACTTTTTTTTTTTTTTTTTTTTGAGAAGTATCCTTTTTTTTTTTTTTTTTTCTTTTTTGGTGTGCTGAGAGAGAAGTAATTAACATGCTTAACATGAGCTCACACGTGATTTCTCATTTGCATATAGAATAGAGTTTGACTCTAAAAATGTTTAGAGCATTGGGCTCCGATCACCAATAAAAAAATGACATTTGTACATATCACTCCAACACTTGCTTCTTAAGCAATAATATCATCATTTAGCTATTAGTTTGCACAAAACTTTATAGCATTTCATGATAAATATCTAACTCTCCTACCAACTCCACCGAAACCTCACTTTTTTCTGTCCACCTAAGGTCTTTCTGTTAGTGGTCCATAACCCACTCCCCACTTGCCACCATATTTACATTTTATATGCCAAAATTATAACAAAAAAATGGATCAAACACCCTCTCTCCTCAAAACCTCTCACATGAGCTCACCCATTCAAAACCAAGAACACCAAGGAAGCAGTAGATCGAGGAAATGAAATTAAACCCAAAGAGAAACCCATAAGCAAGTTTTCAACTTGGATTACGATCCATGATAACTGTAAAGTGGCTCCCTGAGAGAAACCCAGAAGTACACAAGAAAAATAGAAGGACCTACCAATTGGGTATGAAATCGATAAATGCATAAGCATTAGCAGAAAATCCAATTCCAAGACCTAACACTAATCTACCAACCCCCATTTTTCTCAATACTCTCGAAAAGTAATTTATAGCGATCCTCCCAAAAAAAAATTTGAAAATTCCAATGTAATCCACAAGCAAGTTTAAGAAAACAAAGTCCAACTAGAGTGCTCTACTAAGCTGCCCCACTTGGTCCATCCCAGCCGTAGTAGTTCTCGTAGCTACTACACACACTACCATTGTAGCCAAAAATGTCTTTGTGGAATTTTTTTCCAAAATCCAAGGTTGGAATCTTGATTTTCTTTTGGTGTATCAACTTGAGGCTTAGTCTCATGTTCAGGTTCTAGTTTAGCCTCATTGTAAAAGATCGTTTCCTTTCTTATGCACAGTACTAATGGAATTAGCATTAGCAGAGATGTTACAACCGTAGATGCGATATAGCCTTTCCTTGAAAATATGGTCATAATTGACATAGGTTAATGGCAATGCAGCAAATGCAATTACATTCACTTCATAAGAGCATTCTTATCAAGAGTTTTAAAAATTTTAGCATTTAGCATCTAAAAGCCTAACTTTATAGCATTTAGCACATCACTTTACAATACCCATAACATCAAAACTTCTTTTTTTTTTTTTTACCATTTCATTTAAATATTTTTTCTTTATTATTTTTTATTCTCTCTCCCTCTCTCTCTCTCTTTCTCAGCTAGAAAAAAAAATTAAAAATTTATAACATCTTGCTACAGTGTGCACTAAAAAATGAGAGCTCACTGTAGCAAGATGTCAAATTTTTTAGCATATGACATCTTTAATGGAGTAGGTTTTTGTTGTTATAAATGCTAAAAATAACATTTTAGCATTCTAACACTCTTGATGAGGATGCTCTTAAGAAATTGCTTCAAGGGTTTAATTTCATGTCCTCAGTCTCCTGGGTTTTGAATGGGTGAGCTCATGTGAGAGGTTTTGAGGAGAGAGGGTGTTTAATCCATTTTTTTGTTACAATTTTGGCATATAAGATGTTAGTCTAATGGCAAGTGGGGAGTGGGTTATGGACCACTAACGGAAAGAACTTCAAGTGGGTAAAATGTCAAAAATCAAACTACAAGTTAGATAAGTTGAATTTCAAGAAAACCACAGGTGGGTAAGTTGTAAATTGCTTTTTAAATATTATGCATAAATATATGTTTGTATTGGAAGTTACGTTCCAAACTCAATAAAGATTTGCAAATAATAAAGTGTGAGTTGCTAATTTTATTTATTTAATTTTAAACTACATAAGTTTTCATTATATTTATGGAGCATAATTTGAAATTCATGCATTAGAGTATTTGAGTTTAAATAGTCACTTGATTTATATGCTAGATTTTCATTCATTCATCGGCATACTTAATAAGCATAATGTATTTTTTATTTATGTGACATATGTTTGTTAAAGTGTCCTATATTTTTTTTTGTGCACATGGCAAGTTGGAAACGTTAATGCTTTTTATCAAAGTTCCATTGGTACTCTATATGAAACTCTCATGTCAAAAAAAAAATCTTTTTATTTTTATTTTTATTTTTATAGTATATACATATGTTTATCCATAAAATATTCAAATCAAATTGCATTTGAAACAGAAGTTTTTATGTCCATTTCATTGTGTATGAAAACTTCATTTATTATATTCATCATTCACTCTTCTGCTTCATTGATTAAACCCATTAAACTTAGAGCCATTGGATGTCATATACAAAATGATCATATGTTTGTGAATACAAAATTAGGCTACATCGAGTAAAGAATGATGAAAATAAAAGATGCAATCTAATGTTATATTTGCAAACATATAACCATTTGTATATGACAAGGGGTGATATTTAGATATTTAGTTATTTTTAGGTTCAATTATATACCAATTGCATTACCCTTGTCATCCATCAAAGTATGTGTTTTCTTAATAAAAAATTATATATTTTTTCATATATTAAAGGATATTGCTTGTGATAAGGTTGTCAAAATTTTGGATGTCTACCATCTTGGATTTATTATAAGTTTGATTTTACTCATGCTTCTCAATTATACATGATACTAAATTTTGTATATTGACTTATTTTCACTCCCTTTTTGAAGGAGAAGGTTGAAAAAATGCTACGTCAATGTGATATAAGCAATGTAGCTATCTATTACAAAATCAATAAGGTGTATTGAGTGAAAAATGGGAGTAGTTGTTGTAGTATATGAGAAAGTTTTTCTCTCTTACATTGCCTCCATAAAAATGATTGGTAATGCTGACGTTGACTATGACAAAACGTCTTTCATTCATATGGTATGTAGTTTTAGATATTCAATCAATTATTTAATTATGTTCATTAGAGTTAATTGTTTGGTGCTCCGTTTGGTCTGAGAGATGGAAAAGTGGAAGAATAGAAAATGAAAATGGGATGAAAAAATGGATAGAAAAAATTTTAGTTTCTCTCATCTGTGTTTGGTTGGAGAGTGTAAAAGTGAAAGGATAAAATAAAGAGTTTGTGCAAATTTATTCTCATGCTCCTATTACATATATATATATATATATATATATATATATATATTATAAAGGAAAAAATATATATTATTTTGGAATAAAATAAGCAGCCCAAACTTCAATAAAGAACCTATTAAAAGGAAGAAAAATAAATTAACATTTATTTTGGTTTTGGGGAGGAGAGGGGGTAAATGAGTAAATTTCATCCATCCTTTCTCCTCTCCCATTTTTAATCTTTGATAATAGATTATTTTTTATTTTTTATGTTCATATAGTGTATATACATATGTTTATACATAAAACATTCCATTAAATTGCTTTTGAAATCAAAGTTTTTCTGTCCATTTCATTGTAAAGTGTTTAATAATTTAAAACAAAAAAAGATTTTCAAAATTTCACCACCCAAAATTTAAAAAAATAATAATAATAAAACTTTTATTTTTAGGAAGAATAATAAAAACTTCAATCCAACTTTAAGGACTAAACCAATAATTTTGCCTTTATAATATGGTTATGAAACTCATTTTTCTCTTAAATTTGTTTAAATGGGTTTGATTCTCAATTTTTTATTTTTTTTGCTTAAATGGGTTCACATACATTGGGTTCTCTCAATTCCAATGACAAGTGCTCATCTTCCAATAACATAAGCCAATTTAAAGAAAAAGTGAGAAACAAAAACAAAAACAAAAACAAAAAAAAAAAAAAAAAACCTTCAATTGAAATTTTAGGACTAAAAATCAATAATTTTGCCTTTTTATATGGTAAATTTTCTATTTGCTATAGCTCTAACTAGTGTGTAGCCCCATGAATATAGACAGATATATTTAAAAATAATCATAATTATATGATTCTAATTACACAGTTTTTTAAGAAAATGTTCAAATGGTTTTAGACTTTTCGATTTTTGCACTCAATAAATCACTTGCCAAAAAAAAATTTAAAACTTAGATTAACACATGGCAGAAAATTGAATTTCAATTGAAAGACAATTCTGAATCTAATTAGATTTGGACTCTTTGATTTTCACATTTAATAATTCACTTGGCACAAAATTAAAAATTAAATAATATATGGTGCAAAATTGAGAATTGAATTAAAATCTAATTATATATATATAGATTGGGGAAATGCTCTAGTGGATTTCATACAATGTTTGTCACAAGCCAGCAGAAGTGAACAACAAATAGTGCTTTCTAACTTTTCACTGACCCAGCACCGAAGGGAATTGAGTTGCGTTGAAACCAAACGGGCACTAAGGTTAAAACTCCTTCTTCACCAGTCAAGTCTGAAGACTTTAAAGCAGTAGCAGTAAGCATTGATAAGAAGGAGCCTCCCATGCAAACCCCACTTGCTTCCTTTCTTACTTTCAGATTCCAGACTATACTGCCATGTTATAGAGCTTCAATTCCTACTTTAGAATTCGTTAACCTCACAAGTTTATTGATTTCTTACATTTTCATACATGTGTTTGTGGCAATAGTGGTCAGTTTTATGGGCAAGAGGTTAGCTATTTTTTCCATGAAAACCAATTAGCTTATATTGGACTTGTTGCATATTATTCTTCATTTTTCTCAAGAACCGCTTTTGCTAGTACTAAAGGTCAAAAGGTCAAACTGCTGGGAAAGGTGAAATTGATGAGACTGCTGATGTGTGTGGCAGATTTAGGCAAATGGGTTCCTGGGATAATGGGGATCAGCAAGACTCTAACTCTGATAAATTTGATGAGGTTAAAGAGCTTGAGGATGATGATGACGATGAAGAAGAAGTAGGAGAGGAGGATGGTGATGGTGGTGGTGATGATGATGATGATGATTTTATGGTTTTGAATACGTTAAATAGAAATGGTGAACAAAGGGAAGGTATTAGAAAAGTTGAGTTGGATGAGGATGAATTAAGACACCCTTTGGTGAGAGAGATTTGTAGGTTGATTGAACTTAGGTCGGCTTGGAATCCAGCTTGAAGGGGAATTAAGGCACTTACTACGAAGCCTTAAACCTTGCCAAATTTGCGTTGTACTGAGCTCTCAGGCAGATGAACGGGTCGCTTTGAAATTATTCTATTGGGCTAATCGGCAGTGGCGGTACATTACAAATTGTTTACTATACAATGCTGGAGGTCCTTAGTAAGACTAAATTGTGTCAGGTACTAGCAGGGCCGGCCCTAGACATTTTGGGGCCTAAGGTGAGAACTAAAAATTGAGACTTTTTTATATCTATATATTAATTAAATTAATGTTTATTTAATATTTTTATATTATAATATATTTCATTTAAAATCTATTTTTCTTGCCTTTTGAAATGCAAATTGACTAATTAAATTTTTGTATTCAATTTCTTCTAACATCTCTTTTTCAATCGATAATATCGCTAATCCACTTAATCTTTCTTGGGATATTGTCAATCTTAGATATGATTTTATTAATTTTAATTTTGAAAAAAATCTTTCTACAGAAGTTACTGTGACAGGTATTGTTAGTAAAATTCTAAAAGCAATGCATGTATTTGGAAATGAATCTAATCTTTTTATATAATTTAGTATGTCAATTGGAGTATAATCTTTTATTTGTAAAATTCTTTTAAAATTTTTAACTCTGAAAATAAATCTAAACCATCAATATCATAATAAACATCATGTTTGAGAAACTTTTCAAGTTTAAGACAGTATTTTTGTAAACTATCATTATCTAGTGACTTCAATTTTGTGAAGTTAAATAGAAAACCAAAAATATCTTCATATATTTGAAATTGTTCAAATCTATTCTCACTTGAACTAATTGTTTTATCTACTATATATAAGAAATAATCAATTCTAAAAGATTCTTCAGCAAAAAGTGTTGTCCCATTATGAACATTTTCATCAAATTATTTCTTTCTATGAATTATACGTTTCTCATGAAATATAGGTTCTATTTCCATTTCCAATGCTATTTTTTTAGATGAATTCATTGCAGATGTAAATCCATTTTTTCTATATTCTTTAAAATAAGAAATTAGACTTTTTAATTGATCTATAGTAACATCAATGTGCATGTCTTTTGATTGTAAGTTTTTACTAATAAAGTTGACAACAAATAATATGTCATACCAAATAGTCATACCCAATAAGAACTCAAAGCTTTCAATTTCATATGTAGCTAAACAATCATCTTCACTTTTCATTTTAGGATCTTCCCTTGTTTGTGCTAATTGTAACAAAGCAACTCTTATTTGTGGAGCGTGAAATTTTATTGCTTTTACACTTTCAATACGACTTTCCCAACGTGTTTGTGATAATGACTTAAGAGTTAAATCTGACACATTATCTTGTAAAAATTTCCATCTTTTTGTAAAAGAAGAAAACAATGAATATATGCGTTGTATAACTCCAAAAAATGATATAGCTTTTGGACAAGAATTGGCCATATCACATAGTACAAGGTTAAGACTATGACAACCACATGGTCTGTAAAGTGCTCTAGGATTTATACCAAAAAGACATTTTTGTACCCCTTGATGGTTTCCTTTCATATTAGATCCATTATCATATCCTTGTTCACGTATATCATTAATATCAAGCTCAAGATTATTTATTACATTTTTAATTTCATCAAAAAGTCCTTTTCCAGTAGTGTCATCAACTTTTACAAATTCAACAAAATGTTCTACTATTTTTATTGGACTTGTTGAAATATCAACACATCGTAATATGAGAGACATTTGTTCTTGATGACTTGCATCTGGTGTACCATCAAGTATAATTGAAAAATATTTTGCTTCTTCGATCTTTTTGATAAGTTTACATTTAATCTCATTTGCTAACAGTTATATCAATTCATTTTGTATTTTATGTCCAAGATAGTGTTTATGGATTCCACCATTTTGAATTCGTCTAATATGTTCTTGCAGAACTGGATCAAATTCTGCAATCATTTCAATTAGACTTAAAAAATTTCCATTATTTTCTTTATACATCTTTTCATTTTTTTCTCAGAATGCCAAATTATTTTTACCAAGAGTCTTTACTACAGCAATAATTCTTAATAAAACTTTTTTCCAATGATCTTTCTCTTTGTTAATTTGTTCTTGGATATTTTTATCTATTGTTTTATTGTTTAACAATCTCATTTCCAAATCTAGCCAAGTGTTCATGTTAGTAATATGCTCTCTGATTGTTTCATCCTTTCTAATTTTAGAAATAATATTTTTCCAGTCTTGAGTCCCTTCATTACATAGTTGCCCAGTATATTTAGACTCAAACAACTTGCAACAAAAACAAAATACTTGGTTCGTATCTTTTGAATACACTAGCCATTTTCTATTTTGTTTCTCCCCATTTGATAATATTCGAGTGTAATGAATAGTAGAAAAATGTCTAGTGTCATCACCTATAGGAAAAATTATATCATTGTCACTAATTGAACCTCTTTCTACTAATAAATCTCTTAATTTTGTGTCAATATTTTTCCAATTACCTGGATTATAAATATTTGAATGAATATAATTCAACATGTCATTATTATTTTCATTTTCTTCTAGTTGAATTTCATTATGGTGAACTTGTTCACTTGTGACATTTTCGTGATTATTTTCATTTTCTTCTAAATTATTTTGAAGTTCATTATCAAGATTTGTTGTATTGCAAAATTGAACATCATTGTTATCTTGCAATTGTGTCATTTCATTATCTTCTAACTCTTTTTGGTGAATTCTTGCTCATTTGTGATATTTTCATCTAAATTTTGTGTTATATTTTGTTTATTATTAATAACAAATTTATCCATTGATCCTTTTTGAGACTCAATTAATTTTTCTTCCTTTTTTTTCCTTAAGTTTTTCATATCCAAGTGCATATTTTCTAGTAGATATTTCTAATCAAACAATATATTTATAAAGACTAAAATAAATAGTAACTTTCAAGTGTAGAGCAAATGAGAAATAGAACCTGATTTATATAAAAAGTATTGTTGTAGTTTCACCGAAAAATAACAAGTTTTTAGCAATCTCAACCTGCATAAATAAAGACTTATTCAATAAACACAAGATTTAAGCACAACTATAACACAAGGCTTATTAATTTATAAGATCCACCCACAAAAAAACACAAAACAAATCCTATCTATAACCAAAAAAAAAACAAGGGTTGAATGAATCTTATTACAAAAATGGCTGAATCTTAATATCTCATAACAATTACAAAACTAGGCTTTATAAAAAAAATTTAAAAAAATAAAAATAAAAAAAACGTGAAGGCCCAAATCTGTTACAAAACTAAGGCCCAATCTCAATCTTATTAGTTATTACAAGTCACAGTGCCTAAACCGGTCCCCAAATATTTATACCTAAAGTGAACAGCTGGTAAGCAATTGATTGATGAGGGAGTTAGGGAGGCGGAGAGCAGATTTAGATTTCAGAGAAAGAATGAGAGAGGCGGACTGGCAAAGAAACTCAGAAACCGAACCGAGAAAGTAGATGAGAAGTGAACAGTGAGTTGTTGCTTGAGCTGTTGAGCAAATGAGAAGTGAACAGTGGAGTGGAGAGAATCAAAGACAAAGAGAGGCGGAGAGTAGAGAGAAATGTAAAATTTTTAGGGTTTGAATTGTTTTATTTATTTTGATTTGTGATTGTTTTGTGGTTAATCTCTTAGACTGGATTTGTAGTTTATCTAGATGATTTTTGGTTTGTCCAAAGGATAACAATGTTTAACCAGATTTACCAATATTTTTGTTTTTTGGTTAAAAAGATGTGCCAGATTTTTGTAATTTTGATACTATTTTTTTTTTTTGGTGCCTACTACCCCTTATTTTTTAAAATTTAGGGGTCTCCCATCCATTTGGGGGCCTTAGGCAATTGCCTAACTTGCCTAAGGGAAGGGCTGACCCTGGGTGCTAGGCGAGTTCTTGGGCTCATGGCCCTTAGGGGTATTGTGCACCGACCTGAAGCATTTGGTTATGTGATGGTGTCATATAGTCAGGCAGGAAAGTTAAGGAATGCAATGCAATCTTTGACTTTAATGCAAAGGGCAGGAGTTGATCCTGATTTGTCAATATGTATCACTGCAATCAATGTTTTAGTGAAGGGGAATAAATTGGAAAAGGTGTTGACAGGGCCAGCCCTTCCCTTAGGCAAGTTAGGTAATTGCCTAAGACCCCTAAATTTTAAAAAATAAAGGTTAGTAGGGGCAAAAAAAAAAAAAATTAGTATCAGAATTACAAAAATCTGGCACATCTTTTTAACCAAAAAACAAAAAATTTGGTAAATCCGGTTAAACATTGTTATCCTTTGGACAAACCAAAAATCATCTAGATAAACTACAAATCCGGTCTAAGAGATTAACAACAAAATAATCATAAATCAAAATAAATAAAACAATTCAAACCCTAAAAATTTTACCTTTCTCTCTACTCTCCGCCTCTCTCTATCTTTGATTCTCTCCACTCCACTGTTCACTTCTCATCTGCTTAACAGCTCAAGCAACAGCTCACTGTTCACTTCTCATCTGCTTTTTTGGTTCGGATTCTGAGTTTCTCTGTCAGTCCGCCTCTCTCATTCTTCCTCTAAAATTTGAATTTGCTCTTCGCCGCCCTGACTCCCTCATCAGTCAACTGCTCACCAGCCGTTCACTTTAGGTATAAATATTTGGGGACCGGTTTGGGCACCGTGACTTGTAATAACTAATAAGATTGAGATTGGGCCCTAGTTTTGTAACAGATTTGGGCCTTCACGTTTTTTTTTTTTTATATAGCCTAGTTTTGTAATTGTTATGAGATATTAAGGTTCAACCGTTTTTGTAATAAGATTCATTCAGCCCTTTTTTTTTGGGCTATAGATAGGATTTGTTTTGTGTTTTTTTGTGGGTGGGTCTTATAAATTAACAAGCCTTGTGTTATAGTTGTGCTTAAATCTTGTGTTTATTGAATAAATCTTTATTTATGCAGGTTGAGATTGCTAAAAAAATTGTTATATTTCGGTGAAACTAGAAAAATATTTTTTATATAAATCAGGTTTTATTTCTTATTTGCTCTACACTTGAAAATTATTTTTTATTTTAGTCTTTATAAATATATTGTTTGATTAGAAATATCTACTAGAAAATATGCATCTAGATATGAAAAACTTAAAAAAATAATAAAAATAAAAATAAAAAAAAGGAAGAAAAATTAATTGAGTCTCAAAAAGGATCAATGATAAATTTGTTATTAGTAATAAACAAAATATAACACAAAATTTAGATGAAAATATCACAAATGAGCAAGAAATTCACCAAAAAGAGTTAGAAGATAATGAAATGATACAATTGCAAAATAACAATGATGTTCAATTTTGCAATGCAACAAATCTTGATAATGAACTTCAAAATAATTTAGAAGAAAATAAAAATAATCATGAAAATGTTACAAATGAACAAGTTCACCATAATGAAATTCAACTAGAAGAAAATGAAAATAATAATAACATGTTGAATTATATTCCTTCAAATATTTATGATCCAGGTAATTGGAAAAATATTGACACAAAATTAAGAGATTTATTAGTAGAAAGAGGTCCAATTAAAGACAATGATATAATTTTTCCTATAGGTGATGACACTAGACATTTTTCTACTATTCATTACACTCGAATATTATCAAATGGGGAGAAGCACAATAGAAAATGACTAGTGTATTCAAAAGATACGGACCAAGTATTTTATTTTGTTGCAAGTTGTTTGAGTCTAAATGTACTGGCCAACTATGTAATGAAGGAACTCCAGATTGGAAAAATATTAGTTCTAAAATTAGAAAGCATGAAACAACTAAAGAGCATATTACTAACATGAACACTTGGCTAGATTTGGAAATGATATTGTCAAAAAATAAAACAATAGCTAAAAATATCCAAGAACAAATTAACAAAGAGAAAGATCATTGGAAAAAGGTTTTATTAAGAGTTATTGTTGTAATAAAGAATCTTGGTAAAAATAATTTGGCATTCCAAGGAAAAAAATGAAAGATTTATAAAGAAAATAATGAAAATTTTTTAAGTCTAATTGAAATGATTGCAGAATTTGATCCAGTTCTGCAAGAACATATTAGATGTATTCAAAATGGTGGAATCCATAAACATTATCTTGGACATAAAATACAAAATGAATTGATACAACTATTAGCAAATGAAATTAAATGTAAAATTATCAAAAAGATCAAAGAAGCAAAATATTTTTCAATTATACTTGATTGTACACCAGATGCAAGTCATCAAGAACAAATGTCTCTCATATTATGATGTGTTGATATTTCAACAAGTCCAATAAAAATAGTAGAACATTTTGTTAAATTTGTGAAAGTTAATGACACTACCGGAAAAGGTCTTTTTGATGATAAAATTATAAATGTAATAAATATTCTTGAGCTTGATATTAATTATATACGTGGACAAGGATATGATAATGGGCCTAATATGAAAGGAAAACAACAAGGGGTACAAAAAAGACTTCTTGATATAAATTTAGAGCATTTTACACACCATATGGTTGTCATAGTCTTAACCTTATACTATGTGATATGGCCAATTCTCGTCCAAAAGTTATATCATTTTTTGGAGTTATACAATGCATATATACATTGTTTTCTTCTTCTACAAAAAGATGAAAATTTTTACAAGATAATGTGTCAGGTTTAACTCTTAAGTCATTATCACAAACACGCTGAGAAAGTCGCATTGAAAGTGTAAAAGCAATAAAATTCCAAGCTCCACAAATAAGAGATGTTTTGTTACAATTAGCACAAACAAGTGAAGATCCTAAAATAAAAAGTGAAGCTGATTGTTTAGCAACATATGAAATTAAAAGCTTTGAGTTCTTATTGGGTATGACTATTTGGTATGACATATTATTTGTTGTTAACTCTGTTAGTCAAAACTTGCAATCAAAAGACATGCACATTGATGTTGTTATAGATCAATTAAAAGGTCTCATTTCTTATTTTAAAGAATATAGAGAAAACGGATTTACATCTGCAATGAATTCATCTAAAAAAATTGCATTACAAATGGAAATAGAACCTGTATTTCGTGAGAAACATATAATTCATAGAAAGAAACAATTTGATGAAAATGTTCATAATGAGATAACACGTTTTGCTGAAGAATCTTTTAGAATTGATTATTTCATATATATAGTAGATAAAGCAATTAGTTCAATTGAGAATAGATTTGAACAATTTCAAATATATGAAGATATTTTTGGTTTTCTATTTAACTTCACAAAATTGAAGTCACTAGTATAATGATAGTTTACAAAAATACTGTCTTAAACTTGAAGATTTTCTCAAACATGATGTTTATTGTGATACTGATGGTTTTGATTTATTGTTAGAGTTAAAGATTTTAAAAGAAATTTAACAAATAAAATATTATACTCCAATTGACATACTAAATTATATAAAAAAATTAGATTCATTTCTAAATACATGCATTGCTTATAGGATTTTACTAACAATACCTGTTACAGTAACTACTGCAGAAAGAAGTTTTTCAAAATTAAAATTAATAAAATCATACTTAAGATTGACAATATCCTAAGAAAGATTCAATGGATTAACTGTACTATCGATTGAAAAGAAGATGTTAGAAGAACTTGAATACAAAAATTTAATTAGTCAATTTGCATCTCAAAAACCAAGAAAAATATATTTTAAATGAAATATATTATAATATAAAACTATTAAATAAATATTAATTTAATTAATATATAAGTATAAAAAAGACCATATTTTTAATTCTCGCCTTAGGCCCCAAAATGTCTGGGCCGGCCTTAAACAAAGTTAAAGAGATGCTTAAGCAGATGTACAAGAATGGCTGCAAACCAAACACTGTATTATATACTGCCTTGTTACATGGGCTTTGTCGGATTGGAAAGTTATCAAAAGCTAGAGAGATGATGATCATGAATGAGGAAGAATGGAGGACCCCAAATGTCGTCACTTATTGTGTTGTGATGCGTGGTCTACGTAGGAAAGCGAAGTTGTCTGAGGCCTGTGATATTGTAAAGGAGATGATTAGAAAAGGCTTTTTTCCTACCCCATTTGGAATTAGCTTACTGATTCAACCTCTCTGCCGAGAGGGAAAGTGGATGAGGTTAAAAGGTTCATGCATGAGTGTCTGAACAAGGGGTGTGCTAGTAATGTGGTAAACTTCACCACTTTAATTCGTGGATACTGCCAAAAGGATGATTTGGAAGCTGCTCTATCGTTGCTAGATGACATGTATCTCAACAACGCGCACCCTGATGTAGTCTCGTATACTACAGTGATAGATGCATTGGGAAAGAAAGGTAGAATAGAAAAAGCAACTGAACATGCTGAAGAAGGGTTTTGATTCTACTCCTATTACAGACAGGACAGTTATCCACCGGTATTGTTAGATGGGTAGGATGGAAGATCTATTGAAACTATGGGAGAAAATGCTCTAAGGACATTCATGCAGAACAGTGTATAGTCAAGTTATTGAAAAGCTTTATAGTTTGGGAAATCTTGAGGAGGCGGATAAACTCTTAGGTAAGGTGTTGCGAACAACTTCAAGAATTGACGCTAAAAGATGTCACATACTTATGGAGGGTTATTTGAGCGAAGGGATTTGTCAACATATAAAGTGGTTGTCGCATGTTCAACCGGAATCTGATTCCTGAATTGAAGTTATGCGAGAAGGTGAGTAAGGCTGCGTTTGGCTCAACGGAAATCATTTTCAGGAAAGGAAAATATTTTCGGGAATATATTTTCGAGAAAGGAAAATATGTTTAGGTGTTTGGTAGCATTTTAGAAAATACTTTGGAAAATATTTTCAAGTGTTTGGTAACATTCTGAAAATGTAAATTTTTCACTGATTTCTCACATTTTCTCAGCCATTTTCTCACATTCCAAACAAATTTTATAATACAAAATTACAATCTATCAACTTTTAAACAAACAAAAATCAAAACAACGAACGGTCAAAACTGAGAGAAGGAGGTGAGATCGCGCCGGCCAGAACGCGAGGCGTCGCGCCGGTCGAGATTGCGATCGCGCCGGCCGAGATCGCGATCGAGAGGCGGCGTGATCTCGCGATCGCGTCGTGGCCTCGCGATCGCGTCGAGGCCTCGCAATCTGGCGATCGCGTCGCAGCCTCGCGATCTGGCAATCGCGTCGCCGCCTTGCGATCTGGCGATCGCGGCGCAGCCTCGCGATCGCGGCGCGATCTGGCGATCGCCGATCGCGTCGCCGCCTCGCGATCTGGCGATCGCCAGCGAGATCGTCGTCCTCTCTCTCTCTCTCTCTCTCTCTCTCTCTCTCTCTTCGTCATGCTCTCTCTCGTCGTTCTCTGTCTCCCTCTCTTCGTGTTCTCTCTCTCTGTCTCGCGTGTTTTTTTTCCAGCAGTTTGAAGTGAAAATTTCAACTGAATTGATTTTCAGCCGTTCAAAGGCTATTTTCCGGTCAAACTGAAAACAAATTCAGTTTGACCGAATTTTCCGTTATGAACCAAACACCATATTTTCCGAAAAATGATTTCCGAAACTGGTTTTCAGTTGAAACAAACGCACTCTAAAAAGCTGATGTTTGAAGGTAAATGTGAGGAGGCAGATAGGCTTATGATACGTTTTGTTGAGCATGGACACATTTCATCTTAGTGTTAAGAGCACTTGGGAAGCTAGTGGGTGTTATTCTTGCTACAAGAGTGATGATGACTTTTTCATCATCATTTTGTGCTAGTGCTACCACTGTTAAATGATTTATCAGGGTAAGCGCCCCGTTCTTCCATCATCATTTATTAAAGAGCAAAATGCAAGGTCATTTTGTAATGATACTTTGGGTTAAGTAATATCTTTGATCTTGGTGAGAGAGTGTAATTAAGTGTGTGTTTGTTTAGCAGTTAATTTGTTTCTAAAAAAAAAAAAAAAAGAGCAAAATGCAGAAAATACCTCATGTGGTTTGGGCCAATTTCAAAGACACCGCTGTACTTACAACTATCAATTTAGAGTTTATTTGGATACTGCTGAAAATTGAAAATACTATAGCAAAATAATTTTTAAATGTGTGAATAGTATCGTGGAATCCATTTTTAATAAAAGTTTTGTTCAAAAAAGAGGTTTGTGGATCCCGTGAATAGTGCACAGGACCCACTGTAACTCAATTAACACTCTTCTCGAAAAAAAAAAAAAAAAAAGTGAAACGCAAAATGCCCACTTATCATCAGTATCCAAACGGATACTTAGCCTTCATTTGGATACCACTTAAACATGAAAATTATTTCATTATTCACCTTATTTTTGTTACTATTTATGGACCCCATTGTACTATTTCAACTAACTTTTACATTTATCTATAGTATTTTCAGCAATAAGTTTTCAGTTTCAGCAAAATAAGCAATATCTAAACAGATTATTAATGTCACCCATGAGGTTTGAGAAATGATGAAATTGCCCCCTCTGTTGCACTTCTATCAATTGTGATGGATCATGGATGGGAAGTGATGCACACACTTGCTTTATTATAAAATTCATTTTAAAATAAAATTAACAATATTTTCTTTTATTTTTGAGTGAAAATTAATAAAAGTCTTAATTGTAGTAGGGCGGTGAGAAAATTTTCTTATTGGTTGCTTAGAAATTAAGAGGAAAAGGAGAAGAAAGTTTTTGTGATGGGGAAAAATGTTTCTGGTCGGTAAACTTTCGTTTTTTTGTAATCAATTTTTTGGTCAAGATTCAATTGTAGTAGGATTCAATATTTTATTCTTCTAATTAATCTTTGTTCTCATTAATTAAACGTGTGTTTCCCCTTATTTTTTAGAAAAACAGTTTTAGAAAAAATTATATTAAATTTTAAGATAATTCCAAAAAACACCCTTGAAGTTTGAATTAATGACAGTTAATAACAGCTAGGTCCAAGATATTTTAAAATGACCAATGTAGTCCTTAAAAGACAAAAATACCCTTACACTGTTAGTGCCCGTTTGGTTGGGCTTTTTCAAGCCAAAAGTTGGCTTTTGAAAAAAAATGAGCCAGAAAATGTTTTTGGTTGGAGTAAAACGCAACTTTTTAGAAAAAGTTGCGTTTTACTCCAACGAAGAAAACGCGCTGAACATTTATGGATGATTTTCGGTCCATATTCTAAACGTTGGTGGGCGTTTATAATAGATCTGTTGCGAACTTCGGGATTACGAAATTGCCCTTCAAAATCCATCCCAAACCCATCTCGTCTATTCTCTCAACCGAAATTGTTTGGCAATTACGGAAATTATGAAATTGTTCCTCACGCCTCTCATTTGTTCTCTCAAACCCATCCCAAACCCAACTCAAAATCAACCCAAAACAAAATCAACTCAAAATCAAACCCAAAATCCACAGAAAAAAAAAAAAAAAAAAAAAAAAAAAAAAAAAAAAAAAAAAAAAAACCCAAAATCCCAAAATCCACCCAAAATCCTTATGTTTCAATCATCTTCATCTTCTTCATCATCATCATCATAATTTTCTTTGGAGTGTGAAAAAAAAAAAGAGAATAAAAAAGGAAAGACAAAATAAGGAAATAAAGAAAAAAATGAAAAAAGATGCAAAGATGCAGAGACTTCTTCTTCATCATCATCATCTTCATCGTTAGCTTTCGAACTATCAAAAAAAAAAAAAAAAAGAGAGACGCAGAGACTCTGAAGAAGAAAATAAGGAAATGAAGAAGAAAAGGAAGGGCACGTGTGTGGACGTGGAGGGAGTGGCAGGGAAAAGAAGAAAGAAAGACATAAAGAAAAAAAATTAAGTTTCGGTGTGTGGAGGAGAAAAAAAGATGAAAAAAAATAATAATAAAAATAAAGGAAATATAAATAAATAAAATAAAATAAAATAAGGAAAACATAAAATATAGAGTAAGAAATTAAAATTGAGAAATACTGTTATAATATTTTCACAATAAATTTTATTTTAAGTGGTAGGTTATTATTAGTTAATATTAGTGAGAAAAAAATAATTTGTTTAGAAAGAGAAAAAAATAATTGTAATAGTAAGTTCAAATTAAAATCAGTATAAAATTATTACAATATTTTCACAATAAATTTTAAGTGTTAGGTTATTATTAGCTAATATTGGTAAGAAAAAAATAATTTCACAATATTGATTTAAGTATGAAATAAACTCTCTTATATATACATTGTCCTTTTTGGTAATTTATTTCTTAAACTGCAACTTTTATAAGTACTAGCCAAACACTCAGTTTTTTCAAAAAGCACTTTTTAACAGCTTTTACCAAACACTCAACTTTTTAAAAAAACACTTTTTTATTATACACTTTTTAAAAACTCAACTTTTTCATTATGCACTTTTTCAAAAACCTATCCAAACTCACCCTTAATCCTCTTACCCTCCGTTACACTTTTACTTTTTTTCATTTTCTTTTTTTCTAAAAGCAACCCATTACCCTCTGTTTCCTCTCTTCTTCCTCATACGGTCATACCTCTCTTTCACTTCCCTCTCATCTCGCCTCTCTCTGCCTCCTTCACCGATCAAAGCCATGATTTGAACCGATCTCAGCCATGTTTTGAAGCCACACCGCCGATTTAAAGCCAGTCTGAAGCCACACTGCCAATTTGAAGCTACACCGCTGTCTAGAGATAACTTTCACTTCTCACTTCTCTTTTACCCCAGACCAGACCAGACCGATCCTCTCAGCCGCCACTGCTGCTTCTTCTTCTACCCAACACAAATGCTGTCGTCGGTCTAGCCTCATTGCTAGAAACTGTGACGTTTTGAGCTTTGTTCTATTCTGTTTTCCTTTGTTCGGTTTGAGAAGCAGCAGTAAGCATTGAGAAGGAGGAAGCTCCCAGGCAAACCCCACATTGCTCCCTTTCTTACTTCTTTATATTTGTTACTTTCAGATTCCAAACTATACTGCCATGTTATATAACTTCAATTCCTACTTTAGAATTCGAAAACCTCATAAGTTTATTGCTTTCTTACATTTTCATACATGTGTTTGTGGCAATAGTGGTCAGTTTAATGGGCAAGAGGTTAGCTATTATTTCCTTGAAAACCCATTAGCTTGTATTGGACTTGTTGCATATTATTCTTCATTTTTATCAAGAACCTCTTTTGCTAGTAGTAGAGGTCAACCTGCTGGGAAAGGTGAAATTGATGATGGGTATGGCAGATTTAGGCAAATGGGTTCCTGGAATAATGGGGACCAGCAAGACTCTAGCTTTGATAAATTTGATGAGGCTAAAGAGTTTGAGGATGATGATGACGACGAAGTAGGAGAGGATGGTAATGATGATGATGATGATGATGATGATGATTTTATGGTTTTGAATTCGTTTAATAGAAAAGGTGAACAAAGGGAAGGTATTGGAAGAGTTGAGTTGGATGAGGATGAATCAAGACACCCTTTGGTGAGAGAGATTTGTAGGTTGATTGAACTTAGGTCGGCTTGGAATCCAAAGCTTGAAGGGGAATTAAGGCACTTACTAAGAAGCCTTAAACCTCGCCAAGTTTGTGCTGTTCTACGCTCTCAGGCAGATGAACGGGTTGCTTTGAAATTATTCTATTGGGCTGATCGGTAGTGGCGGTACAGACATGACCCGATTGTTTACTATACAATGCTGGAGGTCCTTAGTAAGACTAAATTATGTCAGGGTGCTAGGCGGGTTCTTCGGCTCATGGCTCGCAGGGGTGTTGTTCGCCAGCCTGAAGCATTTGGTTATGTGATGGTGTCATATGGTCGGGCAGGCAAGTTGAGGAATGCAATGCAAGTTTTGACTTTGATGCAAAGAGCAGGAGTTGATCCTGATTTGTCAATATGTAACACTGCAATCAATGTTTTAGTGAAGGGGAATAAACTAGAAAAGGCATTGAGATTCTTGGCCCGAATGCAACTTGTTGAAATCACACCTAATGTTGTCACTTATAATAGCTTGATCAAGGGGTATTGTGACTTGCATCGTATAGACGATGCTATTGAGCTAATCACTGAAATGCCTCTGAAAGGATGCTACCCAGATAAGGTTAGCTACTATACAATGATGGGTTTTCTCTGTAAGGAGAAAAGGGTTAAAGAAGTGAGAGAATTGATGGATAAGATGGTGAAGGATAGTAAATTGATACCAGACCAGGTTACCTACAATGCTCTTATCCATATGCTATTATCCATATGCTCTCCAAGCATGGTCATGGAGATGAGGCTTTGGAGTTTTTGAGGGAAGCAGAGGAAAGGGGTTTTCGCATTGATAAGGTTGGGTATAGTGCAATAGTTCATTCATTTTGGAAGGCTAGAAGTTCTGACATTGCTAAAGAATTAGTAATGTTCATAAAGGGTTGCTTTCCTGATGTTGTGACATACACTGCTATTCTTAACGGGTTTTGCCTGGTAGGAAAGGTGGACAAGGCTAAAGAGATGCTTAAGCAAATGTACAAGAATGGTTGCAAACCAAACACTGTATCATATACTGCCTTGTTACATGGGCTTTGTCAGAGTGGAAAGTCATCAGAAGCTAGAGAGATGATGAACGTAAGTGAGGAAGAATGGTGGACCCCAAATGCCGTCACTTATGGTGTTGTGATGCATGGTCTACGTAGGGAAGGGAAGTTGTCTGAGGCCTGTGATATTGTAAGGGAGATGATTAGAAAAAGCTTTTTTCCAACCTCAGTTGAAATTAACTTACTAATTCAGTCTCTTTGCAGAGAGGGAAGGATGGACGAGGCTAAAAAGTTCATGCAGGAGTGTCTAAACAAGGGATGTGCTGTTAATGTGGTAAACTTCACCACTTTAATTCATGGATACTGTCAGAAGGATGATTTGGAAGTTGCCCTATCATTGCTTGATGACATGTATCTTAACAACAAGCACCCTGATGTAGTCACGTATACTACGGTGATAGATGCATTGGGGAAGAAAGGTAGAATAAAAGAAGCAACTGAATTTACAATGAAGATGCTGAAGAAGGGTTTGGATCCTACTTCTGTTACATACAGGACAGTTATCCGCAGGTATTGTCAGATGGGTAGGGTGGAAGATTTGCTGAAACTATTGGAGAAAATGCTCTCAAGACATTCATGCAGAACAGTGTATAATCAAGTTATTGAAAAGCTTTGTAATTTTGGAAATCTTGAGGAGGCGGATAAACTCTTAGGTAAGGTGTTGAGAACAGCCTCAAGAATTGACGCTAAAACATGTCACATACTTATGGAGATTTATTTGAGCAAAGGGATTCCTTTGTCAGCATATAAAGTGGCCTGTCGCATGTTCAACCGGAATCTGATTCCTGAATTGAAGTTATGCGAGAAGGTGAGTAAAAGACTGATGTTAGAAGGTAATGTGAGGAGGCAGATAGGCTTATGATACATTTTGTTGAGCGTGGACACATTTCACCTCAGTGTCATGAGCATTTGGGAAGGTAGTGGGTGTTATTCTTGCTACAAGAGTGATGGATATCCATCTGACTATTTCATCATCATTATGTGCAACCATTGTCAAGTGCTTTATCAGGGTAAGTCCTCATTCTTCCATAATCATTTATTAAAGAGCAAAATGCGAAAAAGACCTCATGAAATTTGGGCCTATTTCAATGACACCGCTGTACTTGCAACCATCAATTTAGTGTAACCTATGAAGTTTGAGAAATGATGAAATTGCTCCCTTTGTTGCACTTCTTTCTATGGTGATAAATGGGAAGTGATGCACGCAATTGCTTTATTATAAACAATTTATTTTAAAATAAAATTAATAAAAGTTTTAATTGTAGTAAGATGGTGAGAAATTTTCCTGATTGGTAAAGTTTAATTTTTTGTAATCAATGTTTTTGGCAAGGTTCAATTGTAGCAGGATTCAAAATTTTATTATTTGTTCTCATTAATTAAACATGTGTTTACCTTTTTTTATTTGTAGAAAAATAAGTTTAAGAGAAATTAAATCAAAATTTAAAATAAATTATGTTTTAATTTATTTAAAAATCCATCCATCACAGTTGATGCAAGTGTAATAGACGGAGCAATTATCATCATTACATGAGTTAATAGCATTAAGTTGATAGTACATGGGTGTATCTAAAACAGACCCAAAACCACATGAGGTTTTTTGCATTTTTCCCTTGATTTAATAAAGTAGAACCATATTTTGTGGTTGTCCTCCTGAGGTCACTGAAGTGGTCTTTTTACATATGACAAGTTATTCTTATGTTTTGTCAGTTTTTATTCTAAAGAGGTTCATAGAACTAAATTTATATGTTAGCTCCCCAGTTTGAATTTGAATTTTTGAATTTTTGTTTTTGTTTTTGTTTTTGTGTAACTGTTTAGTGGATGTTTTGACCTGTAATACTAAGATGTATTGATGATTATCTGGTTCGTGTCAGTGTTTGTCGTCCTCTACATGTACTTGCAGTTTTTAAATGAAAAATTTCCCTGTAGTCCTACACATAATCCTCTAAATATTGTAAAAACAGATGTATCATGTTGATGATGCAACTAGATCTACATGGGTCTATCTTATGAAAACTAAATCAGACACCAGACCCCTATTGATTTCCTTTTTCAAAATGATCTCAACCTAAAATCACACTAACATTAAAGCCATTAGAACTGATAATGCTCCTGAATTTTTTCTAAAAGATTTCTTTGCTGATCATGGGATTTGCATCAACATTCATGTGTTGCCACTCCACAACGAAATTCAATTGTGGAGAGGAAACATCAACACATTTTAAGCATTGCTAGAGCATTAAAATTTTAGTCTAATCTGCCTATTTCCTATTGGGGTGAATGTGTTTTGACTGCTGTATACATCATCAACAGATTACCCTCTTCTATTCTAGACAATAAAACACCTTTTGAGAAACTTTACCGTACATCACCTTCTTATGTTCACTTAAAGGTCTTTAGATGCCTTTGTTTTGCTTCAACTTTGTCTCACAATAGATCTAAATTTGATCCTAGATCTATTCCTTGTGTTTTTCTAGGATTTCTTTTTGGTGTCAACGGTTACGAATTACTCAATTTGGTTAACAAGAAAATTTTTGTTTCTAGAGATGTGACCTTTCATGAAACTGTTTTTCCTTTCATTTCATCCACTTATTCTTCTTCTCCTCACTCCACAATTACTTTTCCTCACCTTTTTCCCTCTTTAGATACTTCCAATGCTTCTTTGGTTCCTACTTCCCAACCTGTCTCATTAGATTTTACCCCCATTTCTAATTCAAGTTTTGAGTCTGTTACCTCTCAGCATATTCCTAATCCTGAGCTTCTTCATTCTACTTCTAGTCCTTCATCCCCTGATGCTTCTACTTCCACATCTTGTAACTTGCCTCTTCCTACTCCTAATGCAGATTCTAGTCCTCCCATTACTGAACCTGCAATTCTTCCTTTTGTTCCATCCTCTCCATCTTTGAGAAAATCTACTAGAGTGTCTAAGCCTCCTTCTTATTTGCAAGACTACAAGTGCAGCTCTATTTTTACTGATCAGCTTGATCATTTCAATCATACTATCAAGTCTGGTTCAGCCTCAACCACATCAAGTACAAAATATCCCTTATCCAATTTTCTTGGTTCTTCTACTTTGTCTCCTTCCTATGCTCATTTTTGTTCCTTTATCACTATTGTTTCTGAACCTAAATCTTACAATGAGGCTGTCCAAGATCCCAAATGGCAAAATGCCATGGCTGATGAAATTGCTACATTGGAATCCAACCAGACTTGGTCTCTCACCAAATTACCTTCCCATAAAAGAGCTATTGGATGCAAATGGGTATATAGAGTGAAGTACAAGGCTGATGGCACTGTGGAGAGATATAAGGCACGCCTTGTGGCTAAGGGTTTTACACAGCAGGAGGGTTTGGACTTTACAGACACCTTTTCCCCTGTTGCTAAAATGACCACTGTTAAAACCTTGCTTGCCATATCTGCTGTGAGGGGATCGCATCTGATTCAGCTTGATGTAAACAATGCTTTCCTTCATGGAGAGCTTTATAAGGAGGTTTACATGCAGCTGCCCCAAGGATTTCACAGCAAGGGGGAGAATGTGGTGTGCAAGCTTAACAAGTCCTTGTATGGCCTCAAGCAGGCATCAAGGCAGTGGTACTCCAAATTCTCATCCGCTATTCTAAAATGTGGATTCAAACAATCAAAATCTGATTACTCCCTTTTTACCAAGAAGTTCAATCAATCATTCATAGCACTTCTGGTGTATGTGGATGATATTCTTATAGCCAGTAATGATGTTCATGCTGTTGAAAAGCTTAAGGTGTTCCTAGATCAAGAGTTTAAGCTAAAGAATCTTGGAAACTTAAAGGCTTTTTTTGGTCTTGAAGTGGCTAGATCAGATAAAGGTATTTCCTTATGTCAAAGGAAATATGCTTTGGAAGTGCTCAAAGATGCAGGCATGACAGGCTGCAAGCCTAGCAAAGTTCCTATGGAGCAAAACTTAAAGTTGAGCAAATATCATGGAGAGGTGTTACCTGATCCGGGTGTTTATAGAAGATTGGTTGGCAGATTGCTGTACTTGACCATTACCAGACCAGACATCACATACTCAGTGCACAAATTGAGTCAATTTATGTCAAAACCAAGAAAACCTCACCTGGATGCAGCCTATAAGGTGTTACAATATATAAAGGGCAGTCCTGGACAAGGTATTTTGTTATCATCCAGTTCATATTTGCACTTAAAGGCATTCACAGATGTAGATTGGGCATCTTGTGTTGACTCTAGAAGATCAACCACTGGTTATTGTGTCTTTTTAGGTAGTTCCTTGGTTTCATGGAAGTCTAAAAAGCAGTCCATAGTCTCTAGATCCTCTGCTGAAGCAGAGTATCGAGCCATGGCAGTGACTATGTGTGAAATGACTTGCATATTAGCTTTGTCGAAGGATTTAGAAGTTAATCATCCATAACCTGTAATGCTGTTTTGTGATAATCAAGCAGCCATATATATTAGTGAGAACCCCGTGTTTCATAAGAGAACCAAGCATATAGAGATAGATTGCCACTTAGTTAGAGATAAGGTTCAAGATAGAGTGATCAGATTGTTTTTCACTCCTACTCACTCACAGTTAGCTGATCTTCCTACAAAAGCTCTTAGTGGTCAACAATTGAAAGCTTCGCTTACCGAGATGAATATTGTGAATATTCACAATCCTGATTCTCATCTTGAGGGGGAGTATCAAAATTGTGACTCAGATTAGAAAGCAGGAAAAGGAACGAAGCAAAAGAAGAAAGAAGTATAGGGATGAAGTTTGAGATAAACGACAGCTGAGCAGTGTAGTTTAGTCCAATGCAGTCAGTTTGGTATAATGCAGTGTAATGTAAGCTTGTAGTTTAGTGATGTATTTAAGTGAGATGTATTCACACGTGAGACAATTAACAAACACACGTGTTATAACAGTGCCCACATAATTTGGGATATTTAGTTTTGCTCTGTTTCCAGTATTTAGTCATAGATTCATGTACAAGTTCAATTTGTTGAATCAATATACCAATTTTATTGATTCTAAATTCTCTCTAGCTTAAGTTTCTTCCCTTCTTTCAATTCTTTGCTCTCTGTGCTTTCTTATAAGGTTAAAGAGCTTGAGGATGATGATGACGATGAAGAAGAAGTAGGAGAGGAGGATGGTGATGGTGATGATGATTTTATAGTTTTGAATTTGTTAAATAGAAATGGTGAACAAAGGGAAGGTATTGGAAGAGTTGAGTTGGATGAGGGTGAATTAAGACACCCTTTAGTAAGAGAGATTTGTAGGTTGATTGAACTTAGGTCAGCTTGGAATCCAAAGCTTGATGGGGAAACTTTGTTCCTTACTAAGAAGCCTTAAGCCTTGCTAAGTTTATGATGTTCTGCACTCTCAGGCGGATGAACGGGTTGCTTTGAAATTATTCTATTGGGCTGATCGGCAGTGGCGGTATAGACATGACCCGATTGTTTACTATACAATGCTGGAGGTCCTTAGTAAGACTAAATTGTGTCAGGGAGGTAGGCGAGTTAATCTTCAGCTCATGGTTCGTAGGGGTATTATGCGCCGGCCTGAAGCATTTGGTTATGTGATGGTGTCATATAGTTGGGCAAGAAAGTTTAGGAATGCAATGCAAATTTTGACTTTAATGCAAAGTGCAGGAGTTGATCCTGATTTGTCAATATGTAACACTGCAATCAATGTTTTGGTGAAGGGGAATAAACTAGAAAAGGCATTGAGGATCTTGGCCCTGATGCAACTCGTTGAAATCACACCTAATGTTGTCACTTATAATAGCTTGATCAAGGGATATTATGACTTGCATCGTATAGACGATGCTATTGAGCTAATCGCTGAAATGCCATTGAAGGGATGCTACAGATAAGGTTAGCTACTATACAGTAATGAGTTTTCTCTGTAAGGAGAAAAGCAGTAATGAAGGAAGGTAGTTAAAGGATAAGATGGTGAAGGATAGTAAATTGATATCAGACCAGGTTACCTATAACACTCTTATCCACATGCTCTCCAAGCATGGTCATGGAGATGAGGCTTTGGAGTTTTTGAGGGAAGCAGATGAGAGAGGTTTTCGTGTTGATAAGATTGTGTATAGTGCAATAGTTCACTCATTTTGTAAGGCATGGATGGATTGACACTGCTAAAGAATTAGTAAATGGAATGTTCAAAAAATGTTGCATTCCTGATGTTGTGACCTACATAGCTGTTCTTAATGGGTTTTTTCTGATAGAAAAGGTGGACAAAGCTAAAGAGATGCTTAAGCAGATGTACAAGAATGGCTGCAAACCAAACACTATCATATACTGCCTTGTTACATGGACATTGTTGGATTGGAAAGTTATCAGAAGCTAGAGAGATGATGAACACGAATGAGGAAGAATGGTGGACCCCAAATGCCGTCACTTATGGTGTTGTGATGCATGGTCTACGTAGGGAAAGGAAGTTTTCTGAGGCCTGTGATATTGTAAAGGAGATGATTAGAAAACACTTTTTTCCAACCCCAGTTGAAATTAACTTACTGATTCCGCCTCTCTACCGATAGGCAAAATGGATGAGGCTAAAAAGTTGATGCAGGAGTGTCTGAACAAGGGGTGTGCTGTCCTGTTAATGTGGTAAACTTTACCACTTTAATTCATGAATACTACCAGAAGGTTGATTTGGAAGCTGCTCTGTCATTGCTTGATGACATGTAGCTCAACATTCAACACCATGATGTATTAACGTATACTGCAATGATAGATGTGTTGGGAAAGAAGCAACTGGCTGAAGAAGGGTTTCGATCCTACTCCTGTTACATACAGGACAGTTATCCACCGATATTGTCAGATGGGTAGGGTGGAAGATTTGTTAAAACTATTGGAGAAAATGCTCTCAAGACATTCATGCAGAACAGTGTATAATAAAGTTATTGAAAAGCTTTGTTAGTTTGGGAATCTTGAGGAGGCTGATAAACTCTTAGGTACGATGTTGAGAACATCTTCAAGAATTGACGCTAAAAGATGTCACATTCTCATCGAGAGTTATTTGAGCAAAGGGATTCTTTTGTCAACATACAAAGTGGCCTGTCTTCAACGGGAATCTGATTCCTGAATTGAAGTTATGCAAGAAGGTGAGTAAAAGATTGATGTTAGAAGGCAAATGTGAGGAGTCAGATAGGCTTATGATACGTTTTGTTGAGCGTGGACACATTTCATCTCAGTGTCAAGAGCATTTGGGAAGCCAGTGGATGATATTCTTGCTACAAGAGTGATGATGACTTTTTCATCATCATTATGTGCTACCACTGTTAAGTGATTTATCAGGGTAAGTGCCCCGTTCTTCCATCATCATTTATTAAAGAGCAAAATGCAGAAAATACCACATGTGGTTTGGGCCTATTTCAAAGACAATGCTGTACTTACAACTATCAATTTAGTGTCACTCATGAAGTTTGAGAAATGATGAAATTTCCCCCTCTGTTGCACTTCTATTAGTTGTGATGGATCATGGATGGGAAGTGTGCACACACTTGCTTTATTATAAAAAATTCATTTTAAAATAAAATTAATAAAATTTTCTTTTGTTTTTGGGTTAAAATTAATAAAAGTTTTAATTGTAGTAGGATGGTGAGAAAATTTTCTAATTGGTTGCCAAGAAATTAAGAGGAAAAAGAGAAAAAATTTGTGTGATGGGGACAAATGTTTCTGATTGGTAAACTTTTGATTTTTGTACTCAATGTTTTTGTCAAGATTCAATTGTAGTAGGAATCAGAATTTCCTTTTTCTAGAATAATTATTTTAAGAAAAAATTATATTAAATTTTAAAATAATTGATGTATTAATTTTATTCTAAACACATCCATCACAGTTGATGCAAGTGTAACAGAGGGAGCAATTATCTCCATTCTTCAAACCATATGGGTTAATAACATTACGTTGATAGTACATGGGTGTATCCGAAATAAACCTAAACCACACAGGTCCTTTTGCATTTTTCCCTTGGTTTTATGGCCGCGTTCTTAAAACGCAGCTATAGCTCAGAAAAACATGGCTATAGCCCAATTTGGCCTATAGCCGCGTTTTTTTAGGCCACGTTTTCAACTGTGGCCTAAAACCTGTGACTATAGGCCTGAGGGGTCTATGGTTGCATTTTTTTAAACACGGCTATAGGATGGGCCCAATGGCCGCGTTTTTGTAAACATGGCTATAGGACTAGACAATGGCCACGTTTTTATAAACGTAGCTATAGGACATACTCTAGCCGCATTTTTCAAACGCGGCTATAGACCTTTATATATATATATATATATATATATATATATATTTTTTAAATTTGATTACCAAAATTATTTCGATAATCAAAAGTTTTTTTTTTATTTTTTAAAATTAAAATTAAAATTTTAATTAAATTAAGAAATTCAAAACAAAAGTACAAACCCAGCAAATTCAAATTCAGACAAAAACCTAGAAAATTTCAAAATTAATCAAACACAACATGCCCACAATACAAACACAACATGCTCTAAAATACAAGAACACAAACAGAACATCTCCTTCAACAAAATCAACCCAAATTGATACAATCTATTCAAGGAAAACAAAAGCACAAGCTAAAAAATTCAAAAATCCCCATAACAGAAACACAATAAAAAAGAGTCCATATACTCAAACCCAAAATTAATCAAAACACAGTCAAATGAAAGATGACAGGCCACAAATGCGTTGACCCCTTGTAATAAATTAAATTGATTAATTAGCCAAGTTATTAATTAATCAAGTTAACATGAAAAATCACGTGGCAGTACAAACAAATCACCAAAAACTAAGTTATGCAACGGAAAATAAATGACACGGTGATTTGTTTACGAATTGGGAAAACTTGACAGCAAAAACCTCACCGGGTGATTTAAGGTCACCACTCCCGAAACTCCACTATTATCACAACAAGTGGTTACAAGTAAGGAATCTCAAGTACCTTACCAACCTACAGTTGAACCCTTACCCCTATACCCAATTGGACTTGTTTTGTAGTGACAGTTTCTCCTTTCAATGCACAGCTCCCAAGTACGTGACTAACCAGATGCGCGAATCCCAGTACGCGACTTCAATTCACCAACTAGAGAGAGAGTTGTTGGCTGCAAAGTTCTTCAGATCATCTACACGATGAAGATCAAGAAGATGCTCGGTCACAACACCCTACGGTGCACAATACACAGCTATCTTCTTCACAAGAGATGAACTAGGGCACGAACTTTGTCTTTGATCACAAATTGCATGAACAAGGATTGCTCAATACTTGTGCAACTTGTATCATGTTTGACGGCCCTTAAAACAATCCTTTTATATGTCTAGGGTTAGGAGAAAAGAAGTCCCAAAGACACATTCACGGATTAGACTTAAAACAGAACTGAAAATCTGTTTTCATTAATTCTCGACAGATAGAGGTGTCGAGGATCTGTCGAGAAGCTGTCGAGGCTCGGGGTAAAACAGCTTCTTAAAGCTCGATAGATGCATGTGTCGAGATAAGTGTCGAGCTTTAGTAACTTACACTTCCTTGCTTGTTTCTTGGACAGACTTGATAACTTCAACACTGAATCTTGAAACACTGTTTCTTGAAGTGTTAAACACATCCTAAATCTACCTAAATACAAGTAAAGTGCGTTCTATCTATGGATAAGCCAATTACATAAAATAGTGACATATGTCAACAACCACTTGAACTACATATGTCCTAACAAAAGAAAATAATTTTTGGCCATGGGTCAGAGAAAAATAAAGCAAAGAGAGAATTTTTTGAGGCACTTTAGCTTCATTGATTCAAAATCTTCAAATCTAAAGTAAAGAGAGACTCAATCTTCAAAGACAGAAAAATTTAAAGGGAACAAAAATGAACAAAACTCAAAGAACAATGAATAAAACCTCATATTTTCACAAACCCATTCATACAACATCAGTCTGAAAGAGGGATCAACAGCGTGGGTCAGCACTTTTTGGATCTCCGGCGACATTGATCGGTGACAGCGTGAGAGAGAGATTGAGAGAGTTTTGAGATTAATATGAGAGAGCTTTTTTTTTTCTTTTTTTTTTTTTGAGTGACTGTGAGAGCACTTTTATTTTTTCTTTTGACAAGAGGGAGAGTTTGAGATTTTTTTTATGCTGAACGGCTAAAGTGAAAAGTGTAGTTAGTTTTTTTTTTTTTTTTTTTTTTGGGAATATTTTGGAATATCCCATAGAATATTCTAGGAATATTCCATGGCATATTTCATTTTCAAATGCGGTGGAACTGAACCCACCGCGGTTTTTTTTTTTTTTTTTTTTTTTTTATGGAATATGTTGGAATATGCCTAGAATATTCTAGGAATATTCCATGGCATATTCCATTCTCATTTACGTTGAACTGAACCCACCGCGGTTTTTTTTTCTACCTATAGTCACGTTTTTAAAAACGTGGCTACAGACCTAACCTATAGCCGCGTTTTCCTTTAAATATACATATACATATACATATATATATATATATATATATATATATATATATATATATTTGGCTAGACCTATAGCCACGTTTTTAAGAAACGCGGCCATAGACTTAACCTATAGCTGCGTTTGTAAATGTGGCTGTAGGTCCTCCTTAAAAAATAAAATAAAATAAAATAAAATAAAAAAAAATTATTTGGCTAGTCCTATAGCCATGTTTAAAAACGCAACTATAGGTTAAGTCTATGGCCGCGTTTCTAGAAAACATGGCTATAGGTTAAGTCTATAGCCGCGTTAGTTAAAAACATAGCTATAGGTTAAGTCTATAGCCACGTTTGTAAATGTGGCTATAGGTCCTCCTTAAAAAAAAAAAAAAAAAAAAAAAAAAAAAAAAAAAAAAAAAAAAAAAAAAAAAAAAAAAAATTATTTGGCTGGACTTATAGCCACGTTTAAAAACGCAGCTATAGGTTAAGTCTATAGCCGCGTTTCTTAAAAACATGGCTATAGGTTAAGTCTATAACCGCGTTTCTTAAAACCGTAGCTGTAGGTGAAGTCTATAGCCGCGTTTCTTAAAAACGTGGCTATAGGTTATCTATAGCCACGTTTTTGTAAACGCGGCTATAGACCCGCATGTTTTATAGTGTGAATCATATATTTTGTGGTTGTTTTGAGGTCACTGATGTGATCTTTTTTACATGTAACAAGTTTTTATCTTTTTTTCAAACACACAAGTGAGAGCTCGAATTTGTGTAAATATATGAGCTTATTTAGACATCCAATTAAAATTACGGCTAGATTGTTTTCACCTTAACTTATCTAAGTGGGGAACAAAAGTAAATGAAATGTAATCATCGAATCTATTATAGTGCATACACATGAATAGTAAAAAATAAAAGTAAAGCACAAGAGTAAGGGGAGAAAGATGCAAACACAAGATAACACCAAGACATGTTATTGAAGAGGAAACCGAAAAATTCGTCGAAAAACCTCTCCACAACTCTCCAAGTCGAAATCGATCTACTAAAGAATAAAGTTAGAGTACACGAATAACAAAATACTCTCCAAGCCTAATCTATCCAATGTACTTAAGCCTTTCAAGCTCCTACTACCAACGGACTTCTTGGAATTATGTCTTCTCTAGCTTTCTGGATCTCATAATACGCCCGATTGCATCCACCAAGCCTCACCAGCTTCTTTTGACTTTGAAAGAAGTGTTTAGGCAAAGCATCATTTGCACGACCAATATAAAAGTAATTATGAGATATATTTGGAGTATAGTTGATATTTCATTCACTTATAATTGATCTCATTAATTATTTTATTAACAAACCTATTATAAATATGAGATTTCAAGAGTACTCAACTATCTAATAACAACCATTAACGGTAAACTTTTTTAATTATTATGGTTAACAACAAACCTTTACGTGAGTAATTACAAGAAAATGATGATGTAAAGATTCCAAACAACCAAAATAATATTGTTGAACTTAATGGCCCACATGTACATGCCATAACATAATACGTTCTAAAATCAAAATCTAGTCAACTTTTCCAATAAGTTGCATGATGGCTAAGTGTATTTAAATAAAGTTTCAGGGCCCCCACTGGTTTGACCCATAGCCACAGCCACAGCCACAGGTTAGCCTACCGTATATTGTTGATAAGGATGTAGATTTTGACCGATCCAAGCGCCTTCTAAGACACACCTCACCGCACAAGCCGTCCAGTCTCGAACCCCACACTGAACTTCTAGATTTTTTTTCCCATAGAAGCCCCACCATTTGGTTTCACAATACCATTCTAGAACTGAACACTATAGGGGGAATTAACAATTAAGGGGCTGTTGGATGGTTTTTTTATATCACTCAATTTCCATCACTCAATTTCCATCACCCAATTTCCGTCACTCATCACTCATTACTTTAAAATACCACACCCGTTTGGCACCATCACTCACTTCTCATCACTCAATATTTTTCACACTATTTGTGGGTCCCATTCCTATCACTCAGTACTGCTTTTTTTTTCCCTCCCAGTACCCAGATCACTCGAACCTAGTGAAAAAAAAAAAAAAAAGGAACCCAGAAACCCGAACCCAGTGAAAGAAGAAGGGGAAAAAAAAAGAAGGAAGAACACTGAACCCAATGAAAAAAAAAAAAAAAAAAGGAGGAACTGAAGTGAAGACTAAACCAGTGAAAGAAGAAGAGAAAAAAAGAAGAAGAAGAACACCGAACCCAGTGAAAGAAGAAGGAAAAAAAAAAAAAAAAAAAAAAAAAGAAAAAAAAAAAAAGGAAGAATTGAAGTGAAGACCGAACTGGTGAAAGAAGAAGGAAAAAAAAAAAAAAGTCAGTTGGTCTTGGTCAAAAGGTGCAGCTGAATTATGACTAGTGGGTCCCATGTGTGTTTAATTACAAAAATGCCATTGAGTTATGAGTTATGAAAACTGAAAACAGCCAAAATGTGTTTTCAGTTTCCATAACTCATAACTCAAAAATCAGAAAATTGAGTGATGGAAACAGGGTTATAGTGCTCCCAAACGGACTTCTCATTATGGGTCCCACCATTTTTTAGTTATGTGTTATGGAAATTGATGATCCAAACAGCCCCTAATTATCTATCACGAGAGCTTAATTTTATCCCAATCGTACGGTCAATCTTTTTGGTCAAATTAAGTTAGGCCCCTTTGACTATGGTTAAACTAGGTTAAACTCTTAACAAATGTTTAGAAAAATATTAATAATGTCTTAAAAATATGAATTTTGAAACCCAATTTGACCTCAATTTGTTCAAGGACTAATTAGGAGGGGCATTTGACCATTTTGACCTCAATCATGATAAATTGGAGAATATAACATCTAATCAATATAAACTCAACCATTTTTAACATCCCTTTAATCTTAGGGGCAAAATGGTAATTCATTCAATTTTTGTAAAAAATATGGGATTTTGGCGCACAAAATGGAGTGAACAAAATACATTATCGATAGGTAGAATTTCTAGAAAATGTTGATAAAAAATGTTGTTTCAAAAATCCGAGTGATTGGCTAGAGCCTATCAAAATCATTGTTTGCGGTATATATTACTAAAACGGACGGTATTTGTATAAGCAAGGCCATTAAATTTAACATAATATAACTTAAATAATATAACTAGCTTTATTCCAAATGGGACCAACTAAGGCTCCTGGACCTAATGGTATGAATGCCTTATTTTACCAAAATTTTGGAATATAGTGGGTGATAGTGTTATTACTGCTATTTTGGATTTTTTGAATATTGGTTCTATGGTCCCTAGCATTAATTATGCTAATATTGTCCTCATTCCTAAAGTGAAAAATCCAGAGAAAATGTCTGACTTTAGACCTATCAGCCTGTGTAATGTTATTTATAAAATTATCTCCAAGGTTCTAGCTAATAGACTGAAACAGGTTCTTCCTCATATTATCTCTCCCACCTAAAGTGCATTTGTGCTTGGACGTCTTATCACAAATGATGTCCTGGTTGCTTATGGTCGAGTTGAGTGGCCTTTTCTACAGGCTATTATGTAGAGGTTGGATTTTCCAGAAGAGTGGATAAGCAGAGTAATGGGATGTGTGACTACACCAACATTCTCTGTACTTATTAATGGCAAGCCATATGGTCATATTTACCCATCTAGAGGAATCCGTCAAGGAGACCCTCTTTCACCGTATCTATTTCTTTTATGTGCAGAAGGTTTTACTTCACTGCTAGCTAAGAGAAAACTGGAGGGAAGAATTCATGGTGTAGCTATCTGTAGAAGAGCTCCTCAAATTTCTAACCTCTTGTTTACAGATGATTCTCTTCTATTTTGCAGGGCAAATAATAATGAGGCTATGGAGATTGCTGGTGTTCTTCAGGTTTATGCAAAGGCTTCGGGTCAGAGTATAAATTTGGAGAAATCATCAGTGTTCTTTAGTAGTAGTACCCCTTGTGATAAGAAGGAAGAAATTAAAGAGACTCTGGGGTAAAAGAGGTGGACAGATTTGAGACATATTTGAGGCTACCTACACTTATTGGACATGCAAAGTACCAAACCTTTTCTTTTTTAAAGGATCGGGTGTGGAAAAAATTACAGGGATGGAAAGGCATGCTGTTGTCTAGGGCTGGTACGGAGGTGCTTATCAAAGCAGTAGCTCAATCTATTCCAACTTATACTATGGTTGTTTTCCAACTACCAATAAAATTATGTGAGGAACTAAATTCTATGTGTGCAAGATTTTGGTGGGGACAAGTGGGAAATGAGAGGAAGATTCATTCGAGAAGTTTGGATAAATTAACTGTTGCTAAAAAGAAGGGTGGTATTGGGTTTCGAGGCTTAAGGGCGTTCAACTTTGCTATGCTAGCCAAGCAAGGATGGAGATTGATGCAAGAAAAGGAGTCACTATTTTACAAGTGTTTTTCAGCCCGATACTTTCCTAGATCTCACTTTTTAGATGCTGTGGAGTCGCCTAATTGTTTCTACGTATGGAGAAGTATTGTGACAGCTTTACCCATTTTAAAGGCTGGTTGTTGCTGGCGAGTTAGTGATGGGTCAACCATTAAAATTAAATCTCACAAGTGGATTCCAAACTACCCAACTAATAGGCTTCTTCATTCGGCCAGTGTAGAGGTAGAAGACTAGTTTGTGTCTGAGCTCATTAATAAAGAATTGCACTAGTGGAGAAGAGATTTGATGATTACAATGTTTCACAAGGATGTGGATGCTATATGTAGAATTCCTCTAAGCCGAAGACAGGTTGATGATTCCATATTTTGGTTGCACACTAGGAATGGTGGATATTTTGTGAGGTCTGGATACCGTGTGGCACGAGAGGTTCTTAAGCATGAAAGGTGGGTTGAGTGCTCTAGAGGAAGTGATATACAACAAGTTTGGCAAGCCCTGTGGAAGATGAGAGTTCCCAATAAGTTAAAAATTTTTGGGTGGAGAGTACTTCATGGAATTTTGCCTACACGGGTTAATCTAGAAAAGAAGAAAATTATCCATGACAGAGTTTGCCCAATTTGTACTCGACATCCAGAGACTAAAATTCATGTGCTATTGGAATGTCCTCCTGCTCAGGATGTATGGGCTGGGAGCAAGATCAAACTTCAGAAGTGCAGTCTTGGATACCATGATACGGTTCAGCTATTTAAATACCAGTTAGACAGATTGGACATTGAAGACGTGGAGCTATTTCTGGTGCAAGCTTGGGTTAGTTGGAATCAGAGAAATTTTGTTTTGCATGGAGGGCAGCTCAAGGATCTCAGTTGGTTAAATAAATGTGCTGCAAAATTTTTAGAGGAGTTCAAGCAAGTTCAGGAGCATCTAGCAATTCCAATGGAGCAATCTAATGAGCATGTATGGCGTCCACTTGATCAGTCATGGCTTAAATTAAACTTTGATGCAGCCATATTCAAAGAACATAACTGCTCTGGATTTGGTGCTGTGATCCAGAACAACCAAGGCGAGGTAATGGCTACTATGGTTGCCAAAGGTCCACCGGTTTCAAGTAGTGAGGAAGCTGAGACAATAGCGTGCAGAAAGGCATTAGAATTTGCTGTTGATGCGGGCTTCTCGGAGTTAATAGTGGAAGGAGATAATGTCAACGTTATGCAAGCCATTTCTTCATCAACCAGGAACTTTTCCATGCTTGGAAATGTAATAGCTGATATTCATTGTATTCTCTGTGGTTAGGGAGGGTGTCTATTAGCTGTATTAAAAGAGATGGAAATCGAGTAGCTCATGTATTAGCTAAGTATTCTAAAATGCTAGATGAGGACATGTATTGGATGGAGGAGGTGCCTCAAGTTGCTAAGGAAGCTATGTATCAGGACTCATTTCTCTTGAATATATAAATGATATTTCCCCTTTCAAAAAAAAAAAAAAAATTAAAGTTGAATCAGAATTATAATTATTTTTTAATTTATATATTTATCTTATATTATATTTTATCATTTAGGTATTATTATATTATTATTTGGATATTTATAATTAATTAATGATATACTTGAAATTTGACATGCTTAACTTTTTTCTTTTTTTCTTTTTTTGGCTGAGAGTGAAGTAACATGCTTAACATGAGTATGCATATGATTTCTCATTTGCATATAGCATAGAGTTTTGACTATAAATATATTTAGAGCATTGGGCTCCAACCACCAACAAGAAAATGACATTTGTACATATCACTCCAACTCTTAATTCTTAAGCAATGATATCATCATTTAGCTATTAGTTTGCACAAAACTTTTTAGCATTTCATGATAAATATCTAACTCTCCTGCCAACCCACCGAAACCTCACTATTTTTTGTCTACCTGAGGTCCTTTCCGTTAGTGGTCCATAAGCCACTTCCCACTTGCCGTTAGACTAACATCTTATATGCCCAAATCATAGCAAAAAACGGATCAAACACCCTTTATCCTCAAAACCCCTCATGCAAGCTCACCCATTCAAAACTAAGAAGATTGAGGAAATGAAATTAAACCAAGAGAGAAACTCATAAGCAAGTTTTCAACTTGGATTACCATCTATGATAACTGTAAAGTGGCTCCCTTAGAGAAACCTAGAAGTACACAAGAAAAATAGAGGGACCTACCAGTAGGGTATGCAATCGACAAATGCATAAGCATTAGCAGAAATTCAATTCCAAGACCTAACACTAATCTACCAACCCACATTATCCTGAATACTCTCGAAAAGTAATTTATAAAGATCCTCCCAAAAAAAATTGAAAATTCCAATGGAATCGGCAAGCAAGTTTAAGGAAATGAAGTTTAACTAAAGTGCTCTACTAAGCTACCCAACTTGGTCCATCCTAGCCGTAGTAGTTTTCGGAGCTACTGCACACATTACCATTGTAGCCAAAAATGTCTTAGCTAGTGGAAATTTTTTTTTTTTTCCAAAATCTATGGTTGGAATCTTAATTTTCTTTCAATGCATCAACTTGAGGCCTAGTCTCGTGTTCAGGTTTTGGTTTAGCTTCATTCCAAAAGATCATTTCCTTTCTTATGCACAATACTAACGGAATTAGCATTAGTAGAGATGTTACAATTGCAAATGCAATGTAGCCTTGCCTTGAAAGTACAATCATTGATTGACACTAGTTAATTGCAATGCAACAAAATATAATTACAATCATTGCATAAAGAAATTGCTTCAAGGGTTTAATTTCATTTCCTCGGTCTCCTGGGTTTTGAATGGGTAAGCTCGCGTGAGAGGTTTTGAGGAGAGAGGGTGTTTAATCCATTTTTTGTTATAATTTTGGCATATAAGTTTGTTAGCCTAACGACAAGTGGAGAGTGGGTTATGGACCATTAAAGGAAAGGACTTCAGGTGGGTAAAGTGTCAAAAATAAAATTACAAATAGATAAGTTGAATTTCAAGAAAACAGCAGGTGAAAGTTGTAATTTGCCCTTATGTATAAATATATGTTTGTGTTGGGAATTATGTTCCAAATTCAATAAAGATTTGCAAATAATAAATTATGAGTTGCTACATTTATTTATTTAATTTTTAGCTATATAAGTTTCCATTTATGGAGTATAATTTAAAATTCACACATTAGAGTATTTGAGTTTTAATAGTCACTTGATTTATATGCTAGATTTGCATTTATTCATTGGCATACTTAATAAGCATAATGTATTTTTTATTTATGTGACATATTTTTGCTAAAGTGTCCTACATTTTTTTGTGCATGTGGCAAGTTGGAAACGTTAATGCTTGTTATTGAAGTTCCACTGGTACTCTATATGACACTCTCTTGTCAAAAAAAGAAAATTATTTTTATTTTTATTTCATATACATATGTTTATTAATAAAATTTTTAATCAAATTGCCTTTGAAACAAAAGTTTTTATGTCCATTTCATTGTCTATGAAAACTTCATCTATTATATTCATCATTCACTCTTCTATTTCATTGATTAATCCCATTGACCTTAAAGCCATTGGATGTCATATACAAAATGATCATATGTTTGTGAATACAAAATTAGACTGCATCGAGTAAAGAATGATGAATATAAAAGATGCAATCTAACGCTGTATTCACAAACATATAACCATTATATGGTGGGTGATATTTACATTTTAAGTTATTTTTAGGTTGAAATATATACCAATTGCATTACCCTTGTCATCTTGGATATTGCTTGTGATAAGGTTGTCAAAATTTTAGATGTCTACCATCTTAGATTTATTATGAGTTTGATTTTACTCATTTTTCTCAATTATACATGATAATAAATTTTATACTTATTTTCACTCCCTTTTTGAAGGAGAAGGTTGAACAAATGCTACGTCAATGCGATATAGGCAATATTGTAATCTATTGCAAAATCAATAAAGTATATAGAATGTAGAATGAGAGTGAAAATTTTGAGTAAATACCTTCAAGGAAATGTTTGGAAGTTGGCACGACATCACTATGATAAAACGTCTATCATTCATATAGTATGTAGTTCCAAATATTCAATCAATTGTTTAATTTTGTTCATTAGAGTTAATCGTTTGGTGTTCAGTTTGGTCTGAGAGATGAAAATATAGGAGGATAGAAAATGAAAATGGGGTGAAAAAAATGAAATATAGAAAAAATTTTAGTTTTCCTCATTTGAGTTTGGTTGGAGGGTGTAAAAATGAAGGGATAAAAAATAGAGTTTGTATAAATTTATTCTCATGCTGCTATTACATAAGTTTTTTAATATAAATATTTGATAAAGGAAAAAAAATATTATTTTGGAATAAAATAAGCAAGCCAAACTTCAATAAAGAACCCATAGAAAGGAAGGAAAAAAAAAATAACATTAATTTTAGTTTTGGGGAGGAGAGGAGGTAAATGAGTAAATTTCAGCCATCTTTTCTCCTCTCCCATTTCTAATCTTTGAAAATATATTATCTTTTATTTTTTATGTTCATATAGTGTATATACATATGTTATACATAAAACACTTCATTAAATTGCTTTTGAAATAGATGTTTTTCTGTCCATTTCATTGTAAAGCGTTCAATAATTTAAAGACAAAAGAAAAGATTTTCAAAATTTCAGCAACCCCCAAAAATAATGATAATAATAAAACCTGTTTTTTTAGGAAGAATAATAAAACCTTCAATCCAACTTTAAGGACTAAACCAATAATTTTGCCTTTATAATATGGTTACAAAACTCATTTTTCTCTTCGATTTGTTTAAATGGGTTTGATTCTCATTTTCTTTTTTTTTTTTTTTTTTTTTTTTTTTTTTTTTTTGCTTAAATGGGTTCACATACATTGGGTTCTCTCAATTCCAATGACAAGAGCTCATCTTCCAATAACATAAGCCCATTTAAAGAAAAGGAGAGGGGGAAAAAAAAACTCAAAAAGAAAAACATATTCCCATGTCCTGATTTGGTCAATAGTTTAAAGACCAAAAAAATAAAAAGATCTTCAAAATTTCAAAACCAAAAAAAAAAAAAAAGAAAAACCTTCAATCTAAATTTTAGGACTAAAAATCAATAATTTTGCCTTTATTATATGGTAATTTTTTCATTGGCTTTAACTCTAACTAATGTGTAGCCTTCTGCATATGGATAGATACAATAAAAAATAATCACAATTATACAGTTCAAATTAAAAAAAAAAAATTTAAAATATTCAAATGGTTTTAGACTTTTCAATTTTGTACCCAATAATTCACTTGTCAAAAAAAAATTAAAAACTTAAATTGACACATGGCAAAAAACTAGACTCCAATTGAAAGCCAATTTTGGATCTAATTAAATTTGGACTCTTCAATTTTTACATTCAATAATCTACTTGGCATAAAATTAAAAATTAAGTAAGACGCATGGCATAAAATTGATAATCCAATTAAAATTTAATTAAATTTTCTCTTAATTTTGGCTATATATATACATACATATATATATATATATATATATATATATTACGGATATACTACAGCGGATTTCATACAATGTTTGTCACAATCCTTTTACATTTCTTCTATTCTATAGGGGACCGTTAAAAGAAATTTTATCTCAATTCCAAGCAAACAGAAGTGTAACAACAACAAACAGTGCTTTCTAGGTAAAAATCCTACTCTTGCTCGGGAGACTATAAGACATCTATATTGGGACTGCCCTTTAGCTAAGGAAGTTTGGAACCTCTCTGATATACCTTTTGATAGAAATGGACTCAAATACATGAACTTCAAGGATTTTCTATGGCACTTGATCTTCACACAGCATATGAGTACTGAGCTTATTGAGCTCATGGTCACCATGGCATGGGGTATTTGGTTCAACCGAAACAAAACCAGACTAGGGACTGCCTGCCAATCTTCCTATGAAATCATACACAAAGCCCCTTTTTTGCTTATGGAATACCAACATGCTCATCTTCGACCCCCACAGTTCAAAGATGCCACTGACACTAGATGGGTTCCACTTGCGTTCCCATGGTAAAAAGTGAACATGGATGCTACAGTTTTCTCCGACCTTGGCATGATTGGCATCGGGGTGGTCATTCGATATTGTGAAGGCTTTGTAGTTGCTGCTATGAGCAAACGCCTTCCTCGACCATTAGGCCCATTGGAAGCTGAAGCCAAGGACATTGATGAGGCTGCTCTTTTTGGATGGGGTGTTAGAATCAGAGATATCCTCCTTGAAACTGACTCAAGCACTGCCTGGCATGTTCTTTAAGATCCCACTGCTGCACTGATCTCCATCTCTAATATAATCTTTGGGACCTACCTTAGATTACATGTTTTTTGCACTTTTGAATCCTCGCATGTGAGGAGACAAGCTAATAAGTTAGCATATACTTTGGTAGCTTATGCTAAAGATATTGACTCTTTGGTAACTCAGATAGAGGATTGTCCACCATTCATTGAATCATTAGTAATTCAAGATGCTTTGTTATTTTCTTCAATTTAATGAAACTCACGTATTTCTTTAAAAAAAAAAAAAAAAAAAAACAGTGCTTTCTAACTGACCCGGCACCGGAGGGAATTGAGTTGCTTTTAAACCAAATGGGCACTTAGGTTAAAACTCCTTCACCAGTCAAGTCTGAAGACTCTGAAGCAGCAACAGTAAGCATTGATAAGAAGAAGCCTCACAAGCAAACCCCACTTGCTCCCTTTCTTACTTTCAGATTCCAAACTATATTGCCATGTTATATAGCTTCAATTCTTACTTTAGAATTCGTAAACCTCACAAGTTTATTGATTTCTTACATTTTCATACACGTGTTTGTGGCAATAGTGGTCATTTTAATGGGCAAGAGGTTGGCTATTATTTCCTTGAAAGCCCATTAGCTCGTATTGGACTTGTTGCATATTATTCTTCATTTTTATCAAGAACCGGTTTTGCTAGTACTAAAGGTCAAACTGCTGGGAAAGGTGAAATTGATGAGACTGCTGATGTGTATGGCAAATTTAGGCAAATGGGTTCCTGGGATAATGGGGATCAGCAAGACTCTAGCTTTGACAAATTTGATGAGGTTAAAGAGCTTGAGGGAGTAATTATCACCATTCTTCAAACCACATGGGTTAATAACATTAAGGCTATGTTTGTTTCAACTGAAAATAGATTTAGGAAAATATTTTACACCCTACCGTGTGTTTGGTTGCACATGAAAAATTTGGTCAAACGGAAAACATTTGAGTTAACAGTAAAAAAATCCCTCAGATCCGAAATACAATCGCATGAGTTAGTTTACCTTTAATGCGTTTCCAAAATTCTTCATTCCACACAGTCTGACTCGCCAAGCTCTTCAGCATGCATGCACGCACCAACAAGAGGGAGACAGAGCTCCATCCCACACTCCGATGAGCAGCACTGCCGCTTTCCCCTCCGCACCGGTGATTTTTCGCCCTTTTCTTCTCTTCTCTCACTCAACCTCACTTCCACCCACTTCGAGCTCCAAATGTACTTGATCCACCAAGGCAAAACTCTCCCTCACGCCGGCAAAGTCCATTTCACCTCCAACATCTCCGATCTGTCACTCCCACGTCGCCGGCGAAACACTTCTCTCACACCTACCCTCTACAATACCCGATCCACATCCCTTCAAACCCATCTCTCTTTTCTTCTCTTCTCTCACTCAACCTCACCTCCAAGATCATGCTGCCGAGATCGCACCCTCTAGCATCGCCGAGATCGTCACCCATAACCCACCCATGACCGATCTCTCTCTTTCTCAATCTACCTGTCCCTTCCCCTCAATTTTTGATCACTCTCTCTTCCTCCCTCTCTCAATTTGACCGAATTTTTTGGTTTAAAGAATGGTTGTGTTTTGATTTTTGTTTTTTTAAGTTTATATATATTGAAATTTTATATTATAAAATTTGTTTGTAAGCTGAGAAATTGTAAGAAATTAGTAGGACAATAGCATTTTCAAAATGCAACTAAACACCTGAAAAAGTTTCTAAAACAATTTTCATAATGCAGCCAAACATTTGAAAATATTTTCTTTTCCCAAAAATATTTTCACCTAAAAATATTTTACACTTAGAAAATATTTTATATTGAAACAAATGCAGCCTAAGTTGATAGTACATAGGTGTATCTGAAATAGCCCCAAACCACACGGGTCCTTTTGAATTTTGCCCTTGATTTAATTAAGTAACTTGCGAATCATATATTTTGTGGTTGTCCTGAGGTCACTTATGTGATCTTTTTACATGTAACAAGTATTTTTTTTTTTTTTTTTGGGAGAAACACATGCAACAAGTTATTCTTGTGTTTCGTCAGTTTTTGCTCTAAAGAGGTTCAGAGAACTAAACTTATATGATAGCTCACCAATTTGATTTTTAATATTTGATTTTTTTATAAAAATTTTGTGGGTAAATGTGTGAGAGATAAATGTAATTTCTGGTTAAATTCTTGTTACTTGGAAATTAATCACAGAGATCGTCCTCCTGTCCTCCTTTAAAATATGTTCTCTTATTTTCTGTGTGAATTTAACTGTTTAGTGGATGTTTTGACCTTTTTTACTAAAATTTATTGATGATTATTTTGGTTCGTGTCATTGTTTGTCATCCTCTACATATACTTGCAGTTTTTAAATGAAAAGTTTCCTTGCAGTCCTGCACATAATCCTCTAAATATTGTAAAAACAGATGTATCATGTATTTAGTAATTCTTCTTGTTAAACTGTCCATGATTTTGTGTATTTTTATTTTAAAGTTTTTGCCCTTTAACTGAAGCATGATAATTTATTATGTTGTTCATCACTTGATTATAGTTATCCATGTACTGAGGAAAATTTTTAGAAGAACTAAGTTATATTTCATTAAACAAAGAAGCAGTGCCTTTCGCTTCCCTTGCCTTGTATAAAAATTTGTGTTAGCATAAACAAGAATTAGTATTAACATAAATTTTAATATTGAATGTTTACTTGGTGTATAAAACACTAGCGAACGTTTAGACCCCAAATTTCAAAATAACCAACACAAGCTTAAACTCAAACAAAAAATTTGTGGAATGATAAGTACAAGCAATACCCAAATAAACAAACTACTCTAAACCAAAATTAATTACAACACCGTAGCAATTAAAGGCAAAGAGTAAAGGTTAGAGAGATGCAAACGCAAAGATAATACTAGCACATGTTATCAAAGAGGAAACCAAAGAACTCAGCGAAAAACCTCTCCGCCACCCTCCAAGTGGTAAAATAATCCACTAGAGAATAAATTTGGGATACACGAATAGCAATAGACCCTCCAAGCCTAATTTACCCAATGCACCTAAGCCCTCTAAGCTTCTTGCTCTAACAAGGTTAACTTAACTGTCTTCCCTAGCTTTCTAAATCCCGCAATAAGCTCATTGCATCAAACAAATGAATTGGTCATCTCTGAACTGCTTCCCAAGCACCAAATAACCTCCTCACTGATATGGATATGGTGAGATAAGGATTTGGCTAAAGCTCCTCTCAAGGATATGTCAATGGAGAGAATGAGAGTAGAGGAATTTAAGAATCAAAGGTATAAGATTATGGATGAGTCAATCTTGTTGTTCTCTAGGGTTTCTCTCTCAAAATTTTCTGTAGAAGCTCTCAACATTTCGTGGGTATAAGGGTATATAGTAGGGTATATAAGGAATGTGAAAAGTCATTTTTTCTGTAAAACAGGGAGTTCTAGTGACTCACTTGCAACAAGGACAAGTTGCGAGTTCCAATCGCAAAATAACTGTCCTTTTTGATCTGTAGCGCTCTAGTTGTCGTAACCCTTCAGCTTTCTACATACTTCACACGTGTACCATTTTGGCGAGTCACTCGCAAAATCCAGTCACGAGAATTCTATTGAATGCACAAACACTTGAATTTTTCACACTCTCTTATACACAACCCTTACATGAGTCTCATCTAAATACAGGGAATCTAATTGTTGAATTACAAGCAAATTTGGCATAGAATAAAGCCAACACATGGTTGAATAGATTCAACCTTACAATCTCCCATTTTGGCTATTCCGTGACAAAACCCTAAAACAGATTTTAGACTTAAAATGTGAGTTGGGAACAGTTGCCAAAACTCATTCACACCTAACTCTAGATTATGTGAAGCTCTTGAACCATACGGACAAGTTCTCTTGAAAACAATATCACAAAAAAAGTTCATTGTAAGTAGAAATCTTGAAATGCATACAAAGCAAGCACAATGCAATCAAGCAATAATGAATATGACAATTAAGCATGACTTGACCAAACAAGAACAGTCACTACAAATAGTGACCACAATGAACATTCACATGGTGAATGAACATCTACACATGCAAGCTAATAAGCTCAATGCAAAGTATCTTTTGCATGTTCAACACTAATTGATGCAAGAACACTAAGGTAATTGCATCAAGGATACAAAATCCAACAATGGCACAAGAGTACTAAAGAGAATGTAAAACATAATCTAAAAGTACTAAATAGCTATATAAGCAATGGTACAATACAAATATTGTCACGTACACAACATAAGCCATGAAATATGAACATAGACTAGAAATAGAATCAAAAAGAAAATTTAAAGGCTTAAGTAAATGTAAAGGCTTGATGTAGGTTGTTTTTCTTGCTCTTCATTGCATTGCTCCATTGCTCCCCCTTTGATCTAGCTCTTTCTCCCCCTATCATTACACTCCTCCTGTCATGAACCATCTCCCCCTTTTTTTGTCAAGGAATAGCTAGTCTTCATCTGCTTCTAGCTTCCTCTGAATTTGGTCTAATTGAGTTTGGAGAGATGTGAACTTTGTATCAAACCGGTTATGTTAAGAGTGCATGATAGATGCGAGGTTGGACAGCTTGGTGTTAATGTCTTGCACGGATGCCATTATGTTTTTCAACTTCTGACCATAGGGATGTGAACTACAGCTTGAACCACCATGAGGAGCATGACTCTCTAGCTTGACGTTCTTATGGTTGTGGCCTATGATAGCATTGAAAGGGAGAATGTTGATTGGGCTTTGCATAGGATGAGGGTACTCATCTTCCATTGGGTGAACGCCTTTGAGCTTCAAAATTTTTGAAATAAGGCAACAAAAAGGAAGGCAATTCCTTGAGGCCGTTCTCTCACCAGTCTCGCTCAAAATGTGGAAGATATATGAATAAATATCAATTTCTTCATCAATGATCAAGACATGAAGAAATAAAGCCCGACCAAGATTCAAGTACCCAGTGATTGAGAGAGGATAGAGATTGTGGAACATGATTGTTGTGAGCAACCTTAATTCAGGAAATAGTGATGATACATCGATTGATTTCCCATTTGAAGATATTTCCAAGTTCTTTCCAAGAGCATCGCAAAGCATGTCAACATTTGGTTCCAACTCATCATACACCGATGGTTTGACAAACATAGGGCGGTTGATGTTCAAAATGATGGCAAGATAGGAAGGTGTAATCGTGAAGTCCTTTTCTCTTACCCAACATTTCAGCTCGTCCCCATCAAGGATGGCATTTGTATAAAATTCCTTCACCATCTCTTTATAAGGATCTTCAAGATTGGATAGAAGCTAGTTCCAATCTTTAGTTGCAAACCATCTCAGAATGCTTGTATCGAGAAGAGACCCTTTCTCCACAACCCTTTCAATCAACACGGGGGCACCCTTAAAGTGATTCAGATATGCTTGATATGTAGTATATGATCTAAAGCGGGTGACGTCATAAACTCCAATCAAAGATCTAGCCTTCTTCGACTTAGGGGAGAAGCTGTCGAGATCAAGCATTGATTCTTTACCCTTGCTACTACCTCCTTTCACAACTTACTTCTTGAAGGGAGACATCTTTAAGCAAAGATCATGTAATAACAAAGAGCAAGATGAAAAACAAATGGCAACAAACTTGATTAGCAACAAGTTAGTACCAAGACCTAAAGTTTGAATTAAAACACTAAAAAATAAAATTTAAAGAGTAATTCAAAAGCAAATGACATGTGTATATGCTAATCATCACAACATGATAAAATCATTGGCATTATTCACTCAACAAGTCAAAGTGTGTGTGTGTGTGTGTGTGTGTGTGTGTGTGTGTGTGTGTGTGTGTGTGTGTGTGTGTGCATCATATACATAAGTGTGTATCTAGGGCAAAGTGTGAAAACACATAATCAATAGATGTTTCATAATCAATTGATGTTTCAAAATCAAGGAAACATGATTATCCCCACAATCTTTGTACTCAATGGAGTCCAAAGAAACACACAAAAACATCTATGAGACATTTTATCATGAACATGGTATGCACAACACAACACAAATCATAGCATAATGTATGAGCATGAAGTAAAAACATGTAACACTAACAGTATACTATCAAACCCAACAAAACTTATATATCAAACTCATCAAAACATCAAAAAAGCCATATTCAACAACCACATTTCAATATCACAACATAAACACAAAATCCAAGAAAACTAGGGCTAGAAACTTGAAATGCAGTGAAAATAAGAGAAAATGCATACCTTTTCTTGAAGATTGATGAAGGATTGAAGAAGAAAATGGAGGTTTTAGGAGAGGGAGGGGTGGAGAAGACAAAGGGTGTGCACGTGATGTGAGAAAAAATTGAAAAGTTTTTGAAAACTGACTGAGATTTAACCCTATTTGTCTAAAACACGCAAGTTTTGCGACTCATATGACCTACAAGCAAGTCGCCAAAATGAGTCACCAAAAACCCTTGAACAAAATTTCGAAAATTTTGTCTAAGTCTTTTTCACGACTGGGACATCCACTCACCAGTGAGACGGGAAAGCTTCTATGTAAGCTTGCAACTAGGGCTTTCACACGTGACTAAGTCACGACAATGACCAAAACCCAGAAATTTTGAAAATTTTTCTAAGTATTTTTCACAACTAGGGTTTTTACTCGCCAAGGAGTCGCGAAACCTTCTAAGTAACCTCGTGACTGGCATGACTTTCAAGTGAGTTGCCAAAAAACAGAGTTGTAAAATTTTTGAATTTTCCAAAAAATTTTCAAAACAAAAACACTTTCCAAAAACAGCTAAAATACTCAAAAATCTTTTTTGTGTTTGATCAACATATGATTGAGTATGTATACACATTTAATCAAGTACAATCACACAATTGAATAAAGCATTCATTAAACATAAACATGTGTGATGTGTGTGGGTATCAAATGTGAGATAGTCCTTAGCCTAATATGAAGTTTCAATGATCAATTCAACCAAGATATACACAATTAACACTAAGTAAAGTGACTAATCTCAATTATAGAAATGAGCATATATGACTTCCCACAAAACTTGATTACATAACTTTGAAGCATTTCTTTTGACTTCATACAATTCACAACATTTGATCATTGAAGAACAATACATCTCATTTTGAGATCGAAGCTTGAAATTTTTGATATTTCAATTTTAAGAGCAAGCCTTTGGCTTTTGGGCACCATACATTTTCATTACGAACCGCTTTCCTATTTTCCTAGTCAAATACTAGTATGTGCAACGGCTTTCGCAGCTCATTATCTCTTTTCGGGAGTTGATATTAGTTGAGCTATAAACAAAAACATAAAAGAGTGGGAAGATATATAGACACAAGTCTATACATGTCTCAAGATCAACAAAACTATTGGTTAATCATTCATGAGAAGTTTGAAGATCTATTTACAACAAGCTACTCATAAATGCACAAAACCATTTGTACGGAGATACAAGGCTAAACATGCGTGTGACAAAACACAATAATGCCGATCAAACTTTTTGGATTTTCTACTTTTTATGTGTTTTTGGATTTTTTTGACACAAAATAAATAAAGATTAGTCAAAAGGAGACAAATATTCAAAGCTTTTAAACAACAAAAACTATAGAAACGTGCTAGAATGAAAACATAAGCAAACAATCAACAATGTCACAACATATTGAAAGAATTGATGCATGGACATGTTCTAATGCTTATACATGAGTACCTTTCTTTATCCACACAACACATGCGTTTAGGGCAATATCCTTAGAGGATTGGGTACTTAAGTTGTGATTCTCTAACCTTAGGGTGAAGTTTTCCAAACAAGAAGTGATGGGGTCTATCATCTTCATCACATCACTAATACCAAGAGACTTCTTGCCCTTTTGATTGCTTTTGGTTCCCCTTTCCCTTTCCTTGTCCTCTTGGCCTTTGAGAACCCACATTCTTCAATGCATGAATCTTGTGGAATTTTGTCCAAGTATGCCTTCGGACTCCACAATGGTGGCAAAACTATTAGGTTTGAAGACCTCTTTGTGACTTCGAAAGAGACTTCCCTTTTGCCTTAGGTTTGGCCACAAATGGATTTGGAGGCTTTTTCACAACCTTTTGAGCAATCACATTTGGCTTCTTCTCAACCTTCACATTCTCAAGAATTGGAGTTGGTACCATTGGTTCCTTGGCTTTAACAAATTTCATCTCCTTAGACACATTGGCACTTGAGCTACTTTTACCGGTGTAGCCACTTCTATTGGAAGAGGGCTTTTGATAAGCAAGCATCTCATCAAGTTTCTTTGAAACAACTCGCTCCACTTTTGCATTAGCTTGAATGACCTTAAGCTCAAGAAACTTGATCCGAGAGTAGGCATTCATTAGCTCTTCATTCATCGCCTTAACTTTGCATTTTGTCTCTTTATACCTTACAAGTATGCTCATGTAATCCTATTCAGCTTTCTTCATTTTCATAATGGCTGCCTTAGCCACTCTAGCATACTCTCCGGTCTTCTCAAGAAGAGAATTATAGGATTCTTGCAATCCCTTTGCTCCTTCATAGATGCATTCTTTATCTTCAACATCGGATTCCTCCCCAACCCCCATAGACTCCACACGGGTGTGATAGCCATAAATGCAGAGTAGTTTCCTCCGCTATCACAACTTTTTTCTGAATCCAAATTGGAGCTATCTGAGTCACTAAGGGTAGTAGCAAAGACTTTACCCTTTACCTTCAAATAAGTAGGGCATTCTTTCTTCACATGGCCATGCCCTTTGCACTCATAGCATGTGACCACTTGAGATGGAGAAGAATCTTTGGAATCCTCCTTCTTGAAGTCTTTCTTATCCTTCTTGAAATTTGAGAATTTCCCCTTCTCAAAAGATTTCCCATCCTTCTTGAATTTTAAGAATTTATGAAAGTTCTTTGCAAGGTACGCCACTTTCTTTTCAACCTCATCCTCATCCTCATCTGAGGAGTCTTAAGCTTCCACTCTTTCATTGATTGTCTTAAGAGTAAGAGATTTACTCTTTCTTTGTGAAGGTAAAGATAGCTCATAAGTTTGCAGAGAACCTATGAGTTCTTGAATCTTAATCTCATCAAGGTCTTTGCTCTCTTCGATGGCGTTGACCTTGGCATTGAAGCTCTTCGACAATGATCGAAGGATCTGCCTAACAACCTTGGAGTCCTCCGTCTTTTCACCTAAGTTGAATTTGCCAATCATCACTTCATTCAACTTCCCATAGAAGGAGTTGAACAACTCATCTTCACTCATCTTTAGTTCTACGAAGCAAGTGGTGAGCATGTGTAACTTGGCGTCTTTCACCTTCTTGGTGCCTTCATATGTGGTCTCCAAAATTTCCCATGCCTCCTTGGCGATTGTAACATTTCAAAATCCTATGGAATTCATTGGGTGAGACACCACAAAATATAGCATTTAAAACTTTGCTACTAGCATTGGCAGTTGCAAGGGCTGCCTTATCCCAAGTAAATTTGGTAGCCTCTAGCCTAGTCCATCCATTCTCAACCACGTCCCATGCACTCTCGTCAATAGAGCACAAGAATGCATGCATACGCATTTTCAAAAAGGGGCAATTGCTCCCATCAAAGAAGGGAGGTGCATTTAGGGATTGAGACCTATTGATTGAATGTTCACTTGCTGTATAAAACACTAGTGAATATTTAGACCCCCAATATAAATATAACCAATATAAGCTTATACTCAAACAATAAATGTATGGAATGATAAGGACAAGCAATACCCAAATAAACAAACTACTCTAAACCAAAATTAATCACAACACCCCAGCAATTAAAGGCAAAGAGTAAGGTTTAGATAGATGCAAACACAAAGATAACACTGGCATGTGTTAACAAAAAGAAAACCGAAGAACTCGGCAAAAAACCTCTCCGCCGCTCTCCAAGTGGCAAAATGATCCACTAGAGAATAAAGTTGGGATACACGAATAACAATAGACCCTCCAAGCCTAATCTACCCAATGCACCTAAGCCCTTCAAGCTTCTTGCTCCAAAAAGGTTAAGCCTAATCATGTCTTCCCTAGCTTTTCGGATCCCGCAATAAACCCATTGCATCAACCAAATGAATTGGTCCCAAGCACCAAACAACTTCCTCACTGATATAGGTATGGTGAAATATGAATTTGGCTAAAGCTCTTCTCAAGGGTTTGTCAATGGAAAGGATGAGAGTAGAGGAATTTGAGAATCAAAGGTATAAGATTGTGGATGAGTCAATCTTGTTGTTCTCTAGGGTTTCTAACTCAAAATTCTCTTTAGAAGCTCTCAACATTTCATAGGTATAAGGGTATTTATAGTAGGGTACATGAAGAATGTGGAAAGTCATTTTTTCTACAAATTAGGAAGTTTTGGCGACTCACTCGCGAGTGGGACAAGTCACGAGTTCCAATTGCGAAATAATTGATTGGCCAAACTGTACTTTTTGTCCTGTAGCACTCCAGCTGTCGTGACCCTTCAACTTCCTACATACTTCACACGTGTGGGATTTTGGCGAGTCATCAGTCACGAGTCACTCACGAAATCTAGCCACAAGAATCCTCTTGAATGCACACACGCTTGAATTCTTCACACAGCTCTTACACAATTTCCACCTAAATACAAGGTATCTAATTGTTGAATCACAAGAAAATTTGGCACGGAATAAAGCCAACACATGATTGAATAAATTAAACCTTACAAATATAAAGGTTAGATATAATATGGTCATCATGATCATTACCTTTTCTCTCTCTCTCTCTCTAGGAAATAGTGCTAAAGTAGAATTCATTCACGTATGGAGAAATGTATAGAAACCCATAAACATTTCAATTTGGTTTTTGTTGACTCAGAGCAAAACGTGTAATAGTTATATAAAGAGGTTATGTAGTTGGTTTTTTTTTTTGGCGAAAAGGTGTTCCTCTAAAGTTTATAAAAGTGATTAAGGATATGTATGAAGGAGAGGTAATTACTATAAGAACAAGTGGGGGCATTACAAGTAAGTATCCTATCACAATATTTTTTCATTAAGGATTAAATTTAACACATCTTTTTGCACTTGATATGGATGAACTTATTATACCAATTCAAGATGAAGTCCATATGCTTCTTTTAGACGATATAGTTTTAGTTGATGCTGCAAAATGTAAAGGCTTTATGTTACATAAATCTAAAATAGAGTATATGGAGCATATGTTTGGTAAAAGGAGAAATAAAATTGGAGTTGTAAAACTTGATGGTCAAGCGATATGAAAAAGTGAGTGTTTTCGATATCTTGAATCACTAATTTATAAGAATTGAGAAATAAAAAAGGGTGTAAATCATAGGATAAGAGTATGGTAGATGAAGAGGAGAAGTGCATCAAGAGTAGTTAAGTGTGAGAACTTATCATGAAAATGGATTTTAGAATGATTAAATAAATGAGCTTGCTAACCTCCAAGCCTTTAATGACTTTTGCATCTTGTAAAGTTATGCTTTACAACTATGTTTTGTATTAGTTTTATTCCACGACAAAAAGTGTTATAATTTCGTTAATTTTGTTCCTTGTATTTTGTGGGATTTTATTATATTAGGTTTAGTATTAAGTTGGTGAAGAATCAAGCATGAATCAAAGATCAGTGTAGTTTTGCAACTAGCTCGCAAGAAGTTTTCGAGAAGAGTTCCCGTGAAAAAGGCATGTGAGAAGCACATGCTGGAAGCTAAAGAGTCAAATGCCAGACTGCACTTTGTGAGTACTTCGCGAGACAGGCCATCTCGCGAGGTACCCGCAAAACTCTCTGTTTGGAGGATTTTAAGTGTGACTTTCTTACCCTTCACCCATACTATATATACCATCATTACCCACAAAAGTAAAGGAGGATATTTAGAGAGAAAAACCCTAGATAGGTTTTCTACAACACAACACACCCACCTTTTAAAGAGAGAGCTACTCATCCTTAGTGAGAAATCATTGTAGCCTCTTCTCATTCCCTTTCCCATTGTCATACCTTGAGAGGAGATTTATACCCAAACACAACCCACACATTTTTAGAGTGTAGAGAGTGTTTTGGAGATTAAAAAGCTTAAAGGATTTGCCAAAAGAAGCCGATGAGGCTTGACAGATACAATCAAGCGTATTGTGAGATTCGGAAAGCTAGTGAAGACAAGATTTCAAGAAATTCGTTGGTAGTAAGAGCTTGGAAGGCTCAAGTGCATTAGGTAGACTAGGCTTGGAGGGTCATTTGTTATTCGTGTACTCCAACTTATTCACTAGCGGATCGATATCGACTTGGCGGGTCACGAAAAGGTTTTTCACCGAGTTCTTCGGTTTCCTCTTCGATAACACGTCTTAGTGTTATCGTGTGTTTGCGTCTTTCTTCCTTTACTATTTAAACTTTATTTTTATTGTTGCTTGCTTGCTTATGGCTTAGAAAGTAGATCTGGTTATTGCGCTTTATTTACTCTTGTTCCACACTTAAATAAGTTAGAGTAAAAGAAATTAAGCCGTAATTTTTAATTGGGGGTCTGAACAAGCTCTTGGGTTTTAGCACAAATTCGAGCTTTCAATTGGTATCAAAGCGGGTACACTTGTATTGATTTAATTATCTTATTGTGATCCTTGACCCTTTGTGTTTTTTGTCATGGATAGTACTTTGTATGCTTCTATGAATGTTTTGGATGATGTTGATTGTAGCATGCCATGTGTTTGTGAAAATGCCTATATGAGTGTTTATCCTCATGATTGTGATGACATGTTACATGAATCTATGGGTGTTGTTAAAATTCAAATATCAAACTCTTGAAGAAAAAGGCTAAAAATTTCCATTAGAATTTAAGCAAGTTTATTTGTGAAAATGATGATTTGATTGCTAAGCTTAATGAATCCAACAAATTGGTTGAAAAGTATAAGAAACTTGCTAAAAATTCTTGTGAAAATTTTAAAGAGTTTGAATGTTTGAATATGAATTTGGATGCTAAACTTGTTTTGTCTAACAAACTTGTTGATAATCTTAAATGTGAAAATGAATCTTTTAAGATGCATGCCAAGTGTTTGATTGCTGAATCTATTGCTAAAATAGAAGAAAATCTTTCTCGCTATCATGTTATGTTACCCAATTTTGTGCCTATTGTGGGTTCTACCTCTAAAGAAAAATTGGTGCACATTTCTCCACACAAAAGAAACCAAAAAGTGGAGAGAAAGGCTCTTAAGCCTAAGCTTTCGTTTAGGTCTCATCCTAGGGATTTGAGTGGATCTAAGTTTGTTCCTACTTGCCACCATTGCAGTGTAATCGGTCACATATAACCCCAATGTTCTATGTTGAAGAGAGAACAAAACCATGTTGCTGGATTCCTCCCAAAAAGGCCTAGTGAACATAAACACGTTGTTTGTCACCATTGTGGTGTTTTTGTTCATCAAAGATCTCATTGCTCTAAGTTTCAAGTTCTTAAAAGAATCAAAAGAAAAGAGAAACTTAAGCTTCTTGGAAGTTGTGCTTTGCAAGCTAAACCGAATTTGATTGAAAGTGGTAAGCTGTTGAAGCATGTGGTTAATGCTCTTACCTACTTGTCTATGTACATCTCTAGTTCTCATTCTTTCAACCCTTGTCTCACTTCTCATGAGACACTTATTCCAAATAATTGTTCCGTTCGGATGAAGAAGGGTTCCTATAGTTGAGCTTATGCTCTTTTAGTCCTTGATCTATTTCTTTTGTTTTTTGTAAGACCCTTCATGCATTAGATACTTCATTATCATGCATTTGTGCATCATGCATCTCTTTATATGCATTGTTTTTGTTTTTGTTTTTGATCTTACCTTTATGTCTTTGTTTTGTGTGTGTAAAAATCCAAAGCCACATAAAAAGTGAAAAACTCAAAAATTTTGATCGTATATGTTTGAGCACATATCACATATGGGTTTGGTCTAGTACCTTTGTACTAATGGGCAGTGTATTTACAAGCTTAGTTTGTTATGCATGCACATTTTTTTAAGAGTGAGTAACATCTAGAAATCTATATTTGATTGTTGTAAATAGATCTTCAAGCTTATCATGAATGATTAGTTAATAGTCATGTTTGATCTTGATACATGCGTAGACTTGAGCCTATATATCTCCTCACATTTATTTTATGTCAAAAGCACTACAAACTTCAATCTCTAAAAGAGAAAGAGCTAAAAAAGCCTTACTTCAAAAACTCGTTTGACTAGGAAAAGGTAGAGCAAAAATGTATTCATTTGTATGATGCCAAAGCCAAAGGCTTATTCTTCAAAGAAATATAAAAAATTTCATGGCATTGCTTCTCAAAATTTAAGTTGTATTGATCATAAGTATGAAAAATGGAAGCCAAATAACAATCTTTCACTCAAATGTAAACACTTTAGTGGGGGGGGGGGGTCGTATATGTTCATTTCTACTAGTAAGATAGGTCACTTGACTTCATGCTATTTGTATATGACTTGATTGAATTGATCATTGAAGCTTCATACTAGACTATGGATTAGTTCATACTTGATTCACACACATAGCACACAAGTCTAATGTTCAATGAATGCCTATTTCATTTATGTGATTGTACATGTTCAAATGTGATGTATGTGTGCTCAACCATATGTGAATCAAACCAAAAATATTTTTGATCGTTTTATTTGCATTTGGAAGTGTTTTTCATCACTCTTTGTTTCTAGGTTTTGTACCTACTTTGTTTCTCAATGTTTCAAGCTTGTTTTTATGTCGAAAAATAGGGGTCAGAGTCTTTTGCGTGTCTTTTGCAAGTAGTTCGCAACTTGGCTGAGAGTCGTGAAGTTGAAAAATACATTTTAAGCATTTTTGGTCACCAGACAGAGACTTTCGCAAGTAACTTGCGAGAAGGGCTATCCCGCAAAATTTCCAGCTACCTACGAAAATTCCTGATCAACTATTTTATGGGTATTTTGTGAGTTTTGGTCAAAAAACTCCTCATATGACTCTATGTTGACTTCATCCTCTCCAAACCCTCTTTTTCAAATATTCAACATTAAAACCTAACTAATTTCAATTGTTTTACATTCCATAAACATCTCTAAAGTAATTTTTAACACTTTTGATTGACTTTTATCCTAAAATTATGTTTTTGGAATTTTATGTTCATAGTTGGGATTTTCTCAAATGGGGGTTGGAAAACTTAATTTTTGTCAATCTTTTTTATTGGGTTTTGTTTTAAATGATGATTTGCTTTGAACGTTGGCCCCTTGTGGCAAAAATAACATGTATTTAAGGACATATTTTCATATGTTCATGCATTGTTTAACATATATGTGTAGTGTGTGCACTCTAAGTGTTTGATAAAATTCTTCTATGGAATTTTTTCACTCTTTTAGACTTTGATGACTACCAATTTTCGGGGATCGCCATAATTATTTATGTTTATCATGTTTTGATCATTGGTTGTGTGTTTTACATACTTTGCCTTATGAGTGCTTGCTCGTGCATTAGTCATGCATCTCACAATGCACACTAGATGCACCATTGATACACACACTCTATCATTTGACATGTTTTGCATTCACTCATGCTAATTAAGTCTTTTATACCTTTTAGCACATATAACATGTTCTTGTGTCTATGTCATGTCTTGGTCTATATCTTGTCCCATTATCCTTAGCATGTCATGTTTACTTTATACTTTGTAGCATTTTTTTTAAGGTGTTTTTGTCTTCTATTTGAGTTTCATTTTCTTATTCATCTTTCACCCCTCATGCATCTTATCCTTGTACTTATCTTTTTTTCTTTCCCTTCTCCCTCTTAATACATTTTTCTATTCGTGACAAAAATGGGGAGAGTATACTAGAAAGTATACAAGTGTATCGTCATTTCTATATGACTCATGTGCACATTCTCAAGGGGAGAAATTTCATCTTGTGCACATTCGTAGAGGGAGAAAGCCATAGGGTAGATGCATATGCCAAGAGGAAGAAGACATTTCTTTTCAAGAAAACCTTGCTTTTTTTGTTTTATTCTTTGTTTGTTTTCTTGTTTTGTTTTATGGTGCTTTGAGTTATGTTTAGTATCTATGTTTGTTTGCTCTCATCGCATCGTGTTTATGTGTTGGACATGCTTACATCTTTATGCCATTATGCTTCTTTGGTTGCATGTTCGAATGATCATTTGCTTTGCCATATGATCATTGTAGTCATTTCTATATGACTGTCATGTGTTTGATCAAGTTGCTCATATGTCTCACATCATGTTTACTTGATCGCATATTTACTTGTTCTTGTATTACTTGCTTTACCTTGAGGGTTTAATGTGTTTTGGACAAGTGTTTCAGAATACAAGTATTTTGATCCAAGTTCATCATAGGTTTTAGATTTAGGTGTGAGTGAGTTTTGTCGTTGTTCCTAAACTCACGTTTAAGTCTAGAGTCTATTATAGGGTGTTTTATCACGGAATAGGCAAAAGGGGAGATTGTAAAGTTGTGATTTACAACTAAGTTTTATATTGGCTTTATTCCATAACAAAAAATGTTGTAATTGCATTAATTTTGTTCCTTGTATTTTTTGGGATTTTATTGTATTGGATTTAATATTAAGTTGGTGAAGAATCGAGCATAAATTGAAGATCAGTGCAGTTTCATAAATAGCTCGCAAGAAGTTCGCGAGAAGAGTTCCTACAAAAAGGGCACAAGAAAAACACATGCTAGAAGCTGAAGAGTTAAGTGTCAGGCTGCATCTCGCGAGATAGGCTATCTCGTGAGGTATCCACAAAACTCTCTGCTTTGAGGATTTTAAGTGTGACTTTCTTACCCTTCACCCATACTATATATACTCACATTACCCACAAAAGTAAAGGAGACTACTCAAAGAGAAAAACCCTAGATAGGTTTTCTTCAACACAACACACCCACCTTTTAAAGAGAGAGCTACTCATCCTTAGTAAGAAATCATTGTAACCTCTTCTCCTTCTTCTTCCATTGTCACACCTTAAGTGGAGATTTGAACCCAAACACAACCCGCACCTTTTCAGAGTGTAGAGAGTATTTTGGAGTTTGGGAAGTTTTAGGGATTTGCCAAAAGAAGTCAATGAGGCTTGGCAGATGCAATCGGGCGTATTGCAAGATCTGGAAAGCTAGTGAAGACAAGACTCCCAAAAGTTCGTTGGTAACAGGAGCTTAGAGGACTCAAGTACATTGGGTAGACCAGATTTGCAGGGTCGTTTGTTATTCGTGTACTCCAACTTATTCACTAGTGGATCGATTTTGACTTGGAGGGTCGCAGAGAGGTTTTTCGTCAAGTTCTATAGTTTCCTCTTTGATAACACGTCTTGGTGTTATCTTGTGTTTGCATCTCTCTTTCCCTACTCTTTAAGCTTTATTCTTATTTTTGCTTGCTTGCTTGTAGCTTAAAGAGTAGATCTAATGATTGCGCTTTATTTACTCTTATTCTATATTTAGATAAGTTAGAGTAAAAGCAATTAAACCATAATTTTTAATTGAGGGTCTCAACAAGTTCTTGAGTTTTAGCACAATTACGAGCTTTCACATCTCATAGGAGGAGAAAAAAGTTGCTAACCGGTTTTGCAGAAACGCCGCTGACTATGGTAGTGTTCAACAATAATCTTCATTGCATGATCCAGCGGTAAACTTTGCTACTTGGTTGAATATTTTTGTTGTGCAGAGACTTGCAAAACTATCCATGCCTTTATGGCATCAAATGATCTACTCTTAGAATTCTTAAGTTACTCCGTTAAACTAGCATATGGTGGTGGACTGCTAACTCTTCTTTGTTGGGTCATTCTTCATTCTTTCATGTTGTGCCTTTCTTGCTCCTACATAATTTAATTCCGGCCTCATAGGGAACAAGGACTCTTCTTTCTTGGAACCTCTTTTGCTTTGTTGCCTTGTGCCTTTCTTGTTTCTAAATAATATATTGATTGTTCTGTCAAGACCTCATTGATTTTTCTCTTTTCCTTTTATGCTTCTTTCCAATGAGTCCAATCTTGTACATTTTTTGTTATACACTTGCTATTGGGATTTTATACCCGTTCAAGTTTTGTTTGCACTCATTATTGGACCTTTATATACAGTTAGCGCCCATTATCAGGCCGTAATTATAGTTTGTACCATTAATAGGACATGCTTACTATTTGCGCCCATTATCGAGCCATTGTAACCACCTCAATGATTGCCCCTTTTTCATTGTTATTGCGGAACTTTCTTCACTTTATACTACTATATGGAGTTACTATTGAGTTACTGTGAAAGACTTTTGAGGTCAACTGCATAGTAAGCTTTTGCTCCCAACATGTGAGGCATTTGCTTTTTCGTGGGGCTCATACATTCTTTATTAGGAAGTATTTAAATGCTATGGATCTGTGAGTTGTTTTTCTGCAATTCTTTGTTTCCTTGGAATGAGGACAGAAGTATCTAGATGATTGCTTAGAGTATGTGGAGAAAATGCATCTTGACTCCTTAGTGGAGTCAAGATATGTTGTGGGCCCTTCTTTAACCAATACAAGTGTCGAGCTTTGATACATTGGCTGTTAGACCCGAGGATGTTTAGGAAGTTGACTCTGGAACTCATGCCAACTGGTCACCCTTTGGCACATTATGGCTACGCTTTTCTATAAGCAATAAAATATCATTGTAAGTGTTTGAATGTTGTAAAATTATTTTTTTTTATTCTTATAAAATGATAATGATTTATAATATTCAAAATAAAAAGGAAATTAAAAAATAGAATATTTAATACTTATCTTTTATTGTGAACTACTTTTTGCTACAGAGTTCCACTACTTAGTTCCTGGTGAACGATGTCACGGTAGTTCCTCTATAGAATTTTGATATGGTACTGTTCTGAGATTCTTTACCGATTCCTAAGGAGTGATGTTACGGTGGGTCCTCCACAAAACTCTGGTGCGGTATCGTTTTAACATTCTGTAGTAGTTCCTTAGGAGTGATGTTATGGTTCTTCCACTTGGTTCCTCCGTGGAACATCGATATGGTACTATTTGACATTCTTTAGCGGTTCCTCTAGAATGATGTCATGGTAGTTCTTCTGCGGTGGTTCCTCGGTAACAATGTTGTGGTATGGTACCATTGTGATATTCTTCCAAAGAACTCATATTGTAAAACATTTAAGTTAGCTAGACCACAAACTTAGTTTATAGAAAACTTCTACTAAAGCACCAAGAAAATGTAAAATATAACAATATGCAAAGGAAGAGGAGAGTTTATTTGAATGGGAGAGAGTGAGATATGATCTATGCATGCTTTTATTGAAGGTTTTTTAGAGGCTAAGTGATATTTTAGAAAATCTGAAGGAGGTAGGATAGAGTCATCTTCTTTTTGGGCTCTCCTGTTTGTTCCTTGTTCTTCCTCCCCCTTTTGTTAAGATTTGGAGTTCTTACCTTAGTTTGCCAATTATAATATGAAAATAGTATATGGCTTTAGCTACAAAGGAAAGATGTCTTATTGGAAAGTCAAAGGAGTAGGTGGGGTATTTAATGCAATGGATGACAACTTGATTAATAGAAGAATGAGAAGGAATTGTGAGGAGATGTCAAGCATACGGTGGAACTGAGTCAAACCATTGGTTCATGTATTCCAAGCAAACACATTAACCAAGGGAAAAACTACAAGTTCTATATGTGAGTTTTTTCATACTCATTTATGAGTTTTCACACTATTTGTGGGTCTTCTCATTTTTTCCTTTCCATGGGATTGCTTGCTTTTTTGCTGGGCTTTCTAGAGATCCCTTTCGAGGACTATTTCTTTTGTACCATGTACTAAGTCACACTCACCTTATACAAGGCTTTTTTTTTTTTTTTTCTTTAATTGTTGGGCTTTTGCCTACTCTTTGTGATCCTTCAACCTCTTTTGCAAGAGTGTTTTTGTGGAACCATTGGTCATTTGGCTTCCATAAGGCACATGACCTAGTCCCTTAGTTGGGCTTACTTTTGTGATTTTTTAGGGTATCAACACACTATAATTAGCACACCTCGATCATGGGGGAGTCAAACCTCTACAATACATATAGGGCATGTCATTATCATTATCCTTAGGCCCATCTCAATTAGTATTCTTCCAAAGACAACAGACCCAGGAATTAAGCAACAATAATAGTAAAAAACTCATGGTGTAGAAAAAATCATCGACTGTTTCCTTCCAAGTATCTTGTTCAACCAAATACCTAACAAAGCACCAAACATGGCTCCCCCTACCACAATGAATACGATCACTTTTTGAAGCCATTGATGCTTGTAAATGGCTAAAAAATCTTGACGCATGTAGAATAATACTCATGAGATTACACAAGTAATCAAGAAATACGTGTAATCTATAAGCATAAGATTACATCAACAATAATAAAATATATTTAAACATATGTTCGAATCCAAATCAATTTTTCTCAACTCTACTCCTTATCATTTTTTTGTCTATCATATGGGAAATGAGGAAGTTTAAGAATCAAATTTTGTTATGGAAATAGTGTTTACTTTCTAGATATTATGAGAATTACTACTAAATTCAATGAGTTCAAATTAAAGTAAAAAAGAAAAGGGAAGGTAAAGTTAAAGAAAAATATTGTTATTTATATGTTTATTAACATGTACATGGTAAATGAAGACATTTACTCCAAAGTTGAGGGCTTGAGTTTGATGGCATCTCTTCCTCTATTTTATGAGCTATTGTGACTAATTCAATATTGCCAATATTCTCTTTATGTGGACCTTCTATGGATAGTCTAAATGATCAAAAAACTGGAACATTCCTCTAATCTTGCTCCATTAGTTTTAGAAATACGTAAACGATTATAAATAAATAAATAAAAGATATCACATTGTTAGCATTGAACATATTTCATCACCAATTGTGCCTAAAGCACGCGAATAGTAAATGTTTCTATCCAAATGATGAGTGCACTCATGCCTCCACCTAGGACCTTATACTTGTTGTCTAGTACTCATAGCTAATAATCCACAAAACGGTTTGTATCCTGTATAGAGTGATTCTCACATTATACAAGGCTTCTTTTTTTCCTTTCATTGTTAGATTCTTGCCTAATATTTGAGTAGTTTTCTTCCTCTTTTGCAAGAGTGTTTTAAGGGAACAATTGGTTATTTAGATTCAGTAACAGCTCGATCATGGGAGAGTAAGATCTTTACAATACAAATAGGGCAGGTGACAGTCATTATCCTCAGGCGCATCTCAATTAGTAGTATTTTTCCAAAGGTAACATACCCAATTGAGCAACGATAATAGTAAAACACTCATGGTGTAGAAAAATAACTAGAAAGAATCATCAACTGTTTCCTTCCAAGTATATTGTTCAACTAAACACCTAACAAAGCACCGAATATGGCTCCCTCTACCATAATGAATACGATCAATTTTTGAAGCCATTGATGCTCCTAAATGGCTTGAAAATCTTAACGCGTGTAGAATAATACTCATGAGATTACTCGAGTAATCATGAAATAGGTGTGATCTATAATCATAAGATTACATCTACAATCATAAAATATATTTAAACATATGTTTGAATCCAAATCAATTTTTCTCAACTCTACTCCTTATAATTTTTTTGTCATATGAGAAAGGAGCAAGTCCAAGAATCAAATTTTGTTATAGAAATAGTGTTTGCTTTATAGATATTATGAGAATTGCTACCGAATTCAATGAGTTCAAATTAAAGCAAAAAAGAAAAGGGAAGGTAAAGTTAAAGATAAATATTGTTATTTATATGTTTATTAACATGTTTAATACATGGTAAGTGAAGACATTTACTCCAAAGTTGAGGGATTGAGTTTGATATCACCTCTTCCTCTACCTTATGAGCTAGTGTGACCAATTAAATCTTGCTCATATTCTCTTTATGTGGACCTTTTGTGGATAGTCTGAATGATCAAAAAACTGGAACATTCCTTTAATCTTACTCCATTAGTTTCAAAATCATGGAAACAATTATAAATAATAAATAAGTAAATAAAAGATATCACATTGTCAACACTAAGCATATTTCATCATCAATTGTGCCTAAAATCACGCGAATAGTAAATGTTTCTACCCAAATGATGATTGCACTCATGCCTCCGCCTAGGACCTTATAGTTGTTGTCAAGTGCTCAGAGCTCATAATCCATAAAATGGTTTTCTAGGCTAGGTGAATATTCATTTATGTTTATGTTTGAGTTTATGATTAGGATTATGGTTAAGACTCATTGAACATCTCTTCTTCAAAGTCAAAATGCACAATAAAAATTGAACCCTTCTCATTATTCATTATGCTATTTAGAATGAGGAATGCTTTATTTTAATTTTGTTTAAGTATAGTATTTTATTTATATTTTTTGGAATTTAATTGGTAACCTAATGTATTGTATGCCTAAGTTTTCCCTTTAAGATAATTATTTTTCCAATAATGATATATGGTAATTACCAAAATATATAAAAATCAAAACATCCACAATAGAAACATTAAAGAAAAAGATTAAGCATCAAATTCAAATGAAAGATTTCTATACTCTTTCTTAGCTTAATTAGATCTCCTCTTACAAAGATAAAACCTTGCTCACCAGTTCATTACAGTAAGCACATGTAATTCCAAACAAATCAATAATTGCCTTGAATTAAAAAAAAAAAAAAAAAAAAAAAAAAAAAAAAAAGATAAACCACAAAAAGTAACACTGAAATCATTTTAGAGGCATGTTAAAAACATAATTTGTAATTTTGTTTTGGAGATTTAATTGTCAAAATTTTCACCCAAAATGAAAAACAAGTGACAATAAAATAATGTGTTACCATGATGATTTTCTATTCTCTTTCTTAGCTTAATTGGTTGATTTATTATTCAACAACAACAACAACAACAACAACAACAACAACAAAAAAAACCATAATGATTTTCAGTAGTTTTATTATTTTGTAAAAAGGGCAAATTACCCTAAATCCACCTATGGTTTGGCCCATTTGTAAATTGCCTACCTAACACTTTACCCACTTGTATTTAAATCTATTTAGTTTCCATCACCCACCTCCATTAAAATCAGAGATGAAAATTTATTTTATCTTCCCTTTTATGTCTCTCTCCTCAAAAAACAAAAAATAACATAAAAAACACAAACAAACAAGATCCAAATGTGCTATTTCAAACCCAAGAACATGCATCTCTTAGAACATGACTCAAATAAAAAAATTTCAAACCCAAAACACAAGAACACAGCATTTGTAAATATAGTTCAAATGTTCATAAAAATGTTCACAAAAATGGCATCTGCCTGGGCCTTGGCCCTTTTTGGGTTTTAGATTGTTAGCTGTGACCCTAAGGCCTTCCATCATATTAGTCCATGAATATCCTTGATGCTAAGAGAAGAAGAAGAAAGGGGAACATACTTAGATAAAAAGATGAACGATTGAAGTATGATCATGGATTTCAAAATTGTCACTAAGCTTCCAAAATTGAGACTGTCACATCATTTATAGAACAAATTTGTGGCATCAGCTTAGATGAACCAAAATCCTCCATACCTTTGGCAAATGAAAACATTGGTTTTTTTGGTGAAGGTAGAAGTGCAGTTTCCTTGTTGAACATCAAGATCACATCAAATATGGTAGGCCTATCAGCTACATTTTCTTGGATGCAAAGGAGTGCTATGTTTATGAATCTCAACAAGACATTTGCAGGACAAACCCACAACCAAAAAGCAAAAAATAAAAATAAAAAATTTGAAACCCACGAAACGTTGCAGTCCGTTCATCCTCTCTTTCTCTCTTGTCCACCCACTATTGGAAAAACTTGGTTTGTATCTCATACAACACATAAGGAGTAGAAAATTAACGGTTCTACTTCATTCGCAATTGATAACATGTACCATGTAAATTTTAGAATTTAAGAACAAAAGGGCATACCTTGATACGGTAAAATTCAAAACCAAATATTAGAAGTACTTGAGAACACTTTTAATCTTTGCTCCAATTCCACTTATGTCCAAGAGGTGTGGTCTTTCAATCAGTTTATATGTATGTGTTCAAGGGAGAATAAGAGAGTGACTTATACTTACATACACACCATTTCATTCATTACCAAATTATATATGTTTCTCTCCCTATATATAACTGATTATCTAATTAGGTTAATATTTTAGTCTATTCCAATTGAGCTTTAGAATGTGGCTTGGAGTAGGACTAAAAAAGACAAATATAACACTAGCTCCAGTGGGTTTTGAGTCTTCTATCAACTCTTGACAAGCCTAAAATTATCATTAATATATTTAATACCACTATATATATATATATATATATATAATTGCACTCTAGGCCTTATTCATAAATTTTATCCTAAGACTTTATTATACATTCAACCCCTTCATTAAGATATTCGTAGTAATACAAAGTCATGGATGTTGACAGCCACTTTGAAGATTACTACATCTTAATTCTTGAGTACCCAGCTTAATTCTTTAAATTATCCATCATATATTTATGAAATCCAATTTTATAAATATATACTTTAGTAACTTTTTACTAAAGTGGTTAGGCTTAACACTTTGAATAACCAAACCCATTAAACTTATTTCAATAGAATATTTTATATCTCCGTTAAGAGATTATGAATTCCATCTTGAGAATATATGTTCCTTTAACATTAAATGTGGCTGCCCAACATATTGAGATTTTAATCGTGACTTTGAATTTAACTCTTGATATATCAAAGTAACCTACACTTCATGATTAGGTTTATTATTTTCTCAGAATTGAGAATTCATATAAATAGAAGTCATGAGATTTATTATTCATTTGACAGACATTAGTAGAATAATAAATCTCACAGCAATCCAATTCAATATATCTTAACACTTAAAACATATCAGCTAGAAGTCTTCACTTCCACGATCAAGACAAATCATCTTAGTTGATATGTTATAGTCTTTGCGTATGAAATGCCCAATTTCATCACCGACTACAAATTAAAATTCTGAGTTTACAAAAATTAGTAATTTATATCTTCTGTGACTAAATCATATAAATTACATATTATGCATCTCATGGACTATATGATAATATCCAAATATTCATGTTACCATTATTTTAGATAATAATAAAATAACTTTATTAATCACAATATAATATCATACATAATGTCATATATGGCATCATACAATAGGATTTAAAAGACAAATATCCTACCAATCTCCCACTTGCCCTAAAGACTATTGTGCACTAATATAACTCTCATTCCCTCCAAATGTGACTCAAAAGTCCTTTGGGGCAAGGCTTCGGTAAAGGGATTTGCTAAATTATTTGCACTATCAATCTTTGCTACTACTGCATCTCCTCGAGTAACAGTGTCTCAAATGATGTGGTACTTTGTTTCAATATGCTTTTCTTTCTTGTAATTTCTTGGATCCTTAGATTGTGCAACCGCTCCACTATTGTCACAGAACAATGTGATAGGAACTTACTCCATTCTCACAACACTGAGATTAGAAAGGAATTTCTTGAGCCAAACAGCTTCCTTTGCCTCTTCATAAGCAGCAACATATTCAGCTTCTATAGTGGAGTCAGCAATACAAGATTGCTTAACACTCCTCCAACTTATGGCTCCACCTCCTAAGGTAAAAACACAACCTGAAGTGGATTTTCTGAAATCAAGATTTGATTGAAAATTTGAATCTGTATAACCAATGGGAATCAAATCTTTACTATGGTAAACAAGCATATAATCTCTCGTTCTCCTTATATACTTGAGAATATGCTTTACAACTTGCCAATGTTTAAGTCTTGGATTTGATTAATATCGGTTGATCATGCCAACTAAATAACAAATATCTGGTCTAATACAAAGCATGGCATACATGAGACTTCCCACTGCAGAAGTATAGGGAATTTATCTCATCATAATTTCTTCCTCAAAAGTCTTAGGCCTTTGGTCATCAGACAGAGAAACTCCATGTCTAAAAGGAAGTAATCATTTATTGGAATTTTGCATGCTAAACCGTTCTAGAACCTTATTTATAAATCCAACTTGTGATAAGTCTTTCATTCTATTCTTTCGATCTCGCCAAAGCTTGATCTCTAGAATAAAGTTAGCTTCGCCTAAGTCTTTCATATCAAATTGGCTTGACAACCAAATCTTTACTGATGACATTACCCCTACATCATTTTCAATGAGTAGGATATCATCAACATAAATCACTAGAAACTTATCTTGATGTCTTTTGTACACACATGGTTCATCAAAATTTTGTTCAAAACCAAATGACTTGATTGCTTGATCAAATCTGATGTTCCATGATCTAGATGCTTGCTTAAGTCCATAAATAGACCTTTTCAACTTGCATATCATATGCTTTTGGTTCTTTGCTATAAAACCTTCTGATTGCATCATATAGATTTCTTCTTCAAGATTGTCATTTAGAAATGCAGTCTTAACATCCATTTGTCAAATTTCATAATCATAATGAGTAACAATGGATAAGAGAATTCTGATAGATCTAAGCATTGCTACTGGTGAAAAAGTTTCTTCATAAGCAATACATTCTTTTTGTGTATACCCTTTCGCCACTAGCCTTGCTTTAAAGGCTTTAACCTTTCCATCTATCCCTATCTTCCTTTTGTAAACCCATTTGCAACCAACAAGTTTAATGTCATTAGGCGCCTTTACAAGATCCCAAACTTAATTGGAATACATAGAATCCAATTCAGATTTCATAACTTTGACCCAATGATGTGCATCTATATCTTTCATTGCCTCTTCATAAGTGTAAGGATCAGATTCAGCCTCTTCTAAGATAGCTTCATAAGTTTCTCCCAGACCTATAAATCCTACAGGTGGCCGTACAATTCTCCCGCTACGACGAGTCACCTGTGTACTAGACATCTCATAAGTAGAATCTTGTAGTGTATCTAATACGGCCACATTATCCTTAGTTTCATCCATTAGTTGTTCAATTACAGGTTCATCTATATCAACCAAGACAAGTTTAATACTAAGACTAAAATTATTCACATAATCATTTTCCAAAAATTCAGCATTGGTTCTAACAAACATTTTGTTATCTTTATGATTATAGAATAAACAACCCTTAGTTTCCTTTGAATACCCTAAAAACATGCATACGTTTATTTTTGCTTTCAACTTATTAGACTTCCCTTTCAACACATATGCTGGACATCCCTAAATATAGAGGTATTTCATACTAGGCTTGCACCCATTCCACAATTCCTTAGGTGTGCTAGGAATTGATTTTGATGGAACTAAATTTAAAATATGCATTGCAGTTTTTAGTGCACATCCCCAAAAGGAAATTGGTAAGTTGAATAACCCATCATGGACCTAACCATTTCTAAAAGAGTCTTGTTCCTCCTCTCTACTACACCATTTTGTTAAGGAGTTTTAGGTGCTGTCAATGGGATATAACCCCATTTTGAGTTAAGTAATCCTTGAAATCCCCAAGAAGGTATTCGCCACCTTAATCATATCGAATGGCATTTATGTGTTTACCCAATTGATTATTAACTTTAGCCCTAAACTTTTTTTGAACTTTTCAATGGCTTCGGATTTCCGTCTCATTAGGTACACATAACCATATCTTAAGTAATCATCCGTAAAAGTGATGAAGTACTCATAACCTCATTTTGCTTGGGTTGACATAGGACCACATACATCTGTATGAACTAATTCAAGCAACTTTTGGGCTCTTCTACCTTTTGTATTAAAAGTTTTTTTGGTCATTTTACCTTCCAAAAAAGATTCACAAACTAGAAATCCATCAAAGTCCAATGACTCTAAAAGTCCATCTTTAATCAATCTTTGAATTCTGTTTGAATTAATATGACCCATACGCAAGTGCCAAAGATATGGATCATTAGTAGAAAGAAACTTTCTCTTTAATGATTTTACATGAGAATTATTATTTAATTCAAAATTGTATAATTCATGTTTATCAAGAGTTAAACTATAAAGACCATCAACAATATTGCTAGAACAAATAAACACTTTATCCTTTTCTATTATAACATTGTCTTTTAAAATAGCATAATATCCTTGTTTACCTAAATAAGTTGCAGAATAAATTCTTACGAACATTAGGTACATACAAACAGTCTTTCAATGTTAAAACTCTAGAACCAAAATACAAATTAAACACTCTAACAGCTACAACTGGAATTCTGCTCCTATCAGCCAAAGTAAGAAACATTTATCCTTCATTCAGCTTTCTGGTCTCTTGGAACCCCTGCAAAGTATTGCAGATATGATTAGTATAACCTAAATCCAACACCAGGAATTTGTGGGATTTTGTACTAAACATATTTCAAGAATGAATGAATTTTTCATACCCTTATTCTTGGTAGCTATGAAATTGGGACAATTCCTCTTCCAATGACCTTTTTCACCATAATGGAAACACTTTCCTTTGGCATAGTCCTTTTTCTTTCCCTTGTTGGCAACTTCTAAGGCAATTTGTTTACCCCCTTGCTTGGTGAAGTCTTCTTCTTTTTACCCTTGCCTTTCGACTTAGGTTGAGAAGAAAAAGCTTCAACCATATTAGCACTAACACTGGACCTTCCGCCGCCACCAATTCATTCGTTAATTCAGACAATGTATAAATCTTTTTGTTCATGTTATAATTAAGTTTGAATTCTTTGAATGATTCTGGTAGTGATTGGAGTATCATATCTGCTTGGGATTCTCCATCAATATCGGCACCTAAAACCTTCAATGTATTCAGATGAGAGATCATCCTAAGACAATGATCCCTTAATGAAGTACCTTCAGCCATTTTGGTATTATAAATCTGCCTCATAGTTTCTTGCCTAGTAAAACAGCCTTGCTCACCAAAAATCTTCTTCAGACTTGACATTATATCTAAAACTAGTTCTACATCCTGCATTTGATGTTGTAAAACATTTGAGATAGATGCTAGGATATAGCACTTGGCCATCTCATTAGATTTCTGTCAACAATCATATTACAGTTTTTTCTCAAGAGTGGCATCTAATGATGGAAAGTTAGGACAAGGTTGACTAAGCACATATTTGTACTCTTCAACGGTTATAACAATATCCAAATTTCCTTTCCAGTCAACATAGCTGGATCCAGTCAATTTGTTTTAATTAAGAATAGCAACAAGTGGGTTAAATGATGTCATGATTTAAATTTGAAAATAACAAACATGAATATAATAAGTAAACCAGACATTATCAATTTAGCATATCAACATATGGTATAAAACCTTAAAAAAACCATAACATAAGATATGCAACGACAACCCAATCCACGGCTTTTGCCTTTATTTTTTTAAAAATCTAGCAATATGTCCCTATTTTGAAACTATTTCGGTCTATGTCCCTGTTTTAAAACTTGATTTTCTCATAATCGAGTTTCAATGTAAAACTCGATTTGTAGAAAATCAAGTATAGGCTATCAAACTTTAAAAAAAAAATTATGGAACTCGAGTTCCACAAATTTTTTTTTTTAAGTTTGATTTGGCATAACTCGATTTTTTAAAAATCAAGTTTTATTTTGAAACTCCATTTTGAGAAAATCGAGTTTTAAAACAGGGACATATTGCTAGATTTTTTGCAAAATAAGGGCAATAGCCCAATTTCCTCACAAGTACATTATAATCATCATGATTGATTGAGAACTATTCTCATTGTTAGTGCTATCATGATAACTCTTATCAAACACTAATAATATGTCGTATTAACTTTAGCCTCTAAGTGAATAATGACATAGCTCCTTTGGGAGGATAACATTACACTTAATCTAGTGTACACCATTATCTAGAATCATGTGTAGCCATATTTCATCTCTCTTATAGTATTTAAACTTGTAGTACCATGAAACAAAACAGCCTCCTTTGGGATCGCGAGGCATATACGCCAAGACGAGGTGTTTGTTCACACTATTTTAAACGGGTAAGTTTAATCTTGTAATACTATGAAGTAAACACCCTCCTTTGGGATCGCGAGGCATATACGTCAAAATGAGCTGCTTACCCACACTACTTTGAACCAATAATCGAGACCATGAGATCCAACTTTTGTATCACTCTTCCACTAGATATTTTAAAAGAAAGGCTTTTAATTAGAAATCATATGTAATCTCATCACACATAGCCTTGCACTTTAAATATGAAAACACTTAGTAAAAATTCAAAATTCACAGCTTTCGATCGATCGAATGTATCCCTCGATCAATCGAAATTATGAAGAAAACCTTAACAAACTTTCTGGATGACTTGACCGACTCTCAATTCTTGTTCGATCGATCAAAAAGGCAAATCCGATCGATTAAAAGGAATTCTCGATCGGTTGAAAAATTAAAGAAATTCATCATAAAGTCTCGGGTTGACTCGATCGATTCTCAACTCCTGTTCGAACAATCAAAAAGAACATTCGATCGATCGAAGGGAATTCTTGATTGGTTGAAACTCGTGAAACTGAATTTTCTAGAATTTTCACCAAATAGTTTTCAACGGTTTTTCATGAACAAACTACCATCATATGAACATAATAGATAGAGTTTGAGATCAAAAACTGAATTCCATTGATGCTATAGCCTTAACGTTCAATCTAACATACTTAATATCAAACTTAAACAACAACATAACATCAATATCAGTTTTTATCAAACAATTATTTCAATAACCATGTAGAAAATTGATTGTAAAATCTTCTAACATCATGAAATTACTATCTTTGATTCCGAAACTCACAAAACATGTTATGCAAATTCAAAATTGAAGACCGCTCTATTGGAGTTTATACCTTAAAATTCAATTTATTGGCATGTCATAAATAATTAAATTTTATAATTATATGAAACTATTTATAAATGAACTAATGGGACATTATCATAATCCATGAGATGCATTGTATGTGATTTATTCACGGAAGATGTAAATCACAAGTTCCTTGTAAACTCAAAATGTAGTTTGTAGTCGATGATGCAATTAGGCTTTTCATCTACGAAGATTATAACACATCAACTAAGACAATTTGTCTTGATCATAGAAGTGAAGACTTCTAGTTGATGTGTCTTAAGAGTTAAGACATATTAAACTGTACCGCTGTAAGATTAATTATTCAATCAATAATTGTCACCTGAATAATTAATCTCACGACTTCTAATTTTATAGACTCTCAATCTTGAGAGGATAGTAAACCCGATCATGAAATATAGGTTACTTTGATATATCAAGAGTGAGATCTAACATTCACGGACAAAACCTCAGTATGTTGGGTAACCACACAGTGTTGAGGGAACACATATTCTCAAGATGGAATCTATAATTTCTTTTTGTAGAGACATGAAATATCCCCTTGACATAAATTTAATGGAAACTGTTTATTTAGGACGTCCACTTTAGTAAAGAGTTACTAAATCTTATATTTATTGAAATTGGATTTCAATAAATGTGAATAACTAAAAGATTAAACCAGGTACTCAAGGATAAAATAATTGTTTACAAAGTGACAGTTTATTATAACTTTGTTCACTATGGATATTTCATGAAGGGGTCAAATGATACCATTAGAGTCTTGGGATATAATTTATTAATAAGGCCTAGAGTGCAATTATATTTATATGATAGTATTAAATATAATTAATGGTAATTTTGGACTTGTCAAGAGTTGACAGATAAGCCCAAGGCCCATTGGAGTTAGAGTCTTATTTGTTTCCTTTAGTCCTATCTCAAGCCACAAACTAAAACTCTGTTGGGTAGGCCCAAAAGGCTAACCCAATTAGATAATCAATTTTTATTTAATAAGAGTTATTAAATAAAATAACTACCAAGGTAGTTAGAATAAATGTAAGATGAAAAGAAAAGAAAACAGTTTTTTTCTACATTGAGAAGAAGAAGAAGAATTTTTCTTTTAAGATTCAACGTACATAAAGACTGATTGAGAGACCACACTTCTTGAGCACCATGTGGAATTGGGATGAAGATTGAAGGTATTCTCGAGTCTTGTTTTTGAATTTCACTACATCAAAGTACATTTTCTATCCTTTGTTCTAAAATTCAAAGTTACATATTATCTCTCTTGAATGAAGTAGATTCGTATTTGTTGCTTCCACTATGTGTTTTGTATGAGATGCAAAGCCAGTTTTTCCAACACTCTTTGATACCAATTGTTGGAAAACTTGGTCTGTATCTCATACAAAACATACGCAGCAGAAAATTAACGGATCTACTTCATTCGCAATTAATAACATGTATTATGTAAATTTTAGAATTTGAAAACAAGAGAGCGTATCTTGGTGCAGTGAAATTCAAAACCAAAGATTAGAAGTACTTGAGAACATTTTTAATCTTAACCATAATTTCACTTATGCCCAAGAAGTGTAGTCTCTCAATTAGTTTATATGTATGTGTTCAAGGGAGAATAAAAGAGTGGCTTACACTCACATACGCACCATTTCATTGATTACCAAATTTTATATGTTTTTCTCCTTATAAATAACTGATTATCTAGTTAGGCTAGCCTTTTGAGCCATTCCAATTGGGTTTTAGTATGTGGCTTGGAGTGTAACTAAAAGGGACAAATAAGACGCTAGCTCCAATGGGTTTTAAGCCTTTTTGTCAACTCTTAACAAGCCCAAAATCACCATTAATTATATTTAATATCACTATATAAATATAATTGCACTCTAGCCCTTATTCATAAATTATATTCTAAGACTTTATTATACATTCAACCCCTTCATTAAAATATTTGTAGTAATACAAAGTCATGAAAGTTAACTGCCCCTTTGAAGATCACTACATCTTAATCCTTGAGTACCCTACTTAATCTTTTAAGTTATTCATCATATATTTATGAAATCTAATTTCATATATATATATATATATATGTATATATATATATATATATATACTTTAGTAACTTCTTACTAAAGTGATTAGTATTAGGACATATGTGATTCATGTTCTTTACTTGTAACCGCTTGTTTTGATGATAGTGGATTCTCGGGAGTAGTAACCTTAAAATCACTCGGTGAGATTTTTGTCTCAGAAGTCTTTCCCATTCATAAACAAATCATCGTGTCAACTTTATTTTTCCGCTATATTATATTTTAGTTAGTGATTTGTTTGTGCTGCCACATACATTACATGTTAATTTGATTAATTAATAAATTTAAATAATTAATCAATTAATTAATCACAATGGGTCAATAAATTTTTGGCCTATCAGTTAGACCTAACACTCCGAATAACCAAACCTACTAAACTTATCTCAAGAGAATATTTTATATCTCCGTTAAGAGATTATGAATTCTATCTTGAGAATATATGTTCCTTCAACATTAAATGTGGCTACCCAACATATTGAGATTTTAATTGTGACTTTAGATTTTACTCCTAATATATCAAAACAATCTACACTTCATGATCAAGTTCATTATTCTCTCAGAATTGAGAATTCATGTAAATAGAAGTCGTGAGATTTATTATTTATTTGACAGTTATTAGTAGAATAATAAATCTTACATTGGTCCAGTTCAATATATCTTAACACTTAAAACATATCAATCAGAAGTCTCAACTTTCATGATCAAAACAAATCATCTTAGTTGATATGTTATAGTCTTTGCAGATGAAATACCCAATTTCATCACCGACTACGAACCAAAAATCTAACTTTACAAAGAATTTGTGATTTATATCTTCTGTGACTAAATCACGTAAATCACATACTATGTATCTCACGAACAATATGATAATGTCCAAATATTCATGTTATCATTATTTTAGATAATAATAAAACAACTTTATTAATCACAATATAATGTCATTCATAATGTCATACATGGCATCATACAAAGGGATTTAAAGTGCACATATCCTAACACCCACAACCATTATCAGAACCCACAACTAAGCACCACCACCACCTCGCCCACAATCCATAACCACTACAAGCCACAACCCATAACTCCACCATAGTTAAATCATTATCAAACCCACAACCCAAAAGGAAAAAAAAAATGAAAACCCTTGAATCAAAGGACTTGGTGGTCGATCTAGGTTTTCGATATGGTGGCTAATCAGCCTCGTTAACGCCACCATCGGAGAAAGGAGATGAGAGAGAGTGAGATCAGCTAATTTACTCAGATCAACAACACAAATTGACTTACAGTGTAGTGAAACAAAGGCATAAATCTGAGTTTGAGAAAGAGAGACGATAGGAGTGAGTGAGAGAGAGACAATGAGAGTTTGAGAGAGAGAAATGATGAAGTAAATGAGTTGGCCTGTCAATTTGATCTTGTTTTGACATAGCTTGTTTCTCTACAAAATTCCCTCTTTGATATTGTTTGTTTGTGTTTTTTATGTTATTTTTTGTTTTTAGCGGAGAGAGACATAAAAGCAGAGGAGTCAATTTCGTACCGTACCGGCCGGTAAGGCCGAAATTTCTCGTTCCGGCGAGTAAACCGGTACAGGTGACCACCCTGTTTCGTACCGCTTCTTATACCGGGCTGTTTCGGGTTATTTCGGCTATTCCGGGGAGTTTCGGTCATTCCGGCCGAAATATTGATTTCGGTCCGAAATTAGTTCAGAAGAAAATTACCTCTTTGAAATTGATTTTTGCTGGTAGAAACCCATAGATCCGTGACACTGATAAGTTCCAGCGAAGCCCACCACTGCATCCTCCTTCTGTTAATCTGCATCTCTTGTTCTTACTGGTTTGTCTTCTCTTCTCCGCCCAACACAAACGTCTCATATCAGTTGTTTATAGTTACTTAATGCAATTTTAAATCGTGTGGCTGTGTGACTGTTAAGTTGTGTTTATTATTTTTTTGAAGTAACGTGTGGCTTTGGTAAAAGTTAAGTCAGGCATTGAATTCAATTCAGAATTCACGTGGGTTAGGTGGAGTCTATGCCTTCTACACTTTTTTTTTTTTTTGAGAAAAATGCCTTTTACACTTGTTCTAAGTTTTATTATTATTATTTTAAATAAAATGATTAGACAATTTAGATTTATATATAATGTACTAGGCTATTATAGAAGGGTAAAATTGATGATAATTTGATTTTTTTTTAAAACTTTAAACTTATAAATTTTCTTTACTAATATATATATATATAATATAATATAATATAATATAATATAATATAGCAGTAAATTCAAAACGGTACACCAGTATTGATCAGTACTCGAAATATATCGTACCGCTGGCCAAACCGGTACAGCCTCTGGTACGGTATTGACTTCCTTGCATAAAAGGGAAGAGAAAATACATTTTTACCCTTGATTTTAACGAAGGTGAGTAACGGAGACTAAACAAAGTTGGGCACAGGTGGGTAAAGTGTTAAGTTTTAAATCACGGACAGGTAAGATGCAAACAGGTCACATTACAAGTGGATTTAATGTAATTTGCCGTTGTAAAATTCTATATTGAATTTTAATTATTTCATAACTGCATATGCACGTCGTCTCTCAAGATTTTTACAAAGTAGCTTTTGATAGTCTTAGTGATATATAGCATTTGTATTTATATTGGTCGGAGTTTCTATTTCTGAAAATATTGATTTCAATAACGAAAGCAATGGCAAGTTTTTAAATTGCACAACGGTTTCAAGCATACTGAGTCAATCGTGGCTAGATTCTTGAATGAATTTATGGGACAAATGGATATATTGCTTCACACAAATGATGTATTGTTGTTGGGCTCGGTTGCACAAATGAATATGTTGACTATCTCCGTCAATGGAATGACCTTATTGTCAACTCTATACATATATACAAGTATAGAACAATAAAAACTAAAAAGTATAAACTTCACAAATTCTGTCTTTAACTCTGGCAAGTATCTAACATCATAAAATTCCTTTTCAAATGAGATTATGATTCATTTAAATGTTGTCAAAATATATGCTTATGTTAGAAATTTTGTTCTAAATTCAATAGAGATTTACAAATAATAAAGTGTGAGTCTGTATTTTTATTTATTTAAATTTATCCATGTAAACTTCCATTTATGGAGTATAATTTAAAATTCTTACATTCGGTTATCTAAGTTTAAAGTAACTTGATTTGTATGATAGGTTCACCTTCATTGAAATACTTAATAATGTATTTGTTATTTATGTTACATATATTAGTTAAATTGTCCTTTTTTATGCATGTGGCAAGTTCGAAATGCTAATGCTAATTATTGAAGTTCCATTGGTACTTTCTTTGACAATGTCATGTCAAAAAGTGGAATTCTATTTTTTATAGTAAATATACATATGTTTATATGTAATAATTTAATCAAATTGCATTTGAAATAGAAGTTTTTATGTCCATTTCGTAGTGTTTGAAAACTTTATTTATTATATTCATCATTCACTATTTTGTTTCATTAGTTAATCCCAACAAACTTAGAGCCTTTGGATGTCATATACAAATGATCATATGTTTCTGAACATAAATTTAGACTGCATCTTTTATTTTTCTATTTAGGATTCATGACCGCTTTAATAGCCAAACAACCAGGTCACTCAAACCAGATGATGATATCAAATTTATATTTGATAATAGAAGCTCTGTTAAGCCTTTTGTCAGATTTTAAATGGGGGGAGGAAAACCGTAGTCTTAATGGTAGACACTATGATGAAACCAATGTTGTAGAATCAGTGTGATTGGTCTGACAATGAGATCATGGCATAAAGCCCACACACGTAGACACCTGATTTTGCAATTGGGGATAAATTTTTTCTAAGGGTGATTTAATCAAGAAAATGAAAAAAAAAAAAAAAAAAAATCATTTGAACCGTTATCTAACATTATCCTAAATCTTAATGATCAAAACCACATTTTGCATGCAAAAATCGAACTATTAGGGATTAAATGATCAGTCCATGTCAATTTTCAAGTGATGAGAGACATTTTGGGATTAAGTTACACGTGATTATGGATGATTAATTATGATTGATTTTCAAAAGAATTAATTTTGATTAATTATATGTTCAAATCTCATGGGTTTAAGCCTAAAACAAAAATAAATCCAAATAAATTGGATGGAGTTGAAAAACAAGCCAAGAATTCAGGTACTATGACTGAAAATTAGTAGACCTATTGGCATATAAAACCAATTGATCAACAGTTTAAATTTGTGTGTGTGCTTAGCAGTTAGTTTGTTTCTTTTAAAAAAAAAAAATTATGAACTTTTAATGCATAATATTGAATATTTGCTTGATTTTTCTTCTAATTAAGCTTATCAAATCATCTTCAGAGATCATTCTCTCAACAAAAAAAAAAAAAAAATCATCTTCAGAGATAAATATGAGTTAAATAACTTAGAAATCTAGGAGTCATACAAAAACCATTCCTTACACCTAATGCAAAGTTGCAAACCATAAACACCATTTACCAAAAAATGACTCTAAACACTTTCCTTACTTCCTAGCTCCATGTTCATTCAAAACCCTCATATTTCATCATCCATCTTCTATAGATTTCAAGACCGTTATTGCACACAATCAACATAGTTCGTTAATCGTCCGAAGGTGTCAGGACCTTGTGTAATTGATATATATATATATATATATATATATATATTTATATAACCTTAAAGTCTTAAACTATGTCAAGACGCCCCTGTAGACTGCAGCAAAGATAAGTTAGCCACCCTTCTCAAACTTAAAAATAGGTAAAGACCTCCAATCATATTATTCTATAGACGGGGTTGTTCTTCAACGAAGGAAAAGTAGCGAGTCTCTTTTTATGAGTTAAAACGTTTTCGTTTTATGGAATGTTTTTCAAACTTGTTATAATATATTAATTCTTTCATACCAAATTATTTTGCCCCAATTTCATCTTGGGATGTCCAAAAATTAAGTCCTGTTTGAAAATTCAAATCCCATTACAATATTAACATTCACATTATGTCCTTTAAGAATTTACTAGTAATCGTATTAAAATTTAGGCGAAAACACTATTTTGGTCCCTATATTTTAGGGCTGTGATCAATTTGGTCCTTACATTTTAATAGCAGTCAATTCGATCCCTGTTATTTTCAATTTGCAATCAATTTGGTCTCTACCGTTAACTCACTAATGGAAAATGCCTATATGGCAAATAAATTGCATTGTTGGCACATCTAATATTAAAATACTAAATAAAATGCTGATGTGTCTAAATTTTGCTGGCCACATTAACACTTAATTATCAAAAAAATCCACGTCAACTTTTAAAATATATATATATATATAACAATTTAATTTTTATTTCTTAAATTTGAAGATAAGTTTGTAATCTACTGCCAATAGAATAATCCTTTTGGTGTCCACTTTTTGTAAATACAAACTCAAATAAAAAACTAGCCTCTTTGCTGGCACATTGTGCATACTTAGAGGCTCATTTATTTATTTATTTATTTTAAGTACAAAACCTTTCATTATTTATAATTCAAGATTAATGCATTTTTCAATTACAAATATACCTAGCGGTGTGATAAGATTTATATATTTTCAGATGTATTTATACTTTCTGTTACATTTCATTACAATCCTAGGAATTTTGGAGATTAAAAAATGCATCAACCTCAAATTATAATGAAATAAAAAATTTTGCACTCAGGAAAAAAAAAAAAAAAAAAAAAAAAAGACCCTCTAAGAATGCGCAATGCTTGTGCGAAGAGGCTAGTGTGTGTGTGTATATATATGTGAATGAAATGTTAATTTTTATAAGATATTATTCTATTAATTTTAATTGATAATAAGGAATATTTTTTTAATAATTAAAAAGAAATTATTTTTTCTATTATGTGCTAAGGATATGAGAGTAAATTTATACAAATTATATTTTCTATCTTCACATTTTTATTCTCAACAAAAAAAAGAGAGTTTTCCATCCCTCATATATTTTTTCACATCCAAACCAAATAATTAGAGACAAAACTAAAATTTTTTATATCTCCTATCTTTTCCATCCCTTCCATTTGGCATTTTCTATCCCACACTTTTCTATTCTCCAAACCAATCCTAAGAGCATTCGCATCAGCCATCAATCTTTATAAAATTTGCTGTCTATTTTAGTATACAAACTCACTTTTTTTATTTTACACGTATCACTGTTTAAAAAACATAACCTATGTAAGTCATATTATTTATTATATCCTCTCTTTTATTTAAATAATCTATTTTATTTTTTATTATTATTTCGCTATCTGTAGAGGTAACTCTCACTTCTCTGTTATCCCAGACCAGACCAGACCTGACCGATCCTCTCACCTCTCTCTCCTCCCAAACCTCCCTCTCAGCCGCCGCTGCCGCTTTTCGCCGCCGCTGCCGCCGCTGCCGATTTTCGCCGCCGCTGCCGCCGCTGCTGCTGCTTCTTCTTCTACCCAACACAAACTCTGTCGTCGGTCTAGGCTCATTGCTAGAAACTGTGACGTTTCGAGCTCTGTTCTGTTTGTCTTTGTTCGGTTTTGAGAAGCAGCAGCAAGCATTGATAAGGAGGAAGCTCCCAGGCAAACCCCACTTTGCTCCCTTTCTTACTTCTTTACATTTGTTACTTTCAGATTCCAAACTATACTGCCATGTTATATAACTTCAATTCCTACTTTAGAATTCGAAAACCTCATAAGTTTATTGCTTTCTTACATTTTCATTCATGTGTTTGTGGCAATAGTGGTCAGTTTAATGGGCAAGAGGTTAGCTATTATTTCCTTGGAAACCCATTAGCTTGTATTGGACTTGTTGCATATTATTCTTCATTTTTATCAAGAACCTCTTTTGCTAGTAGTAAAGGTCAACCTGCTGGGAAAGGTGAAATTGATGATGGGTATGGCAGATTTAGGCAAATGGGTTCCTGGGATAATGGGGACCAGCAAGACTCTAGCTTTGATAAATTTGACGAGGCTAAAGAGTTTGAGGATGATGATGACGGCGAAGAAGTAGGAGAGGATGGTAATGATGATGATGATGATGATTTTATGGTTTTGAATTCGTTTAATAGAAAAGGTGAACAAGGGGAAGGTATTGGAAGAGTTGAGTTGGATGAGGATGAATTAAGACACCCTTTGGTGAGAGAGATTTGTAGGTTGATTGAACTTAGGTCGGCTTGGAATCCAAAGCTTGAAGGGGAATTAAGGCACTTACTAAGAAGCCTTAAACCTCGCCAAGTTTGTGCTGTTCTGCGCTCTCAGGCAGATGAACGGGTTGCTTTGAAATTATTCTATTGGGCTGATCGGCAGTGGCGGTACAGACATGACCCGATTGTTTACTATACAATGCTGGAGGTCCTTAGTAAGACTAAATTATGTCAGGGTGCTAGGCGGGTTCTTCGGCTCATGGCTCGCAGGGGTGTTGTGCGCCGGCCTGAAGCATTTGGTTATGTGATGGTGTCATATGGTCGGGCAGGCAAGTTGAGGAATGCAATGCAAGTTTTGACTTTGATGCAAAGAGCAGGAGTTGATCCTGATTTGTCAATATGTAACACTGCAATCAATGTTTTGGTGAAGGGGAATAAACTGGAAAAGGCATTGAGATTCTTGGCCCGAATGCAACTTGTTGAAATCACACCTAATGTTGTCACTTATAATAGCTTGATCAAGGGGTATTGTGACTTGCATCGTATAGACGATGCTATTGAGCTAATCACTGAAATGCCTCTGAAAGGATGCTACCCAGATAAGGTTAGCTACTATACAGTGATGGGTTTTCTTTGTAAGGAGAAAAGGGTTAAAGAAGTGAGAGAATTGATGGATAAGATGGTGAAGGATAGTAAATTGATACCAGACCAGGTTACCTACAATACTCTTATCCACATGCTCTCCAAGCATGGTCATGGAGATGAGGCTTTGGAGTTTTTGAGGGAAGCAGAGGAAAGGGGTTTTTGTGTTGATAAGGTTGGGTATAGTGCAATAGTTCATTCATTTTGCAAGGCTGGAAGGACTGACATTGCTAAAGAATTAGTAAATGAAATGTTCATAAGGGGTTGCTTTCCTGATGTTGTGACGTACACTGCTGTTCTTAACGGGTTTTGCCTGGTAGGAAAGGTGGACAAAGCTAAAGAGATGCTTAAGCAGATGTACAAGAATGGCTGCAAACCAAACACGGTATCATATACTGCCTTGTTACATGGGCTTTGTCGGAGTGGAAAGTCATCAGAAGCTAGAGAGATGATGAACGTGAGTGAGGAAGAATGGTGGACCCCAAATGCCATCACTCATGGTGTTGTGATGCATGGTCTACGTAGGGAAGGGAAGTTGTCTGAGGCCTGTGATATTGTAAGGGAGATGATTAGAAAAAGCTTTTTTCCAACCCCAGTTGAAATTAACTTACTGATTCAGTCTCTTTGCAGAGAGGGAAGGATGGACGAGGCTAAAAAGTTCATGCAGGAGTGTCTGAACAAGGGATGTGCTGTTAATGTGGTAAACTTCACCACTTTAATTCATGGATACTGTCAGAAGGATGATTTGGAAGCTGCCCTATCATTGCTTGATGACATGTATCTTAACAACAAGCACCCTGATGTAGTCACGTATACTACGGTGATAGATGCATTGGGGAAGAAAGGTAGAATAAAAGAAGCAACTGAATTTACAATGAAGATGCTGAAGAAGGGTTTGGATCCTACTCCTGTTACATACAGGACAGTTATCCATAGGTATTGTCAGATGGGTAGGGTGGAAGATTTGCTGAAACTATTGGAGAAAATGCTCTCAAGACATTCATGCAGAACAGTGTATAATCAAGTTATTGAAAAGCTTTGTAATTTTGGAAATCTTGAGGAGGCGGATAAACTCTTAGGTAAGGTGTTGAGAACAGCCTCAAGAACTGACGCTAAAACATGTCACATACTTATGGAGAGTTATTTGAGCAAAGGGATTCCTTTGTCAGCATATAAAGTGGCCTGTCGCATGTTCAACCGGAATCTGATTCCTGAATTGAAGTTATGCGAGAAGGTGAGTAAAAGACTGATGTTAGAAAGTAAATGTGAGGAGGCAGATAGGCTTATGATACATTTTGTTGAGCGTGGACACATTTCACCTCAGTGTCATGAGCATTTGGGAAGCTAGTGGGTGTTATTCCTGCTTCAAGAGTGATGGATATCCATCTGACTATTTCATCATCATTATGTGCAACCATTGTCAAGTGCTTTATCAGGGTAAGTCCTCATTCTTCCATAATCATTTATTAAAGAGCAAAATGCGAAAAAGACCTCATGAAATTTGGGCCTATTTCAATGACACCGCTGTACTTGCAACCATCAATTTAGTGTAACCTATGAAGTTTGAGAAATGATGAAATTGCTCCCTTTGTTGCACTTCTTTCTATGGTGATAAATGGGAAGTGATGCACGCAATTGCTTTATTATAACAATTTATTTTAAAATAAAATTAATAAAAGTTTTAATTGTAGTAAGATGGTGAGAAATTTTCCTGATTGGTAAACTTTAATTTTTTGTAATCAATGTTTTTGGCAAGGTTCAATTGTAGCAGGATTCAAAATTTTATTATTTGTTCTCATTAATTAAACATGTGTTTACCTTTTTTTATTTGTAGAAAAATAAGTTTAAGAGAAATTAAATCAAACTTTAAAATAAATTATGTTTTAATTTATTTAAAAATCCATCCATCACTGTTGATGCAAGTGTAATAGACGGAGCAATTATCATCATTACATGAGTTAATAGCATTAAGTTGATAGTACATGGGTGTATCTAAAACAGACCCAAAACCACATGGGTTTTTTTTTGCATTTTTCCCTTGATTTAATAAAGTAGAACCATATTTTGTGGTTGTCCTCCTGAGGTCACTGAAGTGGTCTTTTTACATATTACAAGTTATTCTTATGTTTTGTCAGTTTTTATTCTAAAGAGGTTCATAGAACTAAATTTATATGTTAGCTCCCCAGTTTGAATTTGAATTTTTGATTTTTTGTTTTTGTTTTTGTTTTTGTGTAACTGTTTAGCGGATGTTTTGACCTGTAATACTAAGATGTATTGATGATTATCTGGTTCGTGTCAGTGTTTGTCGTCCTCTACATGTACTTGCAGTTTTTAAATGAAAAGTTTCCCTGCAGCCCTGCACATAATCCTCTAAATATTGTAAAAACAGATGTATCATGTTTGCAGTTATTCTTCTTGTTAAACTGTCCATGAGTTTGTGTATTTTTATTTTAAAGTTTCTGCCCTTTGACTGAAGGATGATAACTTATTATGATGTTCATCACTTGATAGTAGTCATCTATGTAGTGAAAAATATTTTTAGAAGAAGGAAATTATATTTCATAAACAAATAGAGTACGCAAATTATATGTCAAACTCAGTACAAAATTACATCCACTCCTTTTGTGGATAATGTCTTTGCTCATTTCATCATCTGAATTAAGGTCATCACAACAATTTTGTTTTGATAGGTGAAGGTCAGTTGTGGCAATGCCAAGTGTGAAAGTGATTGTGCTTACCTCGATGTGCCTAGGGTGTATCTATGGCTGGAACTTCTTCCCCACAGTTTGTAAAGTTAAAAAAGGGGAATTAGGAGGAACTTGCCATAAAATAATATGACAAAGGAGCAATGCCTTTCGCTTCCCTTGCCTTGCATAAATAGTGTCAGCATAAAAAAAGAATTATTAGAAGCATAAATTGTAATATAAAGGTTGGATATGATATGGTCATCATGATCATTACCTTTTCAATATGGATTTTGTTGACGTAGAGAAAACATATAATAGATATATAGAGAGGTTATGTGGTTGGTTTTGGAGAAAAGGGGTTCCTTTAAAGTATATTAAGGTGGTTAAGGATATGTATGAAGGAGATGTAATTAAGAATCAACTAAAAACATCTTTTTGCACTATATATTGATGAACTTATTATACTGATCGAGATGAATATGCTTCTTTTAGAGGATATAGTTTTAGTAGATACTATAGAATGTAAAGGCTTTATGTTACATAGGTCTAAAACATAGTATATGGAGTGTATGTTTAGTAAAAGGTGAAATAAAATTGGAGTTGTAAAACTTGATGGTCGAGAGATGTGAAAAGGTGAGTATTTTTGATACCCTGAATCACTAATTCTTAAGGATTGAGAGATCAAAGAGGGTCTAAATCACAAGATAAGAGTATGGTAGATGAAGGGGAGAAGTGTATCAAGAGTAAAGTATGATTGTAGAAAAAGATTTAGAAGATTACTATAAGACTAGTGGTAATATATGGTGCTGAATGCTGGACTATTATTAAACATCTTCATAAAATAAGTGTAATTGAAATAAGAATGTTAAGATGGATAAATGGAAATATAAGGAAAGATTAGATACAAAATGAAGAATTCGTTTAAAGTATAGAGTTGATTTCATATTGATGAAAAGATGAGGGAGAGTTCTTGAGATGGTTTGATCATGTGCAAAGAAGAACGATTAATGCACTAGTGAGAAAGAGTTATTTGATCCAAGTTGAGGGAACTAAAAGTGGTAGAGGAAGGTCTAAAATAATATTAATAGTAGTAATGATATGTTAATTAAGAAGGTGATAGGGAGTATGATGTTGGATAGAATAGAATGGTTAAGATTTAGAGAAGAATACGTGCGGTCCCCAATTAGTTTGTTGTGGATCCATGACCAACTCACAAGTTTTGGGACTAAGACTTTGTTGTTGTTACTATTGCTAAAATAGAATTCACACAGTTATTACTTAAATGATACACAAAAATATTATCTTCAAAATTAAGAAACATCTACCAGGAACAGAACCACTTTAGTCTTCCAATGATGTTTTTGAGAAGGGAGGTAGTGGTAGTCCACTTACAGTAGTGTAATACTTCTTTTTTGGGTATATTTGATTCTGCAGGTCTGAAGAATCTTAAAAAACTCCTCAGGTCCGAAGAATTAACTATAATAATTTGAAAAGGAAGCAATCATGCTTTCATAAGTGATTTCTTGACTTGGTAAAAGAGGGAGAAAAAAGACACTCCAGCTGCAGAAATCTTAGAGAACTGTGATTATGTCTGCAGTGTGATGCTTATTAATGAATCCATCTTTTCTCCAAATATCCCTTTTGTTGCTGCTATTTTCTTCAACATTATACAAAATCTGATTTTAAATTACTTAAAGGTTTTGCAGGTGCAGAATGAGAACTGTATTTTCAAAGTTTGACCTTCATAATCAAGCATTTAAGAGGACCTTTGTAGCACAAATCTCTTTAGGCCATCTGTGGCTGTGATAGGCTTGTGAGTTCCTGTTTTTCTAGTTTGGGAGAGTTGCAGCTCTGCCTAATGCAATACATTCTTCTGATTTGAATTCCTTGCATTATTTCAGGTATAACACATTCAAGAAGCATCAAAAGCTCAGTAATTTCAGGGCAATCTTCAATTTGTAAGCTAGCCAGGAGTACAACTAAGGTTCCTCTAGGTGTACCAAGAGGTGTTTGTTTGTTAAACTTAAGTAAATATCAAAATGATTCCTGTCAGTATTTGTTCAAATGTTAATAATTATGATGAAATCTAACACATTTATTTAACAATGAATGATAAACTTCTAGGGTGGACTGTACCTTAAAAACTAAGGTAACTTTAAATATTTTAATCCACCATAAACTCTTAGACGGTAAAGAGCTTGTTGCATGTAAATTTGGCCCAAAAATTTTGCAATCTTTCTTGCTAGTCGTTGGTGGAACTTCTAATATTAACTTGTGATTTGTCTTCATTTTCTGGATTACTCATTCCTATAGCAGTCTTTACGATTCGACGAACATATATATATATATATATGTGTGTGTGTGTGTGTGTGTGTGTGTGTGTTTATTCTAGTATCAATAGCTATATCTTTGTTTTTTTTGGGTAAAGTATCAATAGCTATATCACTAATCAAGTCATGAAACATTACATATTCAACTCACCATCTAAGCTTCATCCATACGCAAGTGACACAAAGGCAAACATCTTTCGGCTTAGCCCTCCCAAACAGTACTGCAGCAAAGCCTGTGTTGCAGTTTGTTTATCCTTTGGGTGTAGTGCACTGTACATTAAATTTATTGTATTGTAGCTAAAATTTAGACATGAAAGGACTGTTTCATGCCTCTGATATTTCTATTTTCAGTCTCATGCTTATTTCAATGTATACCATTTTCAAATGTGATCATTGGCTTTTTTAACAGTTTGTCAAACATAAGTAGCATAGTACTAATAAACACAAACAAATTACTACAATTACTTCAAAAGCTTTGCAACTTCATGTTATTAAACCTTAATTCAGAGAGGAAAAAAAAAAAAGTTACTAAAGTTGGCCTGAGCTAAGCTCAATAACAATGGGTTCGGATATGTAGCCCACCTTTAGTTCTTTCTTGATTGAAGTAAAAAAGGAAAAAAAAAAAAAAAAGGCAAAACAAAGAGAAGAAATCTGTAACTAGCGCTCTAACGTCCAGGCCTTTAGTTGGGCTAGATTTAGTGGTTTCCCTGGTCCAAATGACCCATGAATCTAAGGCTTTTACATGGGGCTAAGTTCTTTGGTGATCTATGAATATAAGCCTTAATGACATGGTCCAACCAAAGATAGACACACTCTGGAAAATTTACAAACTATCTTGTCGGCTAGATATTCTTTTTCCTCGGGTATTATAAACTGTTGCTTTAGTTTTGAACGTTTAATTGATTATTCAAATATTTGATTTTAGCCTTATAAAAGGTAGCCCAAAAAAGCTTGGGGTGCCCTTCACTTGCGGGAGGTTCTGTGTCCCCTCTCCCAACTTTAGGGGTGTCCTTGTTGTAGATTTATGTGACCACTTTATTCGACCATCCTCTCCATTATTGTCCATCTGCAACCAAAATGCCAGCCCAATCTTTACAGTTGGAATGTACCTCTGCTCACTTTTTTGAACTTTCTCAATGTGGATCATCAATAAAACAGGAAGAACTACACCTTCTATTGTCTGCCAGAGTACCAAGTGGTTGTTTTTCGTTGGTTCTTTTGTGATTGGCCTAATTGATGTGCACAATAAAAAAAGGTTAGGCCTTGGTGCAGCTCGTGGTCTTATCTACAGTGACACGTTTTGAAGAAAACTTTAATGATTTTGAGGTCAGAGATTGAAGGAATATAAATTTGTTGGGGGGGTGGGGTGGGGGGCCTCAAAAAAGTATTGATGTAAGTTGATACAGAAATCTTTTCGAAGTTAAATTGAGACCACAAAAAATGTGCGGGACCAGAATTTAAGGCTAATAGGAAGGTATTAGAGCTTGAGTTACTAATGGCATTCAAGGTTTGGATGAGATTGACATTGTTTCTTTTCCTAACCAAATTCTTGGCCATGCATTATAGTTCAAGTACACATGTTATGTCACATTAAGAGTACAAATGCTGATTTGATGTTTACAACTAATTCCTTGCATCTTATGGTGATAGGAACAAACACCAGGAAAAGATGGAAAAAAAGGTAGAAATAAAAGGGTCAAGGAGCAAGTGTATGAGAAAATGGTGGGGCTTTCACCTTCTTTTTGCTTATGGACTGATCAGAAAAAAGAGTATGATTTTCATGTTGAAAGCTACCATATGAAACGTTCTCTATTATCTGCTTCATGGCCGAGCCCTCAACTGCGATTGATTCAACTGTTGTTGCGTTCGTTATTTTCACTCTTTGGAGTGGGATGGGTCCAGCATGCCCAAATCAAGATGACCCTTTAGCCCAAGGGACCATTAAGGCCCATGGTAGAGAAAACTCCCTTAGAATGAGTGTGATTTGTTTAACAGCAAGATCAAGGCCGAAGTCCGTAGATGTAGAAACCTCATTTTGTAACTGATAATCATTTTTAAAGGGTAATTTTATCAATATAATGAACTTTGTCATTTGAATTGTTAGATAAGTAAGAACTTATTTCTAAATGTTATCATAAATCCTAATGATCAAAATAACATTTCGGATGCAAAAATTGAACTGCTGGATTAAAAGATCAAGCCATGTCAAGTTTCAACTAATGAGAGACATTCTTGGGATTAAGGTTATATACATGTTATTATGCATGATTAATTATAATTGATTTTCAAAGAATTCATTTCGAATAATTATATGTCCAAATCTCATTGGTTTAATCCTTAAAAACAAAAATAAGTCCAAATAAATTGGAGAAAGTTGAAAAACAAGCCTAGAGTTCAGGGCCTTCAGGCACTTTCACTAAAAATCAGTATTCGAATGGCATATAGAACAAGTTGATCAACATGAATGTTTGCTTGATTTTTATAATGGGTAAACTTATCAAATCATCTTGGGAGATAAATATGAGTTAAATAACTTTGAAATTTAGAAGTCCCAAATTTATTTCTAAGTTTTTGAACTCCTCCATCTATAAAGAGAAGAATCAACGCACAAATGCATGCAGAAAGTCACCTAGAAAGAGCTAAAGATTTTGAATATTAAGATTGTTAAGAGTACCATTAAGCTCTGCAAAGCCACGACCCTTGGGAGAGTAAACCATCATTTTCCACCTTCGTATTACAATTTCTTCATAAAAATCAACTCCTTTCGTCAAATGCAAACCTTGAACACCATTAATCGAAAAATGACTCCACGTTTTTCTTACTTCTTATCTTTATGTTCATTCAAAAACATAGAAATTTCAGATCCATTTAGAAAGGGCTTATTTAACTTTTTGTTAAAAATTATGTAAATAAAAGCTAAAAGCTAAATAGAATAAGAAGATTGATTTTTTTTGTTGAAACTACTATAATATATATATATATATATATATTTGTGTGTGTGGACTCGCAAACAATAATATTACTGCATGGCAGATAGTAATATTAACATTTTGCATGTCAGACCCTTGAAATAGTGGCGGCGCCACGTTCATTTCAGGGTGTTTTCAGGAACACACTAAGCTGAAAAAAAAAATATATATATATATATATATAATAATTAAAAAAAATTATTTGTTTACCTTTATTAAAAAAAAAATTAGGAACACCCTCAACCAAAATGAAGGACACCCTCAAATAAAATAAAATAAAAATTATTTGTTCTACTTTCAAGCAAAAAAAAAAAAAATTTGAACTAAAATCTAAAAAAAAAAATTGTAACAGAGCAAGCCCACCAGGGGAAAAAAAACCCAACATCAATCCTAAACAATAGATTACAAACCCAATTTAAAGAAAAAAAAAAAAAGGTAAAGCAAACCCAACATGGTAGCAAACTCACATATTCTCAAAAAAAAAATAAAAAAAAATAAAAATAAAAAACCAAAACCCAATATAAGTGATTACAACCTAGCCTAAGAGCATCTCTAATAGGTTCTTTAAAGCCAATTTTAGAGAGAAAACACCTTAAAATCCCCCCCCCCCCTCTCCCAAGCGCGCGCGCGCACACACACACATAATATATATATATATATATATATATATTTATATGATATGTTCAGAATAAAAAAGCTAAAGGGCCAATGCCACCTGCCTCTGCAACTCTCAAAACTGACTCACTGAGATTTGGATGATTCAGAAAGGTTACTAAACGAGGCCCAAAAGACCAAAGATTGAGCAACCAAATAGGGTCTAATGTGGCATTCTGTGCAGCATGACTGCTTAAGTGCTTGCCATTGCTCTGTAAAGTATTATATATTTAAGGAGAGAGATACCAAAAGAAATTGGATTTTATTAAAAATAAATTTAGTTTCCATCTAGTTTAGCTAGCTTAACAATAAAACTATAATTTTAGAATTGCTACACTGCTTTCTTGTTCACATTTCTCTTGGGTGCCATCTTTAACATCATAGCTTTAAATTCTGGCTTTGTTCTCCGCCAGTAATGTGTGTGTGACAGGGTGAGAGTATGAGAGAGAGAATGAGAAAGAGAGAGCTAGATGAAGAAAGAAAAATAAAAGCAGAGAGGACGCGTTGTGTGGAGGAAGAGTTTTAGAAAAATAAAAACAAGATGAGAGGAGTGGGGATGGGGATACGTGTGTGTGGAGGAGAAAAAATAAGAGAAAAAAAAAAAAGAAACGTAAGGAATAAGGATGCAAGGAAAGAAAGGACAAATAATTAAAAAATTTTAAAAAAAAAAAAGAAACGTAAGGAATAAGGATGAAAGGAAATAAAGGACAAATAATAAAAAGAATAAAAAATCACAAAAATAAATGTTAAGGAATAATATTTTAAATAAATAAAGGACAAATAATTATTAAATGTTGGTGAGTAAAAAAATAACAATTGATAAATGTTACCATAATATTTTACAATAAATTTTAAGTACAAATTGTTATTATTAATGGTGGGGTAGAAAAGTAATTTCAATGATAAATTCAAATTTAAACCAATAACAACTAACCACATTTGATTTGTTGTGAAAATGTTGTAAAAATGTTGTGGACGTAGCACCTCTCAAAAAATAAACAATAAAATTTTAATTGGGAGAAGCAACTAATAAATAATAATTAATAATTTAATTAACCAATACGTTATAAAAGGCAAACAAATTAAATGATGTTAAGCTAAACAACAATTAATAATTTTATAATTAATGACATAACAATATTACAAATTATAGTTTATAAAAAACAAACAAATTAATGAAACAACAAAACAATAATAATTAATAATTTTATTAATATTTCAAATGAACTTATAGTTTATTGTTTATTCTTTTACTAAAATTATGGACAAATATTTGATAAGAAAATCACGTAGAAGGCAATTGTAAACTTTATGTATTTGCGTGTTTTTTTATTGTTGTTGTTGTCAATATACAAATATTTTTTTTTATTAAATTGTGTCATTTATACTTAGTGAGGAACACTCTGAAAAAAATTCCAAGAACCGCCACTGCCTTAAAACAGTAATGCTACCTTTGATAAAAAGCCAAATGCACACAAACAGTAGACTAAAAAACCAGCTGAAAAGTGTATCCCAAACGCGCACTTCGTCATCTAAATCACCATTTTCCATAGACTTCAAAATCGTCATTGCACACAATCAACGAAGTTTGTTAATTGTCTGAAGTTGTCGAACCATGTTTGTTTAATTGATACCTAAAAATTTGGTAAAAACCTCCAATCATATTAATTATTCTATAAATAGTGATCATGTTCTTTAACCAAAAGAAAAGTAGTGAGTCCCTCTTTTTGTGATTAAGAAAATGTTTTTCTTTTTCCCCTCTTATATGATTGTTTCACAACTTGTTATGATATATATTATGCACTAAGAATGAAGGTTTAAAGTTTAAACAACTTAATCATTAGACATGTTATTGACTCGTCCTTTAGTGATGATTTGAATCTCTTGCTCCAGCTTGATAAGTCCACGAATAAAAAAAGATATTCGAAATAGATTCTTTCGTATAGTTTTCTCCGAGGATAACAGTTATAGTAGGCAGTAGTAGGAACTTTTTTGTGTATTAGCCTAGCTTAGTAGCTTATATTTAGAGGATTAAGCTAATTAGGATAATTCCTTGTTTGTCACTCCGTTGATTTCTGAGGATCTTTGCTTGAAAAAGATTGATGATTTTCTGACGGAAAGTAATAAAGAGCTTTCAAGGGCATGCATGCATTTGTCCCCTTTTGAGATATCAACCATCCTTTCCCTCATCCTCACTTTTGACACCTTTTATCAGCTACAGCTAATCCTGTTCTAACTATTTTGTAGTATAATCAATTTACTACAACCTCTCTCTTTTCCTCTCTGTGAAGTTATATAAATAAATAAGGTATTAAATAATGGTCAATATATATCAATATATCACCATATCTATCTGTATAGTTTTTTTCATTTTTAGTATAATATCGATATAATTATTATTTTTATTGAATAAAGAGTTTTATTTCTAACTGCAACATAATAAAATTACAAAGAGCAGAAACTGCATGCCACAGGATAACCAACAACAAATAACATCAAAATTATACCCTATCACAAATTACAACAGACACTCCAAACTACTTAAAAAAAAAAAAGTGTAATCAGTTAATAAGAAATTCTTCTTAAAAAAAAAAGTTCATAAGAAAAAAGTTGCATGACTTAGCAAATCCTCAATCCTTCCAAGGAAATATCATTGACACTCTAAGTTACCATCCCACACACTCTCATGACTTATTATTCATCCGAGAAAAATGAGTAATATTTCCTAAGTTTTTTATAATTACCCACTCTACCTATAACATTTGTAATAATGTACTTATATACATCTCCGTTCATGATAATCACATTACGCCATTAGCATTAACTTCAATCTAACATAATATATGAGTAATTGTTCAATACTCTGTGAACATACATTAATATAGTATTCCCTCATTTCATATGAACAGTGACTTTCACTAATTAAATTTATGGTATTCTAGGTGTTACATTATATATTCATTTGTTTCATCTTGTAATTTGTAGGGAAGGTAATGGGATGTGATGGGGTTGGAGTTGGGGGCCTATCCATTCTTTGTGGTTGGAAAAACCTATGTAGGGTGAATGGGACAGGACCGACAAGTCAAAAGCGATGTAAGTTGGAGGTTTCTTTCCACCCATAATGAGATGATTTAGTTATTTATGAGACAGATAAAAGAGAAAGATGAAGAAAAATAATGAAGAGACTACTTAGAGAGAGGGAATATAGATAAATATTCAAGGCAGATAGATGATACAGGATGTGGTAGTCAACTCTTCAAGACGGTGAAAACTTACACATGATAAGCCGATAAGGTAGTAACAGTTTTGGCGATTGAATTTCTTTACAACAACTCCTTTTTTATTTGGATTAGGCTAAAGTAGAATTCTATCTCACATAAAAAAAAATAAAATAAAATAAAATAAAAAAACTAGATTGGGATTTTTCCTTATTAGTAAACTTAATTGTTACACATCATATGCCGAAAATTATATTTAAAAAAAAATACTTTGAAATTTTATGTTTTTTCTAATAACTATATGGAAAGTGTGAAGAATCTTATCAACGGTAGTTTATTTAGCCAAGTTTTGTCTTTTTGTTGAGCCAGAACGTGAGATCGGTGAGTTTAGACGAAAAAGGCAAAACTTTAATATTAAGAAGAAACAAAGGCTACCAATTAATTTTAAAAGACCAAAAAAAAAAAAAAAAAACTGCGACACCTATAAATAGGCCAAAGAGCCCTTGCTATAGTCATTTGGTTTAGTTAATTAATGAGCCAATACTCACCGTTTTAGCTGGCCTCTTTTCTTTTTTCTTTTATACATATTTTTATGTACTAAAATAAATTTGAGCTCGCTTTTAAAAAAAAAATTATGTGTTGACATAGTGTTTTGGTTCAGTAGTAGTTATACTAATATAACAAATTGTCACAATATTTTCATAATTGGTTTTTTGTAAGTCAAAAAAATAAGATATTTATTGGGAAATATTTCGACATTTTGTTTTTGTTACAATATTTTTACAATTGTTGAGGTTTTGTTCCTTATAAATTAAAATAAAATAATAAAATATCAGACTAGGACCTACCACAATTAAAAACTAATTTATTGTAAAAATATTGTGATATTTTATTGTTGTTACAATATTTTCAAAACTGCTATGGTAATAATTCCTTATAATCAAAATAAAATATCAAACAAAAACCCACTACAATTGAAAATAGAGGTATTGTGAAAATGTTGTAACATTTAATTTGTGTCATAATATTTTCACAACTATTGAGGTGTGAGTTCTTTAAGGGTTAATATATATTAATTAGACTGATTGCAAACACAACTAAAAATAAAGGTATTGTAAAAAATGTTGTAATATTTTGTTGTGTTCCTAAATTTTTTTTTTTTTTTTTGGTTTATTCAACTTTAGTTATCCAAAATCCAATATTTCACACAGTTTTGTCTGGTTGGCTTTTTTTTTTTTGTGTTTGTTTATGCACCACTTTAAGTAAAAAAGAAAAATAGATTTACACACCAAAAAAAAAAAAACCTTGGGGAAAATGTTTTTTTTTTCCCTTTATATTGGGGTAGTTCACAATTCCCCCCTAAACTTTAAAACCAAACAATTTTCCCTTTTATATTTTAGAAATTAGCAAATACCGCCTACTATTACTTTCTCAATTAAATTCTAAAGAAATCTTATAATTCCTAAAATATTTCATTATGTTTTGTCTGAAATAGTCCCGTCAAATTTTAATATCCCAAAACTTTATTCACGTATTTTAAGTTTTCTGGTAGTTGTAAGGACCAAAAATCACATACCAAACCAAAAGCCCAGAATGAGCCCAATAATTCAAGGCCCAAAACAATGAATTTAAAGAGAGAAAACAAAACAACAAAGTACAGCTTTGTCCTGAGGATTACACCACCAATAATAGAAACAGCTAACGCTCGTCCTCGGATTTTTCCTGAGGAAGATTCTTGTTCAAACAATTATCAATGTTCTTTCACTTTTTCTTAGTGTCGTCCCCCTTCTCCTAGTTTCCTTCATCTCTATTTATACTCTTTACTATTATCATCTCAGCCATTCATGTCTCACCTATCTATTTTCTTTTGTTGACACTCGTACGTTTGCTTGTAGAAGGTGGTGGAAAGAAGTTATTTTACAGTGACTTACGCTGTTCAGGTCACCTCCACATCAATGCAATTGATAAAGCTGATGTTTCTTATTTAATGCAACCAGGAAACTAGGTGCAGAGCGCTCAATACGGAGTTCACAGCTACCTACCCTTTGACCCAATATTTTCACTTTCTCTGCCCTATATCCCCAATTTACCCTTTGTACGTCTTTATGCAATCACGCTTCCACGTCCTCTGGTCTTTGGCTTTCATCCTAATTAAAATCTCCTTTGCTCTTTAATCTTCATCCTCAGTCCTCGGGTCCTCACAATAGTCATGTTTGAATTTCATTTCAATCTAAAACGAGAGCATAGATTTTTTTTTTTTTTTTGGCATTATAGCCCATCCACTTCCCCAATCATACTACATGAAAAAAAATTAAAATTCATTAACTTTTAAGTAATCAATATAGATGCATTAGGGTAGAGTTTCAAATAAAAAGAATGTTGGTACATTGCTCCTTACAGTCATGTATTTCCAAAAAGGAGATTATTTGAAATACTTTATTAAAATTGATTGAGCTATAGATGAGATTATGCCTGACCTTGACATCCATCCCCACATAGCAAGCAGTTGCAAGTGAATCAAATTAAAATTTCAAAAAATAAAAATAAAAATAAAAAGACGTGTGTACATTATAGAACATCATAATAAGATCACATATATTAAAAATATATATATCATATTAATGTTATGGTTGTAATATAGGAAATCAATTGCCCATTTGAAGACTAGATAAACTATAATTAGCACACCTCGATCATGAGGGAGTCAAACCTCTGCAATAGATATAGGGCATGTCATTATTGTTATCCTCATGCCCATCCTAGTTAGTAATCTTCCAAAGAAAATATATTCAGGAGATTGAGCAACAACAACAGTAAAATATCCATGGTGTAAAAAAAAAATAGAAAAAATCATTGATTATTTGCTTCCAAGTATATCATATAACTCACCCTGCCACTATGAATACGATCAATTTTTGAAGCCATTGATGCTTGTCAATGGTTGGAAAATCTTGGCGCATGTAGGATAGCACTCCTAAGATGACATTAGCAAGCATGAAATATGTGTAAACATATGATCAACTCCAAATTAATTTTTCTTCACTCTACTCCTTATAATTTTTTATTTATCATATGAGAAATGAGGAAGTTTAAGAATCAAATTTTGTTATGGAAATAGCGTTTAGCTTAGAGATATTATGAGAATGAACCTACTACTGAATCTAATGAGCTCAAATGAAAGTTAAAATAAATAAATAAATGTAAAGTTAAAGACAAATATTTTTATTTATATGTTTATTAACATATTTAGTAAATATATGGTAAGTGAAGAATTTTACTCCATATTCGAAAACGCTGCTCAAAAACGCGGCCCAAAAATGCGTTTTTTGTAGTGTGGCATCTCTTCCTCTGCATTATGAGCTACTTTGATTAATTCGAAACTGCCCATATTCTCTTTATGTGGACCTTCATGTGGATATTCTGATAAATCAAACAACTGGAACATTTCCTCTAATCTTACTCCATTAGACTCAAAAACATATAAGCAATTACAAAACAAAAAATAAAAATAAAAATAAAAAAAATAATAAAAAATGATATCACATCATGAGCGCCTAACATATTTGCATTACCAATTGTATTCTAAATCATATGAATACTAAATGCTTCCACCCGAACGATGATGGCATTTCTGCATCCACCTAGGATCCTATAGTTTGTTGACAAATACTCAAAGCTCATAATCCCTAAAACGGTTTCTAGGATGGGTTACTATTAATGTATGTTTATGTTTGTGTTTATATTTATTGTTAAGACTCATTAAACCTCTTTTCCTCATGAGTTGTGGAGAAATTTTCCCCATGTAGTTGATAAAACACCCTCGAGAGTGTAATCCACGAAATATCCATAGTGTGTCATGAAGGAGAAGAATAAAATTTTTCTCGAATGGATTACCCATCATTAAAGACTTTTTCGTAGGTTAAAACCATTAAAGAATTCCCAATGAGTCAAAGTCATCATTAAACTGCTTAGCGGGTTATCTTATTCCAGTGGACCACCCACAATCCTCAGTAAGTCTTTCATCAAAGACTGTAAGCAACTCATTGATGCAAGCAACAAAACATAGCTAACACCCATGATAAATTGTATGAAGTGATATGAACTTAAAAACCAAATAAATATATAATAACTCATTTTACAACCATCACAAACGACAAGAGTTTATAAACACATGGTTAAACTTACACTTAACCAATGTGGAACACTAAGATCATAACATAGCACCACACTCCCCAGCCGACATCCACAATGGCTTACTCTAGTGACATTGACCTGTTGGTAGCCTTTTCTCTTTTTTGTAGCTCCACTCAACTATCAATAATTTTAATCCAGCCTCTAGGTCGCCCCTTCCGGAATCCGACCACAAAGCCGCAACTCATTTGATCCCATACTCAATGAGCTACACCCAATTAATTGGGGTGATGGTTGGCTCTAATACCAAATATTACAAACCCATGAGTAGAACTCACCCTTGAAAACCGGCTTACAAGGAGAGAGTGCCCAAGAGTTTATAAACACATGGTTAAGTTTACACTTAACCAATGTAAGACACTAGGATCATAACATCCATAACTAAAAACTAATTTATTGTAAAAATGTTATGACATTTTGTTGTTGTCACAATATATTCAAAATTGCTGAGGTGTTAATTCCTCATAATCAAATTAAAATATCAAACCAAAACCCACAATCCTCAGTAAGTCTTTCATCAAAGACTGTAAGCAACTCATTGATGCAAGCAACAAAACATAGCTAACACCCATGATAAATTGTATGAAGTGATATGAACTTAAAAACCAAATAAATATATAATAACTCATTTTACAACCATCACAAACGACAAGAGTTTATAAACACATGGTTAAACTTACACTTAACCAATGTGGGACACTAGGATCATAACATAGCACCACACTCCCCAGCCGACATCCACAATGGCTTACTCTAGTGACATTGACCTGTTGGTAGCCTTTTCTCTTTTTTGTAGCTCCACTCAACTATCAATAATTTTAATCCAGCCTCTAGGTCGCCCCTTCCAGAATCCGACCACAAAGCCGCAACTCATTTGATCCCACACTCAATGAGCTACACCCAATTAATTGGGATGATGGTTGGCTCTAATACCAAATATTACAAACCCATGAGTAGAACTCACCCTTGAAAACCGGCTTACAAGGAGAGAGTGCCCAAGAGTTTATAAACACATGGTTAAGTTTACACTTAACCAATGTGGGACACTAGGATCATAACATCCATAACTAAAAACTAATTTATTGTAAAAATGTTATGACATTTTGTTGTTGTCACAATATATTCAAAACTGCTGAGGTGTTAATTCCTCATAATCAAAATAAAATATCAAACCAAAACCCACCACAACTGAAAATAAAGGTGTGTGGGGACGAGAATCCGAAATAGGTAAAATAGGCAAGCAAGGTTATTTCCTAGGAGCTAAAATCCATAAAATGATTTGGGGCAAGAATTCCACAACTTGAAAAGAGATTGGGGTAACTTGCTTGGTGAAGATTCTGAGGACATACTTTGGACCTCTAAAGGACAAGCACTAGTTGTATAAGGAGGCATAGAACCGAGCCACCAAAAGGGAAGAAAACCAACTTGGCACGGAGTGCTAGAAGAATGAAGAAAGAAGGGTATAGGAGCCATCCCCTCCGCATTAAATACAAGAAAACCACTTCTCTAGCCGCATTAATGAAGAAGTGACCATGAACAGTGGTGGCACAACTAAGAATTCAGTGTACAGCTTACTAGTATGTTCCACATGGGATAAAAATTCTAGGAGTGTGATTTTAACCCTCCAGGTGTAGAATCAGGATGCATTGAGGTTGAATATATAAGGCAAGGAAAAACATCTGTAAGGGGAGAGGAAAAAGAGAAGAAAAGAGAGAGAGAGAGAGAGAGAGAGAGAGAGAGAGAGAGAGTGATCACTTATCTTTGTTACATCTTCCTCGAAGCAGACCTAAGGACCAACACCTGTAATTTTCCTACCTTTGTTTTCAAATGAACATCAATAAGAAAAACATCATATCTTTCTTAATCTTTCAACATAAACCTTCTTGATTCTTGTATTGGGTATTCAAACATAGACTTGACTTCCCATCTCTAAATAAATTAATTATGTTCACAAGTAGTAAAATAAGTTTCCAAAACATAAGTTTGTTCTTTCGTTTTCAGCCCCCCACAAAAGGTATTAATTGTGAAGATATTGGAGCATTTAATTTGTATCATAATATTTTCACAATTATTAAAGTGTAAGTTCTTTATGGGTTAAAAAAAGATATATATATATATATATATATATAAAAATATATATATATATATATAATTAGACTAATTGCAAACACAACTAAAAATAAAGGTATTTTAAAAAATGTTGCGACATTTTGTTATGTTTTTAAATTTCTTTTTTGGTTTAGTCAACTTTGGTGATCCAATATCCAATATTTCACACACAATTTTCTCGAGTTGGCTTTTTGTGTTTTTGTGTTTTTTTTATGCACCACTTTAAGTAAAAAGAAAAATAGTTTTACACCCAAAAAAAAAAAAAAAAATTGGGAAGAATGTTTTTTTCCCCTTTATATTGGGATAGTTCACAATTCCCCCATAAACTTTAAAACCAAACAATTTCCCATTTTATATTTTAGAAATTAGCAAATACTTCCTACTATTACTCTCTCAATTAAATTCTAAAGAAATCTTATGATTTCTAAAATATTCTTATGTCTAAAATAGTCCCACCAAATTTTAATACCCTGCAAAATTTATTCACATATTTCAAGTTTTATGGTAGATATGTTTGAAAAGTTGAAATTGTGATATAAGGTGTTCTCTTTATTACTTAGCCTATTTGGATAAATTATTTTAAAAAGTGTGTTTTTTAAAAAAAAAAAGAGCGGTTTTAAAATGTGCATTTTGAAAACATTATTCTAAAAATCACAGTTGAATGTTTGGCAAAATTTATGAAAAAGTGCAGTTTCTATTAATTGAAGTTTAGATATTTTAGTTAAAATTAATGTTTCCAATGCAAATGACCAAAATTACCATTTTCTTTCACCAAATTTAAACTAGGGCTAACAGCAACTTACACACTTTGGTTTGGCCAAAATTTAAGTTACTTACTCTAATTTGAAATTTGATACTTTAATCACCTAAAATTAGCTCAGTTAGGGTTTTGTAACTCACTTCTGTTAAAAATTGGACTAAATTTGTCATTTTACTCTCATTTTATGTCTCTCTCCTCCCAAAACATAAAAAAACAAGGGAAAATAAAATAAAAAAGTGATGGTTTTGTAAACATTAAGAACAAACATTAGTCCCATTTTTAATATTTCCCTAACCCTTTTCTTTCTTTGATTGCCTATTTGTAGAAACGGACATGAAGGGCATGATAAATCATCATAACCTCAACTAGGGGAATTTCTTGATTAATCCCTCTGCTTTTGTTGTGTTGTGTTGTGTTATACTTGCTATAGATTTGAAAATTTCATTAATCAGATACAGGACCTGAACCAGAGTTCTGGACACTGGATAGTATTCGTACCCTTAAACATGTAATAGTTTGTCCATCTTAAACACCAACTTACCAATTATAATAAGGCTACCTTTCCTTGCACTCTCATAGTCCAACCTGGCTAATTAGTTCGAGGATTGCTCCCTAAAGGGACAAACCTTTAAACTCCCCATTTGCAAGTTGGCAAATCTGATTGTACGATTGCGTGTCTGCAACACAGAAAAAAAATAAAAAATAAAAAAGTTCCAGAACTCAAATACCAGGTAGCAGATGTCAGAAATGTAGCACCATGTTCAAATTTATGGCAAGTATAACACAACACAAGGTGAGGGATTGATAAAGAAATCCTCCTGGTTGAGGTTGTAATGATTAATCATGCCCTTCTTGTCCGTTTCTACAAATATGCAATCAAAGAAAGAAAGGGTTAGAGAAATTATTAAAAATGGGGCTAATGTTTACAAAACCTTCATTTCTTTGACCTTGTTTTTTCTTGTTTTTCTTTTTAATGTTTTTTATATTTTGGGACGAGAGAAACATAAAATGGGAACAAAATTACATATTTAGCTCAATTTATAATAAAAGTGGGTTACGAAACTATAATTTTATCTGAAGGAAACTCCAAGAAATGCTCTTTTACTCCAAGAGAACCCTAATTTATTAGGTTTTAATTTGCTATACCTATAACTTTATCTAATGGAAACTTCAATTGCACATATGTATTTTCTTATTTTGTTCTTTTTTATTTCTTTTTTGGGCAAATTGTCCTATGGTTTGACTGAAATTTAAGCTGCTTACTTGTGATTAAAATTTGATACTTTACCAACTTGAGATTAATTCAATTAGATTTTTATAATCCACAACTATTAAAAATAAAGCTAAATATATCATTTTCATCCACTTTTATGTCTCTCCCTTCCAAAAACAAAAAAAAAAACATGAAAATACAAGATTAAATAACATCAAAAACTATCTATCGGAACACTTGCATCATAGAATTTCAAACTATAAGTAGGCTCCTTAAATTTTGGTCAAATTTCAGTGAATAAAGTATCAAATTTTAAACCACTACAAGTAAACAACTTAAATTTTAGTCAAACTATAAGTGGGTAAGTTGTAATTTGGCCCTTTTTGTTTTACTTAAAAGGTTGTTCATTAAAAACTAAGTAAGCTAAACATCATAGTTAAATGCATAAAATGTAAGATGATGATATACATTATCAATCTTAAAAAAATTTAATGAGTAGATATTGCCTTTAGAAAGTAGGTTCTAAGAAAGTATCATAAAAAAATTGATATATAATATGTTAAATACCTACTCCAAGTTTATGTGTAATCAAAATTCTTACATAAATCTCATCAAAAAAAAAAAAAAAAATTCTTATATAAATGAGATTAGCATTATATGACATACATTTTTTTGTACATGGTTTCATATTTCTTTAAATAAAAGCTCAATCTTAATTTCGCAATGAAGAGGCAGCATTTGCCTTTCACGTGCCACTAAAACTAGTTATAAATAAAAGTATAAACACGTATTAAACCCTTCTCATTATATACTTGTACAAAATTATTTCAAATTAACTAGATTTCAGTAACTTTTATCCACAACATAAGTGTAAGTTGTTAATGATTCATTAATATGATGATAAAATTTATCAAAATCAATATTTTTAGTTACATATTTTACTTCTTTTTTTTTTTACTTTTTTGAGAAACACAAACACACACACACACACACACACACACACACATATATAGGAAGGGAGATGAGATAAGAGAATACACTCACACGCCAACACCAAAACTGCATGCTATATTTTTTACTATTTAGATTAAACATAAATATTTTTATTTTATTTTTGTTATAATAATGATTTTTTAATCCATTAGATTTATATGATCTGAATTATTAAATCTTGTTGTCGTATATAATATGTATTTTCTGGTATTTGCTTAAGGAGTTTGGGTTGTGCAAGGCAAAGTGTAGTGGGTATTTTGTGAAAGTTTAGGTCGAATCACTGCAAAGGGGTTAGGGTTGTGAGTGATAGAGCTTGATTTGGATGTGACTGAGTGGATTTGTTGAAGGTGGCATGGGTTTATAGGCATTTATACTTATTTGTTGTTTTGGCATTGTTTTTAGGAGCTTAGCTATTGACAATTGGAGATAAGAGTGCTACGCAAGGCAGATAAGGGAAGCTAAATTTTGCTTTAATTTGTGTTCTAAGGTTGCATCGTCTGCTACAACTTCATTTTGATCTTCAATTAGATCTTAAATTCAAGCATACATCTCATTCTCAATTTCGTTTCAATCTAAAACGAGAGTATAGATTTTTTTTGCATTATAGCCCATCTACTTCCCCAATCATACTGCATCAAAAAAAAAAAATTCATTTACTTTTAAGTAATCAAAATTCATGTAAAAAGAATGTTAGTAATTGCTCTTTACATTCATGTATTTCCAAAAAGGAGATTTTTGAGATACTTTATTAAAGTTGATTGAGCTATAGATGAGATTATGCCAGACCTTGACATCCATCCCCACATACAAGCAGTTGCAAGAGAATCAAATTAAAATTTCAAAAAAAAAAAAAAACATGTGTAAATAAGATCACATATTATATATATATATATATATATATATATATATATATATATATTACCATATATATATATATATATATATATCATATTAATGTTATGGTTGTAATATAGGAAATCAATTGCCCAATTGAAATCAAGACTAGATACACTATATATAATTAGCACTACTCGATCATGAGGGAGCAGTCAAAGCTCTACAATAGGTATAGGGCATGTCATTATTGTTATCCTCATGTCCATCCTAGTTAGTAATCTTCCAAAGACAAAATACCCAAGAGATTGAGCAACAACAATAGTAAAATACCCATGGTGTTAAAAAAAAATTAGAAAAAATCATTGATTATTTCTTTCCAAGTATATCATATAACTCACCTTGCCATTATGAATACAATCAATTTTTGAAGCCATTGATGCTTGTAAGTGGTTGGAAATCTTAGCGCAAGTAGAATAGCACTTGTAAGATTACATTAGCAATCATGAAATATGTATAAACATATGATCAACTACAAATTAATTTTTCTTAACTCTACTCCTTATAATTTTTTATCTATCATATGAGAAAGGATGAAGTTTAAGAATCAAATTTTGTTATGGAATAGTGTTTAGCTTAGAGATATTATGAGAATGAACCTACTACTGAATCTAATGAGCTCAAATGAAAGTAAAAGAGGAAAAAAAATTTAAAGTTAAAGACAAATATTGTTATGTATATGTTTATTAACATATTTAGTACATATATGGTAAGTGAAAAATTTTACTCCAAAGTTGAGGGATTGAATTTAATGGCACCTCTTCCTCTGCATTATGAGCTACTATGATTAATTCAAAACTACCAATATTCTCTTTATGTGGACCTTCCTTTGAATATTTTGATAAATCAAACAACTGGGACATTTCCTCTAATCTTACTCCGCTAGATTCAGAATCATAGAAGCAATTACAAATCATTAAAAAAAATGATATCACATTATCAGCGCCTGACATATTTGCATTACCAATTGTATTCTAAATCATGTGAATAGTAAATGCTTCCACCCAAATGATGATGGCATTCATGCATCCACCTAGGATCCCATAGATTGTTGACAAATGCTTAGAACTCATAATCCATAAAATGGTTTCTAGGCTAGGTTAATATTAATGTTTGTTTATGTTTGGGTTTATATTTATTGTTAAGACTCATTAAACCTCTTTTCCTCATGAGTTGTGAAGAAACTTTCCCCATGAAGTTGATAAAACCCCATGGAGAGTGTAATCCACGAAATATCCATAGGAAGTCATGAAGGAGAATAAAATTTTCCCCCAATAGACTACCCATCATTAAAGACTTTATCGTAGGTTTAAACTATTAAACTACTCAATGGGCTATTTTATTCCAGAAGACCACCCACAACCTTCAATAAGTCTTTGGCGACTACTGACGGTAAACAGCTCATTGATGCAACCAACAAAACGTAGTTAATACCCATGATAAACTGTATGAAGTGATATGAACTTAAAAACTAAGTAAATATACAATAACTCATTTTACAACCATCACAAACGACAAGAAAAAGAAAGAAAAAATTGCTCTAAAAACTGTAAAACCCAAAATGAAAAACAAGTGCAATAAAATAATGTAGATGTGTTACCATGACGATTTTTGGAACTTTTATTATTTTGTAGATCTATATTGAATTTAAATCATCATTTAATTATTGGACAATGCATGTCATCTTTTAAGATTTCCATAAACCAGCTGCTTTAGAGAGTCTTAGACTCTTAGTGGCTTAAACAATTATCACAGTCCATATAAGTTTAAAGGTTTTCACACAGCAGCTTTAGCCAGTCTTAGTGGCTTGGCTATTGCCTTCAAAGAAGCATACCTCTCTGAAAACAATGATTTCGTGAATGAAACTAATGGCAAGGTTTTAAATTTCACAGTGCTTTCAAGCATCAAAGGGTCAATCGTGCCTAGATCCTTGAATGAATATATGAGACAAGTGGACACATTGCTTCTCACAAATGGCGCATTGTTGTTGGGCTCTTGACTATCTATGACAATGGAATGACCTTCCTATCAACTTTATACATATATGCAATAATAATAAGTATAAACTTAACAAATTTTGTCTTCAACATCTAATAAGTATCTAACATCATAAAACTTCTTTCCAAATGAGATTATAATTCATTTAAATATTATGTTAAAATATATGTTTATGTTAGTATATTCTAAATTCAATAGATATTTAAAAAGTTCGAGTTGGTACTTTTATTTATTTATATCTATCCATATAAGTTTCTATTTATGGAGTATAATTTAAAATTCATACATTCGATTATTTAAGTTTAAAGTAATTTGATTTGTATGTTAGATTTGCCTTCATTGGCGTACTCAATAAACATAATGTATTTGTTATTTATGTTACATATGTTCGTTAAAGTGTTTTATATATTCTTTGGACATCTGGCAAGTTAGAAATGTTAATACTGAAGTTCCATTGGTATTTTATTTGACACTCCCATGTCAAAAAATTGGGATTTAAATTTTTATATTATATATAAATATTGTATAAAACATTCAATCAAATTGCTTTTGAAATAGAAGTTTTTATGTCTATTTCATTACTATGAAAACTTCATATGTTATATTCATCATTCACTTTTTTGTTTCATTAATTAATCCCAACAAACTTAGAGCCTTTGGATGTAATATGCAAATCATTATATGTTTGTGAATACAAAATAAGACTGCATATTTTATTTATTAAAAAAAATAAGGATTCAAGGCCTTTTCGATAGCCAAACAACTAGGTCAATCGAGTCAGATGGTGATATCAAATTTATATTCGATAATAGAAGCTTTGGTGAGCTTGTTGTCAAATTTCAAATGGGGGAGGAAAACCAGAGTCTTAATAGTAGATATTATGATGAAACCAATGTCATAGAATTAGTGTGATTGGTCTGACAACGAGATCATGACGCAAAGTCCACAAACGTAATTAAACACCTTATTTTGCAACTGGAGATCAATTTTTTTAGGGTAATTTAATGAAGAAAATGTAATTATTTCGTTTGAACCATTATCTAACTTTATCCTAAACCCTAATGATCAAAACGACATTTTGGATGCTAAAATCAAACTATTAGATTTAACGATCAAGTCACATGTCAAGTTTCAAGTTTTGAGAGTCATTTTGGGATAAAGTTTCATGTGATTATGGATGATTAATTATGATTGATTTTCAAAAGAATTAATTTCAATTAATTATATGTTCAAATCCCATTGGTTTAAGCCTGTTGAGCATTTTAATATTAAATAATTAAAATGAATAAATGTTATGATATAAATGTAAAGATATGGGAGTAAATATGAAAAATTGAGAATTAGTAAAAATGTTTAATCCCACATTGAAAAGAAATGAGACTATTTTGTTCTTTTTAATTGTGGTGATTAATGGGCTAACATAAATTGTCTCAAATATTGGGCCAAATACTTGCGATAGGGGGAGATGAAGAGTGGAGATATTATTCAATTAATTCAGAAGTATTATTCAGTTTTCTTTGTGTTATTTCCATTATCATTGTGTTTGCACCAGCAAAGCCTAAAAACAAAAATAAATACAAATAAATTGGATGAAGTTGAAAAACAAGCTAAGAATTCGTGCCCTTTGACTGAAAACTAGTATACCTATCGGCATATAAAACCAATTGATCAATAATTTGAACTTTTGATGCATAGTTTTGAATGTTTGCTCAATTTTTTGAACTTCTGACGCCCCTATAGACTGCAGCCAGGGTAAGTTAGCCACCCATCTCAAACTTAAAATAAGGTAAATACCTCCAATCATATTATTTTATGGATAGGGCCGTTCTCTAACCAAGGAAAAGTAATAAGTCTCTTTCTATGCGTTGAAATTTTTATATTTTCCTCTGTTATGTGAATGTTTTGAAAATTTGTTATAATATATTATTTCCTCCATCCCAAATTTTTTTTATCTATATTCCAGTTTGGGATGTCCCAAAATTAAGTCTTGTTTGAAAAGTCAAATTCTATTATTTTATTAACATTTTCATTATGCCCTAGTAGAATTTGTTAGTAATCGTAATAAAATTTAATTTGAAAATAAAGATTGAATTTGGATGAGCTTTGGTGGTTACATAATTTCAATTTGAAGATAAGTTTGTAATCTATTGCCAATAGAGTTTATAATTGTAGGGGTAGTATGCGAATAGAGTTTGCAATGTACAATAACTTTAAAATTTGCTTGGCAAATTTTTATTTATTTTTATTTTTTATATACACGGTTGGTTAATTTCTTTATAAATTTGTTTAAGGGAAATTTATAAAACTGCTACTGTAACTTATTTTTAAAGAGAAAAGATATTTTATGATGTTCTCCTAAATAGTTGGATTTTCTAAATAGATATAAAAAATTGGAACAAAAGGTGTATGCGCTTAGAATGAAGGATTAAACAATTTAATCAATAGGCGTATTACAGAGATATTGTCTCGTCCTTTTGTGATAACTAGTTGCAGACCCAAACAATGCGTGGGAATATATAATTATTTTATAATATGGTATAATATATAATTTATTTCTCAAAAAAAATAATAATTTATTCTCTAAAAATTATTGAAAATAATTTGTTCTCCTTAAAAAGTGAACTATTTTTAAAGGTATTATCCATTTCCGTTCTATTATTTTGGGGTTTTTTTAATAACCAAAAACAATGTCTATACATATCTATACTATATATAATAAAGGAAGTATTGAAAAAAAAAAAAAAAACTTTCTTTCTTCCCTTAAAGTTCCTTAGAAATGTCTCTAACCACTTAAGAAACTTTCATTGTTAAACTCTCATGTAGCTGGGTCAATGATCCTAAACCCTGCAAAAACCAAATTCCACATTGGACAAATATTAAACACCCATTCATGTTTTGAGATTTTCTAATTCATTGTGAAAACTTTTGAGGTAAATTTTTTCTTTTATTGGATTGCAAGATCAAATTATTATGTGTTGCACATAATAAAAAAAAGTGTGTTATAATAATATTTTCTCCAAACAGAAATTTTTCTCACCAAAAAAAAAAAAAACATTGCGTTAAAAAATATGAAAGTAGTAATTGGAGTGTAATTAAATGTATTTTTTATTGTTTCAAAAGAGGTAAATACAATAAACTTTTTTTTTTTTTTTTTACATAAAGTTAAACAAATTTCATTATGAAAACTAAAATGTCAAAGATAAACAAATTGAATAGGTAAAAAAAATAAAATAAAATAAAAATTGAAACATGAATATAAAGTAAGAAGTTGTTGTAGAGATTTCCAATTCTTGAAAACCCTTCTAATAACCGACAAAACAATCCTAGCCACTCATAGCCCCAAAGTGATCACATTGTTAGCAACCCAAAAAAAACATATCATCCACAAACTTTAGAAATCCAATGGAAAAACTGAAGTTGGGGGAAAAGCAAATAAGAAGGGAAAGAACACACCTAAGAGGACTTTCCAAATTTGCTTGGCAACTTTTGCAAAGGTGGAGGTTATGGAAATTTATAGTGTAAAAAATAACACACTTAATCATAGGAGTGACAATTGAAGGGTTTCTTTAAAAAGCGGTTTTGAAGGGAAAATTAGAATTGGAAAACGCAAAATTAATGGTAGTTTTTAATGAGTTAAAGAATGTGTAAGGTTGTTGATAGTGAGTTGGATTTAATGAGTTATAAAAAAAGTTACACTATTTATTTATATATCAATATTGTTTAAAAAATAAAGGAAAAAAAATTTAATCAATAGGCGTATTACAGAGATATTGTCTCGTCCTTTTGTGATAATTTGAATCTCTTGCTCCAGCTTGATAAGTCCACGAGGTTCTTTCATATAGATTTCTCCGAGGATCACAGTTATATATAGTAGGAAGAATTTGGAACTTTTTTGTCTATTGGGCTAGCAGATATTTACAATTAAGCTATTCAGGATAATTCCTGGTTAATTTGTCACCCCGTTATTGCTGGTAATATTTCCTTGAAATTAAGATTGATGATGTCAATTGGAAAGTAGAGAGCTTTCAAGGGCATGCATTGTCCCCTTATGAGATATCAACCATCCTTTCCCTCACCTCACCTTTAACAACTTTACCAGATAATCATTTTCTAAATACGTTGTAGCATACTGAATTTATTAGAATCTCCTTCTTTTCACTTTATATAAATAAATAAGGTTTTATGTAACGGCCAAATATCAATATGTCACCATATCTATTGATCCAGCAACATGATACAAGTTGCAAACACCAGAAACTGCATGCCACAGAGGATAACTAGCAACAAATAACATCAAAATTATAACCTCTTAAAATTACAAACAGAAACTTCAAACTACTTTAAAACCAGAGTAATCAGTTAATATGAAATAATGCTAATGGGAAGGTTGCATTACTTAGCAAATACTCTTGCATGAAGCTACCCTGCCCCTGCCTCTGACATGCTTATATACCGCATCTTAGAACTCATTATTTATGTGAGAAAAAATAGTATGAATTTATTGTATGTCCGAAGAATACTCTAATTACCCACTCTACCTATGACATTTGTAATAATGTGCTTATATACAATGTCTTCATTGATGATAGTCACATCATGATGCCATTTAGCATTGTCTTCAATATAAAAATGTAATATATGAGTAATTATTCAAAGTACAATGATGAGGTATTTCTTCCCTTAATATGAATGGTGGTATTACCATTAAATAAATTCATTGCAGGACTCAAAGGCGAAGGCTCATCCACTCTTTAAGGTTTGAAAAAAAAAAAACACATGTAGAATGAATGAGACAGGTCAAGAGCGAGATAGGTTTGAAGGCATTTTTCAATTTATAATAAGGTTATTTCGTTGTTAATGAGATAAAGATGAGCAATAATGATGAGAGTGCTTAGAGAGAGAAAATATAAATAAACATTTGACATGAGATAGATGACATGGAATTAGATATCTAGTCATCTCTTTAAAGGACTGGGATTTAAGTCTCTAGGAAGGAGTTTCACACACATATACACTTAAATTAAATTAGAGTGAAAATTCTATCTTGTAAAAAAAAAAAAAAATTGCCCAATCAAAATGACATATTTTTGGCATAATCTAAGTTACAACAAAACCATTTTCTAAGAAGGAGCACTTACGGTACTCATTCCTCCAGCATCTTTAGCAAACAAGAACCCAAAAAACCTGTAAAGCAAAAAAAAAACGCAAAAACATGAATAATTATAACTCACCGAAAAAAGAGAAAGCAAAGCAAAAACAAAAGCAAGAAAGAGAAAAAACAACGACAACAACAACAAGAAGTTGGTTGTATTGTGCATAGTTGTGGGGACACATGGATAAAACCATGATGGAAAACCAAAAACATCTTTCCAGATAAGCAAGCGTGTGCTTACAGTAGTGAGATGACATTATTTTTCACAAAAACATCATCAAGATTTCATTCATCATAACCTTATATTATTCCTCTTATTAACTCATAAACAGCACGCTATAATCACTTTTTCCTTATAAACAAAGTTATACTCACTTTTTCACAAAGCTCCTTTTTTTTCCCAAAGTCATTGTTCTTCTTCTTCTTGTTATATATAATATTATCACAAACCCCATTCTTTTGTTTCAGTACTGTGTATATATATATATTGATATTAAGGGTTCTTATTGTCTCCGGTGTGCCGGAATCTATGGATGAGTCGTGGCGAATGCGCATGGGAATGCCGAGCCTCCCGCGGCGCCGGTCCACTGAGGATGCATCGTCTAAACAGTTCATTTTTAGCCGCGGCGGCGGCGGTGGAGGTGAGGAAGCCGAAACTCTAGACCCCGAGGACTTTGCCGATGTGTTTGGCGGGCCGCCGCGGAGCGTGCTTATGAGGAAATTCTCCGGGGACTTCTTCAAGAACAACGGGGAATTCTACGGGGAAGTTTTCCGGCCGCCGGAGTTTGTAACTCCGGCGGATAAGGACGGCCGGAGCTTGCCGGCGTTCAGGATTCCGTCGAGGGGAGGCGGAGGAGGAGGAGGAAGGGGGTTTTATGGCGATATATTTGGATCGGAGGATGATCTCGACCGGAAGTCGAGGGAGCGGTCGAGACCGAACTCGAAGGCGAAGTCGAAGTCGAAGTCGAACTCGTCGTCGGTGCTGAGCTCGGAGGATCTGAGCCCTCTCCACCGGCCGGTGATCGGAGATGACGTGGCATTGTCTTCCTTTGTTTCAAAGCTCAGGTTAGTGAGTGTACGAAGTAATTTTTTTTTGTACTGTAACTTCTTTTCTAACTGTTTTTAACTTCAGTTACGTAGAATTTGACCCTTATGCCCCTTTGAATTTGTTATATTAACCGGTTTTGTGCTTTAAATTTTTGTAGATCGGTAAGGGTAGTATAGGAATAATGGTAGTACGAGGTCGTCAGAATCCGATGATATCGGGAGTGAAACTTTGGAAGTACTGTCTGTCATAAAGGAATGCTAACTTCACTGACATCTGACTATGTTTCCAAATAAGTACAATCTTTCATTTCAAGTTTCAAGTTCCAACTTTTTTTTTTTTTAATGAAAAAGTTTCAACCTTTAAATTGAACAAAAGCAACATAAGTCTAACCATTACTTGATAAAAATGGTAGCAAAAACTTTTTTGCAATATTTTATAAATGTTAATGAGGTTGTAAATTCTTACTAGTTTTTATTTAAGTTTACTATTTACATTATTTTTAAATTATTAAATAATCGCTAGCGAAATTAGCCATTTGTACCAAAAAAAATTAGATCTAACATTTTCTTTAAAAATCTTGTGAACGATAGAATTATAAGAAAGTAAAAAAAATTTTATTATAAATTTCAATATTTATTCAAGCAGAGTTAGAAGAATAGTAGTTTGTTTTGCAAAAGTAACGATTATTTCAATCACAATAGTCCATGTTAATAATTATGAAAAAAATTACAATAATAATGCAAATACACCTAATTTCAAAATTTATTAAAGTGGTCATCTGTAAGTGCTAGAAAAAAATTCAAAAAAAAAATAGTAAAATAAGGGATATATGATTATATGTAAAAAGTGGTGGGTAGAAAATGTCCACAATAAACCACTTCAATGTGTTGTGAAATAGGATGTATCCTCAAATTTATTCAAAAATTTGTGTAGAATGTTGTGTCTATTTTGGTAGCTGATATATGTAGTCTCCCAAATTCATTGCTTTATAGGAAAAAAAAATAGTATTATTATAGAGTTTACAATTCAAGTCTTTCTTTTGTGAGATATGATGAAAATATGTCAATCAAGCGTGCCATTTGTCTATTTTGGTAGCTGATATATGTAATCTTCCCAAATACATGTTAAATTTTGCACCAACTTGTAAAATGACCTAAATCAAGCCATTTTAGAACATCCTATATGTATGTATTTGAAGGTTCAAACCATCAATCTCTATAGGATGAGGAATTTGGGAGATAGACTTACTAGGCTATATACGAAGGCCAATCGTATATAAATCGCAGCAAGCACTTTCGTTTTGAAGTGCTTCCCAAGTTGTGCAAGGCTCATATGCAATTTTTGTCTGTTCATCACTTATGAATCATTACAATAAACAGAACCTTACACAAGTTTCATGTCACCCTTTGCACAAAAAAGTTCACTGTCTAATACAAGTCATTGGAACAATTGATATAATGATTTTCAATATCTCAGCATCCAAATAATTGAGACTTTAGATAACTTGATTATTACTGCAGGCCAATCAATATCCCATCTAGATGGAACTCATTAATTATGCCCAAAGAATATTCTAAGAAACAAGGGAAGCCTACATTTCCTAGCAATAGTTCTTCCTACACCGAGCAAGAATTCATGGAAAATGAGTACCGTGAGAATTTCAGAAGCTTCTATAATGAATTCCCAAAACGGGTCTCGTCCCCAGAAGCCATTAGTCTTGAACCAAGTCCGTATCGAAGCGTCAAAGTATCTGTGGATGATTTGGAACTCATGAACTCCCCTGCATCAGTTGTCTCTTCACTTCATCAGGACCGTGAGGCTGAAACTGGATTTCAAGATCATGTACTGCCAAAAGAAGAAGTGGAACAAGAAGAAGATGAAGATGAAGTTATGAGCTCTTATGTCATTGAGATCAACTCTGACCATAGAGAGGGAACCAGTGAAGCAGTTTCTATTGACGAGGCAATTGCATGGGCCAAAGAGAAATTTCAGACACATTCTGAGAAAGATTTGAGCATGAGACCACATGACCATGAGCAAAATGTTGAAAGAGAAGGTAATGTGCTTATTTTATTTGACATATATTCGGAGTCCAAAAAGAAGAAAAATAACAAAATTTTCATACCATATGATACAGGAACGACTAATGCAAGTGAATTATCAGATCAACCAATAGATGAGCATGGAATGATTCGGTCTACAAAGGTAAAGGAGTTCTCTGAGAAAATAAAAATCAAGGACTTGCCATGGTGTATCATGTATGCATTGTTTATAAATCTAATAAATAGGATAAGTGATGCTACAAATACAAAAATTTTTACAACTTCTAATATGGCTTGTTGTGATTGGGACGTCACTTTTACTTGAGTCCACCACGAACAACGTTTTAATCATGCACCAATCACAACAAGCCATTTTAATAGTTGTGAAAATGTTATGTTCTTAAACTTATTGAAATATGACAGCCCCCACATAAACATTAAATGAATAGAGTGAGACCGTTTTGGGGGGCCAAAACCGAAGGAAACCTTTCTCACGGCAAATGTAAAGAAGACAAGTGAAATTTATGTTGGGGGGCAATGCCTTGGCTACACAGCGCCGGTGCAAGCATTAGCCACCAGAAAGGAGTATTCACAGTTTTGGTCCCTTGTAAAGTGTCTTCTCTACAACAAGAGGAGAATCAATACTCTTGTAAATGCCATTTGCCTGGACTCGTCTAAGTCCTCCTTCGTGAAAGAAGACAGTTTTAAAAAATCAAGTAATGACAAGGCCAGTGTGTTGAAAGTTCTTTCCCGTCTACTTCTTTTGCAGGAAGAAGAACAAAGAAATTGGACAGCTGAAGAAGAAAAACTACACCCAGAAAAAGATGTAAGTTTCTGAAATGCCTTTATAGTAGGAAGTAATACAAACTTCGTGTTGTTTCCCCTCTCTTCCATTCTAGATAGTTTAAATTATCAACATTGGCATTTCCCTACATTTTTTATGACGAAAAAGATCTTTACTGTAGGTGGAAGTGGAGCTATTGGATGAATGCATAAGGGTGTGGTCGGCTGGCAAGGAAACCAACGTAAAGTTGCTACTTTCAGAACTACATCAAGTAAGAACTTTTGTGCTTGACTACAATCGTAAAGAAACCATTGTTGTTAACACTTTTATTTTATGGCTATCATAGCTTCATAATATTGGATGACCAGCCAGTTGATATATAACTATTTTGCTTGACATTGATTCAGGTTCTATGGCCCAATAGTGGATGGTATGCTATCCCTCTAACAAGCCTAACAGAAAGTACACTAGTGAAGAAAGCTTACCAAAAAGCAAGGCTTTGTCTCCACCCTGACAAGCTGCAACAAAGAGGAGCAACAATCCGACAAAAATATATTGCAGAGAAAGCTTTCTCCATCCTTCAGGTAATTTTTGGCTCTTGCAGAGAATCTGTGCAATTTAGACACTAACAACTAGAAAAAAAAAATTTGAGAGAAAAAGGAATAGTAAAACCAATGTAGGTAAAGGTTTTCAATTTGGATCATTACTATGTTTTAAGATGATGCAACTTTCCTATGTTGTTATAGGATGCATGGGCTGCTTACATATCCCAAGATATCTTCCTTGACTGATGGGACAATTTGGGATCCTTTTTGACTTGGAAGTTGAAAACATACAATGAAAAAGTCTCTCTAGATTCGATTGCTGAAGCAGACCCGAGAAACATGGACAATGAATGAAGCAAGTGTTATTGGTAAAAATGGTTTGAAAGTCCGCTAGATCATCATGTATTCAAAAGTTTTGTTTGTTTGTTTGTTTGACTTTTTTTTTTTTTGGATAATATGCCGCATCTCATTTGCTGTTGTAAAACCCAATAAGAAAAAAAGCAATGAAGATGAGAATGAGAGTGATAGCAATGATGATGATGACTAGAGTTACCTGTATATTATGCCAAGGTTCAGACAAATTATTTTGAATGTGATCCCACGCGTCTTTTTTGTTGAAATATTTCCATTGGACATTTGTCAAGATTTTCATTGGACTTTGAAGGACCAAAATAGGCAGGGCCCACGAACGGCTGTGACAAACTTTGCAATCTATGAGGCCAACTTAGCTCAAATTTGTTTACCAAAAAACAAAAACTTAGCTCTAATTTTCATATATATATATATATATATATATATATAAGCAATATTACACTTACACCCTTTCAATATTTTTTTTATTAGATTCAAACTTTAACAAATTTACTATTAGATTACATTATTTTTGTATATTCTTCATGTTTGCAAAATTTCAAGATAATCAAAGATTAATAATCATATCACCAATTAATTGTTTAAATTTAACTTTTTGTAGTTTAAAATAATCCAAAAAAGATAAGTTTATAAATCGAATGGTAAATTACATTTGATTAGCATGCATGGTAAGAACATATAGAACGTATAATCCAACTATGAGATGTTACTCTTGACTTCCCGAATGCCTCACAAGGCACTGCTACCTTTATTGCGAGATGTTACTCTTGACTTCCCGAATGCCTCACAAGGCACTGCTACCTTTATTGCCCAAGCTCAAGATCAAGCTCCTGCTCAGGCTACTACAATCTACTAAGTCATTTGCTGAGTCAAAAAAGAAGTATGCTTTTGATGGACATAGTAAAACTGCCTTGATTGCCTAGTTAAAACATTCTTGGAAGGACGAAAAGGAAGCTGTAAATGCCAACTTGGATGATGAAGATGAACGAGAATCCGAAGCATCCTTAGAAGCCTCTGTTTCTAAGAAATATGACTTTATTACTTTTATGATCAGGCTCTTTTTGGTCAGGATCCTGTTTCCACCATTGGTTCATACTTTCTAGATACTCTCCACTGTGCAAATACTGTCAAGATGTTTTTGTGCTTTCAACTACTTTTGGATGACAATTGAATAATAAAAGCTGGTTCTTACTACTATTACTTTTCTAAACAATTCCTGCTACTCCCCACGAGAGTTAATTCCAATTGAATAGTAAAAGCTAATTTTTGCCATTGTCACTTCCTTAATGATTCATGCTGCTCCCCATGAGTACTGATTCCAGTTGCTCCTTACTATGCAAATAATGCTTATTTTACCTATAAGAGGGATATCCGTTTCAAGTTGTATTCATAACTTATTTTCTTACTAGCTTTAAAATTTCCCTTTAAACTACCTCCGGAAGGTCCTAAACTTGTAATCTCTCTCTCCCCAATTTCTGCTCAAGAAAATCTTGTCTCTACAATTTCCTCCTATACGTGCTTTATTTTAAGCTTATTAACTTTAGGCTTATATATATATATATATATATATGTTCAGATTCAAAAAGCTAAAGGGCCAATGCCACCTGCCTCTGCAACTCTCAAAACTGACTCACGGAGATTTGGATGATTCAGAAAGGTTACTAAACGAGGCCCAAAAGACCAAAGATTGAGCAATCAAAATAGGGTCCAATGTGGCATTCTGTGCAGCATGACTGCTTAGGTGCTTGTCATTGCTCTGTAAAGTTTTATCTATTTAAGGAGAGAGATACCAAAAGAAATTGGATTTTATTAAAAATAAATTTAGTTTCCATCCAGTTTAGCTAGCTTAACAATAAAACTACAATGAAAATGTAAATGAATTGAAGAAAATCTTGAGACATATCTACTTTTTGAACCCAAAAGTACTTCCCAAAACACAGATGCAGGACGTGGTGATCTTCAAAACTGGAAACGAATTCCAGATGAGAGCAACAAGTCACATTGTAACTCCACATTTGAGTCTAATCTACAACAAAAGAGAGCTTTTCAGGAAATTATTGAAAAAAAAATGGTATGATTGAAAGAATATTGATCAAAATAAGAGGCATTCCCCCTAATGTTACAGAAAACCTACAATGTGCTTTAATGGGTGGAGCACCACTCTTGTCTGTCACTTGGTCCTTGTAATGACTCTTTCAGTGAGATCTAAAAGTGCCCTCCTAGATTTTCTAACATCTTCATCATCGCTCTCAGGTAAAGAGTCAATTGCCTCTGCAGCAATGTTAGCATGTTTCTTGGCTAACTCCCTTGCTCTCTGTACTCCACGACTCTTCCCAAGGTAGTCAAGAGCCTAATTTTTCACAATACAGATCAACTTTTAAGTAAATGAATCCAATAAGATAATGTTTGAAATGCTATTTTCAAGGTTGCAAGTCCGATAAACAGATTCAGAAAGATCAAATTAAAACAGATTCATTTTTTTATTGGTAAACACATGCACCTTGTGGGTGGTTCTTGAACCCACAACATTACCCAACATCACATTATTGAGGGAGGAAGTCCCATCTGTACTAGTCATTAGCCAAAAATAAGCAGTTACATGTTCAATAACAGAACCAAACAGCTTGCATATACAGTTCTTAAAAATATAGGGCAGAGGCAAAAATCTAAGTAAATGGAGAAACCGCTTTTCTGTTTTGGAGAAAGTTTAGGTTGTGAAGTTTTGTCATTGTTGCAGAGTTCTTGCTTGTGATCAGTTTTGTTACCGTCTGGCTGCTTCTTACACTCGTGCTGTTGTGTTTAATAAATTTTAGCACATTCATCAAAAGAAAAGACCCCTCAATGATACAAGTTATAGAGTACCATAACTGATTAAGGTCCTATAAGAAAACATAACCAGTTATTCAATTCATTTTCCCTTAGATTGAAAATCTTATTGGGAAAGGTTAGTGGGCGATGGGCCATTTTGAAGGTGAGAGTAATTAAAGTCGGAGACAAGTCTTAAAACTGGTTAAGCTTTTTTTTTTTGATAGGTAATCCAGAAAAATTTTATAAAAGATAGAAAAAAGGAATACAAGAAGTTCATGATGATGAACAGAAAAAGAAAAACAACACTACCAACAAAGGGAACTCAAGACGCTAAACTAAGGGAGGACAAAAACTCAGGGATAGAAGAGCGATCAGTGAAACCCCAACACCGAGACCACTCAAAAAGAGTACGATGACAAATAAGCTTTAACTCATCCAACGTCTTCCCTTTGTCCTCAAAGGAACGATGGTTTCGCTCCAACCACACAATCCACATTAGGCACCCCGGAACCAAGTTCCAAATATCCGAGTTGTGAGACCCAAACCATTGATGCCAGCAAAGTAACAAACCCGCCACCGAACCCGGCATCACCCAAAGAATACCAAAGGCTTGAAGCAAAGAAGACCAAAGGGAGTAGGAAACCGGGCAGTGTAGCAGAAGATGATTAACGGACTCCCCATCACAGCAACACATACAACACCAATTAGCCAAAGGGCGGCCTTTTAGCATTAAATTATCCAAAGTGAGGATCCGACCATGAGCGGCAGTCCAGAGAAAAAACGCTACCCGCTTAGGAATCTTTGGTTTCCAAACACCCTTCCAAGGAAACAAAGAAAACGAGGCACTCCGGATCGCATGGTAGTAAGACCGAGTATCAAACTTACCATCCCCTTTTAGCCGCCAGTGAAGAGTATCCCTCCTATCACCCTGAGGAATACGAGATTGGATAAGATGGAGGAGAGAATACGAATCAGCCAATTCCCAATCTTCAAAAGCTCTAAAAAACCTTAGATTCCACACTCTAACCGTGCCCCCTTCTGGAGTCCACAAAACCTCAGAGATACAAGCATCCTTGACTGCAGAACACACATAGAGCTGAGGATAGAGATCTTTGAGGGTGTTAACCCCAATCCACCTATCATGCCAGAAGCGGATACGAGTGCCATCACCCACTACAAAAGACAGATGCTTAGAGAAACTCTCCCACCCATCATAAATGCTTCTCCATAGGCCACACCCATGGGACCTCCTACACGCATTAGTCCTCCACCCCCCTTGACCATCCCCATATTTGGAGGAGATAACTCGCCGCCAAAGATGGGATACTTCAAGACCATATCTCCACAACCATTTCCCTAAAAGAGCTTGATTAAACGGCACCACCTTTCTAATCCCCAAACCACCCTTCTTAGCAGGAAGGCACACCTTATCCCAAGCCACCAAGGGATATTTGAAACACCCCTCAAAAGACCCCCAAAGGAAATTCCTCTGAATACTTTCCAATCTAGCCGCCACAGCTTTAGGAATAGTAAAAAGAGAAAGGAAATACGTTGGAAGACTTGAAAGAGTACTCTTAAGCTTTAGCAATGTTGAGCAATATTAGGCAGAGAAGTTCATTCAAAGTGGAAGTCTTGCACAATAGACTTAAAAAGAGTCCAAACTAAAAAGTAGTGCCTACTTCCTAGTCAAAATAGGAGTGCTTAGCAAGAGATACATAGAGATGTCTCTCAACTTTTCTGAAACCTATAAAACCAAAATTAATAATTCTTTCATTATTATGCTAAGCATTGACTTTTGTTTGAAAGATGTCTAAAATTATGCATTGAAAATCGAAATAATAACAGAAACATCTGCAAATTTTACCAGGGAAAAAAATGTTTTGAAGTCAAACCTAATAGAAGCTCGATGGAAACTTTCTTCTTCCTTCCTTTTTTTTTTTGGGATAAGAGAATAATTTATTAGAAAATTGATGGAAATTTTAAAACTGGTGTTCTGCTGCAGAGAGTTTCAATCAGCTGAGAGTTACAAGACTTCATGCAATAGAAGGTGCTTCAATTTTGCAAAGAAACTACTGTACCATTACCACACCTTGCAGAAGAGACTAAAATAACATATAAGAAGTGAAACACTAGCATCTTAATGTACCGTCTGTAATAGATTCAACAAAGAAACTACAGTACCATTACCATGCCTTGCAGAAGAGACTAAAATAACATATAAGAAAGTGAAACGCTAGCATCTTCATGTACAGTCTGTAGTAGCTTCAACATTCAACATGGACTAGCATAACAAATCACATAAAAATGTCTAAAAAAATAAATTTAAAATAAGAAAAAGGAACCACAAGGACTTACTAGATCAACATTTGCAGGGTCATCAAAGCCCCGATCAACAACTTCACGCAACTGAGGGAACTCATCCATGGCAAACAGTATTGGAGCGGTTATGATCCCCTACAAAAAAGCTTATTAATTTTTTTGATAAAGCCAGTTGTAGTTGTCATTTTACATGACATTCATATAGGGTCTACAAAAACAGGAAACAAGCTATGCTGTGTAATTCAGCATCTAGCATGTTTGTACACGGAAACTTTAATATTTAGCAAGTGAAAAAATAGTTGAGAGCAATATTCTAAAACCAGATCCTTGGTAACCAATTGGACCTCTGGGCCAACCGCAGTTGTACCTTATAATAAAGATATTAAATGCTGCCTTTAAAATAAAATAAAATAAAAAACTTGTAACATGGTGTTGTAAATTACCACAACATGAAATGCCAAAAGACACATGCCAACAATCCACCAGTTGGTATAGAAATACCCTAAGACGCTGACAATATTTCAAGCTAATAAATAAAACACCATCAGATAACCAGAGAAAAATTCCCCAATTTTGTTGGGTAAAAACCTAGTAGGAAATACTGCAGTTATTCTAGGTATTGCTCACTATTTAGGAGTTAAAAAGGTCTCATGATGAAGGAGGTAAGAATCAAAGTGAGAAACCCTTAATTCTTGTGATCCCAGCACATCTCCAGCTATAGTTAAAGATTTTGAGTTATTTAAGTAGGTTTATCTCCAAAACACAATAAAGCAACAAAGTCCCCAGGCAGCGATGGGCAAACTATTAACAGTTGAGGGTTGCATGGAATCATGCAATTCAAGAAGTTTTCAACTAGAACCAAATGACATCATCAATGAATTGTCTAAAGTATCTGAACGGTCATATTTTAAAGTGTGAACTCTAACTCATATCATTCTTTGCATAAGTAATATAATTTATACAAGTGAGGGAGGGGAGGTGAAGAGGGACAAAATGGTTAATAGGGTTGCTTTTGATAACATATTACATTAAAGATAGATAAATTACATGGCGGATATCAGTTAAAGAACCCTTTCCAAGGGATGCTGATGTGCCTGTGAAATCAAGTACATCATCCATCAATTGATATGCTAATCCCTGTGAAAGAAAAGAAAAATATTTCGAACGTCAGCTCTAAAGATGCATATAAAAAAATGAATCTTAAACATTTTGAGAGAGTAAGCGAAGGAGGCATCCAGTTGAGATTTATTTGCAGTCCCTATACGCATAACAGTCACAACCACTGGCCAATAAAGGTACAGATGACTGCTGCTATGATTTTCACACAATAAGCTATGATCTTTCACATAATAACAGCATTGTCTTTCAATAGTTGATCCTAGTGGTAGCAACAGAAGCAGGCAATTACAACAACTACAACACAAATGGTGCAGCCAAACACATCTAGTTAAATATCACAGCTAAATTAAAACATCTTCAGAAATAAATTGAGCATAAGAAAATGTTGGAAATCAGTTCAGGCCACAATCTATAAGGATGATCCATTTTGATCCACTACAGCCTAATATCAGCTCAAAAGATCCTTTGCTTAATTCAGTTTAACTGCCATGATTGGTATCTTTATGGGATAGCTTCCGTTCTAATTTGGATGTTTACTAAGTTTCGAATAGAACAAGAGGCCTACTAACTTGAGGTTAGAAAGGAAAGTTTACTCTAAACTTTCATCACTCAATCAATATTTGCATCTGGGGACATGGCTCATAAACTCAAAAAGATCCCACTATTTAGCTTGCTCTTTGAAGTAATTAACAGATGAAAGAATTATAAAAATTTACAAACCAGATTTTTGCCATACTCATAAGCCAACATTGCAACTTCTGCAGTTTGACCACCAAGAAGTGCAATCGCCTTGCAGCTGTTGGAAATTAATGATGCTGTCTTGTAGTAAGTTTTCTGCATATAATATTCCATACTGCATTTGCCAAAAAAATATTATATTATCACAAAATCACTAGAGAGAAATCCTGAAGGTGCAAGTAAAGGCTAGAGTTTATTAAAATCCTACTTGTAAGAAGACAAGGAAAAAAAAAACAAAAAACAAAAAAAATAACCCCTTTACTGTTGCACTGCTATGACTACAATAGCATGACATGAAACCCTACATTAGTGTGAACAGTGTTTAAAATAAGTACTCACTAAAGGTTGAATTTATTGCTAATTGAACTGCTAAAATAAATATCCAGCTCATGTCCATTCATGGAACTACTAATATTCGAAGTGTGGATTATAAATATTCAATTTCAATGAAGAAACCCAATCTCCCCATTTTGTTTTTGATAATCCAATCTGCCCATTTCTTGCCACATAATCCAGGACTCGTGTCTGTGAGAGAGAGAGAGAGAGAGAGAGAGGGGGGGGGGGGGGGGGGGGGGGGGGGGGGGGCATCATGTGTTTAAGCCACAAATTTGTAGCCCAACAAAGAAGAAAATTGGAATTACCCATTGCCAGCAAGCAATTCCTAGTAGATTTCTATCACATATCTGAAGGCATGAAGACCTAACTAAGAAAAGGTGTAACAAAATTCCCTTAGGTGAAGGTGGCCTCGGTGGACAAACCCAAGAAGGTGACCATTGCCTGCAAGGAAGTTTGTACCTTTTAATTTGAATTAGAAAGGTGAATCAGGGCATTACCATGGCCTAGTATACATGTCATAATTTGTGAGCTTGGCTCGCTAAGCCTCACATGGAAGAAGGTATATTATGAATTGAATATATGCATCCTCCCTCTTAGAGTGTGGGACCCCCACAGTCTAAGAGGGAGGATGCTTATATTCAATTCATAAGATATAGCATTGAGCAGGTCAAAAGTTCTTGGAAGATTTGAATTGATACAGGGCAAACAATGTTGTCAAGTGTGAAAATTCATAAAACATTGATCATCAATGTAATTTAGTGCAGAAGCATTGTTTGAGACACTTTATGTCATAAAACATTCAGGTTTTTGGTATTCAATGGGTCATGCCAAGCTTGTGGCGGGGTTGTTATTTTGTTGGCATTATTGGCTTGGGAATCATACTTCAAATATTTGGAATTTGATTACAGGTTGTTAGATGTGGATTGTATGGTTGGAACAAAATTGTCGCTCCTTTGAGGGCACTGAGAAGACGTTGGAAGGGTTAAAAGTTCTATGCCAGCGTAGTCTTATTGATTGGTCAAGCTGCTGGGGTTTTACGAATTGTTCCTCTCTTTCTAAGTTTATGTTTTCTCTTAGAATAGCCTCTTGATTTCTTTTCCTTTGTTGTTTGTTTATGTTTTCCTGTGTTCATCATCATGAACAACTTGTATTTTTCCTTTCTCTTTTCATTAATAATATTACTTTGATTATCTATCCAAAAAAAATGTTATAAAAATCTATTTGACCATATCAATCAACAACAGGACAACAAAAAACCGAACACATATGGTTCTCTTAAACATCAGTTTGGTCAACAATGACATGAAGGTGCCCAAAAGGACATTAACAAGATAAGAGACCAATAGTGAATTAGAGTCAACTTCACAATCTACAGACCTACATAAGAAAAAATAGTTAGGCAATCTCAATTGTTGGAAATTGCATTTAAATTATTATTGATTAATATCTAAAGACATCAATTGGTAGCATTTAATCTCTTAAATTTATTATTAAAAAAGAAAAAGAAACAACTTGAGACAGATGATGAAGTAGAATATTCATAAAAAAAAAATATCGTGAGACTGGAATACTGGATCATTTCTAATTTTCAACAAATTTCAATAGAATACAGATGGTTGAGCAGATCACAAAAGACATCATATTGACAAAGCAATTTGTATCTGTACAGAGTACACATAAGCACTCATAATTCCTGAATTAGACCAGAAAGACATTCAAACTGTAAAAACTGTTAGAGACATCCGACAGGCCGGTGAGTCTCTTGGCTCCGATGAGGCCAATACTGAGTCTCTTGGCTCTGATGAGGCCGATGAGTCGGCAACCACCTCTGATGGTGAAGATAACTTGCAGCGAGACATCCGATTGTTACTTCAGGAACATTCCGGCAATGTTATCAAGAAATGGGGGAATTCAGAGCAGTGGGTGCTTGAATCGAGAGACGGAAGGAGAGTGGCAGTTCCAATACAAAATTCTCTGCCACCGAGTGAAGTCACAGAAGTTCTGGAAGTATAAAAACAGTTGGCCTTCGTTCCATTGAAGTCTTCAGACTCTTTGGAGGTGTCATCAGCTCAGTTTGAAGGGGATGAAATACTTGTGGAGGATTGGGTTTCGGACACATATTCGGAGGTTGCAGAGCTACCTAATGATGGGGGTTTGTCACCTTTAGCGGTGGAACCACTAGCCTTTTCTCTACCATTGGCATGGAAGGACAGGAAATGGTGGGTCTGGAGAGTCCAGTGAGAAAAGAATCTTACTCAGACTGGTTTCAAAGTAAATTCAATGGGTTTGATAACTTCCTGGGCGTGTCCTTAAAAGGTTTGGAAAATCAAGCGACAAATTTCTTGTTAGCTGTTGAGGTTGAATTACACCGTAGGGCTGCTTTGGAGAATAAAGCATGTGACTTGAAGCATTCAAGAGTGAAAGGTATCAGAGAGTTGAAAGGTTTATTCAGTTCAATTCATTATGGTTCTACTTCTTCTAGGCAGAATGGTACTAGTAGGGTGCGGGCACTATCTGTTTCTAAATGAAGTTGAAGATAATTTCTTGGAATGTTAAGAGGATTGAATGGAATTGAGAGGAGGCTTCAGATTCGTAATTTGTTGCGTTCATGGAGGGCTGATATGGTATGTTTACAAGAGACTAAACTAGAATGGATCACTAGAGGAATTGTTCGAAGTATATGGGACTGCCCATATGTAGATTGGCTTTACCTGGGTTCTAAAGGTGCTTCTGGAGGTATTGTTCTGATGTGGGATCGAAGGGTGGTGGAAAAAGTGGAGTAAGCAGTGGGGCATTTTTCTGTTTCGTGTAAATTTAAAAATGTTGGGGATCAATTTGAGTGGGCGTTTACAGGTGTCTATGGGCCTAATTTAAACAAGAGGCATAGGAAAATGTGGGAGGAGTTGACAGGGTTGATTGGTTGGTGGGATGTACCTTGGCGTCTAGAAGGCAACTTCAATATAATCCGCTTCCCTTTGGAAAGATTAGGGGCTGCAAGTTGTACTCGGGCTACGTATGGGTTTCCTGATTTTATCTCTCTCCATGGGTTGATGGATATACCTATGGATGGGGGCCTTTAAACTTGGTCCAATACTTCCTCCGCTTCTAGAATAGACCGATTTCTTTTCTCTCCGCTTTTGGCGGATCACTTCACTTTGTTCTCCCAAAAAAGGCTTTCCATAGTACTTTCAAACCATTTTCCAATTTTGCTGGAGGGGGGAAGTCATCGGAGAGGTAAAACTCCCTTTCGTTTTGAGAATATGTGGTTGAAGGTGGAGAATTTTGTTGACAAAGTGAAGGCTTGGTGGGCATCTTATTTGTTCCAAGGAAATCCGAGTTTTATAGTTAGCTAAGAAGTTGGCAGCTTTGAAATTGGATCTAAAAAAGCGGAACGAAGCAGAATTTGGTAATGTCACTATTAAGAAACAGCATCTATGGAACGAATTGAATGATTTGGATGTTAGAGAAGAGATTCAGCCTTTAACGGTTGAGGAAAAGTCAGAACAAACTATTCTCCGTACTGATATTGAAAAGCTCACTCCCTTAGAAGAGATTAGTTGGAGGCAAAAGTCTAGGGTGCTGCACTTGAGGGAGAGGGACGCAAATACCAAATTTTTCCATAGAATGGCTAATTCCCATAAAAGAAATAACGGTACTGAGAGCCTAATGGTTGATGGAATCTTGTCTTCCGATCAAGGTATGACTGATGATTGTATCACTCAATTCTTTAAGAAATTATACTCTGAGGAGCAAGTTGATAGATCGTTTCCAGAAGTATTGGTATTTCCAAAGATATCCGGTGATAATGCAGATTAGCTAGATAGACCCTTTGATGAGGGAGAAATTTTTGAGGTCATAAAGAATTTTGATGGTGACAAATCGCCTAGACCAGATGGGTTTCCAATGGCTTTCTTCCAAGCGTGCTGGGGAAATCTCAAACTTGATCTTATGGCTGTTTTTCATCATTTTTATGTTATAGGTCAATTTAAGAAGAGTTTGAATGCAACATTCATCACTCTCATCCCTAAAAAAAAATGCAGCAATTGAAGTTAAGGATTTTCACCCCATTAGTCTTGTTGGGGGGGTTTATAAAATCATTGTTAAGGTCTTAGCCAACAAACTTCGCACAGTCATGAAAGATATAATTTCAGGTTCACAGAATGCTTTTGTAAGAAACAGGTAGATTCTTGACCCTATACTTATTGCTAATGAGTGCCTTGACAGTAGATTGAAATCTGATTTGCCAGGGCTACTTTGCAAATTAGACGTTGAGAAGGCCTTTGATCATGTAAACTGGGGATTTCTTACACAGTTATTAGAAAAGGGTGGGTTCTCTGCTAAATGGCGGCAGTGGATTTTCTTTTGTATATCTACAATTCGTTTCTCTATTCTGATAAATGACGCTTGTGGATTTTTTTTTTAGTTCCAGGAGGTTAAGACAAGGTGACCCATTATCCCCTTTGTTGTTTGTCTACGTCGCACGGACATGCCATTTTTGGCAACGTGTCGGACACCGAAACCGGTACGATTCGCCGGACTCCGGTGTCCAATAAGCATACGTTTTTTTTTTTTTTTTTTTTGCGGCTCCGACACGGCGCCGACACGCCAACAGTGGGGAAAAAAAAAAAAATCACAGATTTTGACAGACGGACTTTCCAATTCCGTTGATTTCATGATATACCCTAAAACAATCTGAGAACTTAGTAGTTAGTAGCCCGAAACCCACATCTCAAACTCCCACTTCGTTCTTAACCCACCCACCCTCCCTCTGACCACTGCCTGCTGTGCCGCTGCCCTTTATCCCTCGCCAGAGCTAGGTCGGGCCAATCGGCGAGCTCCATAGACGTCGCGCCGTCGTTGTCCCTTCCGATCTCTCTCTCTCTCGACGTGGACAACTCAGGTCTGACCCACTTCTCTCTGTTTTTTTTTCTTCAGATGTTTGTTTGGCCATTTGGTTGGGTGAATGGGACGGGTTGCCACTTGCCTATTTAAGTTATAACTTATAACTTATAACTTATAACCCCTCCTTTTTCTTTTTCTTTTTCTTTTTTTAATCCTGCTCTGTGTGACCATGAGAGTGAGATATAATATTAGGGTGTTACATTATGTGCCATATAATATAATGTTGTTAGTTGTTACTACTATAGTTTTATTTATTTATTAAAGTTAAATTACTAAAATATTGTAGGTGATTTACTAAAATGAATACTGTACATTAGTTGTACTCTAAACATTTTATGTATATTTTTGTATTACTTTGGGTGTTAATTTGCTTATTTGTAGTTCTTACATAATTTAAATTTTAGACATAAACATATTTTATGTCTAAAAATATTTTAAAAAATGCTTAAATATAAAATTTAATTAATTATTTAATTGCCGTGTCCATGCCGTGTCGTGTCCTTATTTTTCAAAAATTTCCGTATCGCCGTGTCTGTGTCGTGTCCGTGCATCATAGTTATTTGTTCTGGTTATGGAAGCCCTTGGGAGGATGTTGGATAAGGTTGTCCATGATGGTCACATGTCAGGCTTTAGTGTGGGTTGTGTTGAGGGAAGATCATTGGCAGTGTCTCATCTTCTCTTTGTGGACGACACTTTGATTTTTTGTGGTGCTAATCTGGATCAGGTTTTGTTTCTCCATATGATCCTCATTTGGTTTGAGGCGGTTTCTAGCCTAAAGATAAAATTGGGCAAGTCAGAGTTGGTTCCTGTTGGTATGGTGCATAATTTGGACTTATTGTTGAATGTTCTTGGCTGTAAACAAGGTACTCTTCCAATGAAGTATTTGGGTCTTCCTTTAGGAGCTAAATGCAAGGATAAGGCAATATGGAACCCAATTCTAGAGAAGATAAAACGAAGATTAGCTGGATGGAATCGTCTGTACTTATCCAAGTGAGGTAGAGTCACTTTAATTAAAAGCACTCTATCTAATTTACCTACTTATTTCCTATCTCTATTTCCTATTCCTACAGCTATGGCTAACCAATTGTGAAACTACAAAGAAATTTCTTATGGAGTGGCATTGGAGATGAACCAAAATTCCAATTAGTTAAATGGGCGGGCTACTGTCTGTAGTCCCATGGCTTTGGGTGGCTTGGAGATAAGGAAGATAAGACTTTTTAATGACGCTTTGCTTGAAAAATGGCTATGGAGATTTGGGATGGAGAGGACTACCCTTTGGAGGCAAGTGATACAGGTGAAATATGGTTGTGAATGGGTGGCTAGTGTACTAGGCCTGTTAATGGTCCATATGGTGTGGGCTTGTAGAAAAATTTTAGTCAGAGATGGTCTTCTTTTTCCCGCCACATTCTATATGATATTGGAGATGGGTCAAGGGCGAAATTCTGGCAAGACCATTGGTGTGGTGAGACTTCCCTTGCAGTCAGCTATCCAGAATTGTATAGATTTTGCCGAGACAAGGAGGCTAGTGCGACTAAGCTTATGAAGCTTGATAATGGAGTCCTTTTTTGGGATGTAAGTTTCTTTAGGAGTGTGCATGCTCGGGAATCAGAGGCATTGGCCGGTTTCATGGATACCATTTATGGTGCTTCGGTGAAAGGGTTTGGCGAGGATAAGATGTGCTGGAAACTTGATAGAGAGAAGGGCTTCCTGGTTAAAGATTATTATAGTCTCTTAGTGGGCTCTAATGACTGTTGCTTTCCTTGGAAAAGTATTGGGAAACAGAAAATTCATTCTCGAGTTGCTTTCTTTGTTTGGACTGCTGCTTTGGGGAAGTGCTTAACAATTGACAATTTACAAAAAATGAAAGTTTGGATATTGGATTGGTGCTACATGTGCAAGTGCAATGGTGAATCGGTTGATCATCTTTTTCTCCATTGTCCGGTTGCAATGGATATGCGGGCAATGGTGTTTGGATTGTTTGGAGTGAGTTGGGTTATGCCGCAATATGTAGTGGGGCTTTTAGCATGTTAGCAAGGCAGATTTGGTTGTCATCGAAATGGGTATATATGGATGATTGTTCCACATTCCTTATTGTGGTGTCTTTGGAGAGAAAGAAATAGCAGGTGCTTTGAAGATAAGGAGAGATCAACCTCACACTTGAAGCTATTTTTCTTTAGAACCTTGATAGATTGGTTGGCTACTTTGCGGAACCAATCATTTTTATCTTTTCTTGATTTCTTAGATTCTTGTAATTTTTGTTCTTGATTTTTTAACCCTTGTACACTCCCTGTGTACTAGGGTGTTTCCTTTTTTGATATTAATAAACGTATTACTTATCAAAAAAAAAAAAACCAACATGTTAGTAGGTCCTCTAGATAACCTGTGGTTGACAACCATTTACCCTATAATGAATTCCAATAATAATATGATGAGCTCCACAGAAGTGATCTAAAATAGTGGTTCGGGTTCCTTTAAAGGGGAGAAATAATTAACTAACTCAAGGCATTAGCAAGTATGAACAAAATTATGGAGTAATGGATAGGACGACAAAAGGTGATCAAGAAGTTAAAAAGCACTTTTAGTGGAAGACCAAGGTATTGTGTTTATAAGACTCAATATCTTCTCAAAAAAAATATGTTGAAAGAAAGAAACAAAATTTATAAATATGATGGAAATAATGGAGGATACCTACAACGTTGTTCAGATGTTGTAGTCATTTGCATGGTTTCACCCGTGACAAGATGCTCCACCACTTTTGCCAGTAATGATACAACCTAAGGACACACAGTGATGGCACAGGCAATGTGTTAGAGACAAAAAAAAAGGTAAGTGTTGCCCCACATAATTGCTCAATCTACTTTGACATGTTCATTAATGCACAAGAAACATGATACCTCTGTGTTTTTCAATGAAGCAAGTGCCACACAAGCACGAGAGAGCAAAAAATCTCCTGCTAATACTGCTAACTGCATTACAGATGAATGGGGAAGGAAAAACAACAATGTTATGCTACACTACTCAACTTAGATTACTAACAATTACTGAGGGTAATAAAAATCCTTGATATTTTTTAATGAAGGAAGAATCCTTGGTGCAGTATATTAATATCTAAAAGACCAAAAATAGAATTTCTGCAGTGCCTAATACAGAATACCAGAGATATGTTACAAATATTTATGTTCAAAAAAGTAGAAGGGAAAACTAACCAGTTTTAAGAGAAAGATGTACCTTATTGCCCATTACAAAATTTAACGAACCAATACCACGTCTTGTATCTGCATCATCCAATACATCATCATGTAGAAGGCTTGCCACCTGAAGAGAATCATGATTTTGTTAGTCTACAAGCAATAACAAAGAAGGAGCTTTGTATGGAAGCAACAATATAAAGTAAGAGTAAAAAGCATAAAGCCAACAGGATTATCTCCTAAAACTCCAGGACATCTCAATTACATGGACAATACGTGTTGACGTAGGATAACCAAAACAAAACTAAAACAATAATAAAATAAAGGGATATGACCTAGAAGTCAGCACCTAGACCTGGCTTGGAGTCAACACTAAGCAAGAAACCGCTAGGAGTCAGCACCTAGGGTAGACCTGGAGTCAACACCAAACCGAAGAAAGACCAAACGGCCATTTTTTTTCATTAATCATAATATCAGCCATCCCTCAAGGAGTACAATAGGTTGCTTATAAAGAATTACTAAACCCTAGTTCTAATTGGCTAGGAAACCCTAATTGCCTTATTACAAAAATAACCTTGCTTCCAAATTAAAATACTAATAGCCCAATAAACTACTAGAACCTAAAACATAAAAATACAATTGACTTGCAAACATAAATAATACTAAATCTTCTTGTGTCTCCCACATCACATGCAAGATGCAACAGCTCTTTCAATAAATATCCCATAGCTTGTTTACAACTATTGCGGCACAAAGGATTAATAGCAATTAGGGTCAATCAATCAGAATCAGAAACTATCAAATGGGAACAAAAACTTAGTGCTCCACAGAGGAAGATGCAGGCACATGACACGTGTTTATAATGATTCTGAAAGTGCAATAATTACACTTTATTTCATCATCTGTACAATTCAACCAGGGGAGAAAATAAAAGGCAAGACATCCAGATACAATTGAATAACAGCATAGAACATAAACAATCTATTACTAGAGGAGATTGTGGTCAAAATCCATACAAACTAGATACTGATGATTTTAGTTATACATGTTAAACAAACAAAAAGGATGACTATTACTTTAGCGAGAACGTCAGAGCATTCCCACTGCAGAATTGGAAGGATGTTTAGTGTACTTGCTAATGCATAGATGTGCACGTGAATTAGCAATTAGAGCAGTCCATTAACGGGGATAAGAGGTGATTTTGTACACTAGGGCCAACCTCAAAAATATCATAGGTCCCAAGGGGATCTGTGCTCTGAAGAAAACTAACAAATGCAAACAAGAAATATGGGAAGATTTTTTACTCAACTTGAGGCAGAGATGGGAAGAATGATAATTGTAAGATCTCCTTAGAAGCAATATGATGATAGGGAAGTGGAAGAAAATAGTATATTTATAATTAATAGTGGGACAATAAAGATAAACAGACTCATGAAGAAGAAAGGAATTGATGCTTGGATATCAGAAAACCTCACCTAGTGCAAATTAAAAACGAATACTAAAGCAAGGTGCATAAGACCAAGAATTTCATGATAGAGGTTCAAAGAGATACAAAGTCATTTTTGCACTGAATGACATTGTTTTCAATAGAGAAACTCTTCTCAACCACATGATAAGGCATTTTTTTTCACAATTAAATTTACTATAATGTTAAAATTTTAAAATGACTAGAACCAAAGCCCTGATCAATCCATGCAAGGACAGATAATTGAAAGACGTATCAGGATTGCAAAATATTGCACTGCAGAAAAGCATAAAAACAGAACCATAAAATTCTAAAGAACTGACATGAATCATCTCTGTGATCTCTGCTATACGTTGCTGTCTTGCACGCAGTTCCTTTGTCAAAGCATCTCCTGGCCCTCTGAGAGATGGCTCCAGTATAGAAATATTCATAGCTGTTGCCATCAATAATAAAACCTGAGCAGAATATATCTATGTTATTGTATAAATGAAAGATGATGAAGCACAAACTAGAAAATACAAGTTAAAACCAAATAAAGTGTGAAATTATAAACCATGTAGCCATCATAAATTGCCAAAGCAAGAGCTGAGATGAAACACCAAGTCAACATGGCAATACATGAGCAAGTTCTAAACGAATTATAAGTTCATGTTAATCCACTAAAGTTAAAAAATAAAAGGTTGCTTATCCAGTCCCTTCAGTCCTGCTTATATCAGTGGAAGCTAAGGTATGCTGATCCTACAAATGCACTATACTGAAACATTAAGTAAATTTAACCTGCAGAATGTGCCAACTAGTTCAACTGGTAGTCTCTTAGCATCATACCAGAGACTCGAGATAGAATCCCACCTTCACCCATATTTCGAGGGATATACAGATAGGTGAAGGGCTACGCCCAATTGTGTAGTGCAGCATTTGAACAAAAATGGACCAAAACACACACACAAACACACACAGAGGAAAAAGTAAGAACACCCAAACTTGGAGAGACGCACCCTCAATTTTCAAATCTTACAGGTTATGTCAAGTATTTCTATTCTATTCAGGCAAGGAATAACTATATAGATTAATTACTTTCCATAACAAAAAACTTTTCATACAACTACAACCGCCACCACCGGGCCTTAGTCCCAAAATTTTGGGGTAAAATATGAATTTGCAAAAAAATAATCAGGCATAATAAACAATTTTTCATTAGAAAAAAAGAGAAAACAAAGGACAAAGTTTGTATACAAACTAGTCTGGAGGAAGTTCCTCCAAACTACAAGGTGGCATCTTTAGACTGACAAGTGTCCTGGTCATGTGCAATGCACATGACCATATAGGATTGTTGACCATATTGAACAATTCTATATGAACCTATACTCTAAGCGGCAAGAGCAGCATCCTTTCCCAAATGTTTTGGATTTTCCTAGGATTTCTAGGGATAATGTGGATTGGTTAGAGAGACCTTTTAAGGACTCTGAGATTTTTGATGTCATCAAGAAGTTAATGGGAATAAATCTCCTGGACATGACGGTTTTTCAATGGCTTTTTTTCAAGCTTGCTAGAGGATTCTCAAATCAAACATCATGGCTGTGTTCCACCATTTCCATGATACTGGTCAGTTTGGAAAAAGCATGAATGCAACTTTCATTGCTCTCATTCCTAAAAAAACTGCAACGGTGAAAGTAAAGGACTTTCGGCCTATCAATCTTGTTTGGGGGGGGGGGGGGGGGGGGGGGGGGGGTTGTTTATAAAATTCTTGCCAAAGTTTTGGCTAGTCGTCTTCGCATGGTTTTAGGAGAGATCATCTCAGCTCCTCAGAATACCTTTGTTCTAAATAGGCAGATCCTTGATTTCATTCTTATTGCTAATGAATGTCTTGATAGTAAATTGAAGTCTGGTCAACTAGGGTTGTTATGTAAACTGGACATAGAGAAAGCCTTCAATCATGTGAATTGGGGATTTCTTACTTGCTTGAGCGTTGTGGTTTTTCTGATAAGTGGAGGCGATGGATTTCATTTTGTGTATCAACGGTTCGTTTCTCTATCCTTATTAATGGTACTCCCCATGGGTTTTTGGGAAGTTCAAGGGGGTTGCGGCAAGGCGATCCTTTGTCCCCCTTGCTATTTGTGATGGTTATGAAAGCCGTCGGTAAAATGTTGGATAAGGCTGTCCATGAAGGTCGTTTGTCAGGCTTTAGTGTTGGTGTTTTTGCAAGAAGACCTTTGATGGTTTCCCATCTCCTTTTCGCTAATGATACTCTACTTTTTTGTGATGCTAATATTGATCATTTGCTGATTCTCCGTATGGTGCTCATTTGGTTTGAGGCTGTGTCAGGTCTGAGGGTAAATTTGGGAAAGTCGGAGCTGGTGGCTGTGGGGTCAGTTCATGATATGGATCTTTTGGTGGCTGTCTTAGGCTGCAAACAAGGGTCCCTCCCAATAAAATACTTGGGTCTTCCTTTGGGGGAAAAATTTAAGGACAGGTCATTATGGAATCCAATTCTTGAAAGGATGGAAAGAAAATTAGCAGATTGGAAAAAATTATATTTATCCAAGGGGTAGAGTCACTTTAATTAAAAGCACTCTCTCTAATCTTCCTACGTATTTTCTTTCCTTATTCCCTATTCCTGCTTCTGTGGCCAATCAAATTGCTAGACTTTAACAAGACTTCCTGTGGGGTGGTCTAGGAGATGAGCCCAAATTTCATCTGGTTGATTGGTCTTCAATGTGTACTCCGCTCTCTTCAAGTGGGTTGGGGATAAGAAACCTAAGAATTTTCAATGTAGCCTTATTAGGGAAGTGGTTATGGAGATTTGGGCAAGAAAGGGATGCTCTATGGCATCAAGTAATCAAGGTGAAGTATGATTGTGATTGGGGTGGTTGGTGTTCTAGCTCTCTCTAGTCCGTATGGAGTCAATTTGTGGAAAAATATTAGACAGGTGTGGCACTCTTTACTGGCGGCTTAAAGGGGATGGTAAGTTTGACACTCGGTCTTATTACCTTGCGATTCGGGGTGCTTCTAATACTTGGCTTCCTTGGAGGGGGGTTTGGAAACCAAAAATCCCTAAGCGGGTGGCGTTCTTTTTGTGGACTGCTGCACATGGTCAGATTCTCACTTTAGATAACCTTATGCTTAAGAGACGCCCTTTGGCTAATAGGTGTTGTATGTGTTGCAGTGATGGGGAGTCAGTTAACCACCTTCTTCTCCATTGCCCTGTTACCCATTCCCTATGGACTTGTTTGCTTTAGGCATTTGGTATTTTGTGGGTTATGCCAGGATCGGTGGCGGGGTTGATTTCTAGCTGGCATCAGTGGCATGGGAAGCACAAGTCAGACATTTGGAACTTGGTTCCAGGGTGCTTAATGTGGACTGTGTGGTTGGAACGAAATCGTCGATCCTTTGAGGACAAAGAGAAGACGCTAGTTGAGTTAAAGCTTCTATGCCAGCGGAGTCTTTTGGAGTGGTCTCTTTGTTGGGGTTTTACTAGTTGTTCTTCTCTTTCTGAGTTTTTATCCTCCCTTAGCTTAGTTTCCGGATAGTTTTTCTCTTGCTGTTCATCATCATGAACTTCTTGTATGTCTTTTTTTTCACTCATTTATAAAAGCTCTCTGATTACTTATCAAAAAAAAAATATTGGAGATGGATCAAAAGTGCAGTTTTGGCTAGATCATTGGTGTGGAACTTCTTTTCTCGCAGACCGCTATCCTGAATTATATAGGATTTTCCGTAGAAAGAGGCAACTGTGGCGGATCTAATGAGATACACCAATGAAGTCCTCCATTGGGAGTTTCAGTTTTATAGGGAGGTGCATAATCGTGAATTGGAAGCTTTCAGGAGCTTCATCAATTCCATTTATAGCACTCCCGTAAGGGGGATTGGGGAGGACAAGAGTTGTTGGCTGCCTTGTAAGAGTAAGGGGTTCACGGTTAGTACTTATTACCATCTTCTAGTTGGCCATAGTGAGCAGTTTTTCCTTGGAAAAGCATTTGGAAGCAGAAGATTCCCTCTAGAGTGGCTTTCCTTGTTCGAACCGCAGCTTTGGGAAAATGTCTAACTATTGACAATTTAAGGAAAAGAAAGGTTTGCATTATGGACTGGTGGTATATGTGCAAGTGCAAGTGCAAGTGCAATTGTGAAAGTGTTGACCATCTTTTCCTTCATTGCCCAGTTGCCTTGGAGTTGTGGGATATGGTTTTCGGTTTATTTGGAGTTTTTTGGGTTATGCCAAGGTCTGTTGTTAGGCTATTGGCTTGCTGGCAAAGTTGTTTTGGTCGCCATCGTAATGGAGATAAATGGAAGGCCATTCCTCATTGTTTGTTGTGGTGTATTTGGATGGAGAAAAATAGTAGGTGTTTTGAAGACATCGAGAGTTCCATGCCTGATCTCAAGCTACTTTTTTTCCGAATCTTACTTGACTGGTTCTCAGTGTGGAGAAGCCATCCTTTTTCTTCTATTTTGGATTTACTTGACTTTTGTAATGTTCGTCTTTGATTTGTTCCCCCTTGTATACTCCCTGTGTACTTGGGTGACTCTCTCTTTTTAATATCAATGAATCTTTATTACTTATCAAAAAATAATAATTTATAAGTAACGCTGTTAACGTTACTCTCCCCTCCTCCTCAGTTCCCAACCACATGCTCTCTCTGCCAGTCTGCCCAACTCCTACTGAATCCAAACCAAAAATATCCAGAATCCTTCTTGTGAAAAAAAGGCTGGGGTTAATTTGCTGGTCTTAGATTTCATAATCTCTTTGATGTGGGTATGGTCAGGGGCTTTGACTAAGATCTTTGAGTACAAGATTTTGGGGTTGGGCCATTAACCTAGTGTGAGGTTATCAAGTGCCAGATGGTGCACAAGATCTTTGTAATCTTTGTTTCTCCATTAATAAAATTTCAGATCAGTCAAAAAAATAAAATAAAAAAGTTGGCTGCTGCCATTTCTAGTGATTCTGACCATGTAATGTTGGTGCTAAAACCTCATGTTTTAATTTGAGTCCAGGACAAAGGAGAGAGAGAAAGAGAAAGAGGCTGGTTTAGAAAGACTGAATGAAAAAGAAGAAGTTTAGTAACGTTACTAAACAGCATTACTTTTTCAATTTTTAGCTAAAATTGGTCATGTGCATAACCAGGACACTTGTCATTGTTTAAGGTTGCCACCTGGCGGTTTGGAGGATCTTCCTCCAAACAAGTATGCATAGAAACTTTGTCCAAAAACAAAAAAGACTTCATATATATATACACGCTTTAAAATTCACTCAAAGTTTACGTATCAAACTTTTTCTTATAAGTTTTATTGATCAAAAAAAATAATGCATCAACTACACACGTCTAAACTTATTTTGGGGGATTTGCTTCATGATTCAGTGTAGAGCACTCGGGACTTCAGATGCTAAGTGCCCATTTGGCATCCCGTTTTGAAACCGCACCACTTCAAGTACAACTTTTTCAAACCTTACTTTTTTCTAAGTACAACTTTTTCAAACTACCCATTTTCAAAAAGCATAAAAGATAAGCTGTAACAAATTGGCACTAAATACTCATCGTTGTGGGCTTTGGAGGGGCATTTGGATGGGTTGGGAGAGCTTTAGGCAACATATTTGGTTTGAGGTTGGTATGGGAAATAGAGTTTGATTTTGGCACGATCGTTGGTGTGGGGACCCATGACCAACCTCTTAAAGTGGCCTTCTCAGTTTTGTATGAGAATGCTACAGATATGGAGGCTTCAGAGGAATCTTTATGGGTGAACCAGAGTGGGGGAGAGGTGAAGTTTGGGATGTGAGGGTCCCCTAAGATTTTAATTATTAGGAGATGGAGCTGGTGGTGGATTTTCTTCATCCTGTGGAGTCCCATATCCCTCTCACTGAGGGAGACCAACTAAGGTGGAGTGAAGAAGATTAAGAATTTTGACATTCACTCGTTTTATAATGCTTTGAGGGGGTCTTCTTATGTCACTTTCTCATGGAAAGGTATTTGGGGTGTAAAAGCCCCTCAGATGGCCTCCTTTTTTGTTTGGACGACAACATAGGGTAAGATGCTCACCAATGATAACCTAAGGAGAAGAGGCTAAACTATGGTGGATTGGTGTTGCATGTGCCAATGTAGTGGGGAAACAGTGGACCGTATTATGATTCATTGTGATGAAACTTAACACTAATGGAGTTTTGTTTTTAGAACATTTGGGGTATGTTGGGTTTTACTAGAGCATGCTTGATCTTTTGGTTGGGTGGAGAAACTGGTTAGGGAAGCATTCATTGAACATTTGGAATTTGGTATTGTTGTGTTTGATGTGGGCATTTGGAAGAAGCGTAATAATTGTGCGTTCAAGGATTTGGAGAGCTTGGGGATCAACTTCAAGCCTCCTTTGTAGGCACTTTATTTGATTGATCTAGACCTTAGGGACTCACATCTTCTTCTTCTTTTTTGATAAATAACAAAATTTCATAAATCAAAAGGCCCAGGTACACCGGGAGTGGACCTTAGGGACTCACATCTAGTGATTCCATTCCAATGTTTATAGACTCTCGGTAGGGACCTTATGTACATAATTTCCTGTTGTTTTGTAATTCTTTCGGCTATGTAATGCCTTTTTTTGCATTAAGTAGTTTTTTTTCTTTAAAGTTATTTCTTACATATAAAAAATGGGCACCAAATACTTTGGGATTTATAAATTTTGTGGCCATAGATAAAATATATGTAATATACTGGAAAAGATCTGAAACTCATATGAGACATCTTTTAAAAAAGTATGAGATGGCTGAGAAAAACCTATGGGTGTGTGCCTCAAGTCACATAATTCTCAAGATTTGGAAGTTTGGTTATAGGGATTTGACTTGAGCTTTGACTTAGGACAATAGCCTTAAATGAATGGTAGTAGTAAGAAAATAAAAAATTGGCATTCTTATGAGTGGTGGCATAACCTATTCCATGAATGGCTTCCTCTCACAACAAGGAGAAACAAAATCAAACTCACAGTACAAGCATAAGTTGCTATAGATGATAAGGTGAAAACCAACTAATCATCCAAAAAGTGGTGAAACCCTCAAGAGTAGCTTAAAAATAAAAGTTTTATTACCGTGGGCCGAAACCTTTTCCCTTCCACCCCCATTTTGAAGAAGTACTCAGCTGCTGATGCTAGCTTGGGGACCTGTATGAGATGAAATCCAGCTTTGATCACATAATATCAAATTGTTTTTTTTTTTTTTCATAAAAGCGATCTACTACTACTTCCAAGCATGCATGTCCCAAAAAATGTACCAAAGTACTCTGCTAACAAGAAAAGATAAGAGCAAGAAGAAAGAAATTAGATACCTCAGTCACAACCATTGACCGCAATCTGTTAGCCACAATTGATAGTTCATCAGCAACAAGTGAAAATGGGTCATTTTGTTCCTAGAGAAAAAGTGTAAAAATTCCATGTAAGAAAAAAAAATATCAACATAAAATGGAAAAACAAATTAATTTCCTACATGAAGACTAAAGTCTGAAGCATTACATAAAAATTATAAACTAAAAATAAACAATTATAGAAGGGCTAGAAGGGGAACAAATCATCTTGAGGATCAGAAGGTTGGACATACTTGCACTTTCAAACCACAAGAAGGGTTAAAAACATGAACAACTAAGCCTTAGTCTCAAAACACAAAAAAGGGTTAACCATCCATAAATAACAGCATTAATTTAATCTACTTAATATCAGGATTAAAGATGCAACTTTTATTTGGCACAAGGGAATTCGTGATGCAAACACAGGTGAAAGTTTAGTTAAGTTCTATATAAGCACCTATGGTACAAACTAAATTAACTCCATAACAGGAAGATGCTGACCCAATTCAAATAGCCTAAACATTCTGCAGTTCTTTCCATGGCCTTTTCCCATTTTCCACACACCCTCCCTAACAACTCATAAATTTTAGACACTTTGAACTATCTATATTATTATTATTTGTTTTCTTCTGCTTCCCTTAATTTTCTAGAGCATTATTATCACAAGGATGGCACAAAAACAAATTAAGGACACCCGCTTAGCCATTCATGAGCTCTGTTTTATGCAAAAATAGCGTGAGCCACATCAAGCCACAAGCCTCATATAAAAAAATGAAAAATTAAATACCCATTTTAAGGTTTAATAAATTTGAACACACGCGCACACAGCCTAATCAACACTCAAACCCCAGAATATAATCCCCCATAGAGCGCTATCCATGTTAGTCATAAACCTTACAGCTCCAATGGACTACCATTTTCACCATAAGCGATAACCTTACATTTATAAAGTTGCAGCTTTCGACTTTGTTTGAGTGGTCTCGTATTTGGGGACTTACGCATTGTAGTTCCCTGTCTGATTTCCTTATCTCTATTAGTCTTTCCTCATGATTTGTTTGTTTTTGTTTTAAGGGCAGTGAGTTTACAATCGTAAACACATTGTTCTTTTTCATCAATAAAATTCTCATTATCTATCAAAAAATAAAGTTGCAGCTTTCCAGAAAAGGCCTATTTTTTAAAGCAACATACATTGAAAATTTTCACCTTCCTCATCATGCATTAAAATCCAGCTTTTCAGAAACAAATTGAACAATTCAACATCTGAATCATTTATCCCCCACCTTCTCCCCACGAGGTGGCTCAGCCTTACCATTCACCACTCTAAGCACCATCATATTTCAATTCTAACTACAGGTTTGCATCTGGCTCTTTTGTTAATATTATCATATTATCTACTAGCCCTGAGTCTCGGACTTTTGGCACTCAAGATTGTTCCACAAAAGATATAAGCTGGCAGAATTATTGACAAACACAGTGCACATACCAACGATCATTCTACACCTTACCTCAATTATGGAGCTGCTCTGATGATGGATGTTATGTCTAAATCCATGCAAGGCAGGCAAACCCCAGGAAAAAATTTCTCTGCAGCCCGTAGCCTACTAATCACCAAAAACAAGAATGAGAGCAATATGGGCAGAATATTATCTGAGGAAGGGGTTTCCAACTGATTAGTAATAACATAATTAATACGTGATAAGTGTAGTTATATTGATTAAAAATATTAAAAACATTGAGTTCACGATGATGAACACAAAGGAACAAGGAAAGCAAAAGGAAAAAAACCAAAAGGCTAGTCTAAGAGAAACAAGGAACTCTATGCTAGATGAACAATCCGAGGGACCCCAACACCAAGCAAAATCAAAAAGAGTGCACCGGCACAATTCTATTAAATGATCCAATGATTTTTATGCATCCTCAAAGAAACAAATATTCCACTCCATCCAAACAATCCACATCAAACAGCCCAAAAACATATTCCAAATATTTGATCTATGTGAGAAACATGATTCTTAATAGGGTGCCTTGTAGCCTCTTGAGAGTTCCTTTAAGGCAAGGTAGTTTCTGCAGTAGGGTATCGTATCTATAAAAAATAAAAAAATAAAAAAGTTTCTGTAGTTGAGTATTTGAAAGCCTTTGCTGCTTGTTTTGGCTCTGGTTTTGTGGTGTATAGTTGAGGCTTTTCCAGCATCTTGCTGCTAGTCTGGTGTTGTGTCCTGGTGTGTAACTAGACACTTTGTATACATGATTTTTTATAAAAATTAGATTTTCATTCATAAAAATAAATAAATAACCAAATATAAGAGGTCACTGCATATATACAACCACCAATCTTTGTCAGTAAAGCAGAGCTTTACTCTGACAAATATACAGCAGAAAAAGAAGAAACACCAGTAACAGTAGAAGACATAGTAGCACACACACACTCTTGCACACATACACGCATATACAAGAAAGGATCATCATAAGGATTTTTCTTCAAAGTAGTGAATTTTGAATAGTACAGAGGTTCTCCATTCATTTTTCTCAATTGGATTTACCAGCAGTCTTCAGGTAAATTAGGTGAATTCCCATGCAAATATATTAAAGAACTACAACTCCTCATAAACATCATATTGAATCTCCAACTCTCGCCAATTGAACCCAACAACACCAAAACCACAGTGATACATTTCAAATGGAAAACCAACCCCATCTATCATAAAACAATGAGAATCAGTCACCACTAAACCTTTTTTTTTTTTTTCACTGTCTCTTAAGCTCAAAGCAAAATACAACATCAACCCACCACCCCATAACACGCACTTGACTCGACCCATTACTCCAATCACCTCATTCCCACATATTCCAACTTGAAACCCAATACAACAACATATTTTTGCACAAACAACATCAAAAATCAAGCCCTACAGAGGTATAAGTATCAGCCAATAGTAATGACATCCTTTCTGATACTCTATGTTTGTGGTTCGAACCCCACTATCTATCTACCTCAAACAAAAAAACTATAGACCCCAAAATTTTGGAGTCTGTCACATGGGTTCTTTTCCACCATTCTATTCTATCCAAAGTCGGTTGGACTTGCAGGAAACAGTCTAGCTAAACCTCACCCACTTTACAGGGAGAAAAGAAAAGGCTAAAAAATGACGACTTTGAATCCTATATACATTGTAAATAATTATCCAAGTAAGAACAGCAGTAGTAGCTCATGGTAGAACATCCTAGACAAGGTACAATAACAGAAGATGACATTGAAAATGGAAAATATAGATTAAGATTACAGAGTAGGCGAGGCATTAGCATTTTTAACATTACCTTATGAGTAGAAGAATAAGAATATGCAGGAGGGTTAAGGAATTGAAGGTGGGGTTTTTGAGAGAGAAACCAACGACACCCATTGGAGCCAGCTCGACGAATCCTCGAAATCCTCGAAAACAACATCGTCGAGTCGAAGAGAGAGAGAGAGAGAGAGAATGGGAGGTTTGGGATTTTGGGTAGTTGAAGAAGCAAGGAGGCGGTGCGGTGAGTCAAAACTTTAATAAACAGAGCAAAAAATCAAATCAAATCAAAATAGTCTTTAACTTATGACGAGGGCGAAGCCCTGCCACATGCTTAACTATTACTACTACTCTCTCAAAATATACAAAACTAAAACTAATTTTATAAAACTTTAAAATCGCCACTCTTTTTAAGGCAATGCCGTGGTCACTCATTGGTGAATGGTGATTGGTGACATGCACACTTGTAGCACTTTTACATTGTACACCATGCCATCACTTTTCTTTGCTTTTTTTATGAAAAAATTAAAAAATAAAATAAAATAAGAGTAGCTTCTATCAAACCCAACTAACGTTTTAATTGATGACATTGGCAATTAAAGTAGTTAGAGCATGGCCTTCACATTGGTTTTTAAGCCAAAATAGTTAACACTAGAATATAATAATGGACCAAGTTTGGTTGTATAGTAGATAGAGAAATTAACATAGTCATATATTTTGAAAATTTAACAATTAAATTATATGTTCTTAATGCTTTTAATAAATATGTCAAAAATTTTGTACTAATCAGATATTATTTACTATTCAATTCATAAACTTTATTTTGTATGTATAATTTTATATTACAAAAACTTGAAATTTAAATATTTGATTATAATATAGATATTGATATTTGATCTTTTAAAAATTTTGCAAACATAGAGTGTATAAGAATAAAATAATATATTATAATCAATTTATCAAAATTCATATCCAGATAAAAAAAATATATTGAGTGAAGTTATAACAATCTGCTACAACCAAGTTTTGTAGCCAAATTTTGTCAATTATGTATTATAAATCACAAAAGGGTTGTCACATCTAGCTAGAGTTGTGTATTGTTTTTCAAAAATTTGCTTTAAAACTCCAATACTAGGTAAAAATAAATGGTAGTATTGGTATTAAATTAAAATTGTCTTCAATAAATTATAAACACTAATGTGACATGACAAATAAATTATACCTGCAAAATCACTAGAATATGGAAAGTGACATTGGAGCATACATGGTGTTTGATGGAGAAAACCTAGGCAGGGTGAGCACCAACTGGGTTGAATTGGCACAAAATGAAGGCATTGATTATCTCTAATGGGATGGCATCGATGATGGGGGTTTATAATTTCAATTATGTGGGATCATCTCAAAGTCCTTAAAGGCATAATTTTTATAATGTTGTACATCACCTAGAAGGACTGCATAGCTTATTATTGGGTCCGACTTTCATATTTGCTGAAGAAATTGGAGCATTTTGCATTCAAGCTATATAGAACTTGTGTCTTAGACACATGATTTCAGTTCTACATGTCAGTTTGGATGTAGTGTCTTGGAAACATAATTTTAGTTCTACATATCAATTTGCATATCAAACATCTAAACCTTTAGAAGTTTAGACACTTGACATTCGAATCTTTAGAGGGTTGAATATCTTTAATTTAGGAATGGCTTCTTCTAACAATGTTTATGTTATATAGAAATTATGCCTTAAAAACATGATTTCAATTCTTCATATCAATTTGAATATTAGACATCCAACCCTTTAAAATTTAGATATCTCTAATATAAAAATTCAATGGTATTCATTTTATATTGAAATCGTGTCATAGAAGTTCACATTATTAAAACTGAATTCTTGAATTATACTCAAGGAAAAGGATACCATACCGTACCGATACGAACACCGATGCCGAAACTTCAATGTTTCATACCAGTTTAAATATCAGGCGTACCAACCGATTTTGGGTGTTTTGGCCGGTACCGGGCGTACCGGCAAGTATAGAAAAAAGCCTTTTTTTTTTAGTTTTGTAATTCTCAAATTTTTGTAACTGCAAAATAATAACTTATTTGTTTTCTTAGTATGCAATGAATAATTAAGCTTTTTTTTTTTTCTTTTAGTTGATGCTAAAGTCTAAAACCATGAATAATTTTTCCTTATAAAAAAAAACATGAATAACTTATTTTGAATTGAGGTAATACTTCATAGTAAACTTTTATTTATATATATATATATATATAATAGCGGTAAACTTGAAACAATACACCGGTATTGACCGGTACCAAAATATATCGTTCTACTAGTCAAACCGATATAACCTCCGATACGAAATTGACTCTCTTTATTATACATCTTTGACTTTACAAGAGAATTTGCATTAGTTTATAGCTATACAAGGAGGAATTATAGGAGTGGTTAATTGTAGAATTAAATCCAAATCTGTATAGAGAGATTTTAGGGAGAGAGATTATAGGAGTAATTACGTATTTTAATTCAAATTTGAATGGAGGAAAGATTTGAGGGAGAGATTTGTGGAACTGTTAGTATTACTGTGCAAGTATGTGAGCTAGATTTATAAGCTGTGAAACACATACGAGTTTAGATTATTAGACATCCATCTTTTAGGTAAAAATACATCTTATTCATGTTATATATAAGTAGTGTCTTAAAAACACGATTCAATTCAACATGTCAGTTGACATCTCTGAGGCAAAAATTCATAGAATTCATGTTATACAAAAATCATTTATTAGAAACACCATTTCAATTCTCCATGTTAGTTTGGATATCAAACATCCAAACCTTTAACTTTTGGATAGCTTTAAGGTAAAAATTCAATAATATTCATATTATACAGGGAAAAAAAATCATGTCTTAGATACATTTTTTCAGTTCTACATATCAACTTGGATATTAAACATCCAAACCTTTAAAGTTTGGATATCTCTATAGCAAAAATTCAATAGAATTCATGTTATAAAGAAATCATCACTTAGAGACACTATTTCAATTTAACATCAAAACCTAATAGTGTACATTGTGGATGCCTATAGGAAATTAAGGGTGAAGTTAGAAGATTGTTTCATAACATCAATACAAATTTTTCTTTTTTGATTTCCCTCTAAAAAAACCAAGAATACCCAAAATCCAAATGTCTATTTTCTATTTTCAATTTAGTTTTCCCTCATGTGTGTTTGGTTGGAGGGATGGAAAACGAAGTTTGTGTAAATTTACCATCATATTCCTATTAGATAAAACTAAAAGTAATACATTATGTTTTTATTAAAAATTTGTGTATGAGTGGATACTTTTATTATTATTATTATTATTATTTTTTGATGAAAACGCACTTTTGGTCCTTACATTTTGGACCAATTCTCGATTTGGTCCCCACATTGATTTTGCTCTTAGGTCAATCCCTTATTTTTTAAAATCATTTTTATTTTAGTCTTTGTCGTAAACCCAGTAACAGAAAAAGTTGAGGTGGCAAACGGAGGTCCTAGGTGTCAAACTCATTTATTAAAATATTAATTAAAAATCCAGCATGTCTCACTTACACCCACGTGACCTTGCCACCTCATTTTCCCACCCACTTAGCCCTCACGTGACCCTCACGTGTCCCTGCCACGTCATGTTCCCGCCCACTTAGCCCACATGTGACCCTCTCGTGACTTAACTCATAAACTACCTTCACTGATGTCAGGCCTAAAATCCTCAAATTTCACCTGAACCCTAACATTCCCAAATTAGCTCGTGTTCTTCCTCAACATCCAACTGAAGCCCATTCCCTCGAGAAACCATTTCTCTGAAAACCAAGTGAAACGTGAAAATTGATATTCTGAGAAATCACAGTGAGTTAGAACGACAATGACTTTTATCGTATCGATTCTGACAGCTAATAATCTGAGAGGGGCATATCTATTTCTCTCTACATGTGTATCTTACTCTCTTAAAAAAGGTGTCTGTGTGTATATCCATCTCTCTTTCTCTCTCTCTCTCTCTCTTAACGCTTTCTGTCTCTCTCATCGATTATGGACCACAGTTTGAGTGATTTATTATGCTCTTATTTGTATAATGTTGTTTGTTTGGTTGGTATATTTTCCTGTTTGGCCTTTAAGGATCAAGGTGCACCATGTGTGTTCCCTGTTACCAATAAATTATATATATTTTGGCATTGTTTTTATGTTCCATGTTGGAGCTTATTGTTTAGAATATATAGAGTCAATGCATGTTTGACTGTTTGGTTTAGTTTTGTATTTATTAAAATAAAATATTCAATAAATAATTTTTCATGCATACAGAATGGACAAGTTCTTTACTCTATATGTGCATCATGGTGGGCATTTCAGTGAAAATCCTCAGGAGTATGTGGGGGGTGCGATGGGGGTAATAGATGATTGTGATCCTAATAAGTGGTCTAAAGTGGAAATTTTGGATACACTTGTGTGATCCATCTATAAAAATGTTGGGTACACTTGTGTGAATAGGTTGTGGTACACAGAACCTAGGGATGATCAGAAGGGTAGGATGTTCCACTTGATCAAGAATGACAAGGATACAGTGTTCATGACTGGTTTTGTGAGGGGTCATGGACAAATTCATGTATATGTAGAGAATCTAGTACATGACCCTACCCTGATTAATGATGGTAATGGTGTGACATTGGAGCTTGTTGTAGAGCTTGAGTATGTAGAGCCTTTGGATGTTAGTGAGCCTGAGAGGTATAGTTCTAGTGATGGAGAACCTGCTTATGTTGCTTATTATAATGGTCAAGGCTATTTTTGTAGTAGTGGTTTTAATGATGAGGGTAGAGATGAGTTCTATGATGGTGATGATGATTTTGATGGTGATTAGTACTTCTATAAGGGTGATGAGGATGATGGAGATAATAGGGGTGGTCAAAGAGTAGGTGGTGTTGATTATGAGGATGATGATTTTGATGGTCATCAGTATTTCTATGAAAGTGATAGGGATGATAGAGGTGAAGGTCTTAGTCCCACTAATGGAGATGGTGAAGGCCCTAGACCTGCTAATGGAGATGCTAACCAAAGTGATTGTGATGTTGAAATACTTGGATGTAAGAGACCTGGTAAGGAATCAGTTGTTGAGGAACCACAAGGGGATAGGGTTGTTACCACTGACAGTAATGACGGCTCTAATGATATTGAAATGGAAGACACTAGAGAAATGAATCCCAACTAAAGGTATGTGGGTGAAGATAGGAGTGATAGATGGGACAATGATGTTGCGGTAACATTGCCAAATCAGATGAGGGCTAGTGTAATGAACTCAAATTACACTAGTGAGGAACTATTAAGTCTGATTAAATCATCATCTAATGGTGATAATGAAGGGGTTGATGATAGTGATAATGAGGGTGATGGTAACCATGGACATGTGGATGATGTCACTAGAATGAAGAAGTTTCCAGTGTTTAAATCAGTTTCTAATCCTGAACACATTAAGTTTGAGAAAATATGTCATTTATTTCCCCTAAACAATTCAAGGATGCTATCACTGAGTATGCAATGAATGGTGGATGGGGGGTGAAGTTTGTGAAGAATGATAAAGTAAGGGTTAGAATCAAATGTCAACCTCCCTGATAGTTTACAACTTACCTAGCAAAGATGTCGAGAGAGATGAGTTACTGTAACATCCCAACCTAATTGCATAATTAATTTTATGAGTTTATATGCTTGTTATTATCTTAACTTCTTTAAGTGCATAAAGCTTTGATATTGTGATATCATAAAAGATATATGCTCTTTTAATGTTGTAGAAAGGAGTTTTATGAAGGTAAGGATATATGTGCATAGTTGTTTTATTATTTGGGCCTTTATAGAATATAGAATTATGGGAGGGTGAATAGTAAAAATGCTAAAAGTTGTAAAGGTGAGACATAACTTTTTCTTTCCTTATTAAGACACGTGGCCCACCAAATCTTTCTCTCTTAGCTTTAATTGGCTACACCAGAAGGTTCATCTTATATTCTTCTATCTCTATTCCTTTTTCTTTGTTCTTATTTCTTTCTTCTTCCCTTGTGCTTACATGGCAGCACCTTCTCACTAATAGCCCTCCCTCTCTCACCGAAACCATAGATATCTCTCTCTAAGAAGAAATCAAACTCTTACTTAAGTTTCAGCTTCAATTATTGGTAAGTGTATATGTTTATTTTCTGTTATGAGTATTTTAATAGTGTAATGGTTTGCTTTAATTTTAGTTCTATGTTCTCTAATTTAATTGTTAAAAGCTGAAATTTGTAGTTTTGTGTTGGCTACTTCAAAGATTGAAGATATCATGGTCTTTTAGGTGCCTATTCATGTATTCTAACATGTATAGTATAGGTATAAAAATACCCACATGAAATGAAGGCCAATTGTTATTAGTTAATGATTTTGTAAGAAAACATATTAAAGCTATCATTGTGACAGATTTGGTGTTTATAACAAAAAAAAAAAAAATGAATTAAATCATATTCTGCGAATTAGGATGTTAGGAGTAGTTTTTATGAATTCTAAGACACGCATAGTTGTTATGGAAGTGGTCTCACAGCATTTGGATTAATATAAAATAATGGTTAATTTTTAAGTTGCATGAAATTCTGCTAGGACAAATTTGAGTATGTTGTCTTTTATGATTTTTAATTAATCATGGTTTTATGTTTTGACTCTAAAATTGATATGGTATAAATTAAACATCCAGAGGTGTGGCTTTGTAAAATTTCATGACGTTTGGATGTGTATGGACAACTTATTTGTATTTTACAAATAAGGCATATGCTGTTGAAATGAGCAGTGAACAACATATGATACACCTGACCTTGAGGATTTAATTTTAAAGTTGTGGAGAATGTTTTGAGCTATAAATTAGTATGCTCATCTTTTGGAATGTTTGGGTCATATATAAATTTTATGCCTTGATTTTTCTATGGTTTGGGTACATAATGTGTTTGATGAATGTGTCATGTGCTTTGGGAAACCCTTGTGTGACAAGAATTAAGATTTTCTTGAGTTTAAGAGTTAAGTTGTAATTCATATATAAGTTTAAATACTTAGGAAGAGTTTGTCAGTAATAAGTTTTGGTCTTTCATCTAAGTGACGAGAACGAGAACGAGAACATGGACACTTAGGGCCTGTTTGGTTTGCTCATAACCCATATCTCAAAACACATATCTCAAAACTCATAACTCAAAATCATAACTCATAACTCATAACTCTATTCCAACTATAACTCAAATATCTCTCAAATTTGTGTTTGGTTCCAAATCTAAGTTATATCTCTCACTCTCTAACTCCATTTTTTGGCAAAATGGTGGAGCCCACCCACTGTCACTGTGACAGAACGGTTATATGGGTACCGTGTGTGACATCCTCTCTCATCATTTTACTGCTCTTCCTTCCCATCACAGAACCCAGCAACTGATTTCATGCCTCTGTGCACCACAAAACCCAGCAAGAGACAGGTTCCCTCCCACTTCCGGCACCGTTTCTCCATGAATTTTTTGTCTTACTCCGCACATATTTTCCCTCTTGCCTATTCTAAATTTCAGACCCACAAACACACAAACACAAAAAACCCACAAACACAAACTCAAATCCAAACCCAAGAATCCTCCAATCGAAAACCAAAATCATGAAAATGAGGAGTGGGTTTCTGTTTCTAGGTATATATTTATGCGTGGATAAACATGGTGAGTGGGTCTGAAGAAGAAAGAAAGAAAGAAAAAGAAGAAAAGAAAGAAAGACCAAACCAGGAAGAAGGAGAAAAAAAAAAAAAACCCATTTGTGGTGGAGTGGGTCTGATGAAGAAGAAGAAGAAGAAGAAGAAGAAGAAAAATTGTTGTTGGTGGTGGAGTGGGTATGAAGAAGAAAGAAAGAAGAAATAGAGAAAAAGAAGAAAAAAAAAAAAAAAAAAAAGACGGAAGCTGTGGAACTCAGTAGAAGTAGAAGAAAGAAAGAAAAAGAAAAGAAGGAAGAAGAAGGAGACAAAGAAGTTGGTGGTGCAGTGGGTATAAAGATGAGAGAGAAGAAGAGAAAAAAAAATAAAGAAAAGGAGAAGCCCGGTGGAGTTGACAACACAAAAGGTGTGGGTTCCACAAAGTTTAAAATTTTACAAAATTGCCACTGAGTTATCTAACTCAGTTTTTGAAAACACCATATTTGTGTTTTGTGTTTCCATCACTCTAACTCAAAATTGGTGAGTTTTGAGTGATGGAGACCCAAAGTGAAAATCATGCCAAACAACCAAATTGGTGTGTGTTTCCCAATTTTTCATAACTGAGTTATGAGTTTTGAGTGATATCACTCAAAACAAGAGCAAACCAAACAAGCTCTTAAGCTCCTCTTATACAAATCTCTCGCATCTCCTCTTATATATATTGATGAAGCCAAAAAACACCAGTAAGCTACGTGGTCCTCACAAGACTGAAATAAACCTGCACAACAAAAAAAAAGGACCTAGCAGAGAGCACTAGTGTGGTGCTGGCCTAAAACCCTCCGAAGGTCAAGTTAGAAAACATTTTCCGACCCTAGAGTGCTAGAGTTGAGTTAATTATGCATACCTTGATTTGTGAGAGTCTTGGGGTATTTATAGTAGCGTAGAACCAAACTTCACGCTTTGAGTATGAAGTTCTTTCCTTCTAGGAGAGTAACTCGTAGATCTCGCATATCTCCTTCAATCCCTTTCTTTATAGGAATCTTCTTAGTTAGGGTTTGGCGTGTATGTTAAGCAAAGACCATAACAGACCTAACGTGATCCGCAAGTCGATTTCCTTTAGGAGACCTTGGAGCCTAACCTAGAAAAGCTAATTGCCACGTGTCGCTTTCGTCCGTCCACTAAGGATCCGTCCTCATTAAATCCGTCAACATCCAGCCTTACACCTCTATCACCTCACCGTCGTATTCTAGGTCACTCATTTTTCCTCACCTTCATATATATATATATATATGATCATATCAGCATATTGATGCTATTACTTATATCACGAATATAATATTTAAGAATGAAATGGATATGCTATTGTTATGAAATATTTATGTAAAAGCATAATTATCAGAAAAATATAGTTTTCGGGTTATACCATTGTTATGATCTGAACTCAGTTAGTAGGAGTTATAGTACTGGCATTTCCATGGAGATTTTGATTGGCCATTATAAGTGGTAAGGACTCTACTATACCCACCCTCATTAGGAACGGCCAACTTGTGGAGGATGCCAACCAACCCCCATGGTTGATGATATGATCACACCAAAAGGGGTGATACTTTCTAATTTGATCCTGGGATTACCTAGTATTGTGGGGAATGCTGGACGCCTAGCACTTTGTACTGGAAGCCCCCAAATTTGTGACAGGCTTACAGTTGAACTGACTAATATGTATTATAAATGAGTTATTAAGCTATTTGGAAATTAAAAGAAAAGTATGATGATAAGAAAGGTATGTTGAATGTGTTATAAGTTTGATGGGAAGTTTATGATAAAGTATTTTATAGTTTATTTAAAGATAAAGTTACTAAATTATGTTTAAGTTCCTTATTATGTCATTTTATTATTATATGAAAGGAAAATGAAGTATTTCATCTGAAAGTTCATAAGTTATTTTAAGAATAATATGAATAGTATGAAGGTTATTTTATCAAAGCTAGCATATCCATAAAATATTTTATTTACATGTATTCTTATAAAATGCCCATGGAACTTAAAACCTTACTGGGCTTCGCAACTCAATTATATTTCAGTGCACAGGTTCTTTCCTGGAAGCAGCTAGAGTAATAGAGGTGGCAAGATTTTATGATTCTCGTTTGTTAGAATGTATAGTTTTTTGTTGTATAGTAGTTTAACTCTTTTGTTGCATGGAGGAATCAGGATGTATTTGATCCTTTTGAGCACATATATAATTCAGAACCTTATTTTGTTTTAAACCCCAGTTGTATGTCTTTGCGGTTAGGTTTGTAAATGAGAGTTTTGCTAAATGTTTAGCTATGTAATATTTACACAAATACCTTAAGTTTCAGCCAAGTGGTAATCTTGCAAAGTTCAAATGAAATGAAGTTTCAAAATTTTCATCATTTTTGTATATTATGGCTTTTATGCAAGAAAATAAGAAAAAAAAAATACAAAAAACGATTCTTGATAAGCACCTTTAGGTTAGGTTGGTTCGTGTTAGTATTGAGGTAAATTGATATTAACATGCCAGTCATGCTCTAAATTCTAAAGTTCAAGTTTGGGTCGTGACAGTTACCAACTTAAGACCTTGAACTTGGAATACACATGTACTAAGAGCTACAAATATCCAAGGTGCATTGTCAAGTTCCTTACAAGGAAGTTGATGAAAAAGGTGAAAAGACAACCTGATATAAAGCTAAAGGATATTCAAGATGCTATGCATGAGAAGTATGTGGTGAATAGTGCTGGGAAGGCCAATAGGGCTAGGAAAAGGGTTCCAGAGTTTGCTGACGGGTCTTGCACAGAGCAATACTATTAGCTCTGGGATTATTGTGCAAAACTGAGGAAATCCAGTCTTGGTAGTATAGTTGTGATGAAGACTCACACTTATAATGAGGGAGACTTGGCAGTTGAGATGGATTTACAGATAGGAGTGCCCTACTTAAAGAGATTGTACATTTGCTCGGTTGGGTGTAAGAAGGGATTCTTGACAGGCCGTAGATCAATAATTGGATTGGATGCTTGCCATCTTAAAACCAAGGTGGGGGGGAAGCTGATTGTTGCAATTGCAAAGGACCCCAATAAAGAATATTTTCCTTTGACTGTGGAAGTTGAGGAAGCTGAAACCAAGGACTCATGGACTTGGTTTATAAACTTGTTGTTGGCTGACATTGGTAATAGCAAGAAGAGGACATTCATAACTGACCGGCAGAAGGTATTTCCATATTTTATGTTTATAACAAGAGAAATATAAAACAACTATCTGCGATGTATATATACTTACTTCTTGTTGTCTACATTTAGCAGGGATTAGTGCTATCATTTGCAGAGAACTAGCCACATTATGAACATAGGATCTGTTGTAGACATTTGTACAACGACTTGAGGAAGCAACATCCTGGTCTCCTAATTAGAGAATTTTTTTGGAGAGCAGCAAAAGCAACTTATGTACAGGAGTTTGAGAGGGCAATGAATGAGATGAAAGATATTGATGGTCCATACTTCTGGCTGAAAAGGCATACCACAACAATATGGGCTAGACATATGTTCAAGGATGATGGGCTAAGTGATACTGTCCTCAACAATATGTGTGAAAGCTTCAACAATAGGATAATAAAATTCAGAGGGAAGCCCATTATTAGTATGGTATGCGAATTTCCTGTAGTTTATATATATAGGTTTGAGTTATATATTTTTTAGCATGCATTAATATATGGGTTGTTTATGTATACAGCTTGAAGACATTAGGTTGTATTTGATGAATAGGTTCTAACAAAATAGGCTAAGTATTATGAATCCCCTTCCCCTATATGTGTGTGTGTGTGTGTGTGTTTTTTTAAAAAAAAAAAAAGTATTATGAAGGTAGAGTATGAGTTTTGGCCTAAAGTATGTAAAAGATCGCATAGGGAGAAGATGAGTAGCAATAAATGGTTGGCTTGTTAGGCTTCTCACACAAGATTTGAGGTTAAGAATGGGCTACAAAGCTTCATTGTGGACCTAGATAAAAGGACATGTACTTGTAGGAAATGGGACATCACAAGTATTCCATGCTATCATGCAATTTCATGCATATTCTTCAACAAGGAGGCAACTGAGAAATACACTAATGATTACTACAAAGTCAGCACATACAAGGCATGCTATGAGTCCATCATTGATCCCATTAATGGTCAAAATATGTGGACCCCAACTTGACTCCCACCTGTGCAGCCTCCAATAAAGAGCTGGCCACCTGGCAGCAAGGGAACCCAATGAACCAAAAAGTGGTCATAGCAAGGGGTTGGGTATTGCCAAGAGATGCAAGTCATGTGGGAAGATAGGCCACAACAAAAGAAGTTGCAAAGGTGAGGTTTGAAGGAATTCTTCATTGCTTGCAGCTTCTGGTGGTGGTTTAGACAGTAGGAGTTCTATGCCAAAGCAAGTGTAATGCCTATTTGTGCATGAATCACAATTGTTTGTACTTGTTTTTATTTTTAATGTTAACTTAAGAGTGTGTGTTGTTTATAGACAACTAACAAGGCTCATGCTGGTGGATCAAGTAGAGGAGTAGTCATCAATGAGCCAAATCCACCAAGAGTACCACCTACCAACAGAGGACCCAACCAGCAGCCATCAACCACCAATCAAGCTAGAAGTAGTGCAACAACCACCAAACAAGCTAGAGGCAGTGCAACAACCATCAGTCAAGCAAGAAGTAGTACACTCCTCAATAGTACAACATCCAATCTAAGCAAGAACACACATGGAAATCCAAAGAATAAAAAGAAGGGGAGTGTCACAAGTGAGACCTTGAATGCATCAAGAAATGCATCTAGGTACAGAGAAGCATTGAGGTTTGTTGAGAGCTATTCATCTGTGCATGGGCCAATGGGATAGGCTGGTGGAGACTAAGCAAATTCCAGTTTTTTTTTTTTTTTTGAACTTTTTTTGTGGTAGTCAGTGTGAAAGTTTGTTGTTGGTTGTAATTATTGCTGAACTATGGCTAAATTATGTACAGTTTGGTAGTGCTGAACTATGGCAAGCTAAGTACTGCAATTTGGGGTGCAATCATCTTTTGTTTTTTTTGCCTGAACAATGGCTAAATTATGTAAGTTGAATTGAATGCAAAATTTCAGTATTTGATGGTTTTTTTGGCAAGTAATATTGTGATTTGTGTATTATGGCAAGGATTGCCTATATGGTTTGTGTATTGTGATTTGTGTATTATGCCTATATGGTTTATGTATTGTGCTTTGTGTAAGATGGCAAGGATTGCTGGGAATTTGTCAATGCCTATATGGTTATGTATTGTGATTTGTGTATTATACCTATATGGTTTGTGCACTATGATTTGTATATTATGGCAGGGATTGCTTGGGATTTTTCAATGCCTATATGATTAGTGTGTTGGATAGATTCATGTCTGTCATGTATATAGTGCAATCTGTTTGCACACAGTGACAGAATTGATAACTTTAGTTCAGTGAGTTACACACAGTGACCAACTTAAGTTCATTTATTCATTACAAAACCAGATAACATTGAACAATTCATCTAAAACAGCACATGCACTTTATGTTCAATCCATGATAATTTTATTCCATTTAAACTAAAATTACAAAGGTAATTGGGATATAGCTTTCCACAAAATGCTTCATACAAGGCATTTCATTTATCTACCTTAACCCTACATACCTTAACCCTGCATACACCATCTAACCCACCAAAACTAAAATCACAAAAAGGCAGATCCCACACATCAGTATTGCCAAAATCAGAGACACTGTCAAACACTTCTCCCTCTTTTTGCAGGTTGAAACTTTAGCCTCGAGTCTGAGAATGGTCTACCTCTGTTCTAGGATAAGCACCTTACCACACGGACAAATCTCATCATCAACCCATCGAAAAAATTTGCACTTCTGTCCAATTTGAAATTCAAGCCAAATCAATCAACCTAGCCCACTAAAAAAACGAACTAAAGAAAAAAAAAATGAAATAACTCAGCCTTTACCCAGCAATCGGAACACCCATAGAACCTTCTTCCTAGATTATTCTCCACCCAAGACGCCACTAGAACTGGTTTACCAGTGCTGGGGCAATTGCACATGCGTGGTGCTCTCCTCTTCAGGCTTGCCGAGGATGATGGGCTTGATTCCATCTCTTCAATGTGGTTTTGATGAGTGGATGAGGTAGAGTTTTTGTCTGTGAGTGATTTAGTGTTCTTCGAGTGTGTCTGTTTAAGGGGTGGCTGAATGTAGTTAATGAGTAGGGACACGTAAGGGTCATGTGAGGCTAAGTGGGCAGGAAAAATGAGGTGGCAGGGTCACGTGGTTGTAAGTGAGACACGCTAGATTTTTAATTAATATTTTAGTAAATGGGTTTAATACCTAGGACCTCCATTTACCACCTCAGCTTAATTTGTTACTAAGTAGACGGCAGGGACTAAAATAAAAATGATTTTTAAAAATCAGAGACTAACCTAGGAGCAATATCAATTTAGGAACCAAATCGAGAATCGCCTTGAAATATAGGAACCAAAAATGCATTTTCGCATTATTATTATTATTATTTTAAGTTCAAGAACCCAGCTGAATTCTCAAAAAAAAAAAAAATCAAAACAAAACTAATGAGCAAAGAAACAGAGGAGCACCAAGGAAAAAAAAACCGCACGGCACAACATATAAGAAAAACGTTAAAAAAAGTTGAAGAAAATGACAAAAAAGGAAAGAAGCAGCAGAAGAATAATGAACGTTGCTTTGGGGGCAATCTTGTCCAAAATACCTAGCATTGTTTTCCCTTGTGTTTTCTCTCCAAATTTGGGATATTGAGTTTTGGTAAGCCAGAGAGAAAACTGCTTGGTCCCACCACTTTCTCTCTTTCAAAATCATTCTAACCAAACACCACTCTAATCCAAAAGCTGTCCTATTTTCTCTTTTTTATTTTTCATCTTTCACTTTTCACCCTGGCCAAACAAACCCTTAGGCCTCGCTTGGGAGGAGGGAATGGAATGGAATGGAAATGAATGAAAAGAATAATTTTAGAATATTCTTCCCTTCCCGTGTTTGGGAGTTTTAATGGAGGGAATGGAAAGTTCATTCCCTCGTTTGGGAGTTTAAGTGGGAGGGAATGGAATGGATAGGAGGGAACACTCATTCCTCTCTATTCCCTTAAAACCTCAAATTTTCATTCCCTCGAAATTGGGAGGAATGAGAGGGAATGGAATTAGATTTAATGAATTTTTTATTAAAATTCTCAAAATACCCCTATTTATTCAACCATTTATTTTAAAACAGGGGTCTAATAGTAATATTGCAATAAAATGATTCCATTCCATTCCCTCCATGTTACTCCCAAACAAGATTACTTACATTCCATTCATTTTTATTCATTTCCATTCTTTTATTTTAAAACATCCAATCAAGGTTACTTAATTCCATTCCATTCCATTCCTTTCCCTTACTTAAATTTATTTCATTTCATTCCATTCCATTCCATTCTTTTCTATTCCCTTATGATCATTTCATTCCATTCCATTCCCTTCCCTTATGAGCTTCCAAGCGGAGCCTTAGTGATGGTATATTTGCGCAATGAGTGATTCTCAACAAGGGCTTATATATATATATATATATATAATAATTTTTTGATAGATAACAAGGGCATGTATTAAGCTCAAGCAAAATAAGGTCGACCCTTGTTGAGTATTGAAGAAAAATGGTCCGAGCGCTATAGGGATTTGTTCATTTTTCAATATATCTGATTTTTACCCATTTTATTGAAATCCAATTCAGTCAAACAAAAATTTCGTGATCTTGAAATTCCATCCAACTCTATCCCTGCCTAGATAATTGATGTCCTTGACATGAGAAATATCACAGCTACTCATGTTCAGTATCTCGTCAATGGGAAAGAAACTAGAATTGGAAGATACTTGGACAAAAAGTGGAAGAATTGTGGAGGCTTGATGGCCCATTGTGGGAAACCATCATGGTACCAAACTTTAGGAAAAGTTCATTTAAGGCAGTGGAGGATAATTGTGGTCAAAATCATATGGCATTGGCAAAGCTAATTGGCCTAAAAAAATTTACGACTATTATTCTTGAGAAACACCAACATAATAGATATCATGAAATTTCAATGTCTTGTGAAAGACTTAAAGAATAAAATTATATGGAATTTCAAGATGGCCAAGCCTGAAGACAGAATTTCCGAGACAAAGTCAATTACTTTGAATATATATTTTTTTTTACTTCAGCAAAATAGAATTTATATTTTACTTGTTGCTATAGAAAAAAGCCTTGCAAGTGTAAGAAGGGTGCTAGAGTGAATTTAGATCATTTTTAATATAAGCCTTTTGAGCTTTTTCTGAAATAGTGAATGATCATGTGATTGGTGAATGAGTCCCAAGTCCCAAGCTAAGTGAGTCCCTCACTAGACCATTAGGGAGGTTAAAGTATGTTTTTCTGCTCAAGCGAGTAATTCCTTGAGTTCTATCCCAATATCCTTTACTTCTTTTGTGTTTCTCCTCTACTACTGTAGTAGTTGAAATGATATACAAGCGCTTATCTGGGAGGAAAAAGGGAAGGGAAAAGTAGTAACATGGAACCTATGAATTGAAATTTTAATTTCACCAATATGGATAAGATAAATTACAACAATTTCTCCAATGCAATCCAGATTTAGACATGACAGCTTACTACAATTTCTGCAACTCAATCTCTTCTCACCATGGAGCCTGTACCTTGACAATCCAAGTAAACAAGCCAAATATATTTGGCTTTCAATCATATATGTTAAACAATATAGTATATAACAGACAATACTAATATACAAAGATTAAGAAAAGTTTCTTGGGCCTTGATAGAAGACAAATATCTTTGGCATCCGGTGTTCATTTTGGTGCAATGTTTTAGTCTCAAAAAGAAAAAAACAGTAAGTAGACAAAGTGCCCCCGCTATACTCATCCATTCGCTTCTTTTATCAGCTTCATAAACTCTTCATCAGTGCTCTTAAGCATCAGTGGCAAAGGGACTTCCACTCCACTCTGCAGAACCTCCTCATGCCTAGGCTTTATCCTCTTCTCCAAACTAAAAGCAAAATACTGAGGAAACTCTTTCAATTCCTCCAACTTCTTCTCCATCACCCCAGCAAAGTACTCAAACTTGGGCTTAAAATTTTTCTCTATACTGAAAGTGAACAATGCTGGGCACCTCAAAACCATATCCACAGCCTCATCCTTTGAGAGCCCCAAAGTCTCCAAATACTTCAGCTTGGGAATAAGGGTGTTCTCTACACTAGAAACCAACAAGACTGAGTCGTGGTAAGCCAAGGCCTCCAAGTCCTTGAACCCGATTCTCTGAAGGTAATACAAAGCTGGTTTGAGCTGGTCTCTCACACTAGAAGCAAGCAATCGTGGGCACTTGTTGATGACCCCTCTAAATCTATTTTCTGGGACTCTAAGATATTGTGAGAGAAAATTGAAAACTGGGATAAGGTCAGTTTTGACATTAGAGGTGAGAATTCTGGGACACATGCCAAAGATCCTTGGGAAGTCCTTTTGTTGAATCCCATTGGATTGGAGGAAGGAGATGATGGAGTGGATGGATTGTAAAGTAGCTGAGTGAAGAGAAGGGTTTTGGGACAAGGCCTTACCTGAGTCAACACCCATAATTTCAAGGCAGAGGATTTTTTCTTTGATTTGGAAGGAGAGGTTTGCATGAGTTGGTGTATAGAGTGGGTGATTTTGAAGAAGGCCTTTGGGTTTTGCAGCCAAGTTGGTGTTTAGTTGTTGGCAATTTGGTGGTGGGAATGATGGCTTCTGAGGAGAGAAGCAGAGGGAAGAGTGTAGTGCTGTTGCTCCTGGAGCTGACATGGTGTTCCAACAGTGTTGTGTTTGTGTGACTTTGTGGCAGTGTGGGAAAGAGAGTGAGTGAGAGAGAGAGAGCCTCTTGAATGAGATGTCATCCGGTTGGTTTTATTTTGCATGTGGTAGTGGCACGTGGCAGATTGCTTGAAAATAATTGGTTAAGATCGGATTTCAAAGATTGTACAAGCGTAAAGCAATAGATCTACATCACATCCCCAATAAACCCCAAACTTCTTTTTTTTCTTTTTTTGGGTAAATACGAAATACCCCTAACTTGTTTAACCAATCCTTTTTTTACCTTCTTGGACTAAAGAAAACATACCCTCAAGTCCTTTATCAAAAACACAGAAACAAACGAAAGCAACCAAATTTACCTTCACTTCCCACTCCCGCCTCTGCAACTTCAACTGCAGCTTAAACTTGTTGATAAAATCATCAGCCTTGGCATCCACTTCTTCATCCTCAGTTACACTAACCTTCCCTTCCCTCAATGTGGCAGGGCTGCGAGCCTCAACAACATGAATATCATCCTCTTCAAAGTGTAAAAATGCCGACTTACTCTCGCAGAGTTCTTCATCTTCCTTGCCAGGAGCTTTGTTGGTACCACCACAGAAGCTGGCTTTGTATCAGACTTGCTTCTACTAACATCAACTCCCTTTAGCTGGCTGTATATCTCATCTAGGCTCTGCTCCTCTTGTTCTTGTTCTTCTTCTTCATTTTCTTGACAGGGTTGCTGAAAAGTGAAAAGTGTAATGGGTGTCTGATCTTTCTACCTTAAACTTCCCGGAAGATTTGTATCCCTTTGTAGAAATTGTTATATGTATCTGTTTTGGAGATTGCTTTCTTTGTTGAAGAACGTTCATAGTGAATATGCTTCTACTGTGCATGTGACATTTAAAGCTAATTGAATAAAGTAGAGGATGGAAACGTGAACCTTAAATATTATATGGATGAGAATTATCTGATCATTAACAGCCGTAAAATGTTCTTTGTTGTTGTGATTGTTAGTCCACAGTCTACTGAATCTTGAAATAATGGTGCTTGTGCTTATATATATGTAGAGAGATACGGCATGAATTTGCAGGAGTTAGAAAATTATGTGTAGCAACACTAGATGTGATGAATTTCTAGTGATTGCTGTTTCAGTTGCAATATCCATTTTCCATTCAGCTACATACTGACAAGCTGGAGGTGGGCTAGCACAAGTTTGCTGGGAATTTGCTAGTCTAGTTGAAGGTGCAGGCTTACCTGATGCATGCTCTCATACTAATCTAAACAAATTCAGTAATCTAAACTACGGAAAAAAAAATTTGAAAGTGAAATTTATAATCCAGCAAGTTTTCCGCTTAAGATAAATAAGCCTCCAATTCGTGATTATAGCACTAACTCAACTTTCAGATACATTGAAGGTAGTTAGCAGCACAAGCTAGCGAAAAGTAAAGAAAACATTTTCTCCAATTATCATGCGATGGTACAGTAGTATAAAGTAAACTAGTCTATTTGCTTGCATCAAAAAAGAACTTTGTCCACTTGCAATGATGTTAATGCTTCCTTGTAGCAAAACAAGACTGAATTAGATAGTAGACTAGAAAAAATTTTACTTGAACATTAAACTATCTGGAATAATATTTAATTCAATTGTGTAAATCAGTGTAAAAGGTATATATCTTAGCAAAATAACTTTCTTTTGTTAAAGGTCTCAAAAAAAAAAATCTTCGGTTAAAATATATATACATCAAAAGATCTTCGGTCAAAATACACTTCCCCACTAGGGGCTCTTTCAATCTAACTCCAAAAACACAATGCCTGCAATGTCTCTTTGTCATCTTGGGCACTCATAAAATATGGCTTCCACCATTTGTAGGTCATTGACTTCATAACCTTTCACGCATGCAATACTTGTTCTTCAAGTGATGGAGAAATTCTTATTGCCCTTACACTTACGCGTTTGAGCAAAGATTTTCATGTCAAGATCTTTGTTTCTCAATGTTGTAACAAAATTGGCCATACATGGTCATGCAAGCTTCCTGCAAACAAAATGGAAAGTTTAAGGAAAAAAATTTGAACCATTTTTCTGTAAACATGAGTGCCAAAAAGATCTCACCTCCATCAAATGCTAAACCCTTTTTTTTCATAATTCAATAATTAAGAATGGGGGAATTTGAACCCTGGATCTCTTCATTGGAAACACTATGAGGTGCTAACCAGTTGAACTACAAGACTCTTGGCCATTTAGCGCTAAATTGTTTTATTATACTCCACTTCTATAATCACCTTGAAATTCTAGTACTTGGGGGACTTTTTAAGTATGGTTTAGTGTTTAATGGGAATGAAATGAAAATAGGCCTTAAGCAAGAATGCCACATGGTGAGATTCTGAGTATAGAACAGAAAATTCTATGTGCCAAATCCACTAATTGAACCTGAAGAATCATAATAAGAAGTGAAATAATCATACCTATGAGAAGGATTCTATTGAAATCAGCATAAAATGACTTTAATCTTTTTTTTTTTTTTAAACGAGACAAGTTTCCTAGATGATACATCCTCAATCAACCAATTCAAACCATTTGAACTTCACAACTCATAACTAGCAGTATGAATAAAGGATGTGCTTGGATAAACCAAAATAAAGCTCCAATAAGCAAATTGATCCAAATGACCAAAAAGGTATCTCCCCAATCAATCCACAATAAACCAATTTGAACCCCAAAACGCAAATTCATTAACATTCAAGACTGGACTAGGGCTAGCAAAAAACAGATGAGAACTACTGACATCAAGTTATTTTACTTGCCTAGTAACTCTCATGTACTTTAACGAGTTTACAACACCAGCTTTAAACCATGCCTCTTAAGTCAAGTCATACACAATCAAGTAAAACAGCCATGTCCAATCTGGTGCCTTCTATCCTAAAAGCAATCACCAGGACAGAAACTTTCTTATCTTTTTACCATAACCAGTAAAGGGAAAAAAAAAAAATCAACTTGCTGGGTTTGCTCATATTTTCTTGAGAAAATTACGGGGTTTGGTTTGAAAGACAAACACAAATCTGCATGTATAAATAGTAAACTGATCTCTCTTTTGTTTGTGTTTATGAATATTAAATAATAATATAGTACCTATCCCATATGTATTTTCAAGCTGATTCTCAAGAAACGCATCAGAGTAAGAGGAAGCAAAGGAAACCAGAGTGAAGAGATGACTGTCGTGTTGACTAAATGAATAGAAAGAAGGAAAGACTATATTTACATTTATATAACTACATTAAAAATTAAGAAAAAGAAAAAGAAACCAGAAAGAAAGGGAAGGATTTAATTAAATAGTAAAAGAAAGAAAGCTTAAAGCTTACATCTTTGAGCATTGAAGAACATAAGAGCCATGTGGAGGGCAAGGGTGTAGTTGTCAAGGGAAGGATGTGCATGGCAGTAGCGTGGGAGGGTGTTGATGGTAAGCCTATGTCTGCCTTGCCACCCCATCGGACGTCCCTCACATTCACAAGCTTTCACGACTTTGAGGAATGCCACCACCAACCTCTGCCGATCACGACACCTATGTCTTCATCACCTCCACCCTCTTCTCTTTTTTCCCTTTCCTCTCTGGCAGAACATACTATCATCAACGGTAAGACCAAAGTTTATTTTAGTTTAGTTTGGTTAACCATAGTTAAGGTTAAGTTGTTGGCTTTTAAATCAGGTGGCATATTCTACACCATTGATTTCTTCCTTTTAAATCCTAGCCTTTAAATGGACCCTCTCCATTGATCCGGATCCAAAAGACACTTCTCATGGAACACTATGATTGTCGGTTATGCTCAGGCTTGGCATAACTAGAGTTTAAAAGACACTAGCTCATAGCATATATAAAAATTCTCACTAGGGTTTCGAACCACAAACATCAGGCTCATTCCTAGGGTTTCAATGCTATTGGGCTATCACCTGAACCCCAACCCCGTCAAGTAAAGAACTGAAATCAGACAAGTAACCTGGGTTTCTGATTTGTGCAGTTAAAGCCTTTAATGTTTTGCATATCTCTGATGCTCTAGGATGTGCAGGACTATCGGAGAGAAAAGCACGAATCTCATTTCTGAGTTCTATCCAGCTGCAGCCTGGTTGCTTCTCAACTCTACTCTTTTTCATCCGTACCCTGACTCTCTCAACCTCCTCCCAACAAGCAGACTCAGCATGCATATTTGACAAGAGCACATAATTTGAAGTTTTATGGGGTTCAAGTTCTAAAAGCTTCTCAGCTGCATGTCTACCAAGTTCTAGATTCCGGTGTACCCGGGAAGCTCCAAGCAATGCACCCCATATTCCAGCATTCGCTTTGATCTTCATTCCCCTCACCATGTTGAAGGCTTCTTCTAACCTCCCCGCTCGGCCAAGCAAGTCAACCACACAAGCATAGTGCTCAGCCAAAGGTTCAACACTGTATACTTCAGACATGTTTTTAAACAATTCTAAACCATGATCAACTAGGCCAGCATGACTACATGCAGACAATACTCCAACAAAGGTGACTGGATCAGGAGCTACCCCATCAATGAGCATCTCTTCAAAGAGCTTTACAGCTTCTTTGCCATACCCATTTAAAGCAAACCCAGCAATCAAAGAATTCCAAGATACAACATCAACATTATTGATATCTTTGAACACAAGTTTAGCATCAAAGACCCTCCCACATTTAGCATACATGATGATCAGAGCATTGCTAACATATAAATCATTCACATAGCCACTTTTTACAACCAGATGGTGAATTTGCTTCCCAACTTGCAAAGCTGCAAGATTGGCACATGCACTTAGTCCACATGCAAAAGTTGACTGATCAGGTTTCTTTCCTTCCTGCCCCATCAACATGAAACTCTTGAGTGCATCCAAATATAGCCCATTTTGCATAAAACCTGTAATCAGAGAATTCCATGAGACTGTATTCCTTTGACCCATCTCCTCAAATATTTTAATTGCTTTATCCATTTGTCCCACTTGAGCATAACCAACAATCATAGTATTCCATGAAACCATGTCCCTATTGACCATTTGTCTAAATATACAGTGAGCATCGTCCATTCTCCCACACTGAGCATAACCTGAAATCATCGTGTTCCAACAAACAACATCATGGGTGGCAATCTGACAAAATAGTTGACTAGCTTCATCCATCATTTTGCTTTGTACATATCCAGAGATCATTGCTGTTTGGGCCACAATATTTTTGTAAGGCATGCGGTTAAGATATTCACGTGCTTCTTCAATCTTACCAACCCGAACAAACCCATTAATCATTGTAGTCCATGATACAGAATCCCTCTCAGGCATTTCCATAAATAGCCTCTTAGCCTCATCAATTTGACAGTTCTGAACATATGCTGCAATCATTGCATTCCAAGAAACCACATTTCTACTTGGCATCTGATCAAAAAGTGTCCTAGCCTTAACAATCTCACCATTTCGTGCAAACCCAGATAACATAGTGACCCACGAAACAACATTTGGGTTCGGAATCTTTTTAAAGAAATGCCAAGCAGAATCCAAATCACCAACCTCAACAAACCCGTCCACCATCATATTCCAAGAAACCACATTCCTCTCGTCCATTTCTTCAAAAAACTGCAACCCCAAATGCATTTCCCCATTTTGAGTATAACCTGCTAGCATTGAATTCCATGAAACTAAATCCTTGACTGGCATCTTATCAAACAATTTCATGGCATCATCAAAGCGCCCCTTCTTTGCATAACCGGAAATCATTGCATTCCAACAAACACTGTCTCGCTTATCAGGAAGCAAATCAAATAGCTTTCTAGCCTTTTCAAGTTCCCCGTTTCGCGAATAGCAAGTGATCATTAAAGTCCATGAAAAGCGGTCTCTTTTAGGCATTTTATCAAAAAGTTGAGAGGCTTCCTTAACCTTGTCATTGTGCAGATAACCAGCAATCATAGAGTTCCAAGAAACCAAGTTTCGGTGAGGCATTTCATCAAACATTCGACGTGCATCACATACCCTACCATTCTTCATATAAGCCGAGATCATGGAATTGTAGCTTACAGTATTCTTTAGTTTCATTAGTGAAAAAAGTTTAATGGCTTCTTCAATCCGACCCGTTTTACCCAATTGGGTAATCTTCAGATTCTGGTTAAACACATGGCTTCCTTTCTCACCTATCAACCTGAGCGTCATAGCTCCTTCAGAGTTCAGCAGTTGCACAAAGCAATCCCTGTGAACTTTTTTTTTTTTGCCGCCAAGGTCCATGAGCCTAATCAAGTCATGGATGGCAGTGGCACATAAGGCCACCCATGTTTAAACAACAAGAAGAAACCCACTAGCAATAGGACTTGCTCAATTTTGTTAGCTATAATATTAAGTCCAAAAATTCGATTCCATGTGTATAAAATGAAGAGCAAGGAAACTGAAACCAAACAAAACAAACGGTAATGGAGAAGGTAGTAAAATTGGTAAATAGCTGAAAAGAAGCTTTGCTATGAATGGTCAACGAGAGAGCCTTGACCATGTCAGTCCAGTTGAGAATCAAGGAGACCACCCTGAGTTTCTACGGTGGTTGCTGGTGGGTGGCGCAATGGCGGCTGCTAGTGAGAGACGTGGCCAGTACGACGAAGACTATGGGGACTTCGCGTGAGGGTGGGGGTGGCAGCAGAGACTGCGAGGTTGAGACTTGAGACAGAGCAGATGGGGAAAAGAGTGTGTGCGCGCGCGCGCGTGTTTTTGAGAAAGAAAAAGAAAAAGAAAAACGTGGGCTAGAAACTTGTAGTAAAAAGCCTGCAACTTAACTGACTAGTGGTGGCGCCAGAGATTGTTACCTAACGATTAAGGTGTTTTTTGATAAGGGGAGTTTGTGTTTCAACTTACAATCTCGTCACTTTTGTTTCTTAAAAAACAAAAAAACAAAACAAAAAACATTTTTACCACAACTCCCAAACCGTGTCCAATGGAGATTAGGAAAATATTTTAGGCAAAAATCCAATTTATGTGAATTATCATATTCATCAATTTTTTTTTTTTTTATGAAATCATTTTCATCAATAAAGTTTATCTTTTTTTCCATTTCAATCCACATATTATGACTCTTGCATATTTGATAGCCGAAAATATTGGCTTCTGAGGAATGTAAATTATTTTTTTTTAAGTTGTGACAAAAACCCTTAAGGATCAAAATAACAAATGAACTAAATTTAAAAGCTGCGATTTAAACTTCTGTCAACATTCTGCGATGACTAAGTAGTAGCCAATAATCTGTAGATTCTGTACCTCGCATTGCCACAAAAGAACTCATTGACTCTTTGCAGACTCAACCTATGAGGGTAAAGTTTGGAAGTGGAACCCTGCTCTGAAACACATTTATCTTTTTAAGGGTAAAGGAAAAAGGAAAAAGGAAAAAGGAAAAAGGCAAGAAAAACAGATACTTTACGGGAATTATCCACTCCAATATTAATCTAAAAACATCATGAACACCTATATCTCAACAAAAAGCAAACTCCTTTTTTATTTTTTTGGTTGATAATCCGTAAGTTACATTTGGGGAAAGGAGATTTAAATAACAAATATTTCTATTGAAAACACCAAAAGGTGCCAACAAAATCCCAATTAAGAACACAAATTCATGCAATAAACAAAGATTCACAAGTCATACTATACGATTGTCTGGCACATAAACAATTCGAACACTTCACAATAAGCTTTTAACAACTAATAATAAACGCCAAACTTAATTTCTAGATATCTTCAGCTGCATTTGAGTTCATTCATGTTCCACAAATAAACACTTCATTAAATTACCACAAAGAGTCAATGCACTAGCAAAGACAATGTAGAGTTGGAGGTTCATAATCATCTCTTGACTCAGTATAAGGATCATTATTTGTTTGTTTTCAAGAAGTAGCAACATCAAACTAACGCAATAAAGTTTACTTGAGAAAGATACATGACTAAAGAAAGCCATTGAGCAATCACTTTAAAAACTTAATTTATCTGCCTTTTGGAATGACTCTCACTCTTCAGATTGAATCTCAAAGCTGCCCGTGGCTTCTACTTATAGAGTGGTGTTGAAGGAGCTTTTGGCCAGGGGTCCGGTGATCATCCTGCAAGAGCAAATCCAAATCATTGCATATAATGCTGGATTTAGTGAATTTTTCTCTGCAACAACTGTAAGAGATGCAACCCTTGCAAAGAGAAGAGAAACTTCTATCTTTTTTTTTTTTCCTAATCCAATTTATTGAAAATTTTAAAAGAGCATACACCCCATGTACACAGGCAGTGTACTAGGGAAGGAGAAACTTATATCTTCCAAAAAACCAGAAATGTAGTTTCTTTCTATATGCTTCAATGACTGAAGGCTTATGTGACACCTTTCCTTTTTAGAAATGGTATACAAAATAGGGTATACACATAAATTTCCTTACTCCTGCTAACTCATGGCCAGGCCAAAATAATGAGCAATAAACAAACCTACTTAGGTAAATTGAGTATCTGTAACCAACACCTGCCGTGGAAGTGGCTGTCCAAGTGTTAATTTCAGCCAAAAAACATAATGTTTTATGCATTGATATGATATAATCTTTAAAAGCACTTGAGTAAGTTAAACAAGTCACAACATTTATTTATTTGCAGTTAATATTTCAAAAAAAAAAAAAAAGGAAAAAAATTGAGAACATCAAACAAGTTGCTTAAAGAAAAGTGAGAAATTAAACAAAGTCTATTTCAAAGGAGGGGAAAAGATTCAATACAAACCTTATACAAAGATGCTGCTGACTCAGACTCTACCGTCTGAATTGCAATATTTCCCAGTGATCGCAAAGCATCCAGTGCATCTAGGGTCAGCTGCCACCCACAAATTGCAATAGCATCACCACTGGTGCTGGAACAATAGCTACTACAACCAGCAGCTGCAACATTTCCATTCACCCAGGGGCAAAACTGGTTGTGATGGATAATTGGATCAAATTCCATGGCTTCTTCATAATTGCTTTCCCCTTTTGGAATCCCTGAAAAAGTAAATTGTGTTCATGCATCACCCATAAAATGTAAGAAAGAGCACAAATCTGTAAAATCTTAAAGCTTTAACTGAAGGGAGAAAACCACATAAAATTGGAAGGTGTAGTTAAGTGAACTAGGTTTAATGGACAACTCAATAGCATTTTTCATTTCTGAGACTGAGATTACGATATTACCAATTCCAACAAGGCAGAAACTAATTGACAATCCAAAATAAAATTAAATAGAGAATAAGGAGGGCAAAAACAGTTAAAACTAATCTGGGGTCTGCTTAGCCACATATTCTATGCAGAGGAAGACACGATTCTAATTCCAGATTTAACATATTACAGAATCATTAAGGTAACGCAGCACAGTTGTTTGAGTCTTTAGGTCAAATGACACATATTTTGATAGTTTCCATCACAGTTCATCTAGACTACATTGGCAGGCCTGTTTTTTTTTCCTTTTTTAATTGGTAACTTACGCACCCAGTGGGTCTTGAACCTGCAACCTCACCCTCCACCTAATACTTATAAGGGAAGAAGGTACCACTTGAGCTAAAGCTCATTGGCAACTGCATTGGCAGGCAAATGTACATAAGATTGAATGACAATGAAGAAACTATTTCAAAATATAGTAAAACTAAATTAAGAAATACAATCAAAACTTAATTGATACGTATGCATACAAAAAAGAAGCAGAAGCCACATAAAAATGCTTGTTACACCCATCAGGTGAGACACTCCATGCTGCTACATGTCAATCAATGCTTGTATTAGAGGATTTGTACATAATATGTGGATCCATACATTTCAATTACACAGGGAAAAATTCAAATAGTGACTCAGTGAAGTGTGTATCTGTGTGTTTCTATTTGTCCAAGGCAGTTGTGTAGGTAATAAATCCCAAAAGAACCGACAATAAACAATATAACACCAGATCTGGATTTTATTACCCAAACCTGTATGTGTGTGTGTGTGTGTGTGTGTGTGTGTGTGTAATACACTTCTGGTTTCGACTTTCAAGTTTCAAAAATCAAGCCAACGGAAATAAAAGGATCCACAATAATATTACAATTAAGATAGTAATAATTATTGTGATGCCCTGCTACATAATATGTGAAACAAGATAGGGAAAAAAAATCTGATTTTCTTTAACATCTAGCTCCATTTGTTGGTCAAAACAGTTTGCAGTCATATTCATAACCTAAGGTGTGATAAATGCATATCAACTGATCTGAATCACCTTTAAATGACCAACCTGCCGTAAGGACTTAGATGAGTAAAAGTCAAAGCTGACCTAATAATTACCATATCAAATTTCTAATGTCTTTTCTCCTTGGGCCTTTCTTAACCATCCAAAACTTGAAATCCTTTTAATTTTCTTTTGGCCATTTTGAACTACATCTTGACTATCAAAACTAGAGACAGCCAGGGGTGCATCCAACCCACCAACACGACACCTCGGGTTGGTTTTTGATGGGTTGGGTTGGGTTGGAACTATTTTTTAGTCTCGGTTTTGGGTTGATAAACCCATCTAACCCGACCCATCCCAACATATTTATAAGTTTATTTTATTACACTTATTTTAATTTTTAGTTTGATTATTATTGTTATTGTGCGAATCAGTTTTGATGAATTTGGAAATTTAGAATATAATTTAGGCACATTATGTTAACTGTAATAATTTAATTGGAAAAAAGAGGCTGAACTAGTTTTTTTTTTTTTTTTTAAAAAAAACCCTTTTTTTTCTAGACATGAAACATTTAAGCCCCAACCTGACCCATGTGGGTTGCGTTGGTTTCTACACATGTTATAGGTTGGGTTGGTTTCATATACTATCAAAGAAGACCATGAAAGTGAAGGTTAGGAACCTGAAAAAGCAGAGAGCAATAAAGTCACAAAATTTACCTACACCATTTGCAACTGCATAATCTAACTCTACATACACACAGTTGTTGTAAAAGATGATTTACCAGCATTCATGACCTCTTTCTTGGTTGTTTCATAACCAGAGAACATATTAGCGTTGCAAGAAAGAGAAGGACGGGTATTGTTCTCAGGTACTAACTTGCCGCTTTGACTTATCTTTTCACCACTTTCAGCAGATTCAGTCTTAGCAGAACCATCAATTTTTGAGCCACTATCAGCCCTTCCAACAGATCTAGATAACATTTCCTGGCTATCACCATGGGGATCCTCCCTATTGATTTCATCAGGGACAATCTCATCCATTAGTCCTGGATCTGGAGCAGATTCACCTGTCTGGCCCTGATTTTCAGCATCTTCTACTCTAGGTTCGACATCACCAACTACACTATCTGCTCTATGGACAGATACATCAGCACCATGAATTTCTGCCTCATGACTAGCACACATCCCAACACTTCCTCCACTAATTCCAAAACTTAACCCGTCCCTAGCTTGAGCAGTCACAGTCTCTGCATTGAAAATCTCTTCCCCATCATTTGTACTACTAACACCCATTTCTCCTGGGACTGCAGCAGCTGGTTGGAATCCAATGCTCTGCTGAGCCTGGTTACTATAATTCAATTCTGATGTATCATTCATGTCCAGATTTCCATATACACTAGAAGAGGGGAAGTGAACATCATCGACATCTGCTGGATAATTTTCTACACTTTCCATAGAGTCATCATTTGGACTATGGCAAACAGTATCCATTGCAATGACTGATGATGCACGTGTAGAATCCCTAGCTGATTGGATCCCTATAGGTTGGTCACTTCCATATCGAAATGATGCAACTCTGTTGCCTTCTGTGTAAAGTTCAAAGCCCATTGACTGGCTAGGACCAGCACCAGATGAATCTCTATGATATGATGAACAGTTTGTATCAAAAATATCAGAGTCACGAGCACGTTTTGAAGGCCCAGCTGAATATTGTCTGCCATCTGTGACTTCATCACCATCGCGATCAATTACAGTGCCTTCAACGCTATCAGCTTGTTGCATCCTTAAGTGTGGCCTATCATCTGAGCTTCCACCTTTCTCCAAGCTCCGCTTACGAGAGCTGGGACCCCGTGATTCATATGAAGCTGCACGGTCACCAACCTCACTGCCTGCAGGCTGCCCAATTATGAGGTCCCTTCCCATATCTGCTGCATCATGAATATTTTCAGACATCCTGCCCGATTGAGTAAAAGGTAAACCTCCTGCTATTGTAAGGTTCAAATCAACATCTGGGTTTGCCTGCAATTTTCCATCATTTGTGGTTGCAACTTCATCACGGTCTTCTGTATGTTCTCTTTCCATGTCATCAGCAGCAACCCAGCCACTAATTCCACTGGCTGCACTTACCCCACGTGTTAATCCCATTTTTTTGCTTGCATCTGGAATATCAATATTGTTGGGAGTGAACCGAGCAGGTCGACTAACTGTTAAGAAATCTGATATCCTAACTGTGGTACCACATAAGCTACAATCAAGCAAAGGTGACCTGGACTCGCATCTAGAATCCTTAACTAACACTTTACTCTTCCCAGTATCTCTTTTAGCTGCCCCAGGCAGTGGTTTCTTGCTTGATCCAGGATCCTGTGATAGATGGAGCTGGGTAGGGCCAACTGAATATCCATTCCTCGCTGATTGAGCAGAATGTTCTTCACAGTCTTGAACGTTTAAAAGCCATCTTGGTTCCCATCCACAGACACTTATAAGCTTCTGGGCCTGCCAAAGGACAGAGACAAAATTAGAAATACATGAGCATGTAGATTAACGGAAAAAGTAAAGAATGAATAAGTGTTGACAGCCAGCAGAAAGCACGCAAACATATCTTACCCGAGAATATAAACACAATGCTCCATCCTGAGAGCTTTCAAGTTCTGGTATACTCTCTGGTTTAATATCTACTTCCCCTGACAGAAAGCGGTCAACCTGTGGGCCCCGAGAAACCCGCATCAGCTCAATTGCAGATGTGGCCACAATGGGAAGAGATTGAAATTGCAGAAGTCCATCACATCTATCTTTGTATCCCCCAATCAGGGCAGATTGAGGGGTTGGAGGAAACTGCACCAAGCTTTCTGGGCAGCTATTTCCCCTCCAAGGACAACTGACTTTGTGCTCAGAATCCAGCTGTTTGGCAAAGGCTTCACCAGCCTTTTGGACTTCGGCCACAATAGAAAGAAGGAAAGAAAAGGAAAGGCAATATTAGCTAGGACAAGCTAATTCATCTTTTACCGAATCATCAAATGAAGTTTGTTTAAACAAGATGAAACCAACAAATACATAAACATATTTGAAATACGAAAATAATATCACTACAACTGGGACTAGGGAAACGAGTACAACTACTATGACTCCCATTATAATGCAAGTTCAAGGTTGTCCTAATGTTCAATGATTTGAAGGTTCACCCTACATAGAGTATAACTTTTTCTTTTTGGATAAATATCCCAATAGTATAATATGAGAAGATTTAAAAAAAAAAAAAAAAGGAAAGACACAGTAGGATAGAATTAGCTAACCTTCGGTAGGGGTCCACGATGGTAAGAACACAAAACTCAAGTATGCACCACATGATTCACATTCAATTTTATCAACATCAACATTCATCCAACCTCTCTGAGCACAAGTCAATGAACTAACAGCCTGCAAGAAATCAGAAAGGAAACCATGAGAATGCCTCAAAGTTGTCTCAATTCTATATATGAAATCAAATAAAACTTTTGGAGAAGTAAATGTTAATTTTTGCATGTGCTAACCATTAACTTAGAGTCTATGAGACACATTAACCAAAGCATCAAAAAGTATTCTAGATTTATAATTTACTTCAAGATATGAACATTACAATCAAGGCTACGGTCAAGAAAGGATTTCTACACAAGTTTCAAATTGTAGTTTTAAGTCACAGTTTTTTATTAAAGAGACCCACAGTCTATTGGTATCTTAGTATCATGTATTAATACAGAGTGAAATTTAAACACTAGGATTAGGGACTGTTAGGAACTTAGCATGCTATGGCCAGGGACAATCCTGTGTATGTTTGTTTACTTGTTTTTATCCAGCTCCTATTTGCTTATATCCTAAGGAGGTATGTGCAAGGGGTCAAAGTGAGCATTGCAAGTGTAACTCTATATGTAAGTCTACAAATGTCTTAATGGCATTCTTGTCAGAACTTCCGGATGCACCACTTCTCGAATATGCATTGACCTACCAAACCACATGCAAGTAACACACACAGAAACCACATACAAAAGCGTCATTTTACATGTTTTTTTTATAGTTACAACAGGGGAGGGGGGATTAGAACCCTGGATGTCTCAATTTGAAACCCCAGGAGGTGCCAACTAGTTGAGCTACATGGCTCTTGGTTTATACATATAGCCCAACTGCTTACAATAAACAATATTTTAAGATAATAAATGTCCATTTTTCATTTGAATTATTGGTTTCATGCTCAATAATTAAAACTCTAATGATTATTATTGGTAATCTTAAGCATGTTCTCGATATAGTGACATCAAACAATTTTACTACATGATGCAACATTTTTTAGCAAAAAAGTCTGCCACTATGCTCTAATATTGGGAATTTCATATATCTTAATCCACAAATCACAAATAGATTTACAGACAAAAATTCATGGCCAAGCCAAGTACAAACCTTAGGTTTCCCAAACCAATTCAAAGGCTTGAAGGTAGCCAAGCGCCTCAGTAAATCCCCTCTTTCCCATGGTCTACATGAAGGTCTTGATGATCCAAAGGCTGAACCACCAGCACTTGTGCTCAAGGAAGTCCGTGGTGGTTGTGAACCAACACACGACAAAGAAGCCGCCCTGGAGCCATGTCCATGACTGGACCCATCTCTACTGCCAACGTTTGTAGGAACAGCAGGAGAGGATGCCCCAGCAGAACTGATAATGCATAAAATCATTAAGCTTTTCACAAAAGGAACGTATAAATAAATTTGAACTTGGCAAAATTCATAATCGGTGGTGTAAGAGAAAAGGCTTAGTGTCATCTACAGAGACATCACTTAAACCTGAATTTACAGAGGTACAATACTCTTCTGCATGAAAATGACGTACTTTAACAAATGGCTTGCATGCAACTATAATTGCAAGGAAGGATTCATGAGCTTGTAGAGACTATGTTGTTAGCAAAGATTGAGCATTATAAAGTATGCTATATCAGCTGAGTAGATTCAATAATGATGAGGAGGCGAAAGATATTTTAAACCTGAATGGTGACAAGGCCCCCAATGAAACTATTTTACCTCATCATGTCACATGAAAAGCTGGAATGTTCTCAACAGTCGATATACAATTTATAAAAAATAATAATAAAATAAAAGGTACTACTAGATCTCGTTGATATTTATAACATAACCATTCAACGCTCATGAAGTACAAGACAGCATTTTTTTTTATTATAAATAATGGTATTTTATTAATTGAGTATTCGTATTTTAATAGAATAGATTGCTTCATACTCATGATGATGAGCACACAGTAATTTAAAAGATTCATACTCATGATGATGAGCACACAGTAATTAAAAAGAATTATGCACAAAAATTAAGTGACTCCGAAATCTAGAAGGGAATGCTATCGGTAAGACCCCATGCTGGGTACAAGTCAAACAAAGTTTGAATCACCAAAGATTCCAACTGGGCCATTGATCTTTCTGTATCTTCAAAATACAGCCATTTCACTCCTTCCACAACAGCCAAGTCAAACTTAATGGGACAAAGTTCCAAATTGAACAATGATATTAAAACATAGATACAAGCAGATGCTCAAGCTCTAGAGAAATCAATCCTCATATATTGAGATATACATGCAATGCAAAAATATTAATTAGACAACTCTGCTTTAGCAGTTCAATTTTTTCTTCTACTAAAAAAAAATTCCTGTTTCTTTTGTCCAAAATACCCACATCAGTCCATGGTTACTAGAGGACCAAGCACTCTTCCTCCAACTATCCACACCACTTATAAGATGTTACTAGGATTGTGTATAAGAACTTAAGCATCTCCTAGAAACAAGAGCAAAATTTCTTAGTGAACTGGAAGCGTATGAAAATGCAACAAACCATGTCCTCATTATAACTTTAACTATACAAATTCTAATTGCAGTTTAATCCTGGCAGCAACCTCTTAAATGTGGCAAAGCTGCAAAGAAAATGAAATAACCCAAGAACTAAAGGTAGCCCTATGATAGGGCTGAAAGTTAATTTGCAAGTGTAATTAATAGGTACTCCTGGAGTACATTATTTGGTGCTCCCTCCTCTCGCATTCATGGTAGGTCTACCATGAATGTGAGAGAAGGGAACGCCATGTCAATGCACTCCGGGAGTACCTATTACAACTTTCCGATTAATAGATGCTTGTGACTGATTTTTCTCCATAAGTGTTTCCACAGATTTCTTCAAAAGATTGACTTTTTCTTCTCCCCTTAATAATCTTGTGTTGTGAAAGCCTTGGCAGCCTCATTTCAAAGAGCTAGGCACAGATTCCTTGAGAAACAGTAGAAGACAGTGTTAAAGCATCAAAATCACTCATCTTCAATTTGTGGTTGATTTACTGCTTTCTCATCAAACCTAAGAGAGCTCAAAGAACTCAAAACCATTCTATCAATAGTCTAGAAATAGTATGGACAAAAGGTTCTCACCAAAATATAGTTGAAAGCCATCACAATGTTCTAGAAATATCTAACAGTTAGCTATGACCTAAAGATTCATTTTCTCACTTCATTTTCTCTAAAATTACAGGAATAATTAAATTATTTGAAAAACTATGAGGAAGATGTGGATATTTTCACTAATTTAACAAACCCTTAAGGCAGATGTAAATGTCATTAATACTCATATCATAGCTTCTATGCAGTCCCACTGGTGTTTTGTATAAAAAATATCCCATCCTCAAGTCACCTTCAAGGAGGGGAAATCAAAGAATTTCACAAACTCTAAAGACAGACCTGGATGTCACTAATGACTGTATAATATATTGGATGCAGTCCTCCAGTGTTTTTCCCATAACACTATTCTTCAGGACCCATATGTTTATATTTCAAGCAACTTGGACCTCCATACTTCACCACCATCTCGTTCATTGTTACTCTTTCTCATTTAATTACTTTCCTAAGTTTCCATTATTTTTCCATTGACACTATCTCCTCCTCCCCAACACCATGAGGGCAACGCCAAGGCCTATGGAGCCCTCAGAAAGAAAACAACAACTGAATGGCAAACTATTGTAAAAAGTGCCAACCCACAAATGTTAGACTGTTGATAATAGGACATGTTTCAGGACCCAAGCTTAGAACAATACTCGGCCAAAGAAAATTTTCTACAATATATTTCACAGATCTTGGTATACCTAGATCAAGACTTAGGGGTCACTGTCAACTTAAGTACACATAAGTATCGTTGCTATCCACCATTTTAGTCACCCATCTCACGACGTTTGAAAAGATTTCATGTCTTCTTTCTCCTGTTTATAGATATAAACAATGAATTACAAATATGCTTGTCGTCATATTGTTGCTTCTATTATATCATTTATTAGGAACAAGTATAGCGTGGTTCACAGCCTGGCATCACATCACACCCAGTCAGATTCTTTAAATGAATCTTCTCTTACAGTTTATTATACAAAGAGTTACACAGTCACACTACGGGCAGGGAAATTCACAGGGTTACAATGCTGGGTTTGTTTGGATGTAAACATTTTCCAATGTTTGGTAGGACAGAAAAACAGAGACAACAGAAAATGTTTTCCTTTGTCCAAAAAATATTTAAAAGGAAAACATATTCTGCTCCTCACAAGCAGAAAAACTTTTCTGAGAGCGTTAAAAAACTCTCACAACCTCCCCCTCTCTCCCTAATTCAACACCCTCTCTCTCACTACCGAACTCACCCGCTCCCGATCTTCTCATCCCATTGCTGGTGATCTTGTCTCTCATCACCAGCACACCCCCGAATCTGCCTCACCGCCGAGCTATGGAGCATAGACATAGATACGGACATGGGTACGACACAGCAACTTTTAAAAAATTAGGACACAGGTACAGCGAACATATGTATTTTTATGTTTATTTTTAAATATTGTTGGTAAGTATTTATTTTTTCATGTAATGTTAAATATATCAATTTAAGAGCAATAAGAATCCATGACTAATATATGATATTTAGAAACTAGAATACAAACAAAGAATAAGATCTAAAAGAGTAAATAAAAGATAACTAGATAAGTGTTCATGATTAAAACTAAAAAGAAATAAAAGATAAGTGTCACTCTCATGCAATGTAGTCAAAGGCAAGCTGGGCGCTCGCCTAGGCACCCAAGCAAGTCAAGGCGCCACTAAGGTGCCTTAAAGGCTCTAAGGTGAGGCACCTTTAGTAAGGCGCTTTCCTTTAGAGCCTAGGCGAGCAAGGTGACCACCTTAAGCCATGAAAAAGGCGCTAAGGCAAGAGCCTTAAGTTTTTTTTTTTTTTAATTTTAAAATTTAAAAGTTTTTTTATAGAAGTTTGTTGTGAAACCTATTTTTAGATTATTAACCTCAAAAGGCATGTTATAAAACCTATTGTTAGTTAAATTATTTTACAAATTTGTTTTGTAAGACTTATTGTTATATAGAAGCCTGTCGTAGAACGTATTGTTAGAACTAACTAATAGAGCCTAAATCATGTTAATCCTATTTTGAAATAATTTGATAGAACTAATTCTTCACACTACACATTGAAAAACACTTCATTATAATATTATAATACACTAGGTACATATTATTTAAGTTCTATATGTACAATAAATATATTAAGAATTTGGTGTCTCGCTTTACTCGGACTAGCGCCTTTTTGTCACCTCATGCCTCGGGCGATACAAGGCCTCTCGACCTTGGAGCCTTAAGGTCACGTTTCACCTTTGACTACCTTGCTTCCATGTCCCACAATTTTTCAAAAAAAAAAAAATAGATACAGTTAGGACACAGATGCAAAAATGTCCTAGGCATGTCCCATGTTCGATGCGGGTACGGCACCGCAAATGAAGCGTCCGTACTTTCTAGGCACTGAGTGACTTGACACTTTCGCCTAGATCTCCAACCATAATTAAACCCTAAATTTCACCATGGAAAAGCTCAAATACCGGTTATTCATCTCCCTCTGCTTCAATCCTTCCATGTCCATATGGTCATACACCAAGCATTCCACATAAGGCCACATTTACTACTACTCCCCCCCTCCCTTCCCCAAACTCTCTTCTTCGCCAGCTCTCTCAAACTGATCTTTCATTCTTTTTAATTTTTGTATCTCGGGATATTTTTTCAATGTTTTACAAATTTGGGGTTTTCTCTTGTCCCAAAAGCTCAAGTTTTTGAGAAAATCAATAATTTAACATAGTATCAGACCAGGAGATCCTAAGTTCATTTCCTGTCTTCACTCTACCTCTCATTTAAAATGTTAAAAATCTCACGTGGTGGGCCTCACATCACCTATTAAAAGGGAGTTTGAGCCTACATGTGAGGGGGAGTGTTAGAATTATAGTTAAGTGATTAAACTCATCTTTTCCTAATAGCTTAAACTTTTGGAAGAATCGGTAATTTAACAGTCATTATTTGTATAGTTGCAAAACAAGTGGATTGCAGAAAGCAGAAATAAAGCAAAGTAAATCACCAATAAAACTTGCCAAATAGGGACACTTAATTGCTATGAAGCACCAATGCGGCATTTTGGCCGCCAAACCCTCGTCCAACGCGACCCAACGCAAGGTGCGGCAGGCAACACTGCTGCCTGCGCATCGGTGCCGTGTCCCTTTTTTTTTTTTCTCGGAAACGCGCCGATTCGCGCCAACACGGCGTTGAGTAGGGCTGGCCAATGCAGGCCGAAATTCAAAAAAAAAAAAAAAGGTGCAAAATGCACCGTTTGGACAAAATCACAAAAACCCTATATCAGTTCTCATATCTTCAGACTTCACACTTCAGCTCTCAGCCTCTCTCCCACTCTCTGGTCTCTGTGCTCGTGCTATGCTCCACGCCTCAAGTCTCAACTCACTCTCCGTCTCCCCTCAGGTATCAATCTCAAGCTTTCAATCTAAGTTTTTCATAGCTCTCACATGCTCTGACTTTTTTCATAGCTCTCACAAGACTCTTAGTTTTTCAATCTTAGCCATCTCTGTGATCTGATTTTTTTTTTTTATATAAGCTGTAAAGTAATAATGTTGTGACTTGGGTTTGATTTTTTATGTAGTTAGTACTTAATAGATATTACTCATTGTGATTTGTGATTGTGAATCTGTGAACACTAAACTGTTATTACTCATAGTTATTATCTACTACTGCTCTTAAATTTGGTATATGTTTATATAATGTGAAAAAGTATGCTTAGCAATATATTAAAAATATAAATAAATTTTTTTTTAATAATGTTTTAATCGATGCACCCGCACCCTACATTTTCAAAAGTTGCTGAGTCCCGCACCCACACCTAAATCCGGAAACGCACCCGTGCTTCATAGCTAAATTGTTTACAGTTTAAGCCCCCAACTTCAACTAAACCACAAGCATGCACACAAGTGGGTGAACATTTCCCTATATAGATACACACCAATACAACTTTCCCAACAAGGAACACTACATTGTTTACAGTTTTGGAACCCCCCCCCCCCCCCACTTCAACTAAACCACACACATACACATCAGTAACCCAATTAAGCTTCGCACACCAAATAATTGACAAAGCTAAACCCAAGTTTCCTATTTTCCTAACCCCACATCTACAGCTCCAAAATGCCAGACTTCGAATTCAACTCCCATTTCCTTTCCTCCACATCCTCGGCAACCAAACAGAGCTCAGAGCTACCAATCCCATCGCACAAACAACAAAAAACCCCTAAATTTACATCTCGCTGAGCTAAATTTCAAAACCCTAATTTCATTCAATTCCATAGAATTCAACACACAAAACCAAAAATTGAAATCACAGAGAGAGAGAGAGAGAGAGAAGGGTACCTCGCAGCAGGAGCAGGGTCAATGGTCCCTCCGGAGCTGATAACCTCCTCTCTCATCATCTCTATGCCCTGCTCTGGTTTGGTTTTTGCGCCCGAAATTTTCGAAGCGAGTGAAAAATATGAATGAGAGAAAGAGAGAGAGAGTGGTGTGGATGTGCTATTTATAGCTATGAATATTGTTAACATGCGAGTCAAAAGCTCAGTCTTAGATGACGTGGATTCGAATTCGGATTGGGTCTACGTGGAGGCTAATTTTTTTAAAAGAAAATGCTATCTTCACAACATTTTCACAACAAATCATAGGTGACTAGTTGTTATTGGTTCAAATTTGAATGTAAACTTAAGATTAATTTTTTGACCTCAACAATAAAAACTTGACACTTAAGATTTATTGTAAAAATATTATGAAAATGTTATGAACATTTTATTTCTCTTTTTTTAATTGCCTTGCTCGAAAGTGTGAGTTTATATGATGAATTTTGGAATCTTAAGAATATGCGCAAAAAAAGAATATTGGGGTTCTCTTGGTGGCGAGTATAAATCAGGTTGAGTCCAGTTGGAGGGTTTTTTTTCTTTTTTTTAATTCAATTAGAGCTTGTTAGATTGAGAAATTTTTTTCAACCCAATCCACGTTGAGTTGGGTTGGAGTTGAGTTAGGTTGGTGAGTTGTGGTTATATGTTTTGTGTTGTGTAAAAAATTGAAATTTCACTAGTTATTATTTAATTAATTTTTTAATGAACTATTATAATTAATATAATGTGACTAGATTTTGTTGCAAATTTTCATTATCAAAACTAATTCTTAAAATACCGAAATAAATCATACTAGAAAACTAAAATGATGGTAATAAAACAAATTTTTATATATGGTAAGTTGGGTTGGATAAATGGGTTGAAAAAACTATCAACCTAAGCCTAACCAACCTAAGAGTCAAAATAAAATTCCAATTCAATCCGACCACAAACCCATGAATACAAATCTTAGACGTTGAGGTGAGTTAGTTTTGTCTAGATGCACACTTACTTCTTATGAAATGTTAGAAATTTAATTCTCTAGTTTTTAGAATAGAAATACCAATTCGCAAATATCTTTTATTTGTGAAAATTACTAATAAGACATTGAAATTCATTTTTTCCCTTCTTCCCCCCTCCCCCCCAAAACTTACTAGATAATAAGATTTTTATCAATGTTCAAGGGTGTTTTTTTATAATTTTAAAAAATGTCCATAATGGCCAAATTATATACTCTTTCGTTGCCAAATAAATATGCAAAGTATTATTTTAAGTTATCAAAAAAATCATTTTTCATATACAATTTTGTATATAAATATCACTTTTCTAGATTTCTTATTCTTATGAGTTTAGAATTTTGAGTATCTATAATTTTTAGTATTTGCAATTTTAAACTATTAAACAAATCCTTAAAAAAAAAAAGGTGAAATAAACTAAAATAAACTACTTAGGTAAAAGGTAAATATTGATTAGTAATAGATAAAAGAAAAATGAAGAGATGAAAAAGGAATAGGAGGATGAAGTGGAGGGAGGCCAGAGGGGGAAAAAAAAAGAAAATTGAATGAAGGCATATGTAAATTTGTAGGCTAAAATATTATTTTTGTACCTGGATTTTTTATGGATTTTTTATTTTGTTCCTTAACTTTAAAATGTTTATTTTTCATCTTTAAACTATTGAAAATGTTTCACTCTTTATCCTCAAATTTTTTTTAAAAAAATATCTCTAAATTATTTTTTTTAAAGTTCTTTTTTTTCCCTGTTTTCTCCCTTAAACTATTGAAAAATATCTTTGCAAAATTTAGGGATGAGAAAGAAACTTTTAAAATTTTAGAATTGAAAAAACGAATTTACGGAAACTTTAGAGACTTCTCTTTAGTAATCAGCTTTCCCTCTTTTAATCCTTCATACTTTTGTGCAAATATTCCTCAAAAAATAAAAATAAAAATAAAAATTTGTGCAAAATTCATTTTGACGGCTTGAAAAAGTGTTTCACCTTCCTTTTTTTTTCCTTCCTTTTATCTTTTGTTCCTTCCCCACCCCTCTCCCAACTGCCTTCTCTCTGCATTATTTCCTTTATCCTACTTCACCCCCTTTCCATTCCTTCAAAAAAAAAAAAAGCATAAATTGATTTTTATAATTTTGTGTCTGCAAGACAGAGAACTATGCATAAAGTCACATTAAATTTATGATAAACAAAAGTGTTGACTGACAATTTATGAACACATGCTTATTGTATAGATTTTTTTTTTAATGTTTTGCTAACTAGTTGCGGCATGTAATCTATATATATATATATATATATATATATATAATAGGTGAAGTAGAGAGAGTCTCTAATTGCAATTCTAAATTAGAATCCTAATTTTGTGCCATGTGTCAAGATTAATGTGGTTCCATTTGTCTAAATTTAAGTGGATCAATTGTAATTTCGATGTGTTCTTTTCTTTCACCTGCGTATTTCAAGATTCATCACACCTGCGTGTTTCAAGATTCATCTCCCCACATCTGCATATTTCAAGGTTCATCGCATCTGCGTGTTTCAAGGTTCATCTCCCCACATCTACATGTTTCAAGGTTCATCTCCTTACATCTGCATATTTCAAGGTTTATCTCCCCATCTCCAGTACAACTCTCCTATATAAGAAGAGGTTTTCCATAGATTCCTATTGTAATTTTTTTATTTCATGTATTTTTTCTCAAAAAAAAAAAAAAAACGCCTCCACTACTCATATTTATCCGAACCTCCTCTCTCTTTCTCTCTCTCTTTCTGTAAAATTCAATTTCTACTTCTCTACTAAATTTGTTTTATCAAGATTTTTTTTTTTTGGTTTCGTTCCGTCTCTGCAAAATTCAATCTAATCTCTCTTTCTCTCCCTCTGTTTTGCAGATCAATTATATATCTCCTTTACAAAGGCAAGCTTCATATGCAAGGTAATTGTTAATTAGATATGATTTTCTTTTATTATTATTATTTTTTTGTTCGCAAGTTTTATGGAGTTTATAATCTAGCTCTCACTATTTATTTTCATTAGATCTATTTATTTTCATCCTATGTTCTCAATCTCTTTCTCTCAAGAATTTTTAGTTTATAGGATTGATGATAGGCTCTTTTTTTTTTCTTTCTTTGGAGTGTTAAAGAGATATATAGTGTTTACTCCAAAGGTAGATTTTTGATGTATAGTTTTTTTTTTTAATTATTAAATATGAGAATCTTCTCAAGATTGAACCACAATTTTCTTAGATCTTTACTTATCAAAACTCAGACTTATATACGATTGGTGAAGACATGAACTCAAGTTATATTGCAGATCATATATATAATTAACACTTATCCTATTTGTTTGTCTTTACGTTTTATGCTCATAATTTTAGTGGCTTTTAATTGATTAAATTTTTTTAAATGAGATTCACGTTATTCTATTGTTATATATTGTTATGAGATGCATGTTATAAGATTCACATTTATGTGATTAAAATATTTTGTTAAAAATTATTTTATGATAAAGCAACTTAATTATAGCTATATGTATCGTCTATGAATCAACTTTGAAAAAAAAAAAAATATATATATATATATATATATCTATGTAGCATTCTTTCTTTAGAATTTTGTATGATAAAAATATTTGTTAAAAAATTACATAATATTAAGATTTATTAACATGAATAAACTAAGTCTTTTAAATATGACTAAACTCATGATTAATAATAATAATAAAAAAAACAAAACCAATAGTATCACTTAAATAATAAAATGCAATATATTTTTTTACATTGTTTTATTAAATTATATCCATTCCCGTGCGGTAGCATGGGTTACATACTAGTTTATATAATATTAAAGTATAAGCTCAATAAAAGTCCAAATATTTTTTAGCTATACTCTAATTTTTTTTGTCAATTGCCATTTCCATTAGAATTTATATCCTCTCTACTTTTATGGCCAGTATCTCTCCAATTTAATTTCACTTCTAACATTCTTCTCAAAAAAAAAATAAAAAAAAAAAAAAAAAAAAAAAAACTAATACTTCTAACCTATTTAAACTGAGTAATTCTAAGACTGCGATCAATTTGAAACTTATTTCTACAACTATCTTATGTGACAAACTGTAACTGGTTGTCTATCACTTTTATATAAACCTACTATTCTTTTTTTTATCACTCACAGTCAGTCAAATCAGATAGTTATGAAAATAGATGTAAAATTCATTACAGTACTATAATTTTTCTTTAGCCCTTTACAAAGCCTGCAAAAGTCCTCCCGTTGGCCATAAAACCACATTGTCTCACCTTGATGTGGCATTGTTTTTGCTTATTTGTCAAACACACGTTGGACAATGATACCGATTGCTTCATACACTTGTAATAATTCAGTGACTACACTTGTAATAATTCAGTGACTACAAGAAAAAAAATGCACTTATAATTTAGAATATGTAAAAAAGACAGAAAAGTAAATTGTCTTCCTTCACACGAGATCATGGAAGCATCATGTTAGTTTTAAGCCTTATAATGAGTCACTTCTAAACTATCTGACGCTCATTTGGTAGTATAAATTGGGGAATACGATAGTAACACGAATGATCACTCACTTCAAGTAATCTATTCTCATCTATGTAACACGAATATTTGATTTTGTAGGTGAGGAGAGTCAAAAGGAGTGGAGTGTTTATTGGACTCAGAATTCTTCCATTGGAAGGAATTGAAATTCTTTTAGAGGGCACTGACAAGTTCAATCAAATGCTCTTTTTAAAGGGTCATCAAGTTCATGTTCATCAATTAAACTTATTTAAGGCGATCCAAATGAGCAAAAATTCTAGCATGAGATTGAGGTGGTTTTATCTTCTTCCTAAATTTTTGGTAAGTTTTCCTAGTGTTACCTTTTTGTTTTGGACAAGTACTCATCACTTGCTTTTAAAGGGTCATCAAGTTCGTGCTCATCAATTGAACTTATTTTTTAGCCAATCTATTGGCTTTCATCTAGTTTAGCTACTAATGTCTCCTTCTCATACTGAACTTCAATAAGTTTTTAAAAGATTACATAGGCATTTATTAGAAAACTTATTATAGGGAGTAATTCTTAGATACTTTCGAATCATAGAGAATGATGGTCTCTCTTCTCACATTCATGATGAAGTTGTTTATTAAATTCATAGTAGGGTTCACTATGAATGTATGAGGAGGAAACATCATTACTTTGAAAGTACCTAAGAATTTTCCTATTATAAGTTACTTGAAAGACCAGCCTCATTCCTCACCATCAGTATTCTCCTGAGATGAATTTTCATGATCATGTGGGTCGTCTTCTATATTGAACTCATCACTACTCCCTATAGAGGCTGTAAAGGTCACATAGTTTCCAATCTCAACGGAGAGTCTTTAGACTCCTCTTTATTTGACTTATCACTCAGAGTCACCTTCATGACTTTCACTTATAGTTTGAACACTCCGCATGTATAAATTCAAAGTCAGAGCACTCATGGCATTTGATAGTTTGAGTATTATTCTCTTTCTTTCCCTAGGGGTTCTTTCTTATTTTCACCCTTTCTAACCTTGAAGAATTTCCTTAACTTCTTGACAAGGAACCTTAGGTCATCATCTAATAGGTTATTATCATAAGAGGAGCCACTGGCCTTTTCCTCCGTAGTTTTCATTATAGACTTATTCATTTTAGGCTGAGGCTAAGTAAGCCCATAGGTTTGAAGTGAACCCACTTATTAACTCCTTTATAATTACTCAAGGTCCTTGCTTTCCTCAATAACTGTGACTTTTGAGTTTGTATCTTTCAAGGAAAGGACCTCATGACTTTCCTAAATATTTTATGCACAGGAATCTTCCCACTAGGTTAAAAATAAAGTTCAAAATATCATTACATTTTACATATATAAATCATCAAAAGTTTCACTTCCTTCATCCTTATTTCTTCACAGTTTTGGTACCTTCATGAGTTACTAAAATATTCCAGGCTGCCTTGACAATTTCACACATGGAAATCCTCTTAATTTCATATGTTAAACATTTGTTTCAAGGAGGTTTAGCTAATTTTTTTTTTTTAGGAAAATAGATTTCAAAACCAAACATAAAAACTATAAATTCCTTTTTCTACCTCAATTTTCTTTGGAGAGAGGATATTTCATTCTTTTTTATTAAATCTTCACAAAAAAGAAAAAGAAAAAATGATCTTCTCTATTTTCTTAGGAACATAAGAATATCATCTATATAAACTACACAAAAAATTATAAGGTTTTCAAAGTTTTATCCGTCCATCTTTGGAAGACTTGAAGGGCAATGTTAAGTCCAAGGGGCATTACATTCCCAAGATAATGTCCCTCTGGGAGTACAATGACGTTACAACTTACAATTTTAGATTTATTTTTTTATTTTATTATTATTTTTATTTTTTTTTTTTGTTATTTGTATTTGTCAGAATGCTTACTTGAATCCCGACCTTTAACTCTCACACTGCACAAAAATTTTGTACTTATGGAGCAACCATCACGCTAATGGTGCACGGTAGTAATATCCATCAAATTCTAATTATTTATTAAGTGTTTTATTATTGATTACCATATGAGTTTTTCATCTTTTAATTTTACTATGTCTTCTTACCATATAAAAGGGTCTAGAATGAGGATTATTCGTCTCTTCTATTAGTTTTTTTATAAAGAAGTTCTCAAAATTTATTTTCAAACTCATATGCATCTTGTTCAAAATAGATAATGGGTTTGACTCTACTAATAACATTAGGATCCGTTATTTTTAAACTATAGAATTGGTTTCTCAGCCATAAATAGTTTCAAAAGATCTAACTAAAATTTTCTTCAAGAATTTTATAGATCCAAGGAATAAATTTTTAGCACCGATTGTTTGAATATAATAGTCACTACGTTTTACTACCGCACACCTTTGGTGCGATGGTCACTCCACAAATATAAGTGCTTGTGGAATGTGGGGGGTAAGAGCCGGGGTTCAAGTCTCCAGGAGGGAGTTTCACACACATATACACTTAGATTAAGCTATAATAAAATTCTATCTTGTATCATAAAAAATATATATATATATAGTCACTATGCTTTATTGGAGTGAAGTCTTATACATAATTTGGGAATTAAATATTCTTCTTACGTGTATTTTTTTTCTTTCTTTTATGAAAGGAGAATATAATTTCTTAGATTCATGCTTTGAAATGATAGAGTCAAATTCTTTTTTCTTCTTTTTCTAATAATTTATTATTGTTAGAACTACATTTTTTTGCTTCGCCTTCTTAAATATTTCTTAGGACTCTAAAACAAAATCTTGTAAAGTTTTTTTTTTTTTTTTTTTTTTATATATACAAGATAGAATTTCGACTGTGGTTAAAGTTTTCCAATTCATCTTCTTGATGAGGAAAATCTATTGACCATTTATGAACTTTATTATCCACAACATGGATAATCTCTTAAAGTTTTTGGCTTGTATCTTTATATTGATCTTCAGTTAAAGTGTTTAAAAGCCACACTTTTGGGACTTCTAGATCCTTCAAATAAATTAATCTAATACTTGATTTTTGCATGGAAATGTCTAGGATTAAAGATTTTTGCAAAGTTGTAGTCTGTTTATGAATAGCTTATTTAGCTGAAATGGAAAATTTTTTGCTAAAAATACTATAGATAAAGCTAAAAGATTGCTAAAATAATACAGTGAAACTCATGAATAGTACCAAAAAATGCAATAGGACCTATGAATAGTAGGAAAAACGCTAAATAGTAAAAAAAACTGGCTTTTTAAGCCAATGCCAAACGAACACCTAGTTTAAATATTTTGTAGAAGCTAAAGGTAATTATGTGAAATTATATATGGTTTTACAATGAATTAATAGAAAGTGAAAATTTGTTATTCTTATCCTAATTGTGTTTTTTTTTTTGTTAGGATAATTAATTGAGATAAAATAATTTTAACTTGATATTAACGCTCTATTTATTTTGATGGCAAAACTTGAGTAAAAGTAGTTTTTTGTGCTTTCATAGTATAGAAAAAGTTTGTCAAAAGAAAACTATCTTTGGTCAATAGAAAAAAGTATGACTTATTTTATGAGATTATTTTCCACAATTTTTTTTTTTTTTGAAAAACTATATCTCATAGCAGACTAAATAAGGGAATAGGGGTGGTAATTTTTATCCATATCCATGAACTCGCCCATTACCAGCCTTATTTGAATAAATCTTAACCCAACTCATTTGAATATTTGGATTAAATGGGTAAAGACCCATTTGATTATTTAATTAAATGGGTCTAAATGGATAAATTCACTAATAACCACTAAACCCATCTAAAATTTAAATTTAAATAAACTCACAAAAACCCACTAAACCCTTCTAAAATCAAACACACTTTACCACCTACTCTTCGACATTTCCTACATTTTCTCATCATCCAAACAAACTCGTAACAAACACAAAACCAAAAATAGTATGCGATCACATTCTCGGCAACCAAACTTACACTACAGAACACAACCGATGACCTTGAAAATTAGAAAATCACTCATCCAAACTAGGAACAAAATATTAAAAAAGCAAAAACAAAATCCAAATCCAAATCTAAATCTAAACACCTGCACTTCCCTACACCCCTGGTTCACATTAGCAAACCTGTCCTCTTCGCCGCTATTCCTTCATTGTCCATGGTTTCTGTTTCTTCTCTAACGAACAAGTTATTGTCATCCGTACAACCATCGGGACAAATGAGGATTTTGAATGAACGATCTAGACCGTCAAAGGATGGTCCCGTTGTGTACTAGATGTTGAGGGATCAACAGATCAAAGACAATTGGGCTTTGATCCACGCCGTTGATGAGGCCAATAAGGCCGATGTACCCGTGGCCATGGCGTTCAATCTCTTCGACCAATTTCTTGGCGCAAAGGCTCAACAACTAGGGATTATGTTGCAGGGTTTGAAGCAGTTGCAACTCGATCTCCAAGAGAGTCTTCAAATCCCTTTCTTTTTGTTTTAAGTAGAGCTCCCACGTCTTCATGTTTTCTTCTTTTTATTAAAAATTTATGCTTTGTTTGGATTCCAAGAAAGTTAGGAGAGAAAGGAAAGTTTAAATAATGAGTTAGAAAAGTATTTCAACACGTGCGTTAATGCGTTAGTCGCAATATTGAAAGTATATGGGTGATATGGGTGGGTTACTAATTAGATGGGTTGGACAGGTAGGATAATTCATTTATATATAAACGGGTCATAAATGGAAAAATAGGTAATTACACACCTAGTCCATTTATGACCCAACCCGTTCATTTGTCACCCCTAGGAAAGTTAGAAAATTATTTTTTAACTCATTTAAAGTTACTACCAAACATAGAAAAACGAGATAGTTTTATAAATAATAATTTTTTAAAAATGACTCATTTTTTAGAAAACAATATTGCCAAAACAAACAAAGCGTTACAACCAAACTATTCAATTAAGAAAATTAGATCGAATTCGAACCCCTTCAGTAACAGTTAAATTATCACTAAACTCTTATCCAAAAAGAAAAGAGGATCACTAAGAACTTTTTGTCTCATAACTAGCACTAAAAACAGGAGTATATAATTCTTGTTAGAAAGATGTCATACTTTTTTATTTAGATTATACCTAATTTCTTGATATTATTTCTTCCATCTTTCTAACAGGATGTCATTCTTGTTAAAAAGATCACTTTTTTTATTAGCATTCTATAAACAATAATAACAGAGATGTATATGGTATATACAGGCAAAGAGAGCGACAAAAGAGAGGCAGTCAGAGCCTCAAGAGGAATATTTGACGACTTCAATGCTGTTCTATGTATTTATGTTTCCTGTCCTTCATATTCACCATCAAAAAGAAGATTGTATGCATGATACATTCCAAAAGTATAATCCAAGCAGTGGCTAACAAGCCAAGACAACACAATTAAGATACAACAATGCAGGCCATGTTATATTCCTATTATATAATTGCACACCTATAAAAACTAAACAGCAAAATGACCACTTATGAAGACGCCACAACACCATCACCTGTAAAATGAAAAACCAGAGGGGGAAAAAAAAAAGTTAATATACTTTGCGTATGCTATTATTAACAATGGGAAGCAAACCACAATTTATGCTTTGACAGGACTTGACCATGTGAATTTTCTGGAGTACAATTTCATCAAACATATATTTTTTTCGATAAGCATTCATCAAACATATGTAATACTAAAACACATAGATCTATGTAACCCACAAAAGAGTACCTATGACATAATGTTGTTTACATTTTTGTTAAGAAACTTCTCATTTTTTAAATCGTATATTATTAAGGGCCATTTAGGGTAAAGTTACACATCACTGGCAGATACCATGAAGATTGAAGAAAAAGACAAACATGTCTGTTTAGATTACTTCTAATAACCTCAGGTATTGATTTAAGAGCCTTGTAAAGGACCAAAACTGGCAAAACTAAGATTTTGAAGTATAAAAAACCAGCACAGCAATGATAATTAATACTTCAAAAGAGAATTAAATTATAAAAACTAACTTTTTTTCCCTTCTTCTGCTTCCTCGGCTGTTTTCCAAACAATATCTTTCAGCCCAACTGTGAGATTCTTATAGAACTGCAATATTAAGACAACTGAGTACAAATTTGAACTAACAAGGAAAAGGTAAACGATTTCATAAAATGGAACAATAGCACTATCTAAATGTCTGTAATTTCATTAGAAACCGCAATATTCTCTCTGAAAGGGGTGCAAAGGGGAGCGCAAGAAGTATATATGAGACACACAAACAAAACAAATAGAAAAGGGCTTCAAGAAAACATAAAGATCATGAAATTCGAGTAAATTATTAAGGGGGAAAACATGATAGCCGCTCTCCAATTATATAAGGTCTTTAACAACACCAACCTCAAATTAAAAAACGACTTCAACAACACCAACTTCAAAGCCAATACCGATTCCTCATAATCTTCAAAGCTTAGTGTCATACATTTTACTCACAATCAATCCCAAGCCTGGAAAAAGGAGGATTACCGGTGGTTGATGACCAGCAATACATTCAGTCACTTTTTTATGAATGGATCTTATCCCCTTTATATATACAAGTTTAGGTGTCCTCTTATATATATATATATGGTGACCCTGATTGATTTGTTGAGGATCCAAAACTGACTCTAAAGTTTTGTGACTAAGGCATTGTGGTGGTTGTTACCATATACCATTTAATGAGTTGCAATTGAAATTTTATTTCGGCATCTTAACCACATGATTTTTTTTTTGTGATTGTAAAGAATTTTTTCTTTTCTTGCAGGGATAAATTTGTTTTCTAGAAATTGTCTTTTCTTTTTTTCAAGAACAAAAAATATTATTTGATACTTTTTTTAGTAGGAAACAAAACCTAAAAGCTGGTCTTGACCCACTCCTAGTCCTAGCCAGTATCTTCGCTTAATGAGGTGGAGCCAGGGAAGGTGGGAATGAAAATTGCTAATATCACTGTACCCCCTAGTGCCTTTCTCCCCCCATCTTTGTACTGCACTTTTTACGAATGCATCAGTGGGTAGGTGGCAGAGGAATCACCACTACATTGGGTGAAGGAAGTCAAGGAACCATGACCTACATCAGTGCAGTCCATAATTTCACTCAATAGAAAAAATATTATATTTTTACTAGATGCCACAAAGTGCAATAGCATTTTTATTAGGATACCTTGTGAAATTCTAGAGTATCTCCTCCAGACTTGCGAACCTCAACCATGTAGAGTGAAGGGGCCACCTCAAAAATCTGAAACAGAGAATTGTAAACAGTTCAAGATTGAACTACTTCTAACAAAGGGATGGGAAGTGTTACGGGAAGAGAAAGGGAGAAAAGTAGTGGATTGAGGGGGGGGGGGGGAGTCTGAAGTATACGTACCTCTGTTGCAACAGATAAATGACCTTTACGTCCAGTTTTTTCGCCTTGAAGCTTCAACTGAGACAGATTTGATTCCACATAATTAAAAAAGAGAGGGAGAAATAGGGGGTGGTTGTCAGAATTGGAAGATAGTTGACACTACAGTAAATCATGGATAAGAGTGAGAAAAAGAATAATTCATGGCACCTTATAGTTATTTTTCTTCACATCAAAACCAAGAGGTGTTGCAGCTTGCTCAATTTTTGAGATTATCTCATTAGCACTGCATTTAGAAGCAAATCTTGTTTCCCTTTTAACAAGCCCCTGGTTACCAAGGAAATGTCAGCCATTTTCTTAAGTTTTATGTTCATGAGTCAATCCAATATCAATAACCAACGAGCCAAGTGGCTCTTTCAAAACTATGCAATACTAGAATAACATTTTTTTTTAATTGATGACGTGGAACCTCACCAAGGCAGGGCCATTTGGACTCTCACCCCAAGGGAGTAAACCACGGATACAAAACTCCACCCGCCAAACTAGAGTAACATTTGTTTTTAATAAGTGAGAAATCTTATTAAAAAATGAGAAAACTTTGTTCTTACGATGATGATCACAAAGTGATTTAAAAAAAAAAAAAAATGAACAGTTAAGAAGAAAATCCTAAAGAATTTTGGAAATCAACAATGGAAGTACAAAGTGTTAACCCCCTGTTCGAGCCCATTCAACCATTCAAATAAGCTACGGATCAGCAAATAATGCAATTGCTCTAAAACTTTCTCAGCCTCTTCAAAGTTCAAACATGCAATTGTTACAATCCTTCCACATTAGACAAGCCAGCACAAGATTCCACACATAGGAGGAATGCTTTCCAAACCAATTTCTCCAACCAAATAATACTAGGGTAACAACACTATAACATATAAATTAATCTTGAAAATTTTATATCATCTCTTATTTTATAATATCAACCAAACTTTATTTTTAAAAATAATATTTTAAAAATACTTTCACATATGACTTGAGAAAATCAACATGGACAAGTGAATTTTAGAGATCAACAGGCAACAACCAAATTCGAATCCTTCAACGTAGTAACAAAAGGAGAAAAAAACATCACATTTTGGACTGCCATAGGTAAGCACCTAAGTCTACAGATCATCATGCTGCTATCATGTAATATATATGAAATGTTTCCCTCCACAAATGAAATATGAGGTTCTTGAGTTCAAGTTTCTCCATGTCAGCTATCTTATTTAACATTCAGGAAAAAAATAAAATGTAAATAATAAACAAATAAATAAGAGGAAGTTTTCTAATTTACCAAGGCCAACAACCAAAGTCAAGCATACCATTTGCTTTTCAAAAAGGGTACTGAGGTTGAGACCCTGAGATGTAGAGATTAGCTCAAATGCATTCATAGTGACAGGTGCCACAGGCACATGTCCTTCTTCCCTCCTCTCCACAACAAGCTCTCCAGAATGCTGTCCAAACAGCAAGTACAAAGACACACATTAGTGCTATATGACCAAAAAACCCCCACCCACCCCCAAAAAAAAAAGGTAAAACAATAATCTTACCCCTATTTCGTTGAAGATAGAATCCACATCAGCGAGACTAATATCAGCTTGCTCAAAACTAGGTGGCTTGTATCCTTTCTTAAACCACTCATTCTCAATGACCTCGGCAATTGTAATCCGCTGTTTCACACGATTAGCATACATAGTAAATACACAAGAAATACAAGATAGCAAACAAGACAAAGGAGAGAGAAAAATGACATACAGTTGAGGGACTAGGATCTAGGATTCTTTTGATTAGTTTTTTTGCACTTGAGGAGAACCATGGAGGACATGTGAATTCAGCCTTGAATATCTGTAGTCAGATAGATTCCTCATGTAACCAGCTTTGAGCTTATAAATATAGACAGACAGATTACGAAACATTTCAAACAAATGCCACAAAGTTACGTAATTCAAACATGGCAAATCACTCCTTTAGAAGGTCAAAGAAACATTGACCTGCCATTTACATGCTCCTTCATGATTCCACTGCCCATATGGACTTACGTTGTCTTTACGCTAATCAATGTCATACTCCACAAAAGTTTATTACAAAAGTACACATTACAAATTATGAGCATTATAGACATAAAATTGAATTTCCAATTTTGAGAGCAGTAGTCTTTTCCATGAGTATTGTATGCATAATATTATTGCAGAAAGGATACACAATAATGGCATCAGGTTAATGAATTTAATAACTACATCTTCACACTTGAACATAGGATGTCCCATCAACACTATTAAAGACCACAGGAACCTAAAATCTAAAGGCAGGGGTGCAACTTGGAGTAGACTCAATAAAAGTGACACAAGCCAAACCCATCCTTAGTATCAGTCTTGACATGAAGCAATGAATACTAAGATCAAATAAGTTGGGTAAGGCTTCAGTCACCGTATTAAAGTTTATTACACACACACAAAGATAAACTCACTGTATTAAAGTTTATTACACACACACAAAGATAAACTCAATTATGATCAGAAGTACTATAATATAAAGATAAGGTATTAGACTCAGTTTATGTATAAATAAATTCCAACCAGTGCATAACTTTCTTCCATCCACACCCCCCCCCCCCCCCTCCAAAACAACAAACACAAAATGAAGCCAAAGCCCATTAAAAAAGTTCCTTTCTTTCCCTCCCCCACTCTGCTACCTTATTGGAACCCACAACATTTTCCTAACAACCCCCAGCATTCAGGAGCTTTATTTTGACATCAACTCACTTTTAGGTCAAAAACTGGCAAGTGCAAACCCTACTCCTTTTCCAAAACATAAAACACCATTGCTAACAACTTCTAACTACATGCAAGGTGACCCCATCAACAGATGATCTTCCTTCGCATGATGTACAAAGAAGAAACTCCTACTCTTAACCTATACTCTGCACCAACTCACTTCTGAGGGAAAAAAAAAATCAAATGCCAATGCAATTGAACATATCAATTGATTGACCAGAAATAACTCAGCTTATGTCAAAATGATCTACCTACCTTAGCTTAATGCATAAATAATGTCAACCCAATCAAGTTCACTGCCTTTACATGTCTTGTAAGCCTAAGCTATATTTGGCACTAAAACTGATCTTGTCCATCAAGTTGCAAATTACAACATGCACAGTTGATTTAAAAGTCCATTTGAGGGTCACATTTCCTCTTCTTCCTTTTTTTGGGACATAAATTATCATCTTAAATCATGTATGAGCAATTTTAAACTCACATACACAACATTACTGTGGAATTGGATGAGATTCCCAGTTGGAAGAATATTCTAGCAATATAGTTCAACTGCATTAACAAGCTAATTATTTTCACAGAGAAATTTTGTTCACTACGATAAAACAGATTCCTGGATACATAAAAAAGTTCCTAGTACATTCTAAGAATGAATTAATGGAGAGAGAGGGACAGAGAGCAATTAACCTTCTTATATAATGACATGAGGTTCGAGTCTTCAAAAGGTAAATATCCAGCCATCAAGACAAAAAGAATCACACCGCATGACCACAGATCTGCCTTAGCTCCATCATAGCCTTTGTTGTTGATCACCTACAAAAGTGAAGTGCCAATGGTTAACACAACAAAACAGAAGGTTATGAGAGTAAAGAAATAGTAGCTTGCACTTTGAACCAAAAGCTGATATACCTCTGGAGCAACATAATTTGGCGTACCACATGTTGTGTGAAGCAATCCATCTTCCTAAATAGAGGGATTAGATAATCAGTTACAGTACCTTCACAAATAGATTAAGTAAACCTGCCTAATAATTCACCATAGTACCAATATAACCCAAAAACAGTGTGGTAGGCACAGGAAAATCAGAATGAGAAGTGGGGCTTCCAGGGCCCAGTAGCCAGTGGCCACCAACACCTCTTTATATTAAGTTCTACATAACTTTTTTTTAATGGTAAATTACAGGCCCATCAGTGGATCTTGAACCTACGACCCCATACTCTACACACACTTGTAAGAGGAGAAACTAACATTTGAACCAGGACTCATTGGTAAAAGTTTTGTGCAACTTTTAGGAAAAAAAATCTTTATTATTATTACTTTTTGAAATAAGTGCATAAACACAATTTTTTTCTATGAGGCAATATGATGCAGAACAATTAACGGTCTAATACCAAAATTGATGCAATACAATCTCTTGCAGGAACAAATAGAATAGAAATCAAAGGATAAACCTGGAATCAAACCTAGGGTTGCTTGGAATTAGCACCTAGTGCATCCTTTCCTGGAATCAGCAGATTCAGCACTAAGCCATTGGCATAATACCAACAAAGTTTTATTTATCAATCATAATACTAGCCCCATTGACTACTAGGACTGAACTCTAATAACCCTGATTGACTTGGGCCAAAACCCAATTATGCAATTACAAAAACAACCTTGATAACTTAACTAGCTAACAAGACTTAAAATAATTCAATAGACCGATAGTAAAAAGACAATGGACTTCTAAAATTGAATAAATCAATAAATTGAATTGAATTGAATTTGCACTCCCTGCATGACATTAAGTCATCATACTCACTCGAACTTGTTGTGGTAGTGCACTTAATCCAAAATCCGAAACTTTAAGAACTGCATTAGCATCCAGCAGCAAATTCTCTGGCTGCAAATAACAAACCACAATGACATCTTTATTTTATTTTAATTTATTTTCTTATAAAAGATGCAATGTCATTCAGTTATACATAAAAATCAGTTCATCGCCACCGACTGCATAAATTAATTTTAGGGTAATATACAGTCAAACCCCTGAAATTTGGGCTAATGCCAGTCAGGTTCAAGACATTTCAAAACTGACCAACTTGGTCCCTAAACCGTAACTCATTTTTCTCCTCTCTATGATGGTGATTAGGGACCAGGTAAGTCAATTTTGAAATGTCTTGGACCCAACTGGATTTAGCAGCTCAAACATTAAGAGTATAGAAATCACACCTTTAGGTCTCTATGAAATACACCTCTGCTATGACAGTAATCTACAGCATTAATAAGTTGCTGAAAATACTTTCTAGCTTCATCTTCCTTCAACCTTCCTTTACTTGCCTGGATCAAGAAACAGCACAAAAACCAGTTAATTATATAGAGTTTATTAACGGATCATTCATTTTTATGATAAGTAGAGTCTATTAACAGATCATGTACACATAATTTAGGGCACTTCATTCCAGATCACATATGTTAGTCATCAGTAAGGAAACAAGCACTATCTTACAATTTTGTCAAACAATTCCCCACCGGTCACAAATTCCATGACTATATATATTTTTGTCCTGCTAGCCATCACCTACACAAGTAATACTGCTGTAAGTCACAATTAAGTACAAAACATGTGGAGAATCCAGAATATAGAAATATATCACAATTAAGATCAAATATAAATCTCCACAAATAAACCATGAAGAAGATGATAGAATAATAAGTCATGTCATTACATTAAGATAAGTTAAGAATAAAACTAAACAAGGTAGGTGTGCTCCCAAACCTCATACATACGAATAACATTTGGGTGTCTGATCAGTTTCATAGTTGAAATTTCACGTTTAATCTGCAAAGGAGAAACCAGCCAAAAAAAACAAAAAACCAACATTTATATATAGACTGAAACAATAATAAATTTAGAACTTCAACAATGTATAATCTTTGCACAATAAAATCATACAAATCTTAAATAATTCTCCACTAAATGCCAAAGTGAGAGGGTGCTTATAACTCATCGGGCAATCAAAATGTTGTTTATTTTCCTTTCTTTTCTTCGCAACTTTTACAGCAACCAAACAGCGCACAATAAGCCCTAGTGTCCCAATATTACTACACGAGACAAAAGAATTATGTTTCCAATGTAATTATATTAACCAAAATTTCCTTAGATTTGGGTGCATTTGGATACCGTTTATTTTGCTTAAAACTGAAAACAATAAAAAAAATCATTTCCGGGTTATTGTTCACAAACGAAAACACTGTTCATTTGCCTTAATACACTGTTCATGGGCGCTGGTCAACAAAAAAAAAAAAAAGGCAAAATTCTAAAAGCTAAACGTGGACGTGGGATCCAAACAGGTACTTATAAAATATATATATATATACATATATATATATATATATATAATCTTATAATTATGCAAGCACTCCATAAGCAAATTATATTGAACATAAAAGACTAATATAGAATTAGATTTTAAGTCAATTAAATTGAAATGAAAAATGATAGGGGCACAATCTCTTTTCAAAACGTTTTTCACAACCTGCTAGAGTGGTCAGCTATGATAGGAGCAATATCACATTCACAATTGTTGACACACATTCTCAACTTTTAGTTTTTAACTTTTATTTACAGTATTTTAAAAGCTCACTTTTTCTCAATTCTTCGCAATACAAGTATACTTTTGCAAACTTTCAACAAAAAGCTAGATAAACTGTTCCTAAACGGGATCCAATGGGTAATGCTGAGGTCAGTTAGCTCTTTTTTCTTTATTTGGAGAAATGGTTTGGAAAGCATCTTTCAACCATTTGGAATATGGCCCCGGCATGTTTAATGTGGTTAGTTTAGTTGGAACGCAATAACCACATTTTTGAAGACAATGAGAGAATGTTAAATCACCTAAAATCTCTCCTCTTTGGTACTTTGTTTCATTGGGCTCGTATATGGGGGTGTACGAATTGTATTTCTATATCTAAGTTCTTAGTCTCTATTTCTTTTAGTTCTTGATTAGATTGTACTTTATTCTTGTTCAGAGTGTTCACCATCATGAACATGATGTTCAAAATTTTTTTTTCCAATAATAGTCTCATTACCTATCAAAAAAAATAATAATAATCACAACACGTCACATTGGTAGTTGTGAAACTTTCGTCTTCATAGTCATAGACTTATTTATTATTATTTTATTTTATTTTATTTTTTTGCTAGGTAATTGCGGGGGATAGACCCCCGAGCTCATAGATACACATTGTACCGGGTACCACCAGCCTACAAGGCCCAGTGGTCATAGACTTATTTATTTGAAATTGAATTTATCTGTTTGTGAAATAAACCCAATTCTACTCTCTCCAAATCGGTTGGTCTTTGCGGTTATTTATATATATATATATATATATATATATATATATATATATATTATAAATTCCATATCAACCCAATATACCATGACCTGGAACTCGTCACATACTCGACTAATTCAATATCAATTTGGGGATATCACAAGAATAATTCGCCGCCTAATGAACATTGGATAAATTAAAAAACGAAAATAATACACAATTATTCAAAATTTCCGGAAAGTTCATGTCAAATAAAGAACCGACCAGCAAATAATAACTAGTAAAGAATTATTTTACCCACTGTCTTCACAAAATGACAAACTTAGAACAAGTCTTCAACATCTATTAAAAAAACACGTTTTTGCGAAAGTTGACTTCGCCCAATAGTTAAAACTCAAAAACAACAAATTGCATTTCGCTTGCTCTTTTTCCTTGTTCATTTTTTCTCGGCAGCCAAACAGTCAAACAACGAATACTATTAAGGTCTTACTCGGAGTAAAATCAAAGAAATTCCTCAAATTCAACTAATTGAATCAATAAAACTGACCAGAAATCCAGAAAAAAAGGAGAAAAACAAATCTGATTCGAACGATTCGAAAAAGTGAATTGAAAAAATTAGGATTACGATTACGATAAGTACCTGAGTGATCATCTTGTGCTTGAGAATCTTTTCTTTGTCGAGAATCTTGATAGCGACGTTCTCACTGGTTTCGACATTCCGAGCAAACTTGACCTTTGCGAAATTGCCCTCGCCTAGGGTTCGACCAAGCTCGTACTTCCCCACACGCGTCCTGCCGTTATTGTTGGCCACCGCCGCCGACGACGACGACGACTTCGACGCCATCGTCTTTCTCTTTTACTCTCTAGAAATTTTTTCGCTCTCCAAACAAAAAAAACACACACAGTTCCACCAAATCGAAATGGTTTCTCTCTCTCTCTTTTCAGAGCTAATGGATCAAGACCTCTTCTTCTTGCAAGGTTGCCACACCTGACACTTTGCCACCCTCATTTTTATGTTTGTTTGTTCTGGAAAGAAAATGCGCAAACGAAAAAGTTATATATACACAACAAAAGCCCTAGAAATCTTGGAGCTTTTCACGGAGAAACAAAGGGGAAACGCTGGCCGTTGGATCAGAGATAGGCCCCATGGAATTCGGATTTATTATCAAATCAAAAATAAAAACGAACGGTAATTGCTTTTTGCAAAAAGGGAAATTTGATTTTGAGGGCGGGGGGCAGAGATCTCGAGAGATTTATATGGCAATAAGATTCGGAGGCGTGGATGAATTGGTAAGTTTGTTTTTTTTTGCCAAGTTCTTTTTTTTTTTTAGAGTGAATGAGAGTGAGAGAATGAAAGAAACAGAGGAAGAGGACGGTGTGTTTGGATTTGGATTGGTGAGGAGAATTTTATGCGTTAATAAGAGAAGGACTAGTTGAGTACTCGCACGATGTGCAGTGACGTTTGATTTTTTATTTTGCTCTGTTGATCAAGATGTGTTAGGTTTTTAGTTAGGACGGTTCGTTGTGTGTGGCTAAATAATTGTACTAATATTTAACTCAAATGATAATTTTGGGTAATGATAATTTTTCATGTTTTTTCAGTGTCTAGAAAACTTTCCGTAAAGATAATTTCGTGTTTTTTTTCCATGTTTGGAAAATTTTTTGTAAAGATAATTTTTCGTGTTTTTTCCGTGTTTAGAAAATTTATGTAAAAATAATTTTCCATGTTTTTTTTAGTAATTACTAATATCAGGAAAAATAAGAAAAAAAATTTATGGTTGATAGAAAAAAAAAATACTCCATATAACTTATTTTTAAAAATTGTTTCCTGCTAAATCTTTTTGAAAAATGACAATATTTAATAGCAAGCTAATTAAGAGATGTTAGGAAATCATTTTTCTACTTATTTAAAAGGTTATTACCCAATATATAAAAATGAGATAGTTTTATAAAAAAAAATTTTGGAAAATGGCTTGTTTTCTATTTTCTAGAAAACATTATTGCTAAAATAAACATAGCATAAACAATTTAAATTAAGAGAAATAATATTTTTACACAACAAATTTTAAGTGACATGTCTATTACTGATTCTTACTGATGGGCAAAACGTAATTTAAATAGTAGGTTTAAATTAGAATCAATAACGACTTATCACCTAAGATTTGTTGTAAGAATGTTGTAGACGTAGCACTTCTCTTAAATTAAAGAGTAGTGATAGTTACCCACCTTGTCTACAGGATGCAATGCCATTCCACAACGAGAAATGATATGTTCACAATATTTTCACAACAAATTTTAAGTAGTAAGTTAATATTAGCTATTTTCTGTTAGGCATAAAAGTTGGATTTTAAGTAGAATCAATAATAACTTACCACTTAAAATTTGTTTTGAAATATTGTGAATGTAGTACTCTTTTACAATTATATTCAAAATTGTGTTTTCACGACACAATTTCACAAGGAGAGTGCAATAAAAAGTATGCAACAATATTTATCCTTAAATTAATTAATTCTAATATATTCTATCAAACATAAAGAAAGAGTTTGTATTGAATGTAACTATGTAAATATTCAACAAATTTTTATATATAAAACTCTAATTTTGAGTGAAGTAGCTTTAAAAACAAAATAGTTAAATTTCAAATGATAGTCTTTAAATTATTTTTAGCATTAGTGTCTCTAAATTATTGCATCAGGAGCTGACATTAGAGGTTGAAACTCTCTAAAAAAAAAAGTGTCATTCCATCCTTAATATTTCTTTTTTGTTCTTAAAGTTCACATTTATTGTTAATTAGACATTGTGATCCATCCCAATCCCATTACAAGATTATTATTAAATCCCCAATATATCTAGATAGTTTATTCGATACATTTGAGAAGATTGAGGAGGATTAGTTTTTTTTTTAGGGGGATTAGTATTGATTTAATGGCCAGCACAGTATATACTGCACGTATGACCGATAATGATGATGAATAATAAAAATCATATATCATATGCGTGCTTTACATCTATTCTCGTTCTTGTCAAATTCTTTTAGGAAGAAAAAAGAAAAAAAGAAAACTAATGTGAAAGATATTGAAATAAATAATAAATAAATAAATAACATGTCTATCCTTAATTTTCTATTGATTAAAAAAATATTTTTTATTTTTCATTTTGAAAGTATGTTAGCATAAACACTAAAAATTAGGAAAATGATATTTAAAACAATCATTATAGGTAAGTAAAAAAAACTCTTTAAATGGGTTGAATTTGATGCTTATAAAAAATTTATTGAATTTATAGGTAAGTAAAATTTAGTTGTTTATTAATAACAAATTGTGAATTCAAGAAAAACAATAGGAGAGACGTTGGACACCCATTGGTCCCAAAGTGGGTCCGTCCACAATATTTTCTAAAACACGTAACTTAATCATGGCATTATAATGAATTGAAAATAGTGATATGAAATGGGACATTTGAATGATTTGATTGTATTTTCTAATACACCTAACCTAGACGATAATGACTTGATGAAAAGAACGATATGATGTGAGACATTTTTTTTTTTTTTTTTTTGAGAAAAAATGAAGTGGGACATATATATATATATATCAAAACTTATGTTAATATCTTAAGTGATGTTACTTAAGTTTCCTTTTTAAGATTCTCTCATGTGGTTGCTTAATTAAAAAATACATTTACATCTCATGAGAAAAAAGTCATACGGTAAAATCTTAAGAGGAAAACCTAAGAAATAGTACCTAAGTACTGTACCTAAGTCTTGCTCTATATATATTTATAAACAAAACTTATATACTATACTTTAAGTGTTGTTCCTTAAATCCCTTTTTTAATATTCAACCATGTGGCTACTTAACTAAAAAATACACTTCATTCCCATGAGAAAAAAATCAACATTACAGAATTTTAAAAAGTGAACCTAAAAAACAACATCTAAGTAATGTACTTAAATCTTGTTGTAATACCTCGCATATTATTTATTTATTTGAGGTTATTACTTTTTTCTTTTAAGTATAATTTATGAGCCACAGGTATTCTTTTGTTAGTAATTGCAGCCCACTACCTCACTAAGCCCACTACGTTAATTACAGGGTAGAGGAAGAGATAAATCAGGGTTTATCACTAAGGAGGCTAGGTAGTATGTTTTTCCCTTGGAGTTTAGAATAAATACAATTGAAGAGGCAACCAATTGTTCCAGGTGTGATTTTTGTTAAAATTTTATCTTATAAACATTAGTGATATGCAAATTTGTTTCAAAGGGATTTTTTTTCACTAGAACTGTTGTTTACACTTTTAGGTTAGTGTTTACGGACTTCATTCTTGATTTGAGCCACAGAATTACAAGAATCCATGATTATGACTTACGTTTTCTTTCGGATACATACATACATACATACATACATATATATATATATATATATATATATATATATAAAGTAAGTCAATGATTTTGCCCACCGTTTTCACTGAGGTTATATGCTGTTAAAGCCATTGAGGTTATATATTAAATCTTGGAATTGGCTTTTGTGTGTATGGCTCTCATGTTGTCCACTATGGGTCCCTAGAAAAAGTGAATATTGCCATCATGTTTTCTTTCGGATTTGTATGTGTGTGTGTGTGTATATATATATTAAGTCCTTTTAGTTTTGCCACATTGTCTTTGGTTATATACATTAGGTTGGGTTAACTATTCTTTGATTATATATATATATATATATATATATATATATTAGGATGAATCAACGTTTTCTTTGGTTATATATATTATAGGATGGTTTAACGTCTTCTCTGGGGCTTTATATTAAATCCTAGGTCAATGATATTTTGGCTGCTACCTTCGTCATGTTAATATAAGTTTCAATTAATGCAAGTGAATATTATTGGTTAGAATATCATTGGTTAGAGAAACTTTAATTTAGTGTTAAAAGTGTTATTAGTTCAGCAAAGTTTTTTCTTAGTGAGTCAGTTTTTATAATTCGATAAGTTTTATAATTTGTGGAGGATATTAAGTAATTTCCATGATTGATTATGAATGTGTTTGGATAGAGATTATCTCAAGTCTGCGTTTTCAATGTTGCGTTTTTTTTTTTTTTTAATTTTTTTACCGCAACATTTGACTTTTCCACTGTGAATAGTGACATGTACACTGTTCATGGGTCCCACAAATTTCAGCTACTTTTTCATTAAAAATGGGTCCCACAATACTATTTACACATTTAAAAATTATTTTAGTACAGTATTTTCAGTTTTTAGTTTCAGCAAAATAAGTTCTATCCAAACAGACCCTATAGGACCTATTTTAGAGTGTTTTGAGGCTTTTTGGAGGTTGTTTCGGTTGGACTTTCAGAGTGATTCAAGTACTGTAAGTAATTATGTATAATATGCACAAGTATTGTTCTTTATGTTTTTAGAAGTTAAAGATTTTCAAAAGTTATATTTTTAAGCTTACGTTTTAAAAGTTTATCAAAAAGCATTTTTACACTAATGAAGGAGAAATTTCTACTTTTAAATGAGGTTTAAAAGAGAAACTTTGAATTTTAAATAACGTTTTGAACATCCGAATCTCATTTAAAAGATGGTTTCTAAACTAAATTATTTTCAAAAAAGAATTGAGTTTCAATGTAAGTTTTCTAAAAAGGTTCTTGTTCTTTAAAATTATTAAAACCAAGTGATTTCAAAGTCATATTCCTATTCTTCAAATGGTATTTAAAATATATTTTGTAGCAAATTGACTTCTCAGATTTACTCAAAAATTGTAAAATATTTATATGAATTCCTCAGTTCCTCTTTGTTTACTAAGAGAGTTAAGCATTCTTTGATTTATGTTTCAATTTGATATTGTGATATTCGATATGCCTTTATTATTGGAATAATTGTTAAAATTAAGAAAATTATTCTACATTTTATAAGCCTTGTTTTTTGTAATATGTGACTCAGAAAGTGTTTTTAAAATTGATCAGTTATATGTGTAAACCCACTCACTGGGTTGTATGTGAGAATAAGTGTTGATCCCTCACCAGCAGAGGTTAGATATTAGTATCCGCTCACAAAATTGTATGTGAGAATATGTGATATGTGTATATGTGACACTGTGCTCTAATCAATTATCTGTATGTGTTTCCGAATGATTTTAAGGTGTGATTATATATGCATTAAGTGATTCTTTATATGTTTTAGAATAATTATATTTAATATCATTGAATGAGTTTGTGAAGAATAAAAATATTCTCGCTTTGTTTGACTCTATTATATTGTGTATTGTATATAATTGCTTATTGGATGTGTGACTCACCCCATCAATTACAATTTTCATATTAAAGTTTACTTGGGGAACAGAACCTTTGGATTGCTTCATAAGGTGCGAGGTAGAGCGTGAGAGTTTTTAGACGAAGTCAATAATATTGGAAGTCTTAAATGATTATTAGTTATTTTATTCCGCTTTAGATCTCATAGTATTTTGGAGATTATTCTAAATTGTGGATTTTAGTATTGTAAAAGATTTATTAAGAGCATTGTTTATTTGGAGTTTTATTGAACTATGTTTAAATTAATTGTGTTTATTGAGTTATGTAAGATTAGCAAGTTAGTCATGCATGCATCTAAATTCATGTTCCATAGATTTGGATAGTGACACTTGCTCTCTCTCTCTCTCTATACACACACACACACACACACACACACACACTAAAAAAAAACGTTTTTAAGAACACAAAATATTTACAAGCTCTTTCTAAAAAAAAAAAGATTTTACAAGTTTTTTTTCTTTTGAGAATAAAAAAGAGAACAAAGTTTCTCTCCAAACTAGTTTGGAGAGAAACCCTACAAACTAATCATATATATCTATATTGAATGTAAATTTTGAAAATCTAACCGTTAGATTGTATGTTCTTATTATATTCTTAATGCTTATAAAATTTTAAGAAAATCAAAGATCAATTGCTATGTCATCAAATAAATGTTATAATTTCAAGTTTTTGTAATTTAAAGTTGTATATAAAAAAGAAGTTAAATGATCAAATAGTAAACAATATCCGAATTGAGCAAAATTTGATATGAATATTAAGAACATAAGGAACATGAAATTTAATGGTTTGATTTTCAAAATTCACACCAAAAAAAGAAATATATGAGAAGTTTAAAGAGTTTCTCTCTAAACTAGTTTGGAGAGAAGCTTTGTTCAGTTACAAGCTATAGAGATAACAAATCGAAACTTACGGTACATTCTGATATGAAAATGACTTCTTTTAATTTTTTTTTAAAAAAATCGAAAAGGACATTAGGTTCTCATAAAAAAAAAATGAAAAGAAAAGGACATTAGACTCTATAGAACGTAATTGTAATAATTATGACGTGGCTGACAAAATCAATACCGACGATAAAAGCATCACTGACGAGAAATCACAACGGACGACGTAACCTGTGAAGACGAGGATAAAGTGTGCAAGAACAGGTGAAAGCGGTAGGAGCATTTAGTATCGCCAATAATACCCCAGGCTGGATAAAACAGCTGTGCATCCCGTTGGAAACAAATTGAAGCCTTGCTATTAAGTGGAAGACGTTACTTAAAGTAGCATTAACACCACAATAACTACTACAACGGCTAGAAGGCAAATGGAGCATATATAAACCCTCCAAAAACACCAGCCAAAGGTAAGACAAACACACCATAACACATCCATTCTTTATCATTCTGAGCATAATTTCCAGAAAACTAACTTAAGCATCGGAGGTGTTTTGGCAGGCACCACACCGGTGACCACATTTTACAGGTCTCACTGCCATTCTCTTAACTGCTCTTAAGGAGAAATACGGGTTCGGTTCCGTCTAGACTCACATTTTCTCAACTGACGAGGTTCCTGCTCCATCAGTTTGGCGCCGTCTGTGGGAAATTTCACATTTCCATATTTATAATTGGAAAGGTGATCCCACCAATTCCTACAGTCAGATGGAATCCAATCAAGATCCCACCTCCTTGACCCAGCAAATCCAGGCCCTTATGGCCACTGTCGAAGAACTCACCAGGCAGAATCAGGAAATGAAGGTACAACTTCAACAACTTCAGCAGAAAGAGAGTCAATCCAGGGGCGGCCCGGAAAACGAAGGGGATAGTCATAGAAGGGTCAGTGCTCTTAGACCCCTCACTCCTGACGAACAAAGCTCTGACGTCTTAGGAGAAACGAGGAAAGAAATGGACGAACTACGAAATGCCATCAAAGAAAAAGCGGACCGGAGTGTGGATAGGATGATAAGGGCCACCGATTCGCCCTTCACTACAGCGGTCCTCGAACATCCAGTCCCGCCCAAGTTTCGTCTGCCCCAGCTCGAACAGTTCGACAGATTGAAGGACCCTCAAGATCACCTCAACATGTTCAAAACAACGTTAGGCCTCTAACAGCCCCCTGACGAGATATTGTGTCGTTCCTTCCCCACCACTCTCAAAGGAGCAGCTAGGGAATGGTTCGCCAAGCTTCCAACATCGTTAATAGATAACTTCGAGCAGCTGAGTGGTGCCTTCTTGAGGCACTTTATTGGGGGACAACGTCCGAAGAGGCCAGCAGATTATTTACTCACTGTTAGGCAGGGAGAGAAGGAGACATTGAGGTCATATGTAAAACGTTTCATGCGAGAGACTTTGGAGGTGGACGAAGCTGACGACAAAGTGCAATTGACGGCTTTCAAGGCAGGGTTAAGATCTCGAGATCTCGTGGCATCACTTGCAAAGAACCCCCCAAAGACGATGGTAGAAATGCTCTTAAAAGCACAAAAATACATGAATGCCAAAGATGCACTCGCAGCCATAGGGGACGCAATAAGACCGGGGAACACCGGAACAAGAGACCACGAACGAAGAGGACAAAAGAGGGAACGACCTGATCATCAAGCTAGTGACGGTAACAGAAGAAGGGACGATAAAGGTCCCCGAATGGTAAGGTTTACCCCTTTAATTATGCCCGTTGACAAGATTTTGTCGCAGATTAAAGATGAGCCCCACTTGAGATGGCCACGACCATTACATTTGTCGCCCAATGTCCGTGACAAAAATAAGTACTGTCGATTCCATAATGATCACGGTCACTACACGGAGGATTGTCGGGATCTCAAAGAACAAATTGAGGAGCTAATACGGAAGGGGAAGCTGCAGACGTATGTGAAGAAAGGGGAATACAGCAGACCAACAGGCGGAAACCAGAACCAGCAAGGATCATCATCAAGAAACGAAGATCGTCAAGCCCAACCAGCGCAAAATGTGATCAGGGAGATAGCAACAATAGCAAGAGGACCTTCTGCTGGAGGATCATTTAGATCCCTTAGGAAGGCCTGGGCCTGCCAGAGGCAAGTGAACAGTGTTTACATGATACCTCCAGCCAAGCAGAGACGGACAGACCAGGATATGTCCTTCAATGAGGCAGATGCTAGAGGGGTGAAGCAACAGCACAACGATCCTCTGGTTATAATGTTGACTCTGTAAGGGTTCAACACCAAGAGGATCCTCGTGGACAACTGCAGCTCAGCAGACATTATCTACCTCCCCGCTTTCCAACAATTGAAACTGGATCCAAAGAGGCTGCGCCCTTTCGACTCCCCGCTTGTCAGCTTCAGTGGAGATCGGGTATATCCCAAGGGCATGGTGACGTTAACAGTCACAATCAGGACTTACCCGAGGCAGTTGACCCGTCAGCTGGATTTCTTGGTAGTAGACTGTCCTTCATCTTATAACGCCATCATCGGAAGGCCAATACTCAACAAATGGAGGGCGGCGATGTCTACTTACTGTTTAAAAGTGAAGTTCCCAACGGAAGAGGGGGTCGGTGAAGTAAAAGGGGATCAAGTTTTAGCTTGAGAATGCTACCGGGCCGTACTAGCTGCGCGGGAAAACCATACGTGGACGATAGAGGAGAAAGAAGAAGAAAAGGAAGAAGCTCTGGAGACTGTGGAGTTAGCTCTCGGAGAAATAACCAAAACGACGAAGGTAGGAAAAACGCTTAGCCCTGAGATGAAGACCAGACTCATCGAGTTACTCAGAGAAAACCTGGACGTCTTTGCCTGGAGCCACGAAAGCATGCCTGGCATACCCCTAGAGGTCATCCAGCATGAATTAAGGGTGAACCCAGAAAGGAAGCCCGTCCACCAGAGACGCAGAACCTTCGCCCCAGATCGAGACCAGGCAGTGAAAGACGAGGTCGCTAAGCTCCTAGCGGCAGGTTTTATTCGGGAAGTACACTACCCGGAGTGGCTCGCCAACGTCGTCCTGGTAAAGAAGGCTAATGGAGCATGGAGAATGTGCGTGGACTTCACGGATCTGAATAAGGCATACCCGAAGGATAGCTTCCCTCTACCGAGGATAGATCAGCTGGTGGACTCTACGGTTGGAAACAAGTTACTGACGTTTATGGACGCCTTCTCCGGGTACAACCAGATATGCATTTTTGGCGTAGCATCGAGGAAATTCTTGGATTTGATTCGCATGGTGTCCCAGGCAAATATTTTTGGCAGCATCGGGATTCTTGGGATTCATGAAAAGCTAACCCGGAGAAGGTGCGAGCCATAATCAATATGGAGTCAACAAGAACAGTTAAGGAAGTCCAAAAGCTGACTGGAAGAATCGCAGCACTGAACAGGTTCATCTTCAGAGCAACGAACAAGTGTCAGCCCTTCTTCAAAACCTTGAAAAAGGCCTTCATATGGACTGACGAATGTGAGCAGGCTTTTCAGGAGCTCAAACGCTACTTGAGTAATCCGCCCCTTCTAAGCCCGGCTAAAGAGGGAGAAACGTTACAGTTGTACTTGGCGATATCGGTCACAGCCGTGAGCACAACCCTAATTCGTGAAGAGAGTAAGAAACAGTTGCCAGTCTATTACGTCAGTCAGGCCTTCCAAGGAGCTAAGTTTAAGTACCCGATGATCGAGAAGATTGTGTTCGCGCTAATAATGGCCTCACGCAAACTACGGCAGTACTTCCAGGCGAACCCAATCCTGGTATTGACTGACCAATCTATCAAAAAATCCATGAACAAACCTGAAGCAGCTGGGAGAATGGTCCAATAGGCAATCGAGCTTAGCCAGTTTGACATCGAATACCATCCCAGGACAGCAATCAAGGCACAAGTCCTGGCCGACTTCGTGGCCGAATTCACTTTTGCGAATGAGGAAGACCATACCAGAAACGATGACCAGTGGACAATACAAACTGATGGTTCGTCAGCCCAAAAAAGAGGCGGAGTAGGGGTCGTCATAACCACACCCGACGGGGAAATACTCAAATATGGGGTCCAGTTGCAGTTCCCAGCCACCAACAATGAGGCCGAATACGAAGGAATACTGACAGGATTAAGATTGGGAAAAGCCCTTGGAGCCAGGAACTTGCTTGTCCAAAGCGATTCAAAACTGGTGACCGAACAGATAAAGGGAGAGTACGAAACAAAAGAAGATAGAATGCAAAGATACCTCAGGCTGACGAGACTCCTTATCCAGGAATTCGATGCAGTCAGATTCGAACAGATCCCTTGGAGCGAGAACACTATGGCAGACGAGATATCAAAAATGTCATCGTCAGAAGAGAGGCCATCAGGGAACGGCCTAGCAATTGAAGTCCAGAAGCATCCCAGCATTGAAGAAGTATCGACCTTCTAGATCCAAGGTACAAACAGCTGGATCACTCCTATTATGTCTTTTTTGCAGGACGGACACCTCCCCCAAGATGCTGATGAGGCCAAGAAGGTCAGGAAAAAAGCAGCCAGGTTCACAATCCTGAACGATACCTTATACAAGAGAGGTTTTTCTATGCCTTACCTGAAGTGCGTTGATGAAGAGGAAGCCAGATATATCCTGAAGGAAGTCCATGAAGGAGTTTGTGGGGACCATGTCGGACCCAGATCCCTGGTAAGCAAAATCATTCAAACAGGTTATTTCTGGCCAACCATGCAGGTGGACGCAGCTGAATTTGTTAGGAAATGTGACAAGTGCCAAAGGTTCGGGAATGTCCAACGACTTCCAGCAGAGCAACTGACGACCATATCCTCTCCTTGGCCATTCGCACAATGGGGAATTGACATCGTTGACCCGCTACCACTAGGTAAAGGTCAAGTAAAATTTTTATTAGTTGCCATTGATTACTTCACCAAGTGGGTAGAAGCAGAAGCAATAGCAACCATTGCGAAATCGCGAATTCGAAGCTTCATCTGGAAGAATATAGTGTGCAGGTTCGGGATACCAATGACGATAATAACAGATAATGGTCGACAGTTTGACAATCAAGGTTTCAAAGACTTTTGTTCAAGTTTGGGCATCAAGAACAAGTTCTCATCCGCGGGACACCCGCAAGCCAACGGTCAAACAGAGGTGACGAACTGGACGTTGCTGAAGATCATAAAAACCAAGCTGGACGATGCGAAGGGCGCGTGGCCAGACGAACACCCCAATGTGTTGTGGGCTTACAGAACCACTGCAAGAATCCTGACGGGGGAAACACCTTTTAGACTCACTTATGGCACCGAAGCCGTGATCCCAGTCGAGGTGGGAGTCACCAGTTTCAGACGCGAAGCATTCCACAAAGGGGATAACGATGATCAGCTCAGGGTTAACCTTGACTGCCTGGACGAAGTAAAGGACCAAGCTTCCAACAGAATGACCAAGTACCAGCAGAAGATGGAAGAATATTATAACAAGAGAGTGAAGCTTAGACGATTCGAGATAGGTGACCTCGTCTTACGCAAGGTCAGCACAGCCAGAAGAGATTCAGCACAGGGAAAGCTGGGTCCTACGTGGGAAGGACCCTACCGAGTTACTCACTACTCCAGACAAGGGAGTTATCACCTGGAAGCCATGAACGGGCAGAAACTTCCGAGGCCATGGAACATTGAGCATTTGAAGAAGTACCACTAATGAATGTAACCAATAAGTGCAGTTAAAGTTAATAAAGAGATTTTCTTTTTTGCTAATACTTCTGCGTCCACAGGTTTTCATAGTTAAAAACTTCAAATGGCCCCTCCCTAATCTCAAAAGTAACAAGAATCCGCTTTGACGGATGTAAGTTACTGACGACTTAAAGAGACATTGAATCTCAAAAATAGGTAAGTAACAAGATTCCGCTTTGACGGATGTAAGTTACTGACGACTTAAAGAGACATTGAATCTCAAAAATAGCTAAGTAACAAGATTCCGCTTTGACGGATGTAAGTTACTGACGAATAAAAAAGAAAACATTCACGACGGCTAATTTATAAAGGTGCAAGAAGAAAGCAAGTGCATCTAATTAAAGCCCAAAAACAGAGGGCAAATTCCATTGTTTTTAGACCCATAAACACTGGGCCAAACCATTATACAACCCATTGTTCACGAAAGAAAAGCTGTTTTAAAAAGTAGGACTAAAAAAAAAAAAATTTTTTTCAGCAATCGGCAGGAGCAACATCATCGGGAGCAGTGACATCAACGGGGGCGTTCTCAGAGGCGTTTGGCTGAGCTGATGAAGATTGGACAGCCTCGTCGGCGGCCATCTCCTGATCTATCTCCTCAAGGTCAAGGTTCTCCAGGTCCACTCCCGATTTGTGCTTAGCAAGGTACCTCCTCAAGAGCTCGAACCCTTTGTAATACCAGCTGAGCAAAACTGTATTATACTCGTTGGTGGTCTGGAAAGCCTCGACGGACCTAGCAGTGATGGTCTTCAGTTTTTCCTTGGAAGCAAGAAGCTGCTCGTCCTTCTCAAGGGTCAGCTGACGCTCAGCCCTCAGATCATCACTCAGACCCTTCACCTTCTCCTTCAGCTCGTTAGCCTTTCCCATAGATTGAATCAACTCTTTCTTCAAGTTAGAATTCTCTGCTTCCAAAACCCCTACTCTCGATTCAAGAGAAGTTGTCTTGGCCTCCTGGGTCAAATACTCCGAGGCGATATGAAGGCTTTCCCCTAATACCTGAAACAAAAAACCAATACTGTTAGAACACAGAGGTTGAAGAAGAAGCCCAAGATCACCACGCCTGAAGATTGTACCTGGACAATTTTTTGTACGTGGCGGCTTGCGACACTATTAAAAGGCGCTCTAGAGAGGGCCTTTAGATCGTCCGCAGCCACGGCCCCATGCGCCCGTTCAACCGCCAGCTTCTCGTCATCCCAAATGGTTAACGAACGAAAAGCAACCTTGTCCTTTTCCATCTCCAGCCGTGGCCTCTTGGAAATGGGAGTAGGAAGCTCCTCGATTGACGTTGAAAGGGAGACCGTCCTCGTCACCTCCACACTTGAAGTGACGTGGGGAAGCAGAAGAACCTTTTACTCGAACTCCCTTCTTCCCTAAACTGGATAGGGGCTCGTTTTTCTTCAAACGCATCTTGGCAAACAAATCCTTGTTGAACCTCGTCGTCATCTCTGCACACAAGGGGGGTGTCAACAGAAACAAGAGGGCAATCACTATACACGAACCTAATACTTACTTTTCTTTTCCTCAATTTCAATATTGTGGAGAACGAAAGAAGAGGGTTCCGGCCCCAAACAATAAAACGCAAGGGTCCGGGGATCCACAAAGTCGTCCTAATCTTCAACTGTCCGCGCGTAATCAACGGCTTTTCGTACTCTCTCCTTGTACCGGCTTTTTAGTTTTGGTCGCTTCGTAACTGCAGAAAACCAATAATGAAAGCGTCATGAATAACGACAATGAGCACGAAAGAACTAAAATGACGGAGATAGATGTTGACGCACCTAAAGTCGGGGTTCCCTACCGACGGCGTAACCTCGGGAGATCACCCCAAGTCTCGCCCGAGGGAGTCTTAAACTCGTCCCCCGACACAAAGAAAAATCGGGATTTCCAGTACCTGAAAGACGAAGGTAACCCCTTGATAATCCTATTTTTTCTCTCCTAAGGCACTAGTTCATAGTACCCATTTTCTCTAGACGCTTTCAGACGGTACAAATGGACGAGCTCATCAATCTTGAGCATGTCCCCATCCACGGTTGCCATCCAAATACCCATACAACTAACCACTATTCTCCAAGAATTGGGCATAAGCTGTCCAGGAGCTATGCCAAAGTAATCTAACATCTCCATCAAAAAGGGATGGACGGGAAACCTCAACCCACATAAAAAGGCCGCCTCGTAGAAGCAGACCTCCCCTGGGAAGAAATTACAAGCCCGGTCATCTCCTCCTGGTAAACGAAGCCTCACCCGCTCCGGAAATTGAAACCTATCCCTAAACCTCCCTAGTGTTTCAGCATCAAGACCACACTCCTCCCCAAGGGCGTGAAAAGCCCCAATTTCTCTAAGATTTGAAACAGCAGTGTCTCCTCCCACGGGATCGTCACTAGACGAAAGCCCAGTCTCCAACTCGCTAGATCTGACGTCAGACATGATTCCTGGCACCCTTTCCCTATTCCTAAACCAGACTATAGACTGACGAAGCAAAGGTAGCAAATCGGCCAACACAACCCCCAAACAGCTACCTTCACAAAAAAAACCCCCTAGACACAGAGAGTTATCTAAAAATCCCCCCAAACGCGCAAACAAGAAGGAAATTGAAGGGCACACTATCCTAACCTCAGAGCCACTAACCATCAAAATTTAGAAACAAAAGTGGGCAGAACAAACACAAGCTAAAACCCCCATAAAAAAAAAAAAAAAAAAAAAAAAAGAGAAGAAGGAAATGAAGAATCAGAATAGCGAAAAGAAGAAAAAGCAAAACAAAAGTTGAGAAAGCAAATACCTTGAAAGCAGAAGTTCCACCGCACAGAGATACCACCACACAATGCGCCGATTCGAAAAAAAAAAAAAAAAATCGCTGGAAGGGAGTGTTTGCAAAGAAAAAAAGAAGGTACACCCAGAGCAATGAAAGTACTTTTGAAAAAATGACAAAAAACAATGAGAGAGAGGTTAAAAGCCCAAATAACACAGAAACTGAAGAGAAGCAGCGGGAAAAAAGAAGAGCCAAATGATGGGGCATTAATTTCACCAACTGAAACACGTCACGTGGCCACGATCAGTACGGCGCCACCACAACGCATTTAATGCGGCACGAAACTTCAAGAGTCGCTAGCCAACTTTTCATCTTCCTTGATCGTCGTGACACGTCATGACGACCAAGGAATCCGGGGGCAACTGACGTGGCTGACAAAATCAATACCGACGATAAAAGCATCACTGACGAGAAATCACAACGAACGACGTAACCTGTGAAGACGAGGATAAAATGTGCAAGAACATGTGAAAGTGGTAGGAGCATTTAGTATCGCCAATAATACCCCAGGCTGGATAAAACAGCTGTGCATCCCGTTGGAAACGAATTGAAGCCTTGCTATTAAGTGGAAGGCGTTACTTAAAGCAGCATTAACACCACAATAACTACTACAACGGCTAAAAGGCAAATGGAGCATATATAAACCCTCCAAAAACACCAGCCAAAGGTAAGACAAACACACCATAACACATCCATTCTTTATCATTCTGAGCATAATTTCCAGAAAACTAACTTAAGCATCGGAGGTGATTTGGCAGGCACCACACCGGTGACCACATTTTACAGGTCTCACTGCCATTCTCTTAACTGCTCTCAAGGAGAAATACGGGTTCGGTTCCGTCTAGACTCACCTTTTCTCAACTGACGAGGTTCCTGCTCCATCAAATTAATTAAAGAAATATAAGAAAACATGTAATATTAGGGTCTATTTGGTAAGAGCATTAGCATTTGGGTGACCAAAAAAGTCATATTTTACCACCTTAAAAGTTACTTTATCTATTATATCAACTCACTTTACAATACACCAAACATCTCAGTTTCTATATTTATACCATCTCATTTAAATATTCATTTTTATTCTTTATATATTTTTTCTTTCTTTATTCTTTGTTTCCAATGGTCATATTTCCAAATAATCGTTATACTAACAGTCATATTTTTTAAAACTCGACTCAACTTTTCTTAATGGAGATTTTTTTTTTAATCAAACAATCATATTTTTGGAAATCCATATTTCTATAACAATTATTTGTTTGGAAAAAAAAAATGTGTTTAAATTCATTTACGCAAAACACACTATATATTAAACTTGTCAAAATCTATTTACATAAAACATATATTATATAATGAACCTGTAAAATTTCATTTACACCCTATATAATGTACTTGCCTGTCAAAATTTATTTACGCAAAAAATACTATATAACGAACTAGTCAAAATCCATTTACATAAAACATACACTATATAATGAACCTATCAAATTCCATTTACACACGATATAATATACTTTTCAAAATTCATTTACACAAAACACACTATATAATGAACCTGTCAAAATCCATTTACATAAAACATAAATTACATAATGAACCTGTCAAATTCCATCTACACACTATATAATGAATCTGTCAAATTCCTCATATGCAAAACACAAACTATGAACCTTTTAGATTCCATTTATGCAAAACACAAACCATACTATAAACCTATCAAATTTCATTCATGCAAAACACAAACTATATTATGAACTTGTCAAATTTCATTTACACAAAACGCAGGCAAAACATAAACTATACTATAAACCTTTCAAAACTCATAACAAAAGCCCAATACATATCAATATAAAAAATCAACTTGCCAATGTGGAATCTGGAATAGACATTGGACATCTTCCTCCACACTAAAGTTGCCATCCTGTGTTGCTGTCTTGGGAGTGACAATTTCAAGTTTTTAGGGAAGAATCTTGAATAGACATTGGAGTATTTTGAGATCCTCAAAGTTGGAATCGGATTGTAGGTTATTAGCATTTATGGATATGTTATCTTGTGAATCCATTAGGGACGGCAATCCAAGCTTGACCCATGGGTACCCGGCCCGATCTGACCCTAATGGGTCGGGTTTTACCCCGCCCAATTACAAATAAGGTCGGGTATGGATCTAAAATTAAAAAAAAACCCAAACGAGTCCGAGTCCGGGTTAGGTTCAGGTATTATGCATACCCAGCCTGAACCTGACCCGTATATATAATATTGTTAAAAATATATAAAAACCTAGTTATAAATACTACTTTACAATTCTAAGAACATATACCTAACCCTATTTTTTCACCCCCAGCCGCCTCTCTCTCCATCACTCTCAGCCACCCCTCCTTCTACCTCACTCTGTCTCTCACTTGTTGCTGCCGGTCTCTCCTCCACCTCACCAGTCTCGTCGGTCCCTGCCTCTCTCACTGAGCCGCTCACTCAGCCACCTAGTCGCTCACTCATCCCTTACCTTGCCGCAGAGATCGCTAGCTCCTCCCTCACCACGTCGCTCAATCCTCCATCTCTACGATGCCGCTCACTCTTCCACCTCGCCGCAAACACCACTCCTTCCACTCTCACCTCTCCTTGATTGGAAAAAGGAGGAATTTTTGTTGGTTTTTTGTGGTTCTGTTTTTAAAGTTTTGGAGGAGTTGAAATAGTGGTAGGCTTAGACTGATCTGATCTGTATTTTTATTTTTTTGAAAGATCTAATTTGTATTTAAGGTCTTACACTTTGATCTGTTGGGGGGTTTTTCATGGTTTTGTTTTTGAAGTTTTGGAGGGGTTGAAATAGAGGTAGGCTTAGACTTTGATTTGATCTGTATTTTTTTTTTATGAAATATCTGATCTGTATTTATGGTCTTAGACTCTAATCTGTAGTATTGAGAAGAATTTTTGTGCTTTTTACTTTGTTTTGCATTGTTCTTGTGATTGTTTATGTTCTACATGGCTTAAAGATTCAGACAATTTTTTTTTTTTTTTGATTGGGCCATGGATTGGGCTTGAGATGGCAGGGCCCACGGGACCCGTGGAGCCTGACGGGGCAGATTTGGAGTTAGAAAAAAATCCGTTTAATAAATGGGGTGGGTTTGGGTTTTGGACTCAAGCCCGTGGGTTGGGTTCGGGTATAAAGAAACCCGCTTCGAACCCGACCCATTGCCATTCCCAAAATCCATCCCTTTAAAATAGGTAATGTAAACAAATTAGTAGCTATTCCCAAAATTGAACCCAAAAAATTGACATAAACCCTATTTCTATGTTTTTTTTTTTTTTCTCTTTTGTTAGGATTTTTTTAATAAAAGTCACACAAAAATTTATATATATATATAATTTTATAAAACCAAGGGTTGAATTAGAGATTATCGTCTATCTATTAGATTTAATATCTCCCACAAGAAAAGTCATAAAAGGACTTAAAAATAAAGATGCCATTAAAGATTAACTTCCAAGAATGTCACAATCTAGAGAGAGAGAGAGGCTATATACCTTTCAGATAATGTATCTTGTATGCGAAGCTCACGTAAGTAGTCCACTTTTATATGAGATGTGAGTGTAAAATGCGTTTGTACATATACAGAAGAATTCGTGTAATATTGTAAATGCACTATATAATTTGTCAAATGGAACACTATTAAGGAGTTATTTCTCAATTAGAGGGAAAATACTAGTAAATATTAAATATTCATGCCGTGGAGAAGTGGGGGTCATCAAGGAAAAGTCATTAAAGATTCAATTTTGAAATTAAGAAGTAATGTTAGGACTTAGGACTTGGGATACAAAAAATTTCATAATTATGTCATGTGACAAGTTGTGATTGGTGCTAATAAAGGTGGTGACAATCACCAATCACAACATTCCACGTCAACAATTGTGAAAAATATAGTGAAGAAGTTTGTATTCCTAGACTTATTGTAAATTTGTAAAGGGATAATTTTGATTTGGCTCCTTAAATTTTCAAAATTTTGATCCTCAAGCTAACTATGTTGTTTTGAGTTAAGGTTGCTCTTAAAAACTTATATAAACATTATGTAACTTAAAATAATATTTGTTCCTTTTTTTTTACTAGGTATTATTTTATTATTCAATTTTAATTATATTATCAACGTATATTATTTAGTATGCATATAATTCTTGTTTAAGTTATGTATTACACGGTCATAATACTAATTATAATAGTAAAGTGAATGCATATAATATTTTGTGGAACTTTTTTTGTCACAATAGTTTTTGAAAGTCTTAGCTTTTCTACTTCAACATTTTAATTTTCAAAGGTGTAAAATACTAAATTGTTTAATGTCACTTGAAATCAATTAAATTCCAACAAAATACCAACCAAATAAATTATGACGTTTTATCTTTTCTAGCTAAATTAGTTCTAATAGTTGAATAAGAGATCTAAAGTTTAATTCTCGTCTACATAAAAAACTGATTGCTGTCTTAGTCTGATGATAAAACAACTATTATTGAGAGCAGATGCTATAGGTTAAAAATATCTTTAAAAAAAGAAAAAAAAGGTTCTAATTACATTATGTTTGGTCTTCTTAACTTTAACTCAACACAATATTAAACAAATTTTAATTAAATTATATTTGGTCTTCTTACCAATTTTCTAGTTTCACTCTTTTTTATTCCTTTATTTTGATGTTATTTTTGCATGTTAATTTAGTTCAGGGAGTTTGAGTTACCTGTCATAATACGTATGTACGTAATACAACAATATACGTAAGTATAAAATCGATTTTTGTGACAAAAACTCGTTTCCAATTCAAGAGTTTCTATATCCTTTGTCCGTAAACTTCCATCTTGAACGAAGGAAATCTAAGTTATATATGCTAAAACCTCATCTACCCATTGTGTGTGTGTTTGTTTGTGTCTTAAAGCCATCTCTTTCTCTTTCTCATTAATTTCATCAAAGCATTTAGATTGTGAATGTTGTGTCTTTTTTTTTTTTTTGGGTAAACGTGAATATTGTGTGTTTTGTTCTCATAAACACACATCACCAATATCGAGTCTTAATAATACAGATCCTGGGAGACTTTTAATTTATTTTATTTTTACAATAGAAAACTCTTGGTGTGTGGACTGTGAAATGCTAACCATGTAGAATCTGTTTTACATGTGATCGACTCATAAAAATGATGTCTAGACTCTAGAGTCTCTAGATTCAAAACTTAAGATAATGTATATACTTTAATTGGAGAGGTCAATAAGAGAGCATAGAGATAAAAACATAGATAAATTGCTAAAAATAATAAAGGAGAAAAGAGAATTAAGGCACAAGCCTTCCTCAACAATTCATCTACACATTTTCTTTTAAGTGCAATGATTAAGCATCTCCACCATATACGAACTGGGAGATAATAATGTCATGAAATAGCAAATAACATAAAGAATTGAAGTACTTTACCTTACGAATTTTTTTTTTTTTTTTTTACAAGAGATGGCTAACAATTTTTATTTTTTAAGAAGGCATGCAAGAGATGGCTAAGATGAGCTAAAATGAAATTTTAACCGCTGGCATGCATCTTCATTGAGCAAACCTTTCCTCAAAATTGTGAATCAGAAAAATACTACTTAATTTGCGCTATCACTCGAAAGCCTACCATTTTTATACTAACAAAATGATGATTCATAGGGACAGCCATGACTTTATTCGTTTGGAGGTGCCAAACTATGCATAAAAAAAAAAAGAAAAAGAAAAAGAAAAAAAAGAAGCACCACTGAACAATAAAATATGACTAAAAATTAATATATAAAAATCCAAACTAATATATAATTTTATAATAAAAAAATCTATAAATAAAAGACAAAAATCATTTGTTAAAATTGAACCCGACCATTAACAAAAATTTAAATTAAAAATCAATAAAATTTTGACAATTTTTCTCTTAATGTACAAAATTTATGAGCCCATTAAGAACCATTTTCTATTTTGTTGTGAAAGTTTTGTCTTTCTCATAATTTATAAATCAAAAAAATTAGATATAATATATATGTCAAGCATTCTTCTAAATACAAAACTAATTATTGTTTTGAAGTTAAAAAAATAATACTCAGACATTGAAACAAAAGTTCAAAACTACCTCAGCTGCTCAACATTATTTTCTATAAATAATCATAATACATGTCCTATATTTTTCTAATGCGTTGCCAGGTTTAAAACTTTAAAGCTAGGAAAAAAAATTCCCTCAACAAATCATTTAGGTAGAGCCAAATAGCAGCAATTAAACAATACTTAAATCTTATAAAGTCCCAAACTCTTAACTTTGGCTACCTGACTAGAAGCAGTCAAAATTTCACACACATATTAGTTTGAATTAAAAAAATAAAAATGTCTAAGCCAAACATAGAGTCATTTGAATAAATAAAAAATAAATAAATAAAAGAAAGTAAAGAATCCAAGCATAGTCATTTGATTTGTTTTTTAAGGGATCAATTGACGCTTAAAGGTTTTGAAGAAATAGACTTGACATGAATCTCGCAACATCCTCCCTTTTCGTTCTTTTGGTATTTGAATGAATGTGTTTTCTGACTTTGATTCCCAATAAACACAATAGCCAAAAGTTGCGGTAAAATGCTACTTACTATCTAATTAGATCTTCCTCCCCTTTCAACCTACCAAACCTTACTTCCTTGAGTCTTTGATTGTGATGGATATATTATGATCTTTTGCTTTGGGCTGCAAATTGAGTCACAGTTTAATATTGGAGTAAAGACAAATGAGCTTTGATTATGTTAAAGAAAAATGGTAGGACCACTTTTTCTCCACCGCTCGTAATTAGTCACATGGCGAGTTGTAGCCAAAGTCATGTAAATAGTTGTAGTTCTAATATTGTTCTATGTTAAAATATAAAATACTTTGAACAATCGTCCAGGTAAAATTTTATTTTATTTTATTCTTATTTTAATTGATGATGGGTCGACACCTAAACTTGTTGCAAAAATCTTGTGAAATTTTGTTGTGGACAAAAAAGAACTCCTTGTTGATTTAGCATAATCCTATATGTTGTGAGTTTGATTCTAGTTAAACCAATTTGAACACTTGAATTGGGCTAAGCAGAATTGACATGGGCCACCATGATCACAATTGAATTCCACCCCCCTGCAAAGGATGAAAAAGAAAAAGGTGGACATGCTTCATTTCATCATTTGTCTAGGCTAAAATACTTCTTTAAAAAATAGTATATAATAGGGTATAATAGTATATAATATTATATAATAGTATAAAAAAACAGATATCAATACTATTGGGTTATTACTTGAACCGAACAAATATCTATATAATTTTTTTTAAAGAAACCTAACAATTAAATACCGATATTAAGACATTGTTAAAGATAACTAAAAGGATCCACTTATATAAAACAATGATTTCTGTCTATATAGAAAAAAAATAATATTTAAATTAACAATCAAGGCTTAAAAAAAATGCTTGTTAACTAACAATCCGTGCTTATAAAAATATACTCGCTTAAACAATGCTTACTAGCCAGAAGAGGGGAAAAAAAAAAAGATGCTTAAGAATGCTTTTTAAACTTTAAATTTACATTTAGGGCATAAAAAAATGCTTAACACTTTAGCTTCTTTAAATATTATTTTACAATGGCTTTATAAAGATGTTTAACAAAATCATAAGACTAAAAAACTGCTCAAATCCCTATTACTACTAGTACTGCTACTACTAATAATAATAATAATAATACCACCGCTCTCCCTTGGTGCGGTGGTCACTCTACAAGTATAAATGCTTGTGGGGTGTGGGGAGGGGAGGAGTCAAGGGCTAGGATTCAAGTCTCTAGGGATGGCCATACCCATTGGGTAATGGATATCCAACCCTACCTGATCCAAATATTCTGGATAATACCCGGTTCTTCGTGGGTAGAGCTTAACGGGTAGGGTATGGACATAACCCGAATTATTCGGGTAGGGTATGGATATTATCCAAACCCGACCAGTTAAAAAAAAAAAAAAAAAAAAAAAAAAAACCTCTCTCACTCACCGTCGCTCACATAGTGTGAGTTCAGACACTCCAAATTCATCTTCTCTACAAAGATCATCATCTTCGCATTCTAATCCCAAGAAAGAAGAAATGCGACTCCACTGGCTCCTCAATTCCCTGCCGTCGATCAAATCGCGTCATCAAAACCCTAAATCTCCGATCCGGATTCCTTGCCGTCGATCAGATCGCTCTGAGCTACTGTAATGAGGAACTCGTGGAGAGTCTCGGCCGCGTTTCTTCGTTTTCGTCCACTTCGTCGTCGTCTTCGTCGCGGTCTTCGCGGTCTTCGTCATCATCGTCTTCATTGCGGTCTTCATCGCGGTCTTCGTCGCGGTCGTCATCTTCGGCATCGTCAATAGTGGCGCAAGATCAGGAGCTAGGGTTTCGAATCCAGAAGTTAAATTCAAATAGGAAGATTCCCATACACACACACACTCTCTCTCTCTCTCTCTCTCACATTTCTTTTGCTCTCCGTGTGTGCGTGAGACTTTCAATGGTGAAGAGGGGCTCACAGGAACTCTGGGTCAGATTCTTTTTCTTTTTAATTTTTTATTGATTAGTTTTTTCTTTTTTAAGATAAAGTTATTGGACAGTTTTTAAGTTAAAATAATTTGAATTAAAAAAAAATTAAATGGGTTTCGGGTAGGGTATGGGTATCCATGGATAATAAATTCGGGTAAGATTCGGATATGGATACTAATGGGTATTGATATTCGGGTATTGATATTCGGGTATCTATGGGTAAACTTTTCGGGTAGGGTATGGATCGGGTATACCCATACCCTACCCATGGCCATCCCTACAAGTCTCTAAGAGGGATATTCACACACATATACACTTAGATTAGGTTATAGTAGAAATTCTGTATAAAAAAAAATAATAATAATAATGTTGAGACTAATAAGGAAACAATTCATTCTAGCTGTAAGGAGCCACTGCCAGCACCAGATCCGGACCAAAGATGGCAAGACATAGTCAATGACACTATTGCATATTCTGACTTTATATGGTTTAGTATAATTATTAGGATTTAATATTGTAGACTTACCATGAATAAATTCAATTTCCTTGTACAGATTCTTCTTGTATTATATAAAAGTTAGTGAATCCTCCTCAACAATTCAAGTTGAGGGTTTCTCCATTATCTCTCTCAAGGTTTTAACAAACCTTTTCAAATAATAATAATAATATTAATAATAGTAATATTATTATTATTATTATTATTTTACAATGTGATTTTTGTTTAACATATGTATTGGATTTGTACTATTTTTTGAATTGTCCCAAGAGACTCACAATGTAGTAAGTCCATGCATATCTATATTGCACAAATATGATGCTAATATTAAAGATGTACCTGTCCAGGACATCATCCATGCATAGGTGGAGCCAAAGGGGATCAATGGGGACAATTGTCCCCTGGACTTGCCCCAAACTCTATATAGGATAGTACTCTTGTGTTAGTTTAGACTTTAAATATCTACCTTGACAAATAAGAGATGTTTGCACTTTCAAGTTTGTTGCCTCTCTCATTGTTTACATGTAGCCCCTCCATGACTTGCCATTTGATTTAACTTCAAATTTTAAGATAAATTTACATCTTTTAACTTCATTGAACCCTTTTATTTACTCAATAGAATCAAATAAAAAAAGGTAACATACTATAAAGCGAATTACATATGTGTACCAATATGACATTTTTTTTTGGTAGAAAAAATGGGTGGATATAAAGAGCAGCAATACGCTATTATTGGAGAACTTGAGCTCATGCCTTGAGACATGTTGACTTAAACCCTTACCACTAAGTTAACGAACGTGTTGATATATTTATGTTAGTTTAGTCACCTCCCTTTAACAAATAAAAAATATCTCCATATAAACTGAAACTCAATATACTTGAAAATAGCCTTTCATGTCAATTGAAACTGAATATCTCATTATCTCATGTCATGACACATTCTTTGTACAAATCAAATTGTTCTTACCCTACATGGACCTCGAAGTAACAAGTCCTATATCTTAAACTCTATATAATAATTTACTATATATATATATATAATCAATATAACAACAACAAAAGTAATAAAAAAGCCACTAGTTATTTCTTACTCATGACATTAAATCCCAAATGCTTCCAACCCTCCATTAACCATTTTTTTGCCAATATCTTAACTCTTTTATAGTTTAAAATCTAGGCTTTTGTTATAAACCTAAATTTTAAAAAATTAGAAGAAAATATAAAGAAAATTTGAATTAATTTTTTTTTAAAGCAATGAAGGCACTGGGGTGTGTATATAACTTTTCATATATATTGTTATATTCTTCACACTTTACATTAATTTTTTATTTTCTCAATTATGAATTAATGTAAAAATAATGGTCCTTTATTGATTCATATATATAGTAATGTCATTGCAGGAATTACAGTAGGTTGCTCAAGATTCCCAAAAACATTAAAACAAAATTTTGTACTACTACCCCGCGTCATACAGATTGGCCCGTTTTTGCGTGTCCACATACGGGTGTGCGGTTTTCCGGATCTACGGTCCAATCAGTGTAAATTTGGGTTTTTCGACCGTGATCATATTCCTATCATTAGTACTAAATTAGTTCAATTAGCTTACTTTGATAGCTTAATTTAATGTAATTATTATCCTTTTGATTCCAATCTTTTTGGTATAAAAATTGGATTTGCTTTCAAATTTCAATGCAAAGTGCGAAGGGCAACGAGGGTTGACAATTATTTGATACGCGTTTAAATCTCAACTCTAAGTTTTTTCAAGATGCAAATATTCAACAGGTTACAACGTTGACAAGAGAAACGGTTAATCTCAAATGGGAAGATTCTAATGCAAATAATTGTTTAAGTCATCATGACTTATGCTAAAAGTTGCTTTAGTGTGTACCAAATGAGTTTTGTATAATTTTAGACTTGATGGTAAGTAAGTTCTGGAGGGGTAATTCCAAGACAAATTGGTATAAAAATTGGATTTGCTTTCAAATTTCAATGCAAAGTGCGAAGGGCAACAACGAGAGTTGACAATTATTTGATACGTGTTTAAATCTCAACTCTAAGTTTTTTCAAGATGCGAATATCCAACAGGTTACAACGTTGGAAAGAGAAACGGTTAATCTCAAATGGGAAGATTCTAATGCAAATAATTGTTTAAGTCATCATGACTTATGCTAAAAGTTGCTTTACCGTGTATCAAATGAGTTTTGTATAATTTTAGACTTGACGGCAAGTAAGTTCTGGAGGGGTAATTCCAAGACAAATTAGTGGGCCATAACAACTCAATTAGGAAAATTTTGTCTTCAAATAACAAATTTAAGACTATGACTACAGTAAAGGTAAACACCTCTTAGATCTCACAAAAGATTCATCACACAACTTGACAAAGACTCTAGAGAGCTTTTGGGTACAAAACCCTAGATCTACAAAAGAGGCACAAGATTCTCTCTTTGAAAAGCCTTTTGAAAACGTGCTTAGGGTTTCCTTTATATACTAGAAGAAGTAGATCTGAAACCCTAATCCTTTTTGGGTTTGAACTACTGTTTGGCCTTAATAAAAATTTTGCAGATATGTGTTTTGATCAGTCGAGCTTTTCTTTTGATCGATTGAACCAGGCAGTTTCTGAAATTTTCTTTTTGCAACTTCCTTGTTATTGAATCTTGGCTTGAATCACCTTGAGCATTGTCTAATAATACCTATAGACTCTAGGATTTATATCTAGACAAGTTTATGTTCACGATTTGCCAATTGTTTTAAACTTTTAGAACCTAACATTCAGTTTTGTAGGGAGATTGGCTTTCAATAACTGATTAATATAGAATGTAGAAATCCAAAGCTTGTAGCCATGCTTCAATCCCATAGGTCTTGTAGAACTTAATTGAGATGAGCATGCTACTAGCGAGCTGAGATAAGCTCTTCTTATGGATTCTTTCCGAGCATTGGCATCTAGGGATGAAAAAAAAAGTGTTTATTATACATTCTCAGAACCTACTTTATTTATTTTACAATCTCATTTTATAACTCACCTAACATCCTAGTTTTTATTAATACATGAAGTTTTACAATTTTCTTCTACAAATTCTCAAATTTTTAATTGTTATATGATAATTATAAGTATCTATTGCCAATGTGGGTAGCTATGAGCCTATGACTATTTTATTTTGTTAAGCTTATCTAAAATTTTTATTTTTATGCAATTGTTATTATCTATTTGTTATTTTTTTTTATAAAAATATTTTAAACTAAATGACTAAACTAAACTTATTAGCTTTGTATTAATTATTGACGCATACAACCACATTCATTCATACATAAAATTATACACTACCTGTCTACTTACCAATCAAATGCTTGAACAAACACTAACTTTACAATTTGTTTTCTTAAATTTTACTAACTTTATACAAAAAGTTATTATAACATGATAACAATACACACACATATAACAAAACATTTCTATTTCCTAATTATTAAATTATATAAATTTATATAATATTTAAATTGTACACACAAACGTCAACACACATCATAATTCACATAAATAGTATTATAATAAAAAGTAATGCACACAATTAATATTGAACACACTCACACACATAATTTAAATTTATAAAAAAGAGTGACACTTGCAATTCACAAATACTTACTTTTTGCTCTTAGAGTTTAAAATACTTGTAATAAAGATGTGCAAAATTTAATTCAGGATTTGCAAAAATATTTTTAAAAATAAATTAAATTATTAAACTAACAAAAAATTATATATTTTATATATATAATCTTTTTTTTTTGAAGTCAGGGGGTTCATTTGAACCCCCTGAATATAGACTAGCATCGCCTCTGCAAAGTCCAAGTCTATTACTCTATTTGGTTCAATTTTAACGTCTGTAGCCCTTTATTGACATATTGACCATTCCTTATCTAATATAATACAATTATAGGAGTCCTTTTCTATTAGTATAATGATAGTCTAGGTTCATGGCAATTGCTAGCTATTGACTATTCAAACTTCTTAAATCTAGAGCATGAGAAAATCATACCTGTAGACTCCAACTCAACGCCACTGTGAAGAAAGACAAAGTTCAATAGTCGGCTGAAGCAAAAAGAAGCCCCATCAGTAAAATACACGTGTGACTAAAGAGGAAGAAGGCTTGCATTTTATTTATTTATTTTTTAAAGCTTAACAAGACTCATATATTTACTTATGCCACCTTACTTGGGCTTCATATTCCATAATATATGTCTCATTTTTAATATCTTAGGCCCAAATCAATTTAATCCATAATTGTAGGCCTTCTTTATAATTTACGTATAATAATTAAATTGGTATCAAAACTATGGGGTGTTACAAATTAAATTCTTCGCCTTCAAAAAAAAAAAAAAACTTAAAAAATACTGTGATATGAGAAACTTGAGTTTTAATTGTTGTGAAAGACCACGAGTACCTTGAGTTTCAACTATCAACTAATATTGTCTCTTTGTAAGGGAGGGGGCAGACTAATATGCTCAAAACTGGTGCATTCGCAATGGTGTAAAAAAAAAAAAAAAAATTATATTTATTTTAGTATAAGAACTTAATTTCTCTATTTCATCTAACAATTTTTCAAAAATACCTACATTCGGACTATTTATTGTAGACTCTGTAAGGGAGGGGGCAGACAACAATAGTGCTTGCATATATTTACACAAGTAATACAATTTTTTTTTTTACATAATAGATGCATAAACTGATGAAAGTGCCTTTTGAAATTAATTGGACAAAATTTGACCCTTTTGCTATTTTAATTGAGCTAATGCAAATACTTATAGTAATTCGCTAATGCAATGCAATAAAGTGATGGCTTCACTTAATTGGCAATAATTAATATTGGGCTAAATTGCAAACTAAGCCCCTAAAGTTTTAGAATGCTTAGATTTTATACCCTTAAATTTTAGAATCTGGATTTTACCACTTGAAGTTCCTATTCCATTTGCATCAGTAATCCCTCTATCTATATATTTTGTTAAGTGCCACATAAATTACCATGCGTGTTTAGTTTGTCCCGTAAAATAATGTCACATCATTTTTGTTATGCTATATCATTTTTAATTATTTAGTTTTTAAGGCTACAAAAAATGATGTGACATCATTTTAATGGAAAAACTAAACATGTGTGACAAGTTTATGTGGCACCTAACGAAAAATATGGATGGAGGGGCTATTGATGCAAATAGAATTGAATTTCAGGAAGTAAAATTTAAATTCTGAAATTTTAGGATGTAAAATCCAAATACCTCAAAACTTTAGAGGTGTAGTTTGTAATTTAGCCTTAAGATTGTGATTACAAGCCACCAAACTGAATAGGAATAGTTCTTGAAAGAAACTTACCAAATCAGGTACCTAACATTGTCATTCCTCCTTTATATAATGAGGCTACATGGACTTGAACTCAAGAAGCATAACATTTTTCCTATCCTTGTAATTTGGGGTTGTACAAAGCAAGATGGTGATGAATGTTGAGATGATCTCCAAGGAGATAATTAAGCCATCATCTCCAACTCCCCATCACCTTAGGAACTTCAACCTTTCCTTCTTAGACCAACTTGCACCTCTCTCTAATTTTCCTATCATTTGGTTCTATGATTCTAAGAAATTTATGGATGTTGAACCATTTGAAAGATCTCGTATGCTAAAAAAGTCTCTAGCTGAAACCTTAACTCATTTCTATCCATTAGCTGGAACACCTATTAATGAAGGATTCTCCATCAACTGTAACGACAAGGGTGTAGACTATATTCAAGCTCGAGTCCTATGCAAACTATCACAAGCGATGCACAATCCAAATGGCAACGATCTAATCCAATTGCTACCATTTAAGCCCAATAATGGTTACAATGAGTTTGGAAAGGAAGTTCTCCTAGCTGTCCAATATAATATTTTTGAGTGTGGTGGAGTTGCAATTGCTGTGTGTATCTCACATAAGCTTGCTGATGGAGTATCTGCAGTCAATTTTGTTAATGCATGGGCTGGCACATGTAGAGGAGAAAGTGAAGTTATAAGCCCTATTTTTGATGCACACATCCATTTTCCTCCAAGAGATATAACTGGTTTCATGCCAAATGAAGCCTATAATATTTCAAACGAAAAGATCGTGACCAGAAGGTTTGTGTTCAACAAATGGAGCATAGCCGCACTAAGAAGAGAAGCCTCTGCTGCATTTGGTCCAGAAGACAGGGTTGCATCACGCGTTGAGGCCGTTTCAGCATTCATATGGATGCGTTTCATGGTGATGGCTCGGACAAGGACAACAAAACCTAAGCAAATAACAGCAATTCATGCAGTGAACCTGCGAGAGAGGATGGTTCCACACCTTTCAGCGCATTGCTTTGGGAATCTGTGGAGGCTTGCGATTGCAGCAGAAACACCGGTTGAGATGGAGAAGGATTACCATTTTTTAGTGAGCCAGCTTAGGAATGCTATCTTGGAAATCAGTGCTGAGTACTTGAAGAAACTACAAGATGGCCCTGTTGAAGATTTGGATTTTCTAGAGAAGGAAGTCAAACAATTTCAGAATGGTGAGATAGACTTATGTATCTTTAGTAGTTGGTGTAGGTTTCCTGTGTATGAAGTTGATTTTGGTATGGGAAAGCCCACCTGGGTGTGTTGTCCAGGCGTTTGTTCTAAGAATGCGGTAGTCATGATGAGTACCAAAGACGGTGATGGAATTGAGACATGGGTGAACATGAAGGAAGAAGACATGGCCATGTTCGAAAATGACCAGGAGCTGCTCTCATATGCTAGCTAGCTTCCCAACAGAGATAGGGAATGAAGAAGGAACTCTCTACACGTGCCCTTGTCTTTAAAAATAATAATTAATGAAATAAAGGACTTCATTTCTGTTGTGTAATTGATAGCGATTGAGTTTGGCATTATGTAAGCATATAGTCTCAAGTTGTTTTCTTGTATTACCATTATGTTAGTCAAATAAATTCTTTATGATTTTTTTTTGAGAGTAAATTCTTTATGATTTAGAACAACAATAATAATGCTAAAAAATTTTCTTTCCCCTTCACTTTCAGAATGATATTATGACTATAGTTAGAAATACAAATTCTTTTGTACTATTTTTTGTGTTCTACTTTATATTCGACCAATCACAATTTGTCATGTATTTATTTAAATTTCCTTATAAAATAGCTAAAGTTTAAAATGAAAAAAAATAAACATATAGTAAGTTGTGATTGGTGGTGCATAATGTGGAATATAAAATATAGTACAGATCATTTGTATTCCCTAGTTAGTACCTAGTAATTTGGATATATAAAAAATATTTTTATTTTTATATTTTATGAAAGATATATAAAATTTATTAAGCAACTATAATATACCTTAATCATTTTTTTAAAAATAAACCTTAAGTAAAAGGTCAAATTCTCGCTATAAAGTAACTAAAAAAATTAAGCATTTATATCCACAATAAAGTTTTAGTCAAATTCTAATTAAAACTCTCTTTTTTTTTTAACTAATTTATTATTTAGATAGACTTGTATTAGACTTATAATTTATCTATTCCATTTAAATAATATTTTTTTTTCAATACTTCATTAACTAGTCGCTAACCCGTGCGATACACGGGTTAGTTAAATAGAAATTAAATATATTTATTTTGTTCAAGATATTGACTTGAAATTATATGAAAAAAAAAAACAATTTGTTCAAAATAAAAGTTCACATAAAAACAAAAATAAACACAGAACTTGTAGAAACCTAAAACAACATAATTTCAAAAGATCACAAAAGTAATACATGTAAAATTTCATAAACTTAGAAGAGTCAGCGTTATCAATGCTAGTTGAAATTTGCTTTTATGAATACCATCACAAGTTGAGTATTTCTTTTATGAACGCTTCTTAGAAAATCTATCATTGTACATGGACATTTGTCCATTTGCATATTCCATATTTCTATGGTTTATGAACTGGTTCTGCAACTATGTATGTGAAACTCATGAGATGTTTTTTTTCTTGTCCTCATTTCCTCCATGAATGCAGGATCATAATTGAATTGGGTTATCTACTTTTTGTCAATGCTAAATCAAACCTTTCATACCTTTAGGAAATATCAACAACTCCTTGATTAGAATATGTGAGGGCTAAAGGTCCGGGGCATGTTCTTGGCTCTGGGCCTGATCTGAGGGTGCTTACTTGTCCGATGACGATTTAATAGTATTAATGATATAAAACTTAAAGGCCCATGAGCAAACTGTTGTGAAGGAGGTTAGCGCAAGTAGTCCAAGGAGGAGTATCTCCTCGACTAAGTAAAGTGAAGGTCAGGTGATGTGCCATGGTGATTAGAATGATATTTTAGAAGGTCTTGTGAATGAAAACACATTTCACAAGGTCATAGAGAGGAAGAACGAATGGGAAATATTTTAGAGAAAGCTGCTACCACCGCATTGAATGCTCCATACCTAAATCTCTGGCCGCACTAATGAGGAAATGACATATAAATAGTGATGATCAACCTTACAGCTATTATCTGAAGACTTTAGGAAGGGGCTAATGGGACAAGGATCTTGATCAGTGATCTGATCAACACTTGGAAGATGAGGAAAATGAGGAGGATGATATAAAAGGAGGAGAGAAGGCATTCAGGGGGGGATCGAAAGAAAAGAGAGAAAACACTGTACACACCCCCATCCATAATTGTAATCTATATTTGGAAGAAGTAAAGAGAACACATATGATCCTCGCTTGTGTCCGAGAAGAAATTCTGTTATGTATATAGTTCATTATGATGATCTTGCCCATCATTCTTTGTTATCCAACATCACTAGAACCTAGATTTCAAGCCCACACTCTACAAATTTCATTGTATTGGACTTTTTGGGCTTATTCCCTTCCTATTGTTGGGTTTGGGTGTAAATCATGACCTTACAATTGGCGCCGTTTGTGGGAAATCTTGTATTTTAGGAAGTGTAGCATTATGGTAGGCTCAGGTCCATATCATGCAGAGTCTAGTAGGTCACAGCGTCAGGATCACTTCTTGCATCTTGAGCAAGAAAAAGAACGGGAAGGCAGTGACGGCGCACACCGGTAGAAGTTATTCACGAGGGGGAAGTGGGGTTCCTCACGAGGAAAATGCTAAGGCCATGCCGTAAGAGATTGACCGCCTGAAGAAGAAGTTGCGCCGTGAGAGGCGCAGGCGAACTCCCACTTTTTCTGATCCTTCTTCGAAGGACTCCCAGGGTGATAGTTACAAGCCCAGGCCAAGAACTCTTTTTAGTGAGTCTTTTTCCTACGAGGAGGATAATCCCCATGCACATGGTCATGAGGGCAAGAAGCCTTCCTCTAGAGGTTTGGGAAGTGATGCTATGAGTAGGGCATTGCACCAAATTTCCAAGTCATCCTTTGCGCGCAGGGTGGAAAAAGGGAAACTCCCTCGGTGCTTCACCTAACCAATGTTCACCATTTATAATGGCTGAACGGACCCTGTGGAGCATGTGAGTTATTTAATCAGAGGATGGTTGTACACTCTAAAAATGAAACGTTAATGTGTAAAGTCTTCTCTTCTAGCTTGGGATCTGTTGCGATGAAGTGGTTTAATGGCTTGAGGGCAGGTTCTATTGATTCTTTCATAGAGCTTACTCAGGCGTTTGGGTCTCACTTCATTACGTGTAGTAAGGTTTCTCGGCTTTTGGATTCGTTACTATTTATGACCATGCGAGAGGAGAAAACCCTGAAAGCATACTCTGACAGGTATTGGGAAATGTTCAATGAGATCGATGGTGATTTTGACGATGTAGCAATAAAGACCTTCAAGGTTGGGCTTCCTACCGAGCACGACTTAAGGAAATCTCTGACCAAAAAAACCTGTAAGGAGTGTACGTCGGCTCATGGATCGTATTGATAAATATAAACAGGTTGAAGAGGATCAGTAGCAAGGTAAGGGAAAGACAAAGGTTATCCCTTAGGAGAAGAGGGATTTTAGGTCGGACAGATATAACAGCAACAGGTCCCGAAGAGATTTTACCAAGCAATCTGGTCCTACCACTCCTCAGGTGGTTAATACTGTGTTCCGAGAACCAGTGCATCAGGTGTTGGAGAAAATCCAAAATGAACCATATTTCAAGTGGCCCAACAAGATCAGGGAACCCCATGAGGTGTAATCAGAACCTCTATTGCCATTATCATTGAGAAAAGTCATACCACTGAGGAGTGTAGGACTCTGTGGAATCATTTGGAGCAATTGGTTAAAGAGGGAAGGTTGAAGCAATTTTTGTATCAGCCTAATGGGCAGAGAGATCATTTAGGTTCAGTAAATCAGGGCAACACTTCTTCAAGGCCTCTTTTGGACATAATCAATGTTATTTTTGTTGCTCTTGGGAGAACTGATTCTTGTCATTCCAGGGTGATGTCTGTAGCTCGAACCCTCGCCATGGATTCTAGTTTTGAGCCAAAGAGGGCTAAAAGGAATGTCCCACCAATTTTAAGTTTCTCGGAAGAAGACAAGATTGAGACTATCCAATCGCATGACGATGCCTTAGTGGTTACGCTGAGGATAAGGGGCTACGATGTGAAGAGGGTAATGGTTGGCCAGGGTAGTGGTGCAGATATTATGTACCCTGATTTGTTTAAGTTCTTAACTTAAAGCCTAAGGATCTTACGACTTATGATTCGCCACTAATAAGCTTTGAAGGAAAGGTTGTCATACCAAAGGGGCAAATTAGGTTGCTTGTGCAATCAGACTCAGAAGTGGTAGATGTGGATTTCATTGTGGTAGCTGCCTATTCTCCCTACAAGGCCATTGTCGCAAGACCTTGGTTGCATGCTTTGGGTGTTGTGTCCTTAACTCTACATGTCAAAGTCAAGTTCCAATTTGAGCATCAAATCGAGGAACTAATTGGGAGTCAATCTGTGGCTAGACAGTGCATGGCGGCTACAATTCTATATCAGCCTGGGCCAGAGTCCTCGGCCTTAGCTAAGGAAGGCTCATAGCAATCAATGTCTTTGGCCATGCCTAAGGCAATAGTGGTAGAAGAACATACTTGTGAAGAATTGGAGAAGGTTTTTATAGATTTTAACCCTGAAAAATTCTTTAAAGTGGGAGTTCAGTTGCCACCTCAGGAGAAGACGGAGCTGGTTATGTTTTTGAAAAAGAATGTGGATGTGTTTGCATGGAATGCTTATGAGGTTTTTGGGGTTGACACGAGTTTCATTTGTCACCACTTGAATGTCAACCCAGTTGTGGTGCCGAGGAAGCAACCATCTCGGTGCTCATCTAAAGAGCATTCCGAGGTCGTTAAGGAAGAGGTACTCAAGTTCAAAAGGCTAGTGCTATCAAAGAGGTGTTCTATCCTGAATGGTTGGCTCATAGGGTCGTAGTGAAGAAGAAGAATGAGAAATGGAAAGTATGTGTAGACTTCACGGATTTGAACAAGATTTGTCCTAAAGATTCTTTCCTCATGCCTTGTATAGACCAGCTGGTGGATACTACTGTTGGACATCCTCAGATGAGCTTTTTGGATACTTTTCAGGGTTATCACCAAATACATTTAGCTTTGGATGATCAGGAGAAGACAACCTTTGTCACTTCTACAGGGAATTATCATTACAAAATAATGCCTTTTGGTTTGAAGAATGCGGGCGCTACCTATCAAAGGATGATGACCAAGATGTTTGAGCTACAGTTGGGAAAGACTATTGAAGTTTATGTGGATGACATGATGGTGAAGAGTAAGTTGATTTCTAAGCATATGGAAGACCTACATGACACCTTCCAAACGCTACGAGAGTACAGGTTGCGCCTTAATGCTTCAAAGTGTTCTTTTGGTGTAGGATCAGGCAAATTTCTGGGTTATATGTAACTCATCGAGGAATTGAAGTTAATCCTGTGCAGGCCTTTCTTCTAATTGTTGAATAAGTGGAAAGGATTTGAATGGACCGAAGAATGTGTTTTAGCTTTTCAGCAACTTAGGGAATATCTTTCACGACCACCCATTCTGTCTAGGCTAGAAGTTGATGAAGTTCTATTCGCGTATATTGTTGTGGCTAATCATGCTGTTAGCTTGGTTCTAATATAAGTTGATAATGGTGTACAGAGGCCAGTTTATTATGTGAGCAAATCTTTACACGAGGCCGAAGTGCATTATTTACCATTGAAAAAAGCGATCCTAGCAGTGGTGCATGCTACGCGTAAGCTTCCCCATTACTTCCAATCTCATACAGTTGTTGTTTTAACTCAACTCCCTCTTAAGTCTATACTTTGGAGCACTGATTATATGGGAAGGCTTGCTAATTGGGGTACCATTTTAGGAGCTTTTGATATCAAGTATATGTTTCGCATCTCTATGAAGGGCTAAATCCTTGCTGATTTGGTGGCAGAATTTGTTGAGCCTTCATTAGAAGAGAACACTAAGAGGTTGGACATGGATGAAAAATCAATTGACATGATTTCGTGCAAAGAACCTTTGATGTGGAAAGTGTATGTTGACGGAGAAGCGAATCAAAGAAGGTCTGGTGTGGGGCTAGTTTTGGTGTCCCCTGAGGGAATTACTTTTGAGAAATCCTTGAGACTGAGGTTTTTGGCCACCAACAATGAGGCAAAATATAAAGCTTTACTAGTAGGAATGGATATGGTTCAAAGAATGGTAGTAAAATAGTGCAGATATTCTTAGATTCACAATTAGTGGTGGGCTAGATGGAAAGAAAGTTGGAGGCTAGAGATCCGAGAATGTAAGAGTATCTTACCCGGGCCAGGTATTTACAATCAAAGTTTGAATCTTTTACCTTGTTACATATCTCCAGGAGCATGAATACCCATGCTGACTCCCTAGCCACCCTTGCGACATCCTCGGCACAAGGCCTACCTCGTGTCATCCTTATTAAAGATCTATGTAAACTTGCTAGAACGAATAGTGACATCATTCAAATTCATCAAATTAGGGTGGGATCTAGTTAGAAGGATCCTATAGTGTCATTCCTTAAAAATGATATCTTGCTTGAAGAGAAGTCTGAAGTAGATAAAGTATGTAGAAAAACACCTCGATTCTGGCTGTCCGAGAACCAGAAGTTGTATGAACGCTCTTTTTCAGGGCCATATTTGTTGTGCATACACCCTGAAGCAATGAAATTACTTTTGGAAGAATTATATTGAAGATATTTGTGGAAGTCACACAGGAGAAAGGTCTTTATCTCATAGAGCTCTTACACAAGGGTATTGGTGGCCCAATATGGAGAGAGAGAAACAGGATTATGCGAAGAAGTGTGACCAATGTTAGAGGCTTACTCCCAATAGCCAACAACCGGGGGGTGTCTTTAATCATCTTTCTAGTCCTTGGTCTTTTGCTCAATGGGGCTTGGACATTGTAGGGCCTTTCCTAAAAGCAGCAAGGAATAAGAGGTGGTTGCTCGTTTTGGAACGAATTATTTCACTAAATGGGTTGAAGTTGAAGCTGAGCTATTGTCAAACATTAGGGATGTGGATGCGAAGAAGTTTGTCTAGAAAAATATTGTCACTAGGTTTGGAATCCCTTATACTCTCATTTCAGATAGCGGCCTACAATTTGATAGTAAGGCCTTCAGAAGATATTGTTGTGATCTAGGCATCACGAATAGATACTTCACTCCAGCTTATCCGCAAGGGAATGGGCAATTCGAGGCGGTCAATAAAGTTATAGTTAATGGGCTCACAAAAAGATTGGATGATGCTAAAGGGAGGTGGGTGGAAGAATTGCCATATGTTTTGTGGACGTATCAAACTACACCTCGAAGATCCACTGGAGAGACACCCTTCTCTATGACTTATGGAGCGGAGGTCATGATTCAACTAGAAATTGGATTCCTGACATTGAGGACGAGCTCTTTCATCGCGAGCAGTAATGACAATTTATTGGAAAAAAGCTTAGACCTAGTTGATGAACAGCTAGAAAATGCTATGGTACAACTAGCTTACTATCAACACAAACTCAAGCAGGGATATGATTCCCATGTGAAGCTACGGCCACTTGCACTTGGAGATTTGGTATTAAGGAAGGTTTTGGGCACTGCAAAGAACCCAACATGGGGAAAATTGAAATCTAATTGGGAAGGACCTTATCGTATCACTTCGATAGCCGGCATAGGAGCATTTTATCTTGAAGATCTAGATGGACATATTGTACTACGTTCTTGAAATGTAAATAACCTACGAAGGTATATTAGCTATTTTCTGTTAATATTAGCTATTTTCTGTTAGGCATAAAAGTTGGATTTTAAGTAGAATCAGTAATAACTTATCACTTAAAATTTGTTTTGAAAATATTGTGAATGTAGTACTCTTTCACAATTATATTCAAAATCGTGTTTTCACAACACAATTTCACAAGGAGAGTGCAATAAAACGTATGTAACAAAATTTATCCTTAAATTAATTAATTCTAATATATTCTATCAAACATAAAGAAAGAGTTTGTATTGAATGTAACTATGTAAATATTCAGCAAATTTTTATATATAAAACTCTAATTTTGAGTGAAGTAGCTTTAAAAACAAAATAGTTAAATTTCAAATGATAGTCTTTAAATTATTTTTAGCATTAGTTTCTCTAAATTATTGCATCAGGAGCAGACATTAGAAATTGAAACTCTATAAAAAAAAAGTGTCATTCCATCCTTAATATTTCTTTTTTGTTCTTAAAGTTCACATTTATTGTTAATTAGACATTGTGATCCATCCCAATCCCATTACAAGATTATTATTAAATCCCCAATATATCTAGATATTTTATTCGATACATTTGAGAAAATTGAGGAGGATTAGTTTTTATTTTTATTTTTTACGAGGATTAGTATTGATTTAATGGCCAGCACAGTATATACTGCACGTATGACCGATAATGATGATGAATAATAAAAATTATATCATATGCGTGCTTTACATCTATTCTCGTTGTTGTTAAATTCTTTAGGAAGAAAAAAGAAAAAAAGAAAACTAATGTGAAAGATATTGATATAAATAGTAAATAAATAAATAACATGTCTATCCTTAATTTTCTATTGATTAAAAAAATATTTTTTATTTTTCGTTTTGAAAGTATGTTAGCATAAACACTAAAAATTAGGAAAATGATATTTAAAATAATCATTTAGAGAAATTACAGACTAAGTGTCTAACTGACGTTTAAAAAAAAAAAAAAACTCTTTAAATGGGTTGAATTTGATGCTTATAAAAAAATTTATTGAATTTATAGGTAAGTAAAATTAAGTTGTTTATTAATAACAAATTGTGAATTCAAGAAAAACAAATAGGAGAGACGTTGGACACCCCTTGGTCCCAAAGTGGGTCCGTCCACAATATTTTCTAAAACACGTAACTTAATCATGGCATTATAATGAATTGAAAATAGTGATATGAAATGGGACATTTGAATGATTGATTGTATTTTGTAATACACCTAACCTAGACGATAATGACTTGATGAAAAGAAACGATATGAAGTGAGAACTTTTTTTTTTTTTTTTTTTTGAGAAAAAATGAAGTAGGACATATATATATATATATATATATGTGTGTGTGTGTGTGTGTGTGTATAAACAAAACTTATATACAATATCTTAAGTGATGTATATATATATATATATATATATATATATGTGTGTGTGTGTGTATAAACAAAATTTATATATAATATCTTAAGTGATGTTTCTTAAGTTCCCTTTTTAAGATTCTGTTATGTGACTGCTTAATTAAAAAATATACTTTCATCTCATGAGAAAAAAGTCACATGATAAAATCTTAAGAGGTGAACCTAAAGAACAGCACCTACGTACTGTATCTAAGTCTTGCTCTATATATATTTATAAACAAAACTTATATACTATACTTTAGGTGTTGGTCCTTAAATCCCATTTTTAAGATTCAGCCATGTAGCTACTTAACTAAAAAATACATTTCATTCCCATGAGAAAAAAATTAACATGGCAGAATTTTAAAAAGTGAACCTAAAAAACAACATCTAAATATTGTACCTAAATCTTGTTGTAATATCATGCATACTATTTATTTATTTAAGGTTATTACTTTTTTCTTTTAAGTATGGTTTATGAGTGATAGGTATTCTTTTGTTAGTAATTGCAGCCCACTACGTTAATTACAAGGTAGAGGAAGGGATAAATTAGGGTTTATCACTAAGGAGGCTAAGTAGTGTGTTTTTCCCTTGGAGTTTAGAATAAATACAATTGAAGAGGCAACCAATTGTTTCAGGTATGACTTTTGTTAAAATTTTATCTTAGAAACATTAGTGATATGTAAATTTGTTTCAAAGGGATTTTTTTTTCACTAGAACTGTTGTTTACACTTTTAGGTTAGTGTTTACGGACTTCATTCTTGATTTGAGCCACAGAATTACAAGAATCCATGATTATGACTTACGTTTTCTTTTGGATACATACATACATACATACATACATATATATATATATATATATATAAAATAAGTCAATGATTTTGCCTACCGTTTTCATTGAGGTTATATGCCGTTAAAACCATTGAGGTTATATATTAAATCTTGGAATTGGCTTCTGTGTGTATGGCTCTCATGTTGTCCACTATGGGTCCCTAGAAAAAGTGAATATTGCCATCATGTCTTCTTTCGGATTTGTATGTGTATGTGTGTGTGTGTGTATATATATATATATATATATGTGTATGTATTAAGTCCTTTTAGTTTTGCCACGTTGTCTTTGGTTATATACATTAAGTTGGGTTAACTTTTCTTTGATTATATATATACAGGGACGGAACCAGGATTCAAATCCGAGGGGGGCCAAAGTTTAAAATAATTTTTTTTAATGAAAATAAAAACTAATATCTATTTCATATTCAACAAAATACTACATATAAAATAAGTGTTTTTAAACATTTGATATTATAAAAATTTCAACAAAATATAACATATAAAATAAGTGTTTCTTAAACATTTCAACACAATTATCAAAATGGAACTCGACGTTGTTTCAGAGGAGATCCAAAAATATATATATTTAAGGGCAAATCTTAATTTTTCAAATTAAATATGTATACTATTTTTTTTTTTAATTGGAGGCTATTAAGAACAAAATTTAAAATTTCAACACACACATATATATACATCCTAGTTTCTTATTTTTTATTTTTTAAGGGGGGCAATGGCCCCCCCTGCCCCACTGTAGTTCCGTCACTGATATATATATATATATATATATATATTAGGATGAATCAATGTTTTCTTTGGTTATATATATTATAGGATGGTTTAACGTCTTCTTTGGGGCTTTATATTAAATCCTAGGTCAATGATATTTTGGCTGCTACCTCCGTCATGACAATATAAGTTTCGATTAATGCAAGTGAATATTATTGGTTAGAGAAACTTTAATTTAGTGTTAAAAATGTTATTAGTTCAGCAAAGTGTTTCCCTAGTGAGTCAGTTTTTATAATTCGATAAGTTTTATATTTTGTGGAGGATATTAAGTAATTTCCATGATTGATTATGAATCTGTTTGGATAGAGATTATCTCAAGTCTGCGTTTTCAATGTTGCTTTTTCTCTTTTTTTTTTTTTTTTTTTTACCGCAACATTTGACTTTTCCACTGTGAATAGTGACCTGTACACTGTTCATAGGTCCCACAAATTCCACTTTTTAGCTACTTTTTCATTAAAAATGGGTTTCACGACACTATTCACACATTTAAAAATTATTTTGCTATAGTTTTTTTCAGTTTTCAGTTTCAGCAAAATAAGTTCTATCCAAACGGACCCTATAGGTCCTATTTAAGAGTGTTTTAAGGCTTTCTGGAGGTTGTTTCAGTTGGACTTTCAGAGTGATTCAAGTGCTGTAAGTAATTATGTATAATATGCACAAGTATTGTTCTTTATGTTTTTAGAAGTTAAAGATTTTCAAAAGTTATATTTTTAAGCTTACATTTTAAAAGTTTATCAAAAAGCATTTTTACACTAATGAAGGAGAAATTTCTACTTTTAAATGAGATTTAAAAGAGAAATTTTGAATTTTAAATAACGTTTTGAACATCCGAATCTCATTTAAAAGATAATTTCTCAACAAAATTATTTTCAAAAAAGAATTGAGTTTCAATGTAAGTTTTCTAAAAAGGTTCTTGTTCTTTAAAATTATTAATACCAAGTGATTTCAAAGTCATATTCTTATTCTTCAAATGGTATTTAAAATATATTTTTTAGCAAATTGACTTCTCAGATTTACTCAAAAATTGTAAAATATTTATATGAACTCCTCAATTCCTCTTTGTTCCCTAAGAGAGTCAAGCATCCTTTGATTTATGTTTCAATTTGATATTGTGATATTTGATATGCCTTTATTATTGGAATAATTGTTAAAATTAAGAAAATTATTCTACATTGTATAAACCTTGTTTTTTGTAATATGTGACTCAGAATAAGTGTTTTTAAAATTGGTCAATTATATGTGTAAACCCACTCATTGGGTTGTATGTGAGAATAAGTGTTGACCCCCTCACCAGCAGAAGTTAGATATTGGTATCTGCTCATAGGATTGTATATGAGAATATGTGATATGTGTATATGTGACACTGTGCTCTGATCAATTATCTGTTTGTGGTTCCGAATGATTTTAAGGTGTGATTATATATGCATTAAGTGATTCTTTATAAGTTTTAGAATAATTATATTTAATATCATTGAATGAGTTTGTGAAAAAAAAAACATTCTTGCTTTGTTTGACTCTATTCTATTGTGTATTGTGTATAATTGCTTATTGGATGTGTGACTCACCCCATCAATTACAATTTTCAGATTAAAGTTTACTTGGGGAATAGAACCTTTGGATTGCTTCGTTAGGTGCAAGGTAGAGCGTGAGAGTTTTTAGACGAAGTCAATAATACTGGAAGTCCTAAATGATTATTAGTTATTTTATTCCGCTTTCGATCTCATAGTATTTGGGAGATTATTCTAAATTGTGGATTTTAGTATTGTAAAAGATTTATTAAGAGCATTGTTTATTTGGAGTTTTATTGAACTATGTTTAAATTAATTATGTTTATTGAGTTATGTAAGATTAGCAAGTTAGTCATGCATGTATCTAAATTCATGTTCCATGGATTTGGATAGTGACACTTGCTCTCTCTCTCTCTCTCTCTCTCTCTCTCTCTCTCTCTCTCTATATATATATATATACACACACACACACACACACACACACAAAACATTTTTAAGAACACAAAATATTTACAAGCTCTTTCAAAAAAAAAAAAAAAGATTTTACAAGCTTTTTTCCTTTTGAGAATAAAAAAGAGAACAAAGTTTCTCTCCAAACTAGTTTGGAGAGAAACCCTACAAACTCATCATATATATCTATATTGAGTGTGAATTTTGAAAATCTAACCGTTAGATTGCATGTTCTTATTATATCCTTAATGCTTATAAAATTTCAAGAAAATCAAAAATCAATTGCTATGTCATCAAATAAATGTTTTAATTTCAAGTTTCTGTAATTTAAAGTTGTAGATAAAAAATAAATTAAAAGATCAAATAGTAAATAATATCCGAATTGAGCGAAATTTGATATGAATGTTAGAAACATAAGGAACATCAAATTTAATGGTTAGATTTTCAAAATTCACACTCAAAAAAGAAATATATGAGAAGTTTGGAGAGTTTCTCTCTAAACTAGTTTAAAGAGAAGCTTTGTTCAGTTACAAGCTACAGAGATAACAAATCAAAACTTACGATACATTCTGATATGAAAATGACTTCTTTTAAATTTTTTTTTTAAAATCGAAAAGGACATTAGGTTCTCATAAAAAAAAAATGAAAAGAAAAGGACATTAGACTCTATAGAACATAATTGTACATTAATTAATTAAAGAAATATAAGAAAACATGTAATATTAGGGTCTATTTGGTAAGAGCATTAGCATTTGGGTGGCCAAAAAAGTCATATTTTACCACCTCAATAGTTACTTTATCTATTATATCAACTCATTTTACAATACACCAAACATCTCAGTTTCTATATTTATACCATCTCATTTAAATATTCATTTTTATTCTTTATATATTTTTTCTTTCTTTATTCTTTGTTTCCAATGGTCATATTTCCAAATCATCGTTATACTAACAGTCATATTTTTTAAAACTCAACTTGACTTTTCTTAATGGAATTTTTTTTTTATCGAACAATCATTTTTTTGGAAATCCATATTTCTATAACAATTATTTGTTTGGAAAAAAAATGTGTTTAAATTCATTTACGCAAAACACACTATATATTAAACTTGTCAAAATCCATTTACATAAAACATATATTATATAATGAACTTGTAAAATTTCATTTACACCCTATATAATGTACTTGCCTGTCAAAATTATTACGCAAAAAATACTATATAACGAACTAGTCAAAATCCATTTACATAAAACATACACTATATAATGAACCTATCAAATTCCATTTACACACTATATAATATACCCGTCAAAATTCATTTACGCAAAACACACTATATAATGAACCTGTCAAAATCCATTTACATAAAACATAAATTACATAATGAACCTGTCAAATTCCATCTACACACTATATAACGAATCTATCAAATTCGCCATATGCATAACACAAACTATGAACCTTTTAGATTCCATTTATGCAAAACACAAACCATACTATAAACCTATCAAATTTCATTCATGCAAAACACAAACTATATTATGAACTTGTCAAATTTCATTTACACAAAACGCAAGCAAAAAATAAACTATACTATAAACCTTTCAAAACTCATATCAAAAGCCCAATACATATCAATATAAAAAATCAACCTGCCAATGTGGAATCTTGAATAGACATTGGACATCCTCCTCCACACTAAAGTTGCCATCCTGTGTTGCTGTCTTAGGAGTGACAATTTCAAGTTTTTGGGGAAGAATCTTGAATAGACATTGGAGTATTTTGAGATCCTCAAATTTGGAATCAGATTGTAGGATATTAGCATTTATGGATATGTTCTCTTGTGAATCCATTAGGGATGGCAATCCAAGCTCGACCCGCGGGTACCCGGCCTGATCCGACCCTAATGGGTCGGGTTTTACTCAGCCCGATTACAAATAGGGTCGGGTATGGATCTAAAATAAAAAACCCGAACGAATCTGAGTCCGGGTTGGGTTCGGGTATTATGCATACCCCGCCCGAACCCGACCCGTATATATAATATTATTAAAAAATAAATAAAAACCTAAGTATAAATATTACTTTACAATTCTAAGAACATATTCTTAACCCTATTTTTTCACCCTCAGCTGCCTCTCTCTCCATCACTCTCAGCCACCCCTCCCTCTACCTCACTCTCTCTCTCACTTGTTGCCGCCGGTCTCTCCTCTACCTCACCATTCTCATCGGTCCCTGCCATTCTCACCGAGCCACTCACTCATCCACCTAGTTGCTTACTCATCCCTTACCTAACTGCAGAGATTGCTAGCTCCTCCCTCACCACGCCGCTCAATCCTCCATCTCTGCGACGCCGCTCACTCTTCCATCTCGTCGCAGACGCCACTCCTTCCACTCTCACCTCGCCTTGATTGGAAAAAGGAGGGATTTTTGTTGGTTTTTTGTGGTTCTGTTTTTAAAGTTTTGGAGGAGTTGAATTGGTGGTAGGCTTAGACTGATCTAATATGTATTTTTATTTTTATTTTTTTGAAAGATCTGATCTGTATTTAAGGTCTTACACTTTGATCTGTTGGGGGGTTTTTCATGGTTTTCTTTTTGAAGTTTTGGAGGGGTTGAAATAGTGGTAGGCTTAGACTCTAATTTGATCTGTATTTTTTTGTTTTGTTTTTTTAATTTTTTTTTTATGAAATATCTTATCTGTATTTATGGTCTTAGACTCTGATCTGCAGTATTGAGAAGAATTTTTGTGCTTTTTACTTTGTTTTGCATTGTTCTTGTGATTGTTTCTGTTCTACATGGCTTAAAGATTCAGACAATTTTTTTTTATTGGGCCACGGATTGGGCCTGAGATGGTAGGGCCCGCTTGACCCGTGGAGCCCAACGGGGCGAATTTGGGGTTAGAAAAAAAATCCGTTTAGTAAACGGGGCGGGTTCGGGTTTCGGAGTCAGGCCCGCTGGTCGGGTTCGGGTATAAAGAAACCCGCTCTGAACCCGACCCATTGCCATTCCTAGAATCCATCCCTTTAAAATAGGTAATGTAAACAAATTAGTAGCTATTCCCAAAATTGAACCCAAAAAATTGACATAAACCCTATTTCTATGTTTTTTTTTTCTCTTCTGTTAGGATTTTTTTTAATAAAAGTCAAACAAAAAATATATATATATATATATATATATATAATTTTATAAAACCAAGGGTTGAATTAGAGATTATCATATATCTATGATAGATTTAACATCTCCAACAAGAAAAGTCATAAAAGGACTTAAAAATAAAGATGCCATTAAAGATTAACTTCCAAGAATGGCACAATCCAGAGAGAGAGAGAGGTTATATACCTTTCAGATAATGTGTCTTGTATGCGAAGCCCACGTAAGTAGTCCACTTTTATATGAGATGTGAGTGTAAAATGCGTTTGTACATATATAGAAGAATTCGCGTAATATGCTAAATGCACTATATAATTTATCAAATGGAACAATATTAAGGAGTTATTTCTCAATTAGAGGGAAAATACTAGTAAATATTAAATATTCATGCCGTGGAGAAGTGGGGGTCATCAAGGAAAAGTCATTAAAGATTCAATTTTGAAATTAAGAAGTAATGTTAGGACTTAGGACTTGGGATACAAAAAATTTCATAATTATGTCATGTAACAAGTTGTGATTGGTGCTAATAAAGGTGGTGACAATCACCAATCACAACATTTCACGTCAACAATTGTGAAAAATATAATGAAGAAGTTTGTATTCCTAGACTTATTGTAAATTTGTAATGGGATAATTTTGATTTGGCTCCTTAAATTATCAAAATTTTGATCCTCAAGCTAACTATGTTGTTTTGAGTTAAAGTTGCTCTTAAAAACTTATATAAACATTATGTAACTTAAAATAATATATGTTCCTTTTTTTTTTACTAGGTATTATTTTATTATTCAATTTTAATTATATTATCAACGTATATTATTTAGTATGCATATAATTCTTGTTTAAGTTATGTATTACACGGTCATAATACTAATTATAATAGTAAAGTGAATGCATATAATATTTTGTGGAACTTTTCTTGAATTGTCACAATAGTTTTTGAAAGTCTTAACTTTTCTACGTCAACATTTTAATTTTCAAAGGTGTAAAACACTAAATTGTTTAATGTCACTTGAAATCAATTAAATTCCAACAAAATACCAAACAAATAAATTATGACGTTTTATCTTTTCTAGCTAAATTAGTTCTAATAGTTGAATAAGAGATCTGAAGTTTAATCTCCGTCTACACCAAAAACTGATTGTTGTCTTAATCTGATGATAAAAGAACTATTATTGAGAGCGGATGCTATAGGTTAAAAATATCTTTATAAAAGGAAAAAAAAGGTTCTAATTACATTATGTTTGGTCTTCTTAACTTTAACTCAACACAATATTAAACAAATTTTAATTAAATTATATTTGGTCTTCTTACCAATTTTCTAGTTTCACTCTTTTTTATTCCTTTATTTTGATGTTATTTTTGCATGTTAATTTAATTCAGGGAGTTTGAGTTACCTGTCATAATACGTATGTACGTAATACAACAATATACGTAAGTATAAAATCGATTTTTGTGACAAAAACTCGTTTCCAATTCAAGAGTTTCTATACTTTGTCCGTAAACTTCCATCTTGAATGAAGGAAATCTAAGTTATATATGCTAAAACCTCATCTACCCATTGTGTGTGTGTTTGTTTGTTTCTCAAAACCATCTCTTTCTCTTTCTCATTAATTTCATCAAAGCATTTAGATTGTGAATGTTGTGTCTTTTTTTGTTTTTGTTTTTTTGGGTAAACGTGAATGTTGTGTGTTTTGTTCTCATAAACACACATCACCATCGAGTCTTAATAACACAGATCCTGGGAGACTTTTAATTTATTTTATTTTTACAATAGAAAACCCTTGGTGTGTGGAATGTGGAATGCTAACCATGTAGAATCTGTTTTACATGTGATCGACTCATAAAAATGATGTCTAGATTCTAGAGTCTCTTGATTCAAAACTTAAGATAATGTATATACATTAAAAGGATAGGTCAATAAGAGAGCATAGACATAAAAACATAGATAAATTGCTAAAAATAATAAAGGAGAAAAGAGAATTAAGGCACAAGGCTTCCTCAACAATTCATCTACACATTTTCTTTTAAGTGCAATGATTAAGCATCTCCACCATATACGAACTGGGTGATAATAATGTCATGACATAGCAAATAACATAAAGAATTGAAGTACTTTACCTTACGATTTTTTTTTTTTTTTTTTTTTTACAAGAGATGGCTAACAATTTTTATTTTTTAAGAAGGCATGCAAGAGATGGCTAAGATGAGCTTAAATGAAATTTTAACCGCTGGCGTGCATCTTCATTGAGCAAACCTTTCCTCGAAATTGTGAATCAGAAAAATACTACTTTGCTCTATCACTCGAAAGCCTACCATTTTTATACTAACAAAATGATGATTCATAGGGACAGCCATGACTTTATTCGTTGGAGGTGCCAAACTATGCATAAAAAAAACAAAAAAGGAAAAAAAAAGGGCACCACTGAACAATAAAAGATGTACTAAAAATTTAAAAAAATTAATATATAAAAATCCAAACTAATATATATTTTTATAATAACAAAATCTATAAAATAAAAGACAAAAATCAATTGTTAAAATTGAACCCGACCATTAAAAAAAATTAAAATTAAAAATCAATAAAATTTTGACAATTTTTCTCTTAATGTACAAAATTTATGAGTCCATTAAGAACCATTTTCTATTTTGTTGTGAAAGTTTTTTCTTTCTCATAATTTATAAATCAAAAAAATTAGATATAATATATATGTCAAACATTCTTCTAAATACAAAACTAATTATTGTTTTGAAGTTAAAAAAATAACACTCAGACATTGAAACAAAAGTTCAAAACTACCTTAGCTGCTCAACATTATTTTTTATAAATAATCATAATACATGTGTCCTATATTTTTCTAATGCGTTGCCAGGTTTAAAACTTTAAAGCTGGGAAAAAAAATTCCCTCAAAAAATCATTTAGGTAGAGCCAAATTGCAGTAATTAAACAATACTTAAATCTTATAAAGTCCCAAACCCTTAACTTTGGCTACCTGACTAGAAGCAGTCAAAATTTCACACACATATTAGTTTGAATTAAAAAAATAAAAATGTCTAAGCCAAACATAGAGTCATTTGAATAAATAAAAAATAAATAAATAAAAGAAAGTAAAGAATCCAAGCACAGTCATTTGATTTGTTTTTTAAGGGATCAATTGACGCTTAAAGGTTTTGAAGAAATAGACTTGACATGAATCTCGCAACATCCTTCCTTTTCGTTCTTTTGGTATTTGAATGAATGTGTTTTCTGACTTTGATTCCCAATAAACACAATAGCCAAAAGTTGCGGTAAAATGCTACTTACTATCTAATTAGATCTTCCTCCCCTTTCAACCTACCAAACCTTACTTCCTTGAGTCTTTGATTGTGATGGATATATTATGATCTTTTGCTTTGGGCTGCAAATTGAGTCACAGTTTAATATTGGAGTAAAGACAAATGAGCTTTGATTATGTTAAAGAAATATGCTAGGACCACTTTTTCTCCGCTGCTCGTAATTAGTGACATGGCGAGTTGTAGCCACAGTCATGTAAATAGTTGTAGTCCTAGTATAGTTCTATGTTAAAATATAAAATAGTTTGAACAATCGTCCAGGTAAAATCTTATTTTAACTAATGATGGGTCGACACCTAAACTTGTTGCGAAAATCTTGTGAAATTTTGTTGTGGACAAAAAAGAACTCCTTGTTGATTTAGCATAATCCTATATGTTGTGAGTTTGATTCTAGTTAAACCAATTTGAACACTTGAATTGGGCTAAGCAGAATTGACATGGGCGACCATGATCACAATTGAATTCCACCCCCCCCCCCCCCCCCACCCCCCTTGCAAAGGATGAAAAAGAAAAAGGAGGACATGCTTCATTTCATCATTTGTCTAGGCTAAAATACTTCTTTAAAAAATAGTATATAATAGGGTATAATAGTATATAATATTATATAATAGTATTAAAAAACAGATATCAATACTATTGGGTTATTACTTGAACCGAACAAATATCTATATAATTTTTTTTAAAGAAACCTAACAATTAAATACCGATATTAAGACATTATTAAAGATAACTAAAAAGATCCACTTATATAAAACAATGATTTCTGTCTATATAACAAAAAAGTACTTCTAATTTTTTTAATATTTAAATTAACAATCAAGGCTTAAAAAAAAATGCTTGTTAACTAACAATCAGTGCTTATAAAAATATACTCGCTTAAACAATGCTTACTAGCCAGAAGAGGGGAAAAAAAAAAAGATGCTTAAGAATGCTTTTTAAACTTTAAATTTACATTCAGGGCATAAAAAAATTCTTAACACTTTAGCTTCTTTAAATATTATTTTACAATGGCTTTATAAAGATGTTTAACAAAATCATAAGGCTAAAAAACTGCTCAAATCCCTATTACTACTAGTACTACTACTACTACTAATAATAATAATAATACCACCGCTCTTCCTTGGTGCAGTTGTCACTCTACAAGTATAAATGCTTATGGGGTGTGGGGAGGGGGGTAAGGGCCAGGGTTCAAGTTTCTAGGAGGAAGATTCACACATACACTTAGATTAGGCTATAGTAGAAATTCTGTATCAAAAAAATAAAAAATAAAAAATAATGTTAAGACTAATAAGGAAACAATTCATTCTAGCTGTAAGGAGCCACTGCCAGCACCAGATCCGGACCAAATATGGCAAGACATAGTCAATGACACTATTGCATATTCTAACTTTATATAGTTTAGTATAATTATTAGGATTTAATATTGGAGACTTGCCGTGAATAAATTCAATTTCCTTGGACAAATTCTTCTTGCATTATATAAAAGTCAGTGAATCCTCCTCAACAATTCAAGTTGAGGGTTTCTCCATTATCTCTCTCAAGGTTTTAACAAACTTTTTCAAATAATAATAATAATAATAATAATATTATTATTATTATTATTATTTTACAATGTGATTTTTGTTTAACATATGTATTGGATTTGTACTACTTTTTGAATTGTCCCAAGACCAAGAGACTCACAATGTAGTAAGTCCATGTATATCTATATTGCACACACAAATACGATGCTAATATTAAAGATGTACCTGTCCAGGACATCATCCATGCATAGGTGGAGCCAAAGGGGATCAATGGGGACAATTGTCCCCTGGACTTGCCCCAAACTCTATATAGGAATATAGGATAGTACTCTTGTGTTAGTTTAGAATTTAAATATCTACCTTGACAAATAAGAGATGTTTGCACTTTCAAGTTTGTTGCCTCTCTCATTGTCTACATGTAGCCCCTCCATGACTTGCCATTTGATTTAACTTCAAATTTTAAGATAAATTTACATCTTTTAACTTCATTGAACCCTTTTCTTTACTCAATAGAATCAAATAAAAAAAGGTAACATAACTATAAAGTGAATTACATGTGTATACCAATATGACATTTTTTTTTGGTAGAAAAAATGGGTGGATATAAGGAGCTGCAATACGCTGTTACTGGAGAACTTGAGCTCATGCCCTGAGACACATTGACTTAAGCCCTTACCACTAAGTTAACGAACGTGTTGATATATTTATGTTAGTTTAGTCACCTCCCTTTAACAAATAAAAAATATCTCCATAAAAACTGAAACTCAATATACTTGAAAATAGCCTTTCATGTCAATTGAAACTGAATATCTCATTATCTCAGGTCATGACACATTCTTAGTACAAATCAAATTGTTCTTACCCTACATGGAACTCGAAGTAACAAGTCCTATATCTTAAACTCTATATAATAATTTACTATATATATATATATAATCAATATAACAACAACAAAAGTAATAAAAAAGCCACTAGTTATTTCTTATTCATGACATTAAATCCCAAATGCTTCCAACCCTCCATTAACCATTTTTTTTGCCAATATCTTAACTCTTTTATAGTTTAAAATCTAGGCTTTTGTTATAAACCTAAATTTTAAAAAATTAGAAGAAAATATAAAGAAAATTTGAATTAAATTTTTTTTAAAGCAATCAAGGCACTGGGGTGTGTATATAACTTTTCATATATATTGTTATATTCTTCACACTTTTGCATTGATTTTTTATTTTCTCAATTATGAATTAATGTAAAAGTGATGGTCCTTTATTGATTCATATATATAGTAATGTCATTGCAGGAATTACAGTGGGTTGCTCAAGATTCCCAAAAACATTAACAACAAAATTTTGTACTACTACCCCGCGTCATACAGATTGGCCCGTTTTTGCGTGTCCACATACGGGTGTGCGGTTTTCCGAATCTACGGTCCAATCAGTGTAAATTTGGGTTTTTCGACCGTGATCATATTCCTATTATTAGTACTAAATTAATTCAATTAGCTTACTTTGATAGCTTAATTTAATGTAATTATTATCCTTTTGATTCCAATCTTTTTGGTATAAAAATTGGATTTGCTTTCAAATTTCAATGCAAAGTGCGGAGGGCAATGAGAGTTGACAATTATTTGATACATATTTAAATCTCAACTCTAAATTTTTTCAAGATGCAAATATTCAACAGGTTACAGCATTGAAAAGAGAAACGGTTAATCTCAAATGGGAAGATTCTAATGCAAATAATTGTTTAAGTCATCATGACTTATGCTAAAAGTTGCTTTAGTGTGTACCAAATGAGTTTTGTATAATTTTAGACTTGATGGTAAGTAAGTTCTGGAGGGGTAATTCCAAGACAAATTGGTATAAAAATTGGATTTGCTTTCAAATTTCAAATGCAAAGTGCGAAGGGCAACAACGAGGGTTGACAATTATTTGATACGTGTTTAAATCTCAACGTTAAGTTTTTTCAAGATGCGAATATCCAACAGGTTACAACGTTGGAAAGAGAAACGGTTAATCTCAAATGGGAAGATTCTAATGCAAATAATTGTTTAAGTCATCATGACTTATGCTAAAAGTTGCTTTAGCGTGTACCAAATGAGTTTTGTATAATTTTAGACTTGATGGTAAGTAAGTTCTGGAGGAGTAATTCCAAGACAAATTAGTGGGTCATAACTAACTCAATTAGGAAAATTTGTGTCTTCAAATAACAAATTTGAGACTATGACCACAGTAAAAATTAATTGATGTCTTAGCTTAATTATAAAAAGCAATTATCATTGCACATTTTTAGTGCGATGATCACTTCACAAATACAAATACTTGTAGGGTGTGGAGGACAAAGACCGGTGTTAAGTCTCCAGAAGGAAGGTTTCACACACATATACATTAAGTCAGAGTAAAATTTTTATTTTGTATAAAAAAATTATAAAAATCAATTATTATAAAATAGATGTTATGGATAAAAATTCTATAGGATGTGAGTTTAAGTCTTTATTTCATTCTGCTAAGTATTCGGTCTAAGTTTCTCCTTCCCCTATTCCCAAAAAAAAAGAAGTCAAGGCAAATGAAAAATGCATACGTCGAGTTAGGACATACTTTGTCATAATTAAGAAATGTGAAAGTGGGCTTGGATTCAGAGATCTGAATAAATGTAATATGGCTTCGTTAGGTAAAACCAGGGTGTAGTGTATCCTAACGAATCCGAACTCACTTTTTTGTGTGTGCTTTTTTAAAGCCAATTACTTTGACCACTCTGAGATTTTCCCCCATTTTTCTCTTTTTTTTTTTGATGAACCTCATTGTTTTCTTTTAGAAGCAAGGGTTCACAAACATTTACATTCCTCCAATGCCTGACGTGTAGTATTGCAAAGGTTATCGAGTCCAAATGTGGCATGACCTGTGGATACCGAAATCACACTCCTCTCAAATTATTTCACCAGGTGTGAGGGGTTGTCCGCTTTTTTTGGAATAAGTTATGGTCCATCCAAGTGCCAAAAAAGTCTTACAAATGTGCATAAGAAGTTGAAATCTTTGCCACTATTGTTTGCATGATTTGAATGTCAAGGTATGTGGAGTCTAGTTTGTAGACTCGATCCGACTTTGAAGTGTTATGATTTTAAATAGGAGATTTTCTTAGGGAAAAAAATTTTGGCTCGATTTGAGGACCAAAATGGACATTTGCTCTTTTCGCTCAAAAGATGTAGCCAAATGCCTCTGTTCTAAAACTATCTAGTAAAATGCCTCTGTTTTGAAACTCGATTTTTAGAAAATCGAGTTTCAATAAAAAACTTAATTTGATGAAAATCGAGTAATATGAGAAATTTTACATGGAACTCGAGTTTTATGTATTTTTTTTTTTTTTAAATTTTGATATCACATGACTCGATTTTTTAAAAATCGAATTTTTAATTGAAACTCGATTTTTAGAAAATTGAGTTTAAAACATGGGCATTTTGCTAGCTAGTTTCAAACTAGAAGCATTTTGCTAGAAAATTTTGGCGAAAGGGGCATATACCCACTTTGACCTCGATTTTAGCCATTTTTTTTTTAAACCCCCCGTTGAGGTATTTATTTATCGCTTCAGAGTTAGGGTTGATATTATATTTATAACTACCACCTCTGTATTTTCTCTTTGACATAGTAAAGACGCAACAACTCCACAGAGGTAAACAAGTCGTCAAGCTACATAAATTTCTCATGTCATATGATTGCCTTTTTTTATTTTTATTTTTTCTGTCTCTCACAGATTTAGTAATTTGGTTTAATTCCCACCATTGTACTGCGTACTCACCGTAATGAATGTCAGGTGGCCGGGTTGCATGCTGATGTCCCACCACCTTGGAGAACTTCATCTTATTTTATGCACTGCAGTTTAAGGGTGCCAATTCTATGACACGATGCTATGTGCTAGCTGTTTGTAATGGTAGGGAATTCAGTTTTGTAGGGAGATTGGCTTTCAACAACTGATTAATGTAGAATGTAGAAATCCAAAGCTTGTAGCCATGCTTCTATCCCATGGGTCTTGTAGAACTTAATTGAGTTGAGCATACAGCATACTACTAGCTAGCAGAGATAAGCTCTTTTTTTCCGAGCATTAGCACCTGGGGATGAAAGTAAGTGTTTATTATATATTCTCAAAACTTATTTTATTTATTTTACAATTTTATTTTATAATTCACCCAACATTCCAATTTTTTACATACATTAAAATAATGTAAACAAATCAGTTCTCTCCCATCTCTCTCTTCCCTCTTTTCCTCTCTTTCTTTCTCACTCTATTAAAATGTGTGTTTTTTTTTTTTTACAACCCACAAACAGTAGGGTTGTATATATATAACTGTTCACAGGCGGCAAAAAAATTTTAGTACTCATACTTGGATAAAGTCATCTTTTAATGAAATGGTTGCTAAAATAGCAACTGAAGGATTTTTTACACCTCCAATGTTAATGCTCTAATTTCTAAGTTATGTAATGGGGGCCATCCAAGATTTAGTTGGATTCGCAAAAGATATGGTGGATATATACTTCCATTAGATTAGATGAATGTCCCTACAATAATAAGTCTATTAACTCTCTTTTCCAATCAATGTACAAAAAAATTTCTCAAAAAAAAAAAAAAAAGAATGTGCAAAATAATTTCAATTTCTAAAGTTCTATATTGCTTTTACTTAAAAAATATATACACATATCCTTTCAATTTTTATTTTTATTTTTATTTTTTAGGGTGGAAAAAAAAAATTATAAAAAGTAGCTGATCCGTCTGATGCACACTCTCAATTATAAGATAATTGCATCTTAATTCTTAAGCCAATTCTCGTGAAGCTTTTGTTGCTATTCTTTTGCACACAAATGAAAGTTATGTCATTGAAAAGGTTACGATTTTATTTTTATTTGATGGGAGTTATGAAATTTTTATTAATCATCATTAAAATTTTTTTTTTTTTTTTTTTTGAGAAACACACACACACACATATATATATATAGAGGGAAGGAGAATGAGATAAGGGAATACATCTATACGCTAGCACCAAAACTGCATACTTTAATAATAATTGGGTTTACATCATTCAAACCGTATGTATGAGTCCTATGAGGTCCAAGACTTTATGGGTAGAGTTAAGCTTGTATTGTTTTTATTTTATTTTATAAAGGTCATAAAACTTTATTAAAAAGACAATGTTAGATTACAACACTAGCTAGTCAAATGGGTTCCAGTTAGCTCGATAGTTAAATAAGAGATCTGAATTCAATCTTTGCCTACACTTAAAACTAACTAGTGTTTTAGTATGATGTTAAATTGTTATCTATCACTATAAGTGGACACCATAAATTAAAATTATTAAAAAAAAAGAAAAAGAAAAAACACCAGCTGGCCAAGATTCTTTTCAATCTTTTCATTGTGATGGATTAAGATCTTCGGCTTTGGGCTGCAAATTGAGGCACCCACCCTTGAAACAATGCATTCCAAATGAATTCCAAACTATGCTGGTTTGTTGTGGCGGACTTTGAGGTTGTTGTCGGGTCACTTGCTTGGATTTATAATTTGGGCAGATGAGCCCTTGTAAGCCTTTGCCGTGGGGCTTATTGGGCTTTCTTAAGAGTTGTTGTTATTAGCCCATTTCTTCTGGTAGTTTCTCGTGTGTTTATAGTTGTGGCCCCTTGTGGGTCATTAATCAGAATTTGGACCTTGCTTTGCTTGTGCGGCTCATGTAACTTGGGAGCTCTTTACAGCCTACAAAAAATAAGGTGGGAACAATGTTTTATATGTTTGATATAGAAACATGTGTTACTTACCATGATTAGTCAAATCAAAACCAAAAAGAATTTTCTTTTAGTATTAAAGTAAAAACTAATGAGTTTGGGTTATGTTGAAATAATTTGACGGTTGTATGGTAATGGGTAAAATCTTACTTTATTTTATTTTAACTAATGATAGGTTCACACCTAAATTTCATGTGAAATTTTGTTGCGACGGTAGGAGAACTCCTTGGTGCTTTAGCATAGTGCACTATGTTGTGAGCGTGTTCAATTAAAATGGTTTTGACTGTGATCTAGAGGATGTGTATCTCTCTCTCTCTCTCTTTGGAACCCATATTTGTATCTTTTTCTTTTCTTTTCTTTTGAATATTATTTATTTTATGTTTAGTTTGGTATTTACTGATCAGTTAGTTCAATTGTGACTGACTTGTGAGTTTTTTTGTTATTTTTTTAAGTAATTTGTTATTTAGTTTGGGAAGCGCGTTTTTCCCAAACTGATCAGTTAGAATTTTTTTTTTACTTTTTTATTATTTTTGATTTTGTTTTTATATGACAGTGACTTGTTTATGACTTTTTAACCACTTTTTTATTAAAAATGGGTCCCACAATACTATTTACACATTAAAAAATTATTTTGCTACAGTGTTTTTCAGTTTTCAGTTTTCAGTTTTCAGTTTCAGCTGCATCCAAACGGACCCTTAGGTTGTTGTGACTTTGACTATCTAACTGATATTTATTTTTCATTTTAGAGTATTTTTGTAATTTTTTTTTTGGTCTATTTTAATATAAGAACTTACTTTGTCTATGTTACACAATCACTTTTCAAAAACATCCACATTCAGATTATCTATTTTACACAATATTTCATTAAAATAATATTTCTTTATCAAATTTTTGTTACTCTCTCAAATTATCTCTCTCTCTCTCTCTCTCTCTCTCTCTCTCTCTCTCTCTCTCTCTCTTTGTGTATATGAGTAAAAAAGTATTAACAGATGGAGCATGTAAATAGTAACTGCGTATATTTACATGGTTACTATTGCTACAATGTAAATTTACTCACTTTTAGATTGACTGATGTGTGTGATTTTTGGGCTTAAATGTGCAAAACCTTATGCCATTTTACACACACTAGTGTGAGTACTCCAAATATATTTTAAAACATTTTATTTTTATCGCTTAATTTTAAAATCTAAAACAAACATAAAATATGTCCAAATAGTAAAGAAATATACCTAAAATAAAAAATGAATGTTAAATAAATAATTAATTGTTGTATCCTTGGCATGTCATATCCTAGTTTTTCAAGAAATTAAATATTGTATCGTGTCATACTACATATAGTGTTTGTGTCCATACTCGTGCTACATAGGCTATAACTGTGAACAACAATGGTATACAAGCCATAAAGCCATACCTTCATTGCCTAAAGAAAGGGTATTGTAGTGTGTGCAGCTGAAAGAGGTTAAAGATGTTTTAGATTCTTGAAGATGCAATTGAAAAAAATGGGTAGACTACAGTCTGCCCATAAATCTTTCCTTATGCTATTATTAGAAGTCCTACTCCAAGAACCGTTAGGCTCACTGGTCAAATCAACGGACAATGGATCATATTCTTGTAGACACAGGTAACACTTATAATTTCATGGATGTAGCAGTGGTAACCAAGACTACATCACCTATGACAGGTTTTGGTCTGGAGGTGAGAATTGTAAATGGTTCTGTATAAGAAGTGAAGGGGTGTACTTTCGGTCCAAACCTATATGTGCTAACCTTGGGTGGATGAGATGTGATTTTAGGAGTCTAATGGTTTAAGTATTTTGGGTCTTATACAATGGAATTTCTGTTTAACATATGTATTGGGTTTGTACTATTTTAAAAATTGGCCCGCTAATATATATATATATATATATATATATATCATACAAGGATTTATTGTACATACTAAATGCTAACATCAAAGATATACTCGTCGAGTACATCATCCATGCATAGGTGGAGCTAAAGGGAGTAGTGGGGGCAGTTCCCCCACTATTATGTTAGTTTAAATGCCTACCTTGACAAATAAGAGATGTTTGCACTTTCAAGTTTGTTGCCTCTCTCATTGTCTACACATAGCCCCTCCAATGGTTTAAATATTTTGGGTCTTATACAATGGGATTTCTGTTTAACATATGTATTGGGTTTGTACTGTTTTAAAAATTGGCCCAAAGGCTAATATATATATATATATATATATATATCGTACAAGGATTTATTGTACATACTAAATGCTAACATCAAAGATATACTCGTCGAGTACATCATCCATGCATAGGTAGAGCTAAAGGGAGTAGTGGGGGTAGTTCCCCCACTATTATGTTAGTTTAAATGCCTACCTTGACAAATAAGAGATTTTTGCAGTTTCAAGTTTGTTGCCTCTCTCATTGTCTACATGTAGCCCCTCCAATGGTTTAAATATTTTGGGTCTTATACAATGGGATTTCTGTTTAACATATGTATTGGGTTTGTACTATTTTAAAAATTGGCCCAAAGGCTAATATATATATATATATATATATATATATATATATCGTACAAGGATTTATTGTACATACTAAATGCTAACATCAAAGATATACTCATCGAGTACATCATCCATGCATAGGTGGAGCTAAAGGGAGTAGTGGGGGTAGTTCCCCCACTATTATGTTAGTTTAAATGCCTGCCTTGACAAATAAGAGATGTTTGCACTTTCAAATTTGTTGCCTCTCTCACTGTCTACACGTAGCACTTCCAATGGTTTAAATATTTTGGGTCTTATACAATGGGATTTTTGTTTATCATATGTATTGGGTTTGTACAATTTTAAAAATTGGCCCAAAGGCTAATATATATATATATATATATATATATATCGTACAAGGATTTATTGTACATACTAAATTCTAACATCAAAGATGTACTCATCGAGTTCATCATCCAATAGGTGGAGCTAAAGGGAGTAGTGGGGGCAGTTCCCCCACTATTATGTTAGTTTAAATGCCTACCTTGACAAATAAGAGATGTTTGCACTTTCAAGTTTGTTGCCTCTCTCATTGTCTACACGTAGCCCCTCCAATGGTTTAAGTATTTTGGGTCTTATACAATGGGATTTCTGTTTAACATATGTATTGGGTTTGTACTATTTTAAAAATTGCCCAAGGGCTAATATATATATATATATATATATATATATATCGTACAAGAATTTATTGTACATACTAAATGCTAACATCAAAGATGTACTTGTCGAGTACATCATCCATGCATAGGTGGAGCTAAAGGGAGTAGTGGGGGCAATTCTGTAACACCCCAACCTAATTGCGCATTTAATTTTATGAGTTTATATATTTGTTATTATCTTAATTAAGTTAAGTGCATAAAAACTTTGATATTGTGATATTATAAAACATATATGCTCTTTTAATGTTGTGGAGAGAATTTTATAAAGATAAGGATAGGTATATGTGTGTGTGTATATATATATATATATATATATATATGCAAAGTTATTTTTGTCTTTGGGCCTTTCTTGAAATATAAGAATATATGGGGTGAAAAGTGCAAATGCCAAATTGTTGGAAAGGTGGGACTTGGTCTTTTTTCTCCCTTGCATTTATACGTGTCCCACAAAGTCTTCATCACTTATCTTCTTGGCTGCTTCAGACACAAAGTCCAGCTTCTTTTCTTCTTTCTCTCTTCCTTTTCTTTGCTCCTTTGTTTCTCTTCTTTCTTTGCTTTCACACGGTAAGAGCTCCTTCTTCCTCTTTCACCAAAACAACATATATCTTACTCTAAAGAAGGAATTAAGAGCCTAATACTTAAGTTTCAGCTTCAAAGTTGGGGGTAAGTAATCAAAACCTCATTTGATTTAAGAGAATTTTGATAGTTTAATTGTTCTCCTTCTTTATTCTCTAAGCTGATTTTAGAAGCTGAAATTGTGTTTCTGTTTTAGTAAGTTGAAAGATTGATGGTTTTATGGTCTATTGAATGCTTTATAACTTATTTTAATGTTTATAGTATTGTTATAAAAATAACCAAATGAAATGAAGATCAATTGCATTTAATTGATGATTTTGTAAGAACATGCACTGAAGCTGTCACTGTGACAGATTTGGGGTTTACACCAAGATAATTATGTACTAAATCAATTGTTGTGAATTAGGATGCTAGGAGTAGTTTTTATGAATCCTAAGACACATATCGTTGTTATGGAAGTGGTCTCACTGCATTTGGATTAATACAAAAATAATGGTTTAATTTCTAAGTTGCATGATTTTCTGTCAGGACAGATTTGAGTACGTTGCCTTGTATGATTTTTAATAAATCATGGTTTTATTCTTTGACCCTGAAATTTATACGGTATATACTAGACATACAGGGAAGTAGCTCTGTAAATTTTCATGACGTTTGGATGTGTTTAGATAGCCCGTTTGTATTTTACAAATGAGGCAATTGCTGCTGAAAGGAGCAGTAAACAGAGAAGGATAACTTTAACTTTGTGGATTTAATTTTGAAGTTAAGGTGAATGTTTTGAGCTATAATTTAATGTGCTTATCTTATGGTATGTTTAGATCATAGAGGAATTTTTATGACTTGGTTTCTCTATGTTTTGGTATGTATTTGTGTTGATGATTGTAACTTGTTCTTGGGGTAACTCTATGTGATGGGAATTAAGATTTTATTAAGTTTGAGAGTTAGGTTGTGTTTGAGGTTTAAGTTTATATATTTAGGAAGAGTAGTTAGTAATAAGTCTTGGTTTTTCTTTTAGGTGACGAGAACGAGAACGTGGACACTTGAGCTCCTCTTGTACAAACCTCTTGCGTCTTCTGTTTTCAGGTAAGGGATATGTGACATGTGCGTTGATAAGTCATGAGGTTATTTTAAAGTATATTATGCATTAAAATTGTTTTTGATTAGAGATATGGCATATAAACAAATTTCAGACAAGACGGGTTCGTGAACTTCGAAAACTTATGTATATAGTTTAAGCATATTAATGCCATTGTTAATTCCATGAACATTATGTTTAAAGAAAAGAATGAAAATGCTATTAGTATGATATGTCATGCAAACTATGAATTTTACTATTATTGAGGATGGCGGTACGTCCGCGCTCAATCAAAGTATTATTGAGGATGGCAGTGCGTCCGCGCTCAATCAAAGTACGTACCGAGGATGGCGGTTCATCCGCGCTCAATCAAAGTATAGGTTTATGTTTATTCTAATAAGAAAAGGGAGGACAATTATTTTCTACAAAGAGTGTATAAGTTATCATTATGAATAGCATAAAATACAATGCATTAAAATATGTTCTCCTACCTGAATGTCCATCAAATATTTGTTTTACATGCATTCTTATCAAAGGCCCATGGAGCATAAAACTTTACTGGGCTTCGCAACTCACCCTATTATATTTTAGTGCACAAGTTCTTCCTAGAAGCAGCGAGAGTATTAGAGGTGGTAAGATTCTATGATTCTCGTTTGTTAGATTGTATAGTTTTTTTGTTGTATTGTAGTGTAGCTCTTTTAATGTATAGGAGGAATCAAGATATACTGGATCCTTGAGCACAGATGTAATTCGGAACTTTAGTTTGTTTTGAACCCCAGTTGTATGTCTTTGGGGTTAGGTTTGTAAATAAGAGTTTTGCTAAAGGTTTAGCTATGTAATATTTACAGGAGCACCTTAAGTTTCAGGCAAGTGGTAATCTTGCAAAGTTCAAATGAATGAATTTTCAAGATTGCATCATTTTTGTATATTATGGCATTTATGCAAGAAAGTAAGCAGGCATACATGAAATAATTCTTGTTAAGCACCTTCTGTTTAAGTTGGTTCGTGTTAGTATTGAGGTAAACTTAATATTAACATGCCGGTCATGCTCTAAATGCTGAAGTACAGGTTTAGGTCGTGACAAATTCCCCCACTATTATGTTAGTTTAAATACCTACCTTGACAAATAAGACATGTTTGCACTTTCAAGTTTGTTGCCTCTGTCATTGTCTACATGTAGCCCTTCCAAGACTTGCTATTTGATTTAACTTCAATTTTAAAATAAATTTACTTCATTGAACCCATTTGATTTACTCAGTGGAATCAAATTAGAAAAATTAACACAACTATAAAGTGAAATATATGTTATTGAACCCATTTGATTTACTCAATAGAATCAAATTAGAAAAATTAACATAACTATAAAGTGAAATATATGTGCATACCAATATGATATTTATTTATTTTTGTTAAAAAAATGGGTGGTATATAAGGAGCTGCAACACGTTGCTAGTTGGAGAATTTGAACCCATGACTTGAGGCGTGTTCGCCCAAGCTCTTACCACTAAGCTAAAATCCTAGCTTCGTCAGTGCCTCCATGAATGTTATGTAGGTCATCAAGTCGAATTACTTGATTTTTTGTGTTCTCTCTTTCCTTGCTTTCACTCTTTTTACAATTTTTCTCAACAACATTTTCAATTTTCCTTTGCGCTTTGTTTGTTTCAACATTAATATTTTCTGAAAAATTGGCCATTTTCTAGATAACATTTTTTGGAAAACTATCTCATTTTCTGGTATTTAATAACGACCTTAAAAATGAGCTTGAGAATGTTTTTTGGTGTTTGGTATGCACAAATTTTTTTGTAACATTTCTTGTGTAATTTAAAACATGTGTAATATGAAATGTATTTAAACCTAACTAATGTAATCAACATATATTCTAAAAAGAAAAGAAAATAAAATAAAAGAATGAATTTGGTTTTCAAACTAAAATTTTCAAAATAGATATAGACGATAACATACAATATATATATGATGTAAATAGTTCTCATACATATAAGCTGCATAAGCTCATAATTCAAAATCTCTATACTTCTTATAATTCAAAATTACCATAAGCTCCATTTCAAATAGTTCAAAATGCCATATAGGTTAAATAGTTTAGCCTACAAAATAATCCAGTACAAATGGTTTGATAAATACCAAGATGTTGTTCAAGCGTTAAGGGCCCCTGGTAGATGTCTCACGTTGTATGGGCATGTGATTGAGGATGCACAAAGACTTGGCGCCACTTTACAGTTTTGTAGCTTTCACCATGTAAATAGAGAGGGTAATTTGTTAGCACACTCTCTTGCGCAAAGAGCAGTTTTAACTGCAGACGCAGAAGTTTGGGTAGAAGAACTACCTAGAGATCTGGATGATGAATTCCAAAAAGATCTTGAGTTTTTTGAATAAAATTTCCTTTCCTTTTTCCTTAAAAAAAAAAAAAAAAAAACCAAGATGCCAAATTATCCAAATAGACACGTCCAAATTCTAATAAAATGCACCTACATAATCAGAATTGGCTTAAATAGTTGTCAAAGAAGTTCTGTAACTATTGTCCATGGAGTTGTAATTTTCCAACATGAATGACCTAGCTCGTTTTTCATCTCCATTCAATTGGTAAAATGTAGATGCAAGTATAGTTTCCTCAATCCTGTCCATCTTCATAATTTCTTCATAAAGACTACCAAAATTTAGTTGATTTTAGAAATCTTTTCTATTGCGGAAGTAACCTTACCAAGTTGTGTAGACAAATCTTGGTAAACAACATCTTCAATCATAGTAGCATGACTTTGTTTCTTGTGAGATCTTGTTTCACTTTAGGCTTTATTTTTTAATTTCAAGTTTTCAACAAAATTGAGGAACTAATTATAAGATTCAAACATTTGGGTGGTGTTGCAAAGAATGGCAACCAGCCTTCCAAGAACAAAGCTAGTTCTTCTAAGTACCCTACTAATATAGGTTGAAAATTTCTCAAAAAAGAAGGGTTTTTCAAAAATTATGGCCGCTGAGGCATCTCGGGAGCACGTGTCAAGCAATGAAGCCAAATATAACTTATTGCTGTAGAAACTGCATCAGTTTTTAATGCACCTATTCAGTGGTGGCTTCAAGAATTTTGTCTTGGGTTTTCCTTAAGAAGCATAAATTACAGAATTTTATTTCCTTTTAGCTTTTAGGTAATTAGGTTTAATTCAATGTCATCAATTCCGTTCCGTTCCGTTCCGGCCGGAACGGTTCGAAAAATACCGTGCTTGTAAACAAACCGGAACAGTGTCCTACCCTATTCCACTTTGAAAAATTTTTGGGTCATTCTAGTCTATTTCAGGTGTTTCAGGGCGTTTCGGTAAATACCGGCCGAAATTAAAGATTTGGCCAGCATGAAGTTTGTGCTTAAAAAAAAAAATTGTTCTTAAAACCAAAACAAATTTGCATTCTGTACACCGAAAAATCTTAAAAGGAAAAAAAAATGAACAAAGGTACCTGTACAGCTAAAAAAAAAAAAATCGTATTGAGAAATTTAAATCTCAAAACTTGAGAAGAGACACTGCCGCACTGGTACTGGTAAAAGACACAGAAGTTATGAATAAGGAGGAAGGCAAAACGTAGATGTAAAAGTATAGATGAAGATGTAATAAAATTTAAAACGTAGATGTAAAAGTGTCTGGGAACCGCTTATTTTGCTAAGGCTGCGTTTGTTTCAGTGTAAAATATTTTCCGAGTGTAAAATAATTTCAGGTGAAAATATTTTCGGGAAAGTAAAATATTTTCTAGTGTTTGGTTGCATTTTAAAAATTATATTAGAAAATAATTTCAAGTGTGGCAATATTTTGAAAATGCAAATTTTCTACTAGTTTCTCACATTTTTTCAGTTTTCAAACAAATTTTATAATAGGAAATTGCAATATATAAACTTTTTAAAGAAACAAAAATCAAAACAAAACCATTCGGTCAAACTGAGAAAGGGAGGAAGAAGAGAGAGTGATCGCCACCACCAAGGACAAGCACAACCCATCACCACCCACACAAAATCCAGATCGGGAAGAGGGATTAAACTGCCACCACTGCCCATTGCCACCACCACAGAAAATCCACAATCCATACAAAACCGATCACCACCCAGACAAAACCCACCAAAACACCACCACCCACACCGCACAAGAATCACCAAAACACCACCACCCATACCACCAAAACAACAACAAAATCAGAGATCAAACAAAACGAAAATCAGACACAAAATAAGTGGGGGTTTGGTTTGGGTTAGAGAGAAAAAGTGAGATGAGAGAGAGAAGACCACTGTGGAGTGGTGTTGCCTGGGGTTTGCTGTAGAGGGAGCGTGAGATAGATCCAGATCTTAGGAACAAGCTTGACCGGCGGTGGGCACGGGCTTGACTGGTGGTGGACACAAGCTTGACCTTGGGTAGCTCTCTCCCTAGTTCTTTTGGCTTGGTGTGAGTCGGTGAGGAGGGGAAAATGGCAGCGCTGCTCATTGGAGTGTGGGGTGGAGCTTGGACTAGCGTCGGTATGTGGAGTGGAGCTCTGTCTCTCTCTTTCTCGTTGGTGCGTGGGGTGGAGCTGAGATGAGCTTTGAGAGGTATTTGGATCGTGTGTGAGAAGTGAGTAATTCCGAATACCATTTGAAGGTAAAATGAGAACTGAAATTATTTTATGAGTTGGCTAGGATATTTTACAGTCAAACTGAATTCTATTTTCAGTTTGACTGTATTTTCAAGTGGTGCCAAACAGGGGTTCAAATGTAAAATGATTTCAGATTTCAGTTTACCATCAAAACAAACGCATCCTAGAACTAAATTTTTTTTGCTAAAAATATTGTAGATAAAGGTAAAAGTTAGCTGAAATAGTACAATGAAGTCCATGAATAATACTAAAAAGTGCTGTGAGGCCTATGAATAGTAGTAAAAATAAGCTAAATAGTAAAATAAGCTGGTTAAAAATAATTTATCCAAACACACACGAACCGTGCGTTTGAATTGAAATGAAAAATTAAAATTATTTTACTATTCAACTTATTTTTGCTACTATTTAAGGGTCCCACTGCACTTTTTGGTACTATTCATGGGCCCCATTGTACTATTTTACCTAACTTTTACTTTTATCTACAGTACTTTTAGCAATAAGTTTTCAGTTTTAGTAGAATAAGCGGTATTCAAACAGACCCAAATTATAGAAATTGAGGAGATAGAAGACATGTGTGTATAAGAATAAACAAGAGAAAAAAAAATAAAAATGAGAAGTAATATATGTCTAATGAGGAAAAATAATAATAAAAAATAACAAAAGATTGGAAATTGTCTTGTATTAGGCAGTATGCTTAGTCAAGGAATCAAGCATTTGCCCAACCTATAGTAGTTTTATTATAATTTTTTTTTTTTTTCAGATTTTAGTTCAATTTTTTTTTTGAGTTTTTCCTTTTTGCTTGAAAAACCCCAAAATATTGTTAAGTTGTTCAAATTATGAACCAAAATTTAATTTTATTGGCATAAAAATAATTCAAGGTGGTCTTATAATTTTTTTTAAAGGTAAATAAGTATAAAAATTTAAATTATTATATATAAATTTTTTTCCACGTGAGGGTGGTCCGGTCTTGGGACCACCCTGGCCATAAGGTAGCGCCACCAATGCACCTATTTATTCTACATAAGCTACCTAAGGTTGAAGTACAACCTTAGTAAACATGGCATTTCGTGGAATACATAAAATTCTAAAGGTGGTGGAAGTGTACCTACCAAGATCAATAAAGTCAATTATCCCTCACCTACATACGTTTGTTAGCTACCTCCCATTTTGTACAAAGTTTCCTACTATTCTAGGACATTGAAGACTTGTAGTGGAGCTAGGATATGATTTTAGTTTGTTAGCTGCCTCCTAATTTGTCCTAAGGTTCCTACTGTTCGTAGGACATTTAGGACTTGTGGCAGAGCTAAGTTTTTAGTTTAATTAGGAGGAACAAAATTGAAAGAAAAAAAAAATCGATAGTAATAAAAAATAAATTTACAATTATATAATATGTGATCATCACACAAAATTTAATATATTTTGATTAATAAATTCATTGCTAAAAGTAAAAATAATCAATTCATAACTAAAAACACAAATAACTTAAGAGATTAATTTAAATACATAAAATTTAAAAATATTATTTGATTGCTCAAAATTAATTAAACAAGTGTCAATTTTTTAACAATATAACAATATAGTTGGAAAGTTGTGTCCGCATATTGCGATTGCTTCTAAAAAATTTTATGTAAAATTCAACTTTTATTCTTTATTCTTCACATTATTCAAAATTTTTTAGAGAGTTTCAACCTATAGCGTCCGCTCTTGATGATAGCTCTTTATTATTAGACTAAGACACCAATCAGTTTTTGGTGTAGGCGGAGATTGAACCCCAGATCTCTTATACAATTATCAGAGACTTTACTAGTTGAGCTAACTGGAACCCACACATTATTCAAAATTTGGATTTATAGAAATACAAATACAATGCTGATATAAAAAATGTATCCATCAAGCACATCATCCTTAGGTGGAGCCAAAGGGGGGCAGTGGGGGCAATTGCCTGCTTGGTCTTGCCTCAAACTCCATATAGGATGGTACTATTGTGTTAGTTTAAATGCCTACCTTGTTGACAAATAAGAGATATTTGCACTTTTAAGTTTGTTGCTTCTCTCATCGTCTAAATTAGATGTGAAAGATATGAAAACAGAGCATTATAAATCGTGTATATATTATAAGTGCAAATGGGTTATAGTTTATCCAGCTTTTGTTCTGATAAATTATTCCATAGTGCAAATGGGTTCCACACAAAGTTGCCATCATAATTAATCTCAATAGTGAAATTCAAATTAGCCATTCGCATTAAAATTATTACTTAAATAAAAGTGTTATTAGACCAAAGAATAAAACACAAACATAGTAGAAATAGACAAAAGTGTTTTTGGGTGACAACCACATGAGAATAGACCACAAAGTCCACATTTACACATTTTTCCTCAATACAAAAGGATTTTTAGAGTCCACACAGAACACAACACATCAACTTTTTAGCTCATTAAACAATATATAAATTTTAGCATATGAAAATTTCTAATAGTTCCCATTAGAATATGCATATTTAAAAAAAAAAAAAGTCTTCATTTTGTATTTTAGCAATCACCAGAGCAATCATTAGTTGAAATTTTCAACTACTAAAATTCCCAAAACAAAATTGGTTTTTGCCCTTTTAAAAAAAAAATCCAGTATTTTGCCCAATTTTCCAAACTAATTAGAAAAATGCCCCTCTTTTGAAACTCGATTTTCTCAAAGTCGAGTTTAAAAAAAAAAAAATTCTGGAGCCCTATAGTGGCTTTTTAAGGAGTTTATAGTGACGTTTTAAGGACTTATAGTGACGTTTTTAAACTCGATCTTCATGAAATCGAGTTACATGCAATTTTTTTTTTTTTTTTTTACCTATAACTCGATTTCATGAAAATCGAGTTTAAAAACGACACTATAGGTTCTTAAAACGTCACTATAGACTCCTTAAAAACGCCACTATAGGGTTTAACTTGATTTTGAGAAAATCGAGTTTCAAAAGAGTAGTATTTCCCTAATTAGTTTGAGAAATTGGGCAAAATGCTCTTGTTTTTTTGAAAAGGGTAAAGCCCATTTTGGCCAAAATTCCCATTAGTTGAAATGAAAGAATAAAATAATACTTGTTGGGAAAAAAAAAAGAAGTTTCACGTGTTTCTATCAATAACCTATCAAAGAAAAAAAATTCTTTGCTTTCTTAGTAGTTAAAATTTTCAACTACTACAATTCCCATTAGTCAAAATTAAAGAATAATACTTGCTGGGAAAAAAAAAAAAAGAGAAAAAAGAAGTTTCATGTGTTTCTAACAATAATCTATAAGGAACACAAATCCAACACAAATGTACAGCATAGACCCAATTTCATGCCCAAACCCAAAGTTCCAATGAGAAGTTAGCGAAAAATGTATAGCACAGAGCAGGGAATGTATAGAGCACACCCAATTTGTCAAAAACCTTTTTTTCATTGACACGCTACACATTAAGTAATCTACCAGCAATTTAAAAAAAAAAACTACCAGCAATTTTTGAAAAAAAAAAAAAAATCAAGAACCCTAACTATGATGAACATACTTGTGGTTTAACTCAAGAGAGAAAATTTTCAAGATCCTTCACATGGGTTTTGATCAGACTGCCAAGTTTTCTTGATGTTGAGAGTTTCAAGTGTTGATCTTGATGGAGTGGACCAAATTCTTGAAGAGAGGGTGTACGTGTAAAGGGCAGCTTTGTTTCTCTAAGTAAGGTGTTTTGATTCAATTGCTATTGTGTTTTAGAGTGAAATGGTGTTAAAGTAACAGCAGGTACACAGGTGGGTAACGTTTTCTAACAAATCAGACAACGTGTGGGCAAAGTGTTATTTTTTAAACCATAAGTAGGTAAAGTGTTTTTGGGGTAAACCATAGATGGACAAAGTGTAATTTTTCATTTTAATTAAGATTTTTTTATCAACTAATATTTTATAATAAGAAAATGATTGGATGAAGAATTTGATTGTTATCAAATTAAGATTTTTATCAACTTCAAAATTATAGGAAAAGAAAATTATATATATATTTTTTAAATCTAAATAAATTTTTGCAATTTGGTAAAATTACTTAGCGCAACCGTGAGATCCAAACCTAACATTTCTTATATAGTACATATACAATGATATGATAAATTTCATTTAAACTAAAAAAAATATTGTGATATGAGAAACTTGAGTTTTAATTGTTGTGAAAGACCGCAATTACCTTGAGTTTCAACTATCAACTAATACTGTCTCTTTGTAAGGGAGGGGGCAGACTAATATGCTCAAAACTGGCTCATTCGAAACGGTGTAAAAGAAATATTTATATTTATTTTAGTACAAAAACTTAAGTTTTTTATTTCACCTAACAATTTTTCAAAAAACCTACATTCAGACTATTTATTGTAAACTCTATTTTATTCAAAATATCAATTTTCCTTAATTTTTAAATTGTTTTTTTTTTCTTCACATACCACGGCCACCATCCATTATCTATCTTCTTCCTCAAAATATGCAAAGAAAAAATTAAAAAAAAAAAAAATTGAAATGCACAACAATAGTGCTTGCGTATGTTTACACAAGTAATACAAAAAAAAAAAAAAAAAAAAAAAAATTACACAATAGATACATAAACTGATGAAAGTGCCTTTTGAAATTAATTGGACAAAATTTGACCTTTTTGCCATTTTTCATGAGCTAATGCAAATGCTTACAGTAATTCGCTAATGCAATGCAATAAAGTGCTGGCTTTTCTTAATTGGCAATAATTAATATTGGACTAAATTGCAAACTAAACCCTTAAAGTTTTAGAGTATTTAGAATTTACACCATGAAATTTTAGAATCTGAATTTTACCACCTGAAGTTCCTATTTCTTTTGCATCAGTAATCTCTCCATCTACATTTTTTGTTGAGTGCCACATAAATTATCATGCGTGTTTAGTTTGTCCCGTAAAATAATGTCACATCATTTTTGTTATACTATATCATTTTTAGTTATTTAATTTTTTAGGTTACAAAAAATGATGTGGCATTATTTTATTGGACAAACTAAACATGTGTGACAAATTTATGTGGCACTTAACGAAAAGTATGGATGAAGGGGCTATTGATGCAAATAGAATAAAATTTTAAGGGGTAAAAATCAAATTTTAAAACTTTAGGATGTAAAATCTAAACATTTCAAAGTTTTAGGAGTGTAGTTTGCAATTTAGCCTTAATATTATGATTACAAGCCACCTAACTGAATAGCAATATTTCTTGAAAGAAAATTACCAAATCAGGTACCTAAAATTGTCATTCCTCCTCTATATAATGAGGTTACATGGACTTAAACTGAAGAAGCATAACATTTTTCCTATCCTTGTAATTTGGGGTTGTACCAAGTAAGATGGTGATGAATGTTGAGATAATCTCCAAGGAGATAATTAAGCCATTATCTCCAACACCCCATCACCTTAGGAACTTCAAGCTTTCCTTCTTAGACCAACTTGCACCTCCTTCTAATATTCCTATAATTTGGTTCTATGATTCTAAGAAATTTGTGGATGTTGAACCATTTGAAAGATCTCGTATGCTAAAAGAGTCTCTAGCTGAAATCTTAACTCACTTCTATCCATTAGCTGGAACACCTATTAATGAAGAATTCTCCATCAACTGTAACGACAAAGGTGTAGACTATATTCAAACTCGAGTACTATGCAGATCTAATCCAATTGCTACCATTTGAGACCAATAATAGTTACAATGAGTTTGGACAGGAAGTTCTCCTATCTGTCCAATATAATATTTTTGAGTGTGGTGGAGTTGCAATTGCTGTGTGTATCTCACATAAGCTTGCTGATGGAGTATCTGCAGTCAATTTTGTTAATGCATGGGCTGGCACATGTAGAGGAGAAAGTGAAGTTATAAGCCCTATTTTTGATGCACACATCCATTTTCCTCCAAGAGATATGACTGGGTTCATGCCAAATGAAGCCTCTATTTCAAACGAAAAGATCGTGACCAGAAGGTTTGTGTTCAACAAATCGAGCATAGCCGCACTAAGAAGAGAAGCCTCTGCTGCATTTGGTCCAGAAGACAGGGTTGCATCACGCGTAGAGGCCGTTTCAGCATTCATATGGATGCGTTTCATGGTGATGGCTCGGACAAGGACAACAAAACCTAAGCAAGTAGCAGCAATTCATGCAGTGAACCTGCGAGAGAGGATGGTTCCACAACTTTCGGTGCATTCCTTTGGGAATCTTTGGAGGGTTGTGATTGCAGCAGAAACACGGGTTGAGATGGAGAAGGATTACCATTTTTTAGTGAGCCAGCTTAGGAATGCTATCTTGAAAATCAATGCTGAGTACCTGAAGAAACTACAAGATGACCCTGCTGGAGATTTGGATTTTCTAGAGAAGAAGGTCAAACAATTGCAAAATGGTGAGATAGATTTATGTAGCTTTAGTAGTTGGTGTAGGTTTCCTGTGTATGAAGTTGATTTTGGAATGGGAAAGCCCACCTGGGTGTGTTGTCCAGGTATTTGTTATAAGAATGTGGTAATCATGATGAGCAACAAAGATGGTGATGGAATTGAGACATGGGTGAACATGAAGGAAGAAGACATGGCCATGTTCGAAAATGACCAGGAGCTGCTCTCATATGCTAGCTAGCTTCCCAATAGAGATAGGGAATGAAGAAGGAACTCACTATACATGCCCTTGTCTTTAATAATAATAATTAATGAAATAAAGGACTTCATTTCTGTTGTGTAATTGATAGAGACTGATTTTGACATTATGTAAGCATATAGTATCAAGTTGTTTTCTTGTATTACCATTATGTTAGTCAAATAAGTTCTTTATGATTTAGACTAACAATAATAATGCTAAAATTTTTTCTTTCCCCTTCACTTTTAGAATGATATTATAACTATAGTTAGGAATACAAATTCATTTGTATTATTTTTTGTGTTCCACTTTATATTTTACCGATCACAATTTTTCATGTATTTATTTAACTTTCCTTATAAAATAGCTAAAGTTTCAAATGGAAAAAAAATAAACACATAGTAAGTTGTGATTAGTGGTGCATAAAGTGGAATATAAAATATAGTACATATGATTTGTATTCACTAGTTAGTACCTAGTAATTTGGATATATAAAATTTATTTTTATTCTTATTTTTGATGAAAGATATATAAAATTTATTAAGCAGCTGTAATATAACTTAATCTTTTTTTTTTTTAAAAAACCTTAAGTAAAAGGTCAAATTCTCGCTATAAAGTAGCTAAAAAAATTAAGCATTCATAAACACAATAAAGTTTTAGTCAAATTCTAATTAAAACCCTCTTTTTTTTTAACTAATTTATTATTTAGGTAGACTTGTATTAGACTTTTATTTATAATTTATCTATTCCATTTAAATAATAATTTTTTTTTTCAATCTTTCATTAAATTTATAATTTTTGTGTCACTCATATTCATCAAATAAGAACGGAGGAATCATTAGGTAGCAAATATCAAGGTGGAAATTCAACTATCAATATTGCTTCAGTGGCAGCTCTAGGAATTTTTTTCAGGATATTCCTTAAGAAGCATAAATTATACAATCTAATAAAAAGAGAAATTCATATATTGACAACAACAATAAAAAAAACACGCAAATATATAAAATGTACAATTGCCTTTTACGAGTTTTTATATTTTGAAATCGTTACATGATAGTCTTATTATTAATGCTACAAGCTGCATCTCTTTCAATGTACACAACCAAGTAATCATTCATTTACTAAATGTAGAACAAATTGTGGAGCAAAATTTAATTTTATTGGCATAAAAAAATTGAGAGTGATTTCAAATTTTTTTTTGAAGGACAGACAAATAAAAAATTTTAAATTATTATATATAATTTTTTTTTTCATGTCAGGGTGGTCCTAGGACCATCCTGGCCTTAAGGTGGCCCTGCCCCTGTATTACTTCCTCCTAATCTAGGCACATAGATGTAGTTGTCACTTAATTACGTACAACCTTGGTAAGCAAGACATTTTGTAGAATATGTAATCGATACTCCTTTAGGTTCTTCAAATTCAATAGGTAGTGTAACTATCAAGATCAATGTAGTCAATTATCCCTCTCTCAAAAAAAAAAAAAATGTAGTATTCGTTTGGGAATAGTTCATTTAACCTTTTGCTGAAAATTTTTTGTTAAAAGTGTGTGCCAAAATATATTAATTTGTACATTGAAAAAATTTGAAAAAGTAAGACAAGATGAGAAAAAGTGAGGTTTAAAAAGTCGTACATAAAAATTAAAAGCTAAAAATTGAAACTGATGCCAAATAGCCTTGTAGTCAATTATCTCTCACATAAGTTTATGGGAAAATTTAATAAATGCCTTAAGGGTATTTGTTTATGAAATAATTTTAGAAATATTTTATGGAAAAAGAAAAAAATAACTACTTTAAAATTTTTTTTTTTATATCTCCTATATAAAAAAGTATCAAAACTTTTCTAAGATAGTCCATTAACAAATGCTTTAAAAGCATCAATTAACCGGCCTAAGTTTATTAGCTGCCTCTCATTTTTATACTAACATTCATACTGTTCATATTTATTAGCCACCTCTCATTTTATACTAAGATTCATACTATTCATATGTCATTTATGACGTGTGGGAAGGTCTCACGCAGGTTGCATCTATACTAGGATTTGTGGAAAAATGAATTGATTTGGATTTTGAAATTTTTCTTTCCGTTACTCCTATTAAATAAGAGAAGTCAAACCCAAATTGTCAGATTTAAAGGAATCTTCCTTTTGTTTGTCCATGTCAGTTCTCATCTCTTTTCTCAGGCATTGTTTATATTCATTATTATATTTATACTAATTAGTGTTGTGACTTGTGAGGTTAGAATAGTAACACTCAATCATTAGGTTTTTCTTAATTTAATTCAAACATTTAGTTGCATTAATTAATCAAAAAAAATAAATATTATTATCTTTTCAGAGGAAAATTAAAATTCAAAATAATAAGGGTCCGTTTGGTAATATTGTTTTAGTAATGTTGTTTGTATTTTTTGAATATACGTGTGAGTGAAAAAGTGTGTAAAAATACATGTAATATTGTATAAAAACTAAAAACTGTTACTTAAAATATCATACTAAACCGCCCGTAAGATGTTTAAATTATCTCTGTACATAAGTTTTACCCATTTTAATATTAATATGTCCAATATTCTTCTAACTTGTTATCCAAAAAAAAAAAAAAAAAACCAACAAATCGTTTTTGTAGGCCTTTGACATGGGGCTTGCTTTGACATGCTTAGAGTTGTTAGCCCATTGCTATGGGTAGTTTCTCATGTGTTGCAGTGGTGGGCCCTTGTGGATCATTAATAAGGATTGGGTTTTGCCTTGCTTGTGGGGCCTGTGTCATGTAGCTTGAATTGGGCTACCATGGGCACAACTGACTCCCCATATATAGCTGGAAAACCACGTTGGACCTATTGTCTCTCTCAAATCTCAATTGAGCCCATTTTGTTGAAACGCTTTTCTCTTTCGTGCGGCAACTTGTAGACCGACATCACCGCCAGCACCGCGTTCCGCCGCACGAACGGTTCGACAGGATCGACGGCGGAAGCGGCTCGACGATCTCGGACTCGTTGAGGCGGCTGAGGAACCGGAGCGTGACGCCGCGGATGAACTCGTTGGGGTGCTGGAGGTTGTTGCGGAGGGTCTGGCAGATGAGGATCATTTCGGGAAGTACTTTTCCCTTGGAATCGGTTTTCTCGATGAGCTCGAGGTAGAGCAGGAGGAGTTTCTGGATGGTGTGGTCCTCGGAAGGGAGGACGTAGCGGATGATGGTGATGAAGAGCTGAGGGATGGTCTCGCCGTTGAGCAACAGCATGATCGCCTTCTTGAGGGCTTCGATTTTGGATTCGACGTCGTTTCCTTCCAGGGATTCTTTGATCTCGTTGGCCAGTGCTGGGGTTGCTTTGTCGAAGTGGACGAGGAGAGTGCATGATTTTTCCATTTTGGGGATTTTGTTGAGTGGGAATTGGAATTTCGATCTGTTGAGGAATTGGATCTGTGTGGGAAATTGGATTTTTGTGTAGAGAGAGAGAGAGACTGGAGAGTAGTAGCACATAGTGTGAGAGAGGAGAAGGGGAAAATATATCTGGATTTTCTGGTGAATCGAGAATTGGGAAGAAAAGAAAGCGGGTGGGAATTGCGAAATGGGTCGGGTTGGTGGGTGATGTGACGGGCTAACGGGCAATGCTAACAATTAATAGATCCTCAGACTATGGTGGCGTTTGGATCCAGCGTATTGCTGGCCACGTCCACGTTTTATCCTTTTTTTTTTTTTTTTGGTTCTGCTGGGGGACAAGGGCAGTGCGCGTACTGTGTACGTACTGTTTACGTACTTTTTTTTTTAATATTTTTTATTAAAAATGGGTCTCGCAGTACGGTTTGGGTACCGGTCCCAGAAACTAGACTGGACTGGACCAGATCGAACAGACAAAGACCATCAGAAAAAAAAAAGCCCATAATTGAGCCCATTTTGTTGAAACGCTTTTCTCTTTCTCTGGTGGGGTTTAAAGGGTTTATTGCAGAAGTTGAAGAAGAAGCTGAGGCTGAAGGTGAAGGAGAAAATGGGAGAAAAGCCAAAAACCAAGGCTGTGCTGCCATGGATGAGAAGCCCTGTTGATGTCAGTTTCTTTGAGCACTGCCCTCTTCATCTCCTTCCTTCTCTTGATCCCAGGTACATACTTCTCTCTCTTTTTTAAGCCAAACCCAATACTTGTTTTGTGTGATGCTAGTAGTATTTATCAGTTGTATGTTTGTATATATGTAAGATTGAAGGTGGGTTTGGAGAATATGGACATATCTTCTCTCTACCCAGTGCAAGTTGGAGTTTGGCAAGAGACAATTGGACCTGGTGCTTTTCAACGAGATCTCTGCATTCAATCACCCACTGGAAGTGGCAAAACTTTAGCCTATGCTTTACCAATTGTCCAAGCGCTTTCAAATCGTGCCATTAAATCTCTACATGCTTTAGTTGTCTTGCCTAATCGTGACTTAGCCATTCAAGTTTTTGAATTCATTGCCTTCCTGTGTTTTAACCCTTTCTTTTTTCTAATTCTAAAGCAAACAAGTAAATTAAAAATTGGATGAATTACCTGTATGTTTATTTGGGTCTTTGCTAAGCTCGTAAGGGGTGAATGCCTTTGGATTACTTGGCAACTAGTTCTGGCAGGTCGGGTCAGTTGCCACTAGGAGGCTCTTGTTTAGAAAAGTTTATTCAAAAAATAAGAATAAAAAATTCATTTGGGTGTTTTGCAAAACTAAATCCATTTCTTGAAGTTGAAATATATATATGACTTTCTCTGTGGTTCAGGTTAAGGAGGTTTTTGCTTCCATTGCACCAGCAGTGGGCTTGTCTGTTGGTTTGGCAATCGGTCAATCTTCTATAGCTGATGAAATTGCTGAGCTTATCAAGAGGCCTAAGCTTGAGGCAGGCATCTGTTATGACCCAGAGGAATTTTCACCTGAGTTACAAAGTTCGGTGGACATTTTGGTCGCAACTCCTGGAAGGCTAATGGATCATATTAACAACACCAAGGGCTTTACCCTTGAACATCTCTGTTATCTTGTAAGTTGCTCATTTTTTGTGTGAGTATTGTTATGTATGTTATATTTTTTTAGAATTCAGTTTTACTAAACTTTTTGATGAGGTTTTTCATATTTGATATTTCAAATGGCAGTCTCAGAGTTTGTATTTTGAATAGACCAGTTATCATGTGAATGAAAAATTTATTAAAAAATCAAGTGTTGAGTGTGATTTAAAACTGATATGTAGCTTCAATTTATGACAGTATTTAACCGTTTTGATTTCTGAATAGTGTTTAATTCATCTAGGATTTAGAGATGTCAAGTTGTCATATCTATAATGTGTGTGTGTGTGTGTGTGTGTTCTAGACCTGTTGATGAGCACCAGTTGTCTTAGTGGTTAGTGGAGTACCTGCACTATTATATCAATTGACTGCCAAATCCATTCAGTCTAGTAAATCTAGTGGTGTTTTTTGGGCATGATTGCTTGTAGATGAGACGATAAATTCAACTTAAGTGTTGAACTTGTGGTTATCCTATGTAACTTCAAATGTGCTTTACTCCTATTTTCGGTCGTTTCTTCATTTGTTAAAACAAATGTTGACAAGTTAAATTGTTTCAGGTTGTTGACGAAACTAATCGATTACTCGGGGAAGCATACCAGTCTTGGCTACCCACTGTGCTTCAATTGACTCACTCTAGTGATGAAAGTTTCTACCATCATGCTTCAAATTTTCTTCCATTTTCATTTAATTCTTTAAAGACCAGACGGAGATGGTGAGTTCTATTTTCATTTACCTCCCTTTTCATTTTATTTCAATGAACTACGTGGTGATCTTGGTGGTGAGGTACATGCATGGTTTGAAGTGTTAAGAAAATTCTGAGAAGATCATTGGTATTGGTGTTGGTTGATGTGAAAACTCCTAAATATAATGCTTCAATTAATTTTTATTCAAATTTAATTCTAATTTTATTTTTCAATTTACTATTTATTTATGTCTATATCACATTATAGTCTGTTTGGAAACAGCTTATTTAGCTGAAACTGAAAACTTTTTGCTGAAAGTACTGTAGATAAAGCTACAAAGTAGTTGAAATAGTAAAGTAAGACCCATAAATAGTAGCAAAAACTGCAATGAGACTCATAAATAGTAGCAAAAATAAGCTGAATAGTAAAAAAAACTGGCTTTTTAAGCCAATGCCAAATGCAACCTTTGTATCTAATGTTCAAAATAATCCTGGATTTTGGAATGCTGATGTGAAGTTGGCTTTAAACCTTTACAGCATCCTATGGAGATATTATATATGTTAATACAACAATTCTGCTGGTTTCAATACTGTTTATTTGTCCTTTATTTTTAGCGTTCTAATTGCATGTCATTGCTTTATAACTAATGTAGCCATACTGGTCGGCTATATATATATATATATATATATATATATATATATATTCAATTCCTATTATAAAATTGTAATCATCCTGGTCAGCTAGAGAAGCCAAACCTCCCTTTTAAAAGCTTTAAATCTTCATAGCAAAAAAAATTATTATATATATTCAATCAAATATAGGAAGCCACGTAGTAGCCTTAAACTATCAATCTAGTAGCCTATTATTCCCTTGATACCGCTGGACTAGTTTTAGATAATGATAGTTAATCGGTCAACAATTGAGGCTATATGTGAATATATATTAACCACAAGCACTCTTTTTCCTTTATCATGGTGACAAAGTCCCAGCGGGGCTCCAGGAATTTTGTTTAAGGGGGTCATTAAAAAATTTTAATAAAAAAAGAACTTGAATATATTGAGTTATTGACAAAAAAAATTAATACATGAAGTTTTACAATTTTCTTCTACAAATTCTCAAATTTTTAATTGTTATATGATAGTTCATTATAAGTATCTATTGCCAATGTGGGTAGCTATGAGCCTATGACTATTTTATTTTGTTAAGTTTATCTAAAATTTTTATTTTTATGCAATTGTTATTATCTATTTGTTATTTTTTTTATAAAAATATTTTAAACTAAATAACTAAACTAAATTTATTAACTTTGTATTAATTATTGACGCACGCAACCACATTCATTCATACATAAAATTATACACTACGGGTCTACTTATCAATCAAATGCTTGAACAAACACTAACTTTACAATTTGTTTTCTTAAATTTTACTAACTTTATAACAAAAAGTTATTATAATATGATAACAATAAACACACATATAACAAAACATTTCTATTTCCTAATTATTAAATTATATAAATTTATATTATATTTAAATTGTATACACAAACGTTAACACACATCATAAGTCACATAAATAGTATTATAATAAAAAGTAATGCACACAATCAATATTGAACACATTCACACACATAATATAAATTTATAAAAAAGAGTGACACTTGCAATTCACAAATACTTACTTTTACTCTTAGAGTTTAAAATACTTGTAATAAAGATGTGCAAAATTTAATTCAGGATTTGCAAAAATATTTTTAAAAATAAATTAAAGTATTAAACTAACAAAAAATTATATATTTTATATATATAATCTTTTTTTTTTGAAGTCATGGGGTTCATTTGAACCCCCTGAATATAGACTAGCATCGCCTCTGCAAAGTTCAAGTCTATTACTCTATTTTGTTCAATTTTAACGTCTGTGGCCCTTTATTGACATATTGACCATTCCTTATCTAATATAATACAATTATAGGAGTCTTTTTCTATTAGTACAATGATAGTCTAGGTTCATGACAATTGCTAGCTATTGACTATTCAAACTTCTTAAATCTAGAGCATAAGAAAATCATACCTGTAGACTTCAACTCAACGCCAGAGTGAAGAAAGACAAAGTTCAATAGTCGGCTGAAGCAAAAGGAAGCCCCATCAATAAAATAAACGTGTGACTAAAGAGGAATAAGGCTAGCGTTTTATTATTATTTTTTTTATTGCTTAACAAGACCCATATATTTACTTATGCCACCTCACTTGGGCTTCATATTCCATAGTATATATCTCATTTTTAATATCTTAGGCCCAAATCAATTTAATCCATAATTGTAGGCCTCTTTTATAATTTACGTATAATAATTAAATTGGTATCAAAACTATGGGGTGTTACAAATTAAATTCTTCGCCTTCAAAAAAAAAAAAAAAAAAAAAACTTAAAAAATACTGTGATATGAGAAACTTGAGTTTTAATTGTTGTGAAAGACCACAAGTACCTTGAGTTTCAACTATCAACTAATATTGTCTCTTTGTAAGGGAGGGGGCAGACTAATATGCTCAAAACTGGTGCATTTGCAATGGTGTAAAAAAAAAAAAAAATAAATTTATTTTAGTATAAGAACTTAATTTCTCTATTTCATCTAACAATTTTTCAAAAATACCTACATTCGGACTATTTATTGTATAGTCTATTTTATTTAAAATATCATTTTTTCTTGATTTTTTAAATTGCTTTTCTTTCTTCACCACGGCCACTGTTCATTGTCTTCCTTCTTCCTCAAAATATGCAAAGAAAAAATTATAAAAAATTGAAATGCACAACAATAGTGCTTGCATATATTTACACGAGTAATACAATTTTTTTTTTTTTTACATAATAGATGCATAAACTGATGAAAGTGCCTTTTGAAATTAATTGGACAAAATTTGACCCTTTTGCTATTTTACATGAGCTAATGCAAATACTTATGGTAATTCGCTAATGCAATGCAATAAAGTGATGGCTTTACTTAATTGGCAATAATTAATATTGGGCTAAATTTCAAACTAAACCCCTAAAGTTTTAGAATGCTTAGATTTTATACCCTTAAATTTTAGAATATGGATTTTACCACTTGAAGTTCCTATTCCATTTGCATCAGTAATCCCTCTATCTATATATTTTGTTAAGTGCCACATAAATTACCATGCGTGTTTAGTTTGTCCCGTAAAATAATGTCACATCATTTTTGTTATTCTATATCATTTTTTATTATTTAGTTTTTAAGGCTACAAAAAATGATGTGACATCATTTTATTGGAAAAACTAAACATGTGTGACAAGTTTATGTGGCACTTAATGAAAAATATGGATGGAGGGGCTATTGATGCAAATAGAATAGAATTTCAAGGAGTAAAATTTAAATTCTGAAATTTTAGGATGTAAAATCCAAACACCTCAAAGCTTTAGGGGTGTAGTTTGTAATTTAGCCTTAAGATTGTGATTACAAGCCACCAAAACTGAATAGGAATAGTTCTTGAAAGAAAATTACCAAATCAGGTACCTAACATTGTCATTCCTCCTCTATATAATGAGGCTACATGGACTTGAACTCAAGAAGCAAAACATTTTTCCTATCCTTGTAATTTGGGGTTGTACAAAGCAAGATGGTGATGAATGTTGAGATGATCTCCAAGGAGATAATTAAGCCATCATCTCCAACTCCCCATCACCTTAGGAACTTCAACCTTTCCTTCTTAGACCAACTTGCACCTCTCTCCAATTTTCCTATCGTTTGGTTCTATGATTCTAAGAAATTTATGGATGTTGAACCATTTGAAAGATCTTGTATGCTAAAAAAGTCTCTAGCTGAAACCTTAACTCATTTCTATCCATTAGCTGGAATACCTATTAATGAAGGATTCTCCATCAACTGTAACGACAAGGGTGTAGACTATATTCAAGCTCGAGTCCTATGCAAACTATCACAAGCGATACACAATTCAAATGGCAACGATCTAATCCAATTGCTACCATTTAAGCCCAATAATGGTTACAATGAGTTTGGAAAGGAAGTTCTCCTAGCTGTCCAATATAATATTTTTGAGTGTGGTGGAGTTGCAATTGCTGTGTGTATCTCACATAAGCTTGCTGATGGAGTATCTGCAGTCAATTTTGTTAATGCATGGGCTGGCACATGTAGAGGAGAAAGTGAAGTTATAAGCCCTATTTTTGATGCACGCATCCATTTTCCTCCAAGAGATATAACTGGTTTCATGCCAAATGAAGCCTATAATATTTCAAAAGAAAAGATCGTGACCAGAAGGTTTGTGTTCAACAAATGGAGCATAGCCGCACTAAGAAGAGAAGCCTCTGCTGCATTTGGTCCAGAAGACAGGGTTGCATCACGCGTTGAGGCCGTTTCAGCATTCATATGGATGCGTTTCATGGTGATGGCTCGGACAAGGACAACAAAACCTAAGCAAGTAACAGCAATTCATGCAGTGAACCTGCGAGAGAGGATGGTTCCACACCTTTCAGCGCATTCCTTTGGGAATCTTTGGAGGCTTGCGATTGCAGCAGAAACACCGGTTGAGATGGAGAAGGATTACCATTTTTTAGTGAGCCAGCTTAGGAATGCTATCTTGGAAATCAGTGCTGAGTACTTGAAGAAACTACAAGATGGCCCTGTTGAAGATTTGGATTTTCTAGAGAAGGAAGTCAAACAATTTCAGAATGGTGAGATAGACTTATGTATCTTTAGTAGTTGGTGTAGGTTTCCTGTGTATGAAGTTGATTTTGGTATGGGAAAGCCCACCTGGGTGTGTTGTCCAGGCGTTTGTTCTAAGAATGCGGTAGTCATGATGAGTACCAAAGACGGTGATGGAATTGAGACATGGGTGAACATGAAGGAAGAAGACATGGCCATGTTCGAAAATGACCAGGAGCTGCTCTCATATGCTAGCTAGCTTCCCAACAGAGATAGGGAATGAAGAAGGAACTCTCTATACGTGCCCTTGTCTTTAAAAATAATAATTAATGAAATAAAGGACTTCGTTTCTGTTGTGTAATTGATAGAGATTGATTTTGGCATTATGTAAGCATATAGTCTCAAGTTGTTTTCTTGTATTACCATTATGTTAGTCAAATAAATTCTTTATGATTTTTTTTTTGAGAGTAAATTCTTAATGATTTAGAACAACAATAATAATGCTAAAAAATTTTCTTTCCCCTTCACTTTCAAAATGATATTATAACTATAGTTAGAAATACAAATTCTTTTGTACTATTTTTTGTGTTCTACTTTATATTCGACCAATCACAATTTGCCATGTATTTATTTAAATTTCCTTATAAAATAGCTAAAGTTTAAAATGGAAAAAAATAAACATATAGTAAGTTGTGATTGGTGGTGCATAATGTGGAATATAAAATATAGTACAGATCATTTGTATTCCCTAGTTAGTACCTAGTAATTTGGATATATAAAAAATATTTTTATTTTTATATTTTATGAAAGACATATAAAATTTATTAAGCAATTGTAATATACCTTAATCATTTTTTAAAAAATAAACCTTAAGTAAAAGGTCAAATTCTCGCTATAAAGTAACTAAAAAAATTAAGCATTTATATCCACAATAAAGCTTTAGTCAAATTCTAATTAAAACTCTCTTTCTTTTTTTTTTTTTAACTAATTTATTATTTAGGTAGACTTGTATTAGACTTTTACTAATAATTTATTTATTCCATTTAAATAATATTTTTTTTCAATACTTCATTAACTAGTCGCTAACCCATGCGATGCACAGGTTAGTTAAATAGAAATTAAATATATTTATTTTGTTCAAGGTATTGACTTGAAATTATATGAAAATAAAAACAATTTGTTCAAAATAAAAGTTCACATAAAAACAAAAATAAACACAGAACTTGTAGAAACCTAAAACAACATAATTTCAAAAGATCACAAAAGTAATACATGTAAAATTTCATAAACTTAGAAGAGTCAGCGTTATCAATGCTAGTTGAAATTTACTTTTATGAACACCATCACAAGTTGAATATTTCTTTTATGAATGCTTCTTAGAAAATCTATCATTGTACATGGACATTTGTCCATTTGCATATTCCATATTTCTATGGTTTATGAACTGGTTCTGCAACTTTGTATGTGAAACTCATGAGATGTTTTTTTTCTTGTCCTTATTTCCTCCATGAAAGCAGGATCATAATTGAATTGGGTTATCTACTTTTTGTCAATGCTAAATCAAACCTTTCATACCTTTAGGAAATATCAGCAACTCCTTGATTAGAATATGTGAGGGCTAAAGGTCCGGGGCATGTTCTTGGGCTTGGGCCTGATCTGAGGGTGCTTACTTGTCCGATGATGGTTTAATAGTATTAATGATATAAAACTTAAAGGCCCACGAGCAAACTGTTGTGAAGGAGGTTAGCGCAAGTAGTCCGAGGAGGGGTATCTCCTCGGCTAAGTGAAGTGAAGGTCAGGTGATGTGCCATGGTGATTAGAATGATATTTTAGAAGGTCTTGTGAATGAAAATACATTTCACAAGGGCATAGAGAGGAAGAACGAATGGGAAATATTTTAGAAAAAGCTGCTACTACTGCATTGAATGCTCCATACCTAAATCTCTGGTCGCATTAATGAGGAAATGACATATAAACAGTGGTAATCAGCCTTACAGCTATTATCTGAAGACTTTAGGAAGGGGCTAATGGGACAAGGATCTTGATCAGTGATCTGATCAATACTTGGAAGATGAGGAAAATGAGGAGGATGATATAAAAGGAGGAGAGAAGGCATTCAGGGGGGGATCGAAAGAAAAGAGAGAAAACACTGTACACACCACCATCCATAATTGTTATCTATATTTGGAAGAAGTAAAGAGAACACAAATGATCCTCGCTTGTGTCCGAGAAGAAATTCTGTTACGTATATAGTTCATTGTGATGATCTTGCCCATCATTCTTTGTTATCCAACATCACTAGAACTTAGATTTCAAGCCCACACTCTACAAATTTCATTGTATTGGACTTTTTGGGCTTATTCCCTTCCTATTGTTGGGTTTGGGTGCAAATCATGACCTTACAATTGGCGCCGTCTGCGGAAAATCTTGTATTTTAGGAAGTGTAGCATTATGGTAGGCTCAGGTCCATATCATGCAGAGTCTAGGGGGTCACAGCGTCAGGATCACTTCTTTCATCTTGAGCAAGAAAAAGAATGGGAAGGCAGTGTGCATACGGCGCACACCGGTAGAAGTTATTCACAAGGGGGAAGTGGGGTTCCTCACGAGGAATATGCTAAGGCCATGCCGTAAGAGATTGACCGCCTGAAGAAGAAGTTGCGCCGTGAGAGGCACAAGCGAACTCCCTCTTTTTCTGATCCTTTTTCGGAGGACTCCCAGGGTGGTAGTTACAAGCCTTGGTTAAGAACTCTTCTTAGTGAGTCTTTTTCCTACGAGGAGGATAATCCCCATGCACATGGTCATGAGGGCAAGAAGCCTTTCTCTAGAGGTTTGGGAAGTGATGCTATGAGTAGGGCATTGCACCAAATTTCCAAGTCATCCTTCACGCGCAGGGTGGAAAAAGGAAAACTCCCTCGGTGCTTCACCTAACCAACGTTCACCATTTATAATGGCCGAACGGACCCTGTGGAGCATGTGAGTCATTTTAATCAGAGGATGGTTGTACGCTCTAAAAATGAAACGTTAATGTGTAAAGTCTTCTCTTCTAGCTTGGGATCTGTTGCGATGAAGTTGTTTTAATGGCTTGAGGGCAATTTCTATTGATTCCTTCATAGAGCTTACTCAGGCGTTTGAGTCTCGCTTCATTACGTGTAGTAGGGTTCCTCGGCTTTTGGATTCGTTACTATTCATGACCATGCAAGAGGGGGAAACCTTGAAAACATATTCTAACAGGTACTGGGAAATGTTCAATGAGATCGATGGTGATTTTAACGATGTAGCAATAAGGACTTTCAAGGTTGAGCTTCCTACCGAGCACGACTTAAGGAAATCTCTGACCAAAAAAACCTGTAAGGAGTGTACGTCGGCTCATGGATCGTATTAATAAATATAAACGAGTTGAAGAGGATCAGCAGCAAGGTAAGGGAAAGACAAAGGTTATCCTTTAGGAGAAGAGGGATTTCAAGTCGGACAGATATAACAGCAACAGGCTCCGAAGAGATTTTGCCAAGCAATCTGGTCCGACCACTCCTCAGGTGGTTAATACTGTGTTCCGAGAATCAGTGCATCAGGTGTTGGAGAAAATCCAAAATGAACCATATTTCAAGTGGCTCAACAAGATCAGGGGACCCCATGAGGTGTAATCAGAATCTCCATTGCCACTATCATTGAGAAAGGTCATACCACTGAGGAGTGTCGGACTTTGTAGAATCATTTGGAGCAGTTAGTTAAGGAGGAAAGGTTGAAGCAATTTTTGTATTAGCCCAATGGGTAGGGAGATCATTTAGGTTCAGTAAATCAGGGCAACACTTCTTCAAGGCCTCTTTTGGATACAATCAATGTTATTTTTGTTGCTCTTGGGAGAACTGATTCTTTTCCTTCCAGGGTGATGTCTGTAGCTCGAACCCTCGCCGTGGATTCTAGTTCTGAGCCAAAGAGGGCTAAAGGGAATGTCCCACCAATTTTAAGTTTCCTGGAAGAAGACAAGATTAGGACTATCCAACTGCATGACAATGCCTTAGTGGTTATGCTGAGGATAAGGGGCTACGATGTGAAGAGGGTGATGGTTGACCAGGGTAGTGGTGTGAATATTATGTACCCTAATTTGTTTAAGGGGCTAAACTTAAAGCCTGAGGATCTTACGACTTATGATTTGCCACTAATAAGCTTTGAAGGGAGGTTGTCATACTAAAGGGGAAAATTAGGTTGCCTTTGCAATCAGGCCCAGAAGTGGTAGATGTGGATTTCATTGTGGTAGATGCCTATTCTCCCTACACGGCCATTGTGGTAAGACATTGGTTGCATGCTTTGGGTGCCGTGTCCTTAACTCTACATGACAAAGTCAAGTTCCCATTTGGGGATCAAATCGAGGAACTAATTGGGAGTCAATCTGTGGCTAAACAGTGCATGACGGCTACAATTCTGCATCAACCTAGGCCAGAGTCCTCGGCCTTAGCTAAGGGGTGCTCATAGCAATCAATGTTTTTAGCCACGCTTAAGGCAATAGCGGTAGAAGAACATATGTGTGAAGAATTGGAGAAGGTTTTTATAGATTTTGACCCTGAAAAATTCTTTAAAGTGGGAGTTCAGTTGCCACCTTAAGAGAAGACGGAGCTGGTTATGTTTTTGAAAAAGAATGTGAATGTGTTTGCATGGAATGCTTATGAGGCCCTTAGGGTTGACACGAGTTTCATTTGTCACCACTTGAATGTCAACCCAGTTGTGGTGCTGAGGAAGCAACCATCTCGGTACTCATCTAAAGAGCATTCCGAGGCCGTTGAAGAAGAGTTACTCAAGTTCAAAAGGCTGGTGCTATCAAAGAGGTGTTCTATCTTAAATGGTTGGCTCATAAGGTTGTAGTGAAGAAAAAGAATGAGAAATAGAGAGTATGTGTAGACTTCACAGATTTGAACAAGATTTGTCCTAAAGATTCTTTCCCCATGCCTTGTATAGATCAGCTAGTGGATACTACTGTTGGACATCCTCAGATGAGCTTTTTGGATGCTTTTCAGGGTTATCACCAAATACCTTTAGCTTTGGATGATCAGGAGAAGACAACCTTTGTCACTCCTACAGGGAATTATCATTACAAGAGAATGCCTTTTGGTTTGAAGAATGCGGGCGCTACCTATCAAAAGATGATGACCAAGATGTTTGACCCACAGTTGGGAAAGACTATTGAAGTTTACGTGGATGACATGGTGGTGAAGAGTAAGTTGATTTCTAAGCATATGGAAAACCTACAGACACCTTCCAAACGCTAAGAGAGTACAAGTTGCGCCTTAATACTTCAAAGTGTTCTTTTGGTGTAGGATTAGACAAATTTTTGAGTTATATGGTAACTCATCGGGGAATTGAAGTTAATCCTGCTCAGGCCTTTCTTCCAATTGTTGAATAAATGGAAGGGATTTGAATGGACCGAAGAATGTGTTTTAACTTTTTAGCAACTTAGGGAATATCTTTCACGACCATCTATTCTGTTTAGGCTAGAAGTTGATGAAGTTCTATTCGCGTATATTGCTGTGGCTAATCATGCTGTTAGCTTGGTTCTAATACGAGTTGATAGTGGTGTACAGAGGCCAGTTTATTATGTGAGCAAATCTTTAAATGAGGCCGAAGTGCATTATTTACCATTGAAAAAAGCGATCCTAGTAGTGGTGCATGCTACGCGTAAGCTTCCTCATTACTTCCAATCTCATACAGTTGTTGTTTTAACTCAACTCCCTCTTAAGTCTATACTTTGGAGCACTGATTATATGGGAAGGATTGATAATTGGGGTACCATTTTAGGAGCTTTTGATATCAAGTATATGTCTCGCACCTCTATGAAGGGCCAAATCCTTGCTGATTTGGTGGCGAAATTTGTTGAGCCTTCATTAGAAAAGAATGCTAAGAGGTTGGACATGGATGAAAAATTAATTGACATGATTTCGTGCAAGGAACCTTTGATGTGGAAAGTGTATGTTGACGGAGAAGCGAATCAAAGAGAGTCTGGTGTGGAGCTAGTTTTGGTGTCCCCTTGAGAGAATTACTTTTGAGAAATCCTTGAGACTGAGGTTCTTGGTTACTAACAATGAGGCAGAATATGAAGCTTTGCTAGTAGGAATGGATATGGTTCAAAGAATGCTGGTAAAACAGTGCAGATATTCTCAGATTCACAATTAGTGGTGGGCTAGGTGGAAGGAAAGTTGGAGGCTAGAGATCTGAGAATGCAAGAGTATCTTACTTGGGCCAGGTATTTACAATCAATGTTTGAATCTTTTACCTTGTTACATATCTCTAGGAGCATGAATACCCATACTGACTCCCTAGCCACCCTTGCGACATCCTCGGCACAAGGCCTACCTCGTGTCATCCTTATTAAAGATCTATGTAAACCCATTGGAACAGATAGTGACATCATTCAAATTCATCAAATTAGGGTGGGATCTAGTTGGAAGGATCCTATAGTGTCATTCCTTAAAAATGATATCTTGCCTGAAGAAAAGTCTGAAGTAGATAAAATACGTAGAAAAGCACCTCGGTTCTGGCTGTCCGAGGACCAGAAGTTGTATAAACACTCTTTTTCAGGGCCATATTTGTTGTGCATACACCCTGTAGCAACGAAATTACTTTTGGAAGAATTACATGAAGAGATTTGTGGAAGTCACACAGGAGAAAGGTCTTTATCTCATAGAGCTCTTACACAAGGGTATTGGTGGCCCAATATGTAGAGAGAGACACAGGATTATGCGAAGAAATGTGACCAATGTTAGAGATTTGCTCCCAATAGCCATCAATCGGGGGGTGTCCTTAATCATCTTTCTAGTCCTTGGTCTTTTGCTCAATATGGCTTGGACATTGTAAGGCCTTTCCCAAAAGCAGCAAGGAATAGGAGGTGGTTGCTTGTTTTGGAACGAATTATTTCACTAAATGGGTTGAAGTTGAAGTTGAGCTATTGTCAAATATTAGGGATGTGGATGCGAAGAAGTTTGTCTAGAAAAATATTGTCACTAGGTTTGGAATCCCTTATACTCTCATTTCAGATAACGGCCTACAATTTGATAGTAAGGCCTTCAGAAGATATTGTTGTGATCTAGGCATCATGAATAGATACTTCACTCCAGCTTATTTGCAAGGGAATTGGCAAGCCAAGACGGTCAATAAAGTTATAGTTAATGGGCTCAAGAAAAGATTGGATGATGCTAAAGGGAGGTGGGTGGAAGAATTGTCACATGTTTTGTGGACGTATCGAACTACACCTCGAAGATCCACTAGAGAGACACCCTTCTCTATGACTTATGGAGCAGAGGTCATGATTCAACTAGAAACTGGATTCTTGACATTGAGGACGAGCTCTTTCATCGCGAGCAGTAATGACAATTTATTGGAAAAAAGCTTAGACCTAGTTGATGAACGACGAGAAAATGCTATGGTACAACTAGCTTACTATCAACACAAACTCAAGCAGGGATATGATTCCCATGTGAAGCTACGGCCACTTGCACTTGGAGATTTGGTATTAAGGAAGGTTTTGGGTATTGCAAAGAACCTAGCATAGGAAAAATTGAAACCTAATTGTGAAGGACCTTACCGTATCACTTCGGTAGCCGGCATAGGGGCATATTATCTTGAAGATCTAGATGGACATGTTGTACCACATCCATGAAATGTAAATAACCTACGAAGGTACTATTATTAATGAAAGGCCTTGTTGCCATCTTATTTCTGTTGACGCTGTGTTCTATTGATTATTATTTTTCTAAGTATCAAACTGAAACTTGGTCATACCTGACTCCTTGGACCACATACCTTGAATAAATTAATATTTATATTAAGTGTTAAATAGAACCTTAGTTACGTCTGGTCTTCGGACCATCTACTCTGGAAAAATTAGCACTTCATTTTATTTTTCTAAGTATCAAACTGAAACTTGATCATGCCTGGCTCCTCGGACTACATACCTTGAATAAATTAATATTTATATTGAGTGTTAAATAGAACCTTAGTTACGTCTAGTTCTCGGACTATCTACTCTGAAAAATTAATACTTCAGTTTATTTTTCTAAGTATCAAATTGAAACTTGGTCATGCCTGACTACTCTGACCACATGCTTGGAAAAAATTGGTATTTTTCATTGTTTGCCAAGGTATTACATAAACCTTAGCCTTAGATCGCATTTCTCTCGCACTGGGCTTATGCACGTTCATTGGTTTTCATTTGTTTACTAATGTTTGTTATTCTTGGAAGGAGAATAATCCCAATATACAAGTTATCAAATGATAATATGGGTGCATCCAGATCAATGATACAAGTATGCCAAGAGTTCATTCATTCATTCATTCTAGAAATGAGTTTATTTCCTTGTCAGGTTACCTATATTTTCAAATTTTGTGTTAAGATTTACCCTATTCAATTGAACATCAGATCGTTCTTATTGTGTATATGAGTCGCATTAAGACAAAGAGTTAAACATCCTAAATAAATAAAGTATGTACGAAATGAATGAGAAAAAAATCTTAAACTTGCCATTATAATTGTCTATAATTACATTGAAGATACAAACATAGGCAGATTTGCAAAAGTAAATTCCTAACAAAGTAAAGCTATTCTAAAATTGGGAAATGGTGGATAGAGAGGGAGTCATAGGCCGCTCATGTCTTGGTCTTCGGCGCAGGGTCTTCTTTGGACTTTGTTTCAGCTCCCTTTACTTTGTCCTCCGTTCCTTTTGGTTTGGGCTCGGTTTCTTTGGATTTAGGACCCACTTCTTTAATGGTCAGAGGAGCATTGGGATCTTTGGCCTCGAACTAGGGCATAATCTTTTTTCCTTTGTTTTTCTCTCCTACCCGAGGGTCAACTTGGCTAATCTTCCCACTCAAAGCCTTGTCAGTCTTCTCACCTTGGCCCACAACTTGGTTAGGACTTGTAGATACTTCAAGGGGTGGAAGAGAGCTAGGGGCGACGAAGGGCTGCATTGGAGGAATTGGCTCGGGGGCTGTTGGAGGAAGAGGAAGAGCTTCAATTGCATGGATATCTGGGGGATACCATACATTTTCAGCCTTCCTCCACTCAGAAGTAGCAGGGACTCCTACCACGTTAAGGGCTTTTGCCCATACCTGCTGGCAGTAATCCTTACATACTTCAACAAGTTCTTCGACTAGCCGGATCTCTGTTTCTTCGACCCCCTTGTTGAAGGAAGCTATGGATGTGGCCTCAACGATCTCTTTGATAGTCCGAGCTGCCTCTTTAGCCTAAGTGAGCCCCTTCTTTAAGTCCAGAATCTCCTGTTGAGTTGTGGCTAGCTCTATCCCTTTGTAATGAAGCAGTTTGTGCTGCTCTTCTGCCTAGATTTCTGTAGTTTTTAGTCCCGCCTCGGCACTCCTTCTTCCCTTCCCTTCTTGTACCAATTTATTGGCAAACTATTTTTTCTCTTGCTCGGCCTGACCCAAAGCTTTTTCAGTTTCGATCCTGATATTAGCCTCTGTCCTAGCCTCGTTTCGAGTATCTTCTATCAATTTCTCCGTAACAAAAACCTCTTGGATGGCCTACGTAAAAGTGGTGAACAAGTGCATTTTGACGAGAATAACATAAAAGCATATACAGGATTAATGTTGTTGGTGATGGCACATACCAAAGCTAAATCTCTTTTGAGGGACAAGAAAAGTTCTGGTTGTCTTATGTTTTTCAAGGCAACCATGTCCTTCGGCAGTAGGATGTGCTGTTCTAGGGCCTCGGCCAAGTAATGAGCGTGCCCTTTTTGGAATTCCCTTATGGTTGAGTGACGGGGAATGGGAGCTCCATCCAACTCTAACGGAGGTGACCGATGAGACTAAATTTGGCGCACCTCGGCCAAATCGTGGCTCTCCTTGCTCTCTACAGAGGAAGCTCGCGTTTGGCCCTTAGCTGTCTTTTGTTGTTTTCGCTTTTTCTATTGGGCTAACTCCCCTTCCTCAACCTTGTCCGTTCTTTTCTTTTTCTTAAGGTTGGTTATGGAAAGAAAGGTGCCTGGAGGAGGTGGAGGGGGTAGAAGATTGGCGGGAAGCTGATATCCTAAAGCGTCCTTCGTGGTGTCTGCTTCTCCCTTTCAGCAAGAAGAGTCCTCAAAATTTTTCCTTTTTGTAGGGACATAACTTCTTCTTCTTCCTCGGCGCTGCTATCTACACGTGCAATTACCAAACCTCTGATACCAGAGTTCTCGTTGGACCCATTTTCTTCATCTGAAAGGTTAACAATGTGACCTTTTAAAGGTTTCTCTGCTTCCTCAAGTCGGAATTGATCTATTTCCTCCTCAAGGGACAAGCGCGAGGATGTGGATTCTTCTCAGACGCTTGCTGCTTCAAGGTGTACAGGTGGAAGGACTACTGTTATTGGGCGTACGTAGAGAATGATGAAAAGATCATCTGGCAGATCACAAGAAGCAAGGAATCCCGTTTTTGAGACATTTATCCTTTTAAGTCCCCTGTCACCTATGACGATTACGTTGCAAAAATCTTCGAAGGTAGTCGATAGGGGTTCGTATCCCAGGATGAGATGGGCTGCCCTCACTTGCTCGTCTTCACTCACAAATTCCTCGGATCTTAAAACTTTGTTGAGGTCATTAATGTTGGATAGGCTTAAGCAAGGTGATACATGCTATTTATCTGCAAAGACAACCGATAAGCCAAGCATGGTTAAACCAACAATAAACGTCAAACAAAGAGAAAGCCAAGCGCAATATAAATCTAAATGATCAAATTAGAAGAACTAAACCCCATGCTAAGGGACCTAAATTCTATGGAATCACACCTGGTGTTCCCTATTTGACTAGACAATGAGGACTGTCGTACCACTCCCTGGAGGCGATTAAGTAGTCGTCCTTCATGCCTTTGTTAGATTTGGGAAGACACGATATGAGTCTAACGATGTTAGACCTAGACTTGAGGTAATACCCCGCGTCTTTAAGTGAGTGACACTCATACATATGGACAACGTCATGCCATGTAAGTCTTAAGCCCATTTGCTCGTTGAGAGCGTCAACACAACCTAAGATTCTAAACATGCTAGGTGTACATTGGTCTGGGCATAATCTGTGGATACGCAGGTAGTCACGGGTTACGTTCTTTATGGGAAGTGTCATTTCTCCTTCTAAAAATGCGATTATGAGAATGACAACTTCTCCCTCTTTCCTATCGTCGGCTATGGCATCTGGGCCATAGTACCTCAAACCCACTCCTTGGGGAACGTGATATTTGGCTTGAAAACCCTCCATGTCGGCATCAATGTCTACTAAACATTTGAATCTACCCATTTGGTTGAAATAAAAGTGAAGATTTAGAAAAGAAAAAAGATAAAATTAATGGCCGAGGACGATAACCGAGGAGAAAAAGAATTTAGAATTGTGAAGACTTACGAGAGAATGAGTAGACGATTCTTCAGGAACTTCTTGGGAGTTAAGAAAATAAGGAATTATTAAGAGCTGGTCGATTTCCGGAGTAATGAAAAAATTGCAAGTTTCCAGGCGTTTTATATCACAGGCGGCATTGAGTGGGAGTTATCCCGTTCAAAATTTAAGGAAAAATCCAAACCATTAGATGTATATCTCAGCGTTGGACGTGGAAGACAATACGTTGCTTGGAGCAATTAATAGGGGAGTTGTGGATTTCGAGACATCAGATACAATTTTTAAAAGGAGGGAAATGGCGTTTGTACGAGTGGTAGTTTAAGAAACGTGCGAAAATTGTGGCACGGGGTCAAAATCTCAATTTTCTTCTCGGATAGATAGGAAAATTGAAATTTTGAGGGGCTATTATGAGGGCTAAAGGTCCGATACATGTTCTTGGGCCTGAGCCTGATCTAAGGGTGCTTAGTTGTCTGAGGACGGTTTAATAGTATTAATGATATAAAACTTAAAGGCCCATGAGCTAACTGTTGTGAAGGAGGTTAGCACAATTTGAGGAGGGGTATCTTCTCGGCTAAGTGAAGTGAAGGTTAGGTGATGTGCCATGGTGATTAGAATGATATTTTAGAAGGTTTTGTGAATGAAAATACATTTCACAAGGGCATAGAGATGATGAACGAATGGGAAATATCTTAGAGAAAGCTGCTGCCATCGAATTGAATGCTCCATACCAAAATCTCTGGCCATATTAATGAGGAAATGATATTTGAACAGTGGTGATCAACTCTACAGCTATTATCTGATGACTTTAGGAAGGAGCTGATGGTACAAGGATCTTGATTAGTGATCTGATCAATACGTGGAAGATGGGAAAAATGAGGAGGATGATATAAAAGGAGGAGAGAAGGCATTCAGGGGGGGGGGGATTGAAAGAAAAGAGAGAAAATACTGTACACACCACCATCCATAATTGTAATTTATATTTGGAAGAAGTAAAGAGAACACAAATTATCTTCGGCTTGTGTCCGAGAAGAAATTCTGTTACGTATATAGTTCATTGTGATGATCTTGCCCATCATTATTTGTTACCCAACATCACTAGAACCTAAATTTCAAGCCCACACTTTACAAATTTCATTGTATTGGACTTTTTGGGCCTATCTTCTTCCTATTGTTGGGTTTGGGTGCAAATCGTGACCTTACAGAATACAATACATTTTTAATTGATAAATAGTAATAAGAATCAAACACAACTTACCTTGATTAGATCAACAATAGAGCATCACATTTCGTACCTGTCTTCCTCCTTACGACCCTCCATGTATTATGGCTCCTAGAACTCATAAGAAATATCATCAAACACCTTGTGTACATGTAAAAGAAACAGCACTTAATGAAAGTGAACATTATTGAAAATGTTTATACTCAACTTTAAAATAGTAGCATAATAGTCATAAATCATTGTAAAACTACAAATGTAATAGGAAAAATCACTATTCAATTTAAAGATTCAACTTAAATTAATCAAGGACAACCCAAGAAAAATCACAAAATTTACACTAAATGTATTATGACTTTGAGAAAAAAAAAAATAGTAATGAATTGCTAATGGTGACAATTTGGGAAAAAAAAAACTTTATTGGAAAAAAATAATATGAATAAACTTCACAACTTTGTAGATAATTCTTGTCATCTTTAGAGATCTTAAACCAACTATTTTCATTGCAAAAACCAAAATACACACTTAGTTGTTCCACCACTATAAGCTATACAACAAACTGAGCTATAGCAAATGTTGGTAACACAAAATCTCATAAAGGATGTAAAAGTATATTTCAGAAGGTAAAAAACAAAAAATGAAACTTGAAAGCAAGTTCAAAGAATAGGTGTAGCACATAAAAGCCAATCATTCGTTTTAAGTTGGAGAAACAAAATTCATCCTCCTTCAATTGAAAAAGCATAAGAAAAATGAGTGGAGTTCTTTACACTATTTATATAAACCATTCATCCTATCCCTCATCCAAAATCATATATGGACCTTTTATATATCATACCTCCATATCGGATCATAACAATTTTGTAACCAAGGGCCTATTACTAACATTCAATACTTTACCATCAGATTTTAAGCAAAAACCACAACAGTCAATTTCAAATCATGAGTTTGGGTAATTTTTGTTCAAAATTATTTAATTGTCTAGAGGCATAAACAACCTAACCAATCATTTTTTTTACATCACAAAAAATGACATTGAAAAAAGAAGGCCGACAAACACGTCTCAACCTGATTAAATCAGCAACATAGCATCACATTCTTTACTTATCTTTCTTCCTTACCAATCTCCATGTAATATGATTCCTAGAATAACAAAAAAAAAAAAAAAAAAAAAAATCACATAGGAATTTCATAAAACAGCTTATGTATATGTAAGAGAGATGGGGATACTAAACACATCCAGAGAAATAGTTGCGTGCTTGAGGAGCTCTGGACACCCATGTTAGGAAGAAGTAGTAATATTAGTCTGGAAAGATCCAAATTTCTAGTGCTTGTACTCACAATGTCAATCAAACATACTTGTTAAAATACCATGCTAGCTTCAAGAATACAGGCCTATCATCAACATCACATCCAGCTAGTGTCGGGGCAGTATAATTGTGCCTTATGGGGCATTGGTTCACATCTACCTAAAAAGAGAAAGTACCCACTCCAATTATAAATTTTGAGGCTCTATTTATTAACCATGACTCTTTTTTTTTTTTAGAAATTGGTTTTAGAGCTTACCTTGGCAATTGGCATCTTTGCTCTCTCTGAGTCAATTAAGGAAAAATCAATATCAGCCACAACAACTATATGCATAAATGGGAGCATATCATCTACAATTTGTAATATAAAGTTGCCTAATCGCATCTTGCTATTGGGAAATTAGGTTTTGAGCCAAAAAAAAAAAAAAAAGGTGTCAAAATCATTGAAAAACAAAGAATTGAAGTTGGCTTAGAGCCATGATATGATCATTATTATGAACATAACATTTGCTCACATATTTTGATTGAGATTGCTAAAGGATTGCAAGCATTTGCAGATCTGCATGCACCATAATAACTAAATCATGTTGAAATAATAAATTTTGTCCTAGTGTGCAGGGGTCATTACTCATTAGTTTATAGTCTCAATCTCCATGTTAAAACACATACTTGTTAAATTCCAATAAAAATTGCATACAAAGAAAAGGGAAAATAAAGTCCAATACCAAAAATCCAATCCAAAGGAAGAAGAAGAAGACATGGAAACTCTGCAAAAATAAAAACAAGAACAAAAAAACTTAAATTAAGACAAAAGAGAAAGAGGAATGATATGCAATGCCAGTTATGTAATACTGAAAATGGACTTTTACACAACCAATGATAAAAAAGAATTCTAACTAAATAGTTGAACTTTTTCTTTTTCCTAATAAGTCTTCATAGTTGACGGCCATAGAAATTCATGTTCATTTGTAAGTGAATTTAATATCAAGGTTTGAATTGTAATTTGTGAGCTTGATTGAATAATTTAAAAATGGAAAATAAATTGAATATAAATTAAGTCAAGACCGTGTAAGAAAACATTTTTTTTTTCACATTAAATTCAGTAAAGAAAATTGAGTATAGCACATACACAGCAAACTGAATTAGTGAAAAAACCTTAAACTGATCCAAGTTCAATCAAACATAAACTCTATCAATTTATATAAAATAAAAATCAAACATAGTAACTTCATAGTATCAAGACAATAAAATTTACTATTTAATTCCCACGCTATTATCATAGTATCATCATAAGAGAATCAGACCAAATGTTATAAAAGGAATGTTATAAAAGGATAACATGAGTAAGACCTAGTAGTTGAAGGAATTGAGTTTTATAAAAAATTTGTGAAAAAAAATCAGTTGGAAAATTATGAATATTAGCCTTCACCCATTATAGATCAGCAGATCTGGCCTTGGTATCATATAAATTAAGTACCAACACATAGCGAATAAGAGAAGGGAGAAATAATTTGTACTTTTTGACCAATATGCTAGTGTCGGGTCCTCCCAAGCTTGGCCAGCAGCTTTTTGAGGAACTACTTTCTTCTTGGTTTCTACTTTGTGCTCAATCTCACTGCTTGCAAGGGCAGCCTTTACGCTCTCAAGTGCTTCTGGTGTAATCGTTTGTGCATGTATTTGAAGCAATTGTTGTGCCTATTCAAATACAACACTTTCAATTATAAAAATATAATATTTATTTATAAAGTAAATAAAAAACAAAGATCAGAAACCATTTAATTTGATTTTGGGTACCCAAAGACCCATTTGCACGATTTAATTCTCCCTTTCTTTTAGTTACAGATAGATTGGTGATCTTCCCAATCATTAAAAAAAAGTTGATTTCATGTCACACAGGTGGAGAATGGTGTTTTGGGGAGCAGGTTTGGCTGTGGGTCTTTGTTTTGGAAGGAGAAGGGGAACGGTGGAGGAAGGTGAAGGGGTTTGCATTTTGTCTCTCAAAAGTGGAGATAACATCTATGACAGTTAGCAATATCAAAATTTTATTAATACATACATACATATATATATATATATATATATATATATATCAAATAGAATGACAGCCAGTGCAGAGTTCCAAACCCAACGATTTGTCTAAGTTTGTGCACAAACTCAATTATATAGATACACAGCTAAAACTACAAATACAAAACAGAGTCAACAGACTCAGGAATACCCCCAAGTTTGAGATAACCAAGAAACTTAAATATGCAATCACATTCCAATTTCAAATTCTTTCTAGAAACATATTACCAATAAATATACAAGAAACAGTACAGAATAAAGGAAAGGTAAATACCTGACTGTCCTCATCTTGTAGTACAAAGAATCTATGTAACCCCTCCTTAATTATGTTTAGCTACAAACATGAAAAAAAGAAAAAAGAAAAATGCAAGCACCTACAACAAAAATGAAAAAAAATAGAATACTATAGAAAAATCTTAGTAGAAATAACATAAAGTAATTCACAACTGGCAAATTAACAAAGCAAAATTCACAATTCACAAAGGTTCACTGTTTTTTTTTTTTTTTTCACTCAACACCCAAACAGATGCTCAATTTGGTTCAGTTTGTCTGATCATGAAAATACTTTGGAAGCTTAATATCAAGTAAATGGTGTGTGTCTATGAAAAGTGAAAATATTTTGATTCTAGGAAAGTTAACTAACTTGGGTTGGAGGAGAAAGATGAAGAAGAAGAACATGATTTATCAGCTACGAAATCAGAGAAAGAAATCAAATTAAAAAAAAATAATTTAACAAATTCTTAGGTGTAAATTAATTGAAATCAACAATAATCAAACTGAAAGCAATTCAAACATTAAAAAACTAAAAAAAAGTTAAAACGTTTCACAAATATCTGATGTTATTCATACTAACAGATTTAATTGTAAAGAGAGAAAAGACTTACCTTCTTTGGAAGAGTCGGCAGTTTGGGCTAATACCTTAGAGAGAATGATAAAGGGGATTAAACCCAAATTTTGAAAGAGGGTCTGCGTTAGGAAGGGGTGAAGTGGTTAGAGAGAAGAAGGTTTTGGATGAGTATACTTAATAGATAGAGGGCTGAAGAGATAATCAAACGGTGGGAAAGAAGGACTGATGGTGGCTTGTGTTTTGGACTGAAGGTGGAGCCCCTTGAGCTGCGATTTGTGTGTGGGCGAACGACAAAGCATGGTCTGCGTTTTGGAGGAAGGAGAAGGTAGAGCGTGTGAGGTCTTCTCTAGTTTTGCGTTTAAGAGGAAGGAGGTAGAGCCGTTTTTTATATTTTTTTTATATATTTTTTTTTTTGGGTTTTCGAAAAGATTTTGTTATTTTTTTTTTGTGTTTATGATTTTTTTTAATATTGTACTGACGTGAAAAATTGTTGGAGTTTCAGAGGTTTTGATTTTTATATATATATATATATATATATAGATGATTTTTTTTAATATTGTTCTGACGTGAAAAATTGTGGGAGCTTCAACTGTCGATATTGCTAATTGCTTCCTTCTAGTCTAGGCACATAGATGTAGTTGTCACTTAATTACGTATAACCTTGGTAAGCAAGACATTTTGTAGAATATGTAATCGATGTATACTCCTTTAGGTTCTTCAAATTCTATGGGAAGTGTAACTATCAAGATCAATGTAGTCAATTATATATCCCTCTCTCCAAAAAAAAAAAAAAAAAAATGTAGTATCCGTTTGGGAATAGTTTATTTAGATCTTTGCTGAAATTTTTGTTGTTGAAAGTGTGTGCTAAAATATATTAATTTGTACCTTGAAAAAATTTGAAAAAAAGAGAAAAGATGAGAAAAAGTGAGGTTTAAAAAGCCATACATAAAAATTAAAAGTTAAAAATTGAAACTGACGCCTAATAGCCTCGTAGTCAATTATCTCTCACATAAGTTTATAGGAAAATTTAATAAATGCCTTAAGAGTATTTGTTTATGAAATATTTTTAGAAATTTTTTATGAAAAAAGAAAAAGAAAATAACTACTCTTTTTTAACAAAATTTTTATCTCCTACAAAACTTTTTTAAGATAGTCTATTAACAAATGCTCTAAAAGCATTAGTTAACCGGCCTATGTTTTTTAGCTGCCTCTCATTTTTATACTAAGATTCATATTGTTCATATTTATTAGCTACCTCTCATTTTATACTAAGATTCATACTATTCATATGTCATTTATGACGTGTAGGAAGGTCTCAAGCAGGTTGCCGCTATACTAGGATTTGTGGAAAAAAGACGTGATTTGGAATTTTGGATTTTGAACTTTTTCTTTCTATTACTCCTACTAAATAAGAGAAGTCAAACCCAAATTGTCAAATTTAAAGGAATCTTCCTTTTGTTTGTCCATATCAGTTCTTATGTCTTTTCTCATGCATTGTTTATATATATATATATATATATATATATATACATGTGTGTGTATTTTTTTTTTTTTTTTGAGAAAGATATTCATTATATTTATACTAATTAGTGTTGTGACTTGTGAGTTTAGAATAATAACACTCAATTATTAGGGTTTTTAATTCAATTCAAACATCTAGTTGCTCTAATTAATCAAAACAAAAAAAACAAAATGTTTATTCTTTCCAAACTCTAGCAGTAATAAAAAGCAAGAGAAAACGGAGCTACGATCGAGACAGTGAGTGTGGTGAGGTTGAGAAAGAAAGAAAGAGAAAAATAGAATGGCGAGCGAGGAAGAAAGCGCAGTGAAGGGGCCTTTGGATCTCATCAGACTCAGCCTGGATGAGCGCATCTACGTCAAGCTCCGTTCCGACCGTGAACTCCGCGGCAAACTCCATGTACTTCTCTCTCTCTCTCTCTCTGTCACTGCTTTTCTTCTTCTTCTTCTTGTTCTTCGGTCTTGGTCTTATGCTTGTGCTGTGTTTGCATTATACGCCTCCTAGCCTAGGGGTTTTTTTCGCTTGCTTTACGGACTTGTGTCTATTTAAATTTCCACAACAACAGTGTTTCTTCCTCGCTCGCCATTCTATTTTTCTCTTTCTTTCTTTCTCAACCTCACCACTCACTGTCTCGATCATAGCTCCGTTTTCTCTTGCTTTTTATTACTGCTAGAGTTTGGAAAGAATAAACATTTTGTTTTTTTTTGTTTTGATTAATTGCAACTTATCCGCTCATTGTTTGACTAAATTAAAATTCAAAATAATAAGATGTTTAAATTATCTCAGTACATAAGTTTTACCCATTTTAATATGTCCAATATTCTTCTAACTTGTTATCAAAAAAAAAAAAAACCCAACAAACCATTTTTGTAGGCCTTTGACATGGGGCTTGCTTTGACATGCTTAGAGTTGTTAGCCCATTGCTATTGGTAGTTTCTCATGTGTTGTAGTGGTGTGCCCTTGCGGATCATTAATAAGGATTGGGTTTCGCTTTGCTTGTGGGCCCTGTGTCATGTAGCTTGAATTGGGCTACCTTGGGCACAACTGACCCACCATATGTAGCTGGAAAACCAACTTGGACCTTTTGTCTCATTTTGTTGAAACGCTTTTCTCTTTCTCTGGTGGGGTTTAAAGGGTTTATTGCAGAAGTTGAAGAAGAAGCTGAAGCTGAAGGAGAATATGGAAGAAAAGCCAAAAACCAAGGCTGTGCTGCCATGGATGAGAAGCCCTGTTGATGTCAGTCTCTTTGAGCACTGCCCTCTTCATCTCCTTCCTTCTCTTGATCCCAGGTACATACTTCTCTCTCTTTTTTAAGCCAAACCCAATACTTGTTTTGTGTGATGCTAGTAGTATTTATCAGTTTTATGTTTGTATATATGTAAGATTGAAGGTGGGTTTGGAGAATATGGACATTTCTTCTCTCTACCCAGTGCAAGTTGGAGTTTGGCAAGAGACAATTGGGCCTGGTGCCTTTCAACGAGATCTTTGCATTCAATCACCCACTGGAAGTGGCAAAACTTTAGCCTATGCTTTACCAATTGTCCAAGCGCTTTCGAATCGTGCCATTAAATGTCTACGTGCTTTAGTTGTCTTGCCTAATCGTGACTTAGCCATACAGGTTTTTGAATTCATTGCCTTCCTGTGTTTTTACCATTTTTTTTTTCTAATTCTAAAGTAAACAAGTAGATTAAAAATTGGATGAATTACCTGTATGTTTATTTGGGTCTTTGGATTACTTGGCAACTGGTTCTGGCAGGTGGGGTCAGTTGCCGCTAGGAGGAGGCTCTTGTTTAGAAAAGTTTATTCAAAAAAAAAAAAAAAAAAATCATTTGGGTGTTTTGCAAAATTAAATCCATTTCTTGAAGTTGAAATATGTATATGACTTTCTCTGTGGTTCAGGTTAAGGAGATTTTTGCTTCCATTGCGCCAGCAGTGGGCTTGTCTGTTGGTTTGGCAATCGGTCAATCTTCTATAGCTGATGAAATTGCTGAGCTTATCAAGAGGCCTAAGCTTGAGGCAGGCATCTGTTATGACCCAGAGGAATTTTCACCTGAGTTACAAAGTTCGGTTGACATATTGGTCGCAACTCCTGGAAGGCTAATGGATCATATTAACAACACCAAGGGCTTTACCCTTGAACATCTCTGTTATCTTGTAAGTTGCTCATTTTTTTGTGTGTATTGTTATGTATGTTATATTTTTTTAGAATTCAGTTTGACTAAACTTTTTGATGAGGTTTTTCATATTTGATCTTTCAAATGGCAGTCTCAGAGTTTGTATTTTGAATAGACCAGTTATCATGTGAATGAAAAATTTATTAAAAAATCAAGTGTTGAGAGTGATTTAAAACTGATATGTAGCTTCAATTTATGACAGTATTTAACCGTTTTGATTTCTGAATAGTGTTTAATTCATCTAGGATTTAGAGATGTCAAGTTGTCATATCTATAATGTGTGTGCGTGTGTTCTAGACCTGTTGATGAGCACCAGTTGTCTTAGTGGTTAGTGGAGTACGTGCACTATTATATCAATTGATTGCCAACTCCATTCAGTCTAGTAAATCTAGTGGTGTTTTTTGGGCATGATTGCTTGTAGATGAGACGATAAATTCAACTTAAGTTTTGAACTTGTGCTTATCATATGTAACTTCAAATGCGCTTTACTCCTATTTTCGGTCGTTTCTTCATTTGTTAAAACAAATGTTGACGAGTTACATTTTTTCAGGTTGTTGATGAAACTGATCGATTACTCGGGGAAGCATACCAGTCTTGGCTACCCACTGTGCTTCAATTGACTCACTCCAGTGATGAAAGTTTCTACCCTCATGCTTCAAATTTTCTTACATTTTCATTTAATTCTTTAAAGACCAGACGGAGATGGTGAGTTCTATTTTTATTTACCTCCCTTTTCATTTTATTTCAATGAACTACATGGTGATCTTGGTGGTGAGGTACATGCATGGTTTGAAGTGTTAAGAAAATTCTGAGAAGATCATTGGTATTGGTGTTGGTTGATGTGAAAACTCCTAAATATAATGCTTCAATTAATTTTTATACTAATTTAATTCTAATTTAATTTTTTAATTTACTATTTATTTATGTCTATATCACATTATAGTCTGTTTGGGAATATCTTATTTAGTTGAAACTGAAAATTTTTTGCTGAAAGTACTGTAGATAAAGCTAAAAAGTAATTGAAATAGTACAGTAGGACCCATGAATAGTAGCAAAAACTGCAATGGGACTCATGAATAGTAGCAAAAATAAGCTGAATAGTAAAAAAAGTTGGCTTTTTAAGCCAATGCCAAATGCAACATTTGTATCTAATGTTCAAAATAATCCTAGATTCTGGAATGCTGATGTGAAGTTGGCTTTAAACCTTTACAGCATCCTATGGAGATATTATATATGTTAATACAACATTTCTGCTGGTTTCAATACTGTTTATTTGTCCTTTATTTTTAGCGTTCTAATTGCATGTCATTGCTTTATAACTAATGTAGCCATACTGAGACCCACACTTGTCAGAGGGCTGTAATGTTTTGGAAAATGAAGAGTTAAAGAAAATATTTTAGCAACATTTTGCACTAAAACAATTAGGAAGGTCAATGTGGTGGAAAATTTCTTAGGAATATTCTACGCAATCTGTTATATACATAGTTTTATCTCAATACAGGTTCTTTTTGAGAGAAATTTTGTGGCCAGCGAACAGGCTACTCTACTCAGCTAAGCCATAATCCCAAGGAGGATAATAAAAAAAAACTCAAAAGACTTCATTTGGCACATCTGGCCAAGGCATATTAACACAAACTTTTACAATCATTTTGTGTGCCATGTTGCCCATCTTTGTTCCTTCTAATACCTATGTTTATTATACCCATATCCATCTGTATTGGGAATCATTGTACCAATTACTATAACTGAAGAAAACTCTTGGCTTCACCCTTATATTCATGTCTGTATTGGGAATAATTGTATTCATTACTCATAAATAGGGACCACTAGCAATATTCAAAACCATGCTCAAAAGAGGACCTGTTACAGGATGAAAATGAAAATTTTATTCTATTAATGAGCAAACAGATGAGGTATTCTCACCCTCCAATGGAGGATTCATTTTAGAGATTTATTTGTCTCAAGATTAGCTTGTTTAATATTATATTAAAGATGAAAACTATATGAAATGATGTATTGATATATTATTTGTTGCAGTGGTTTTGAGAGGGGGTTTAAGGGTAAACCTTCACCCAGGCTTGTGAAGATGGTCGTGTCTGCAACACTGACCCGAGATCCAAGCAAGCTTGCTCAGCTCGATCTGCATCACCCTTTATTTTTGACAACTGGGAAAAATCGTTATAAGCTTCCAGAACAATTAGAATCCTACAAATTGGTATGCCATCATAACTGTACTGGTAATGTTTGATTTTGGAAGCATAATTCTTATACTGTTTCAAGTTCTAAAAGCAATCTCACTTGTTGCATTTAAAACTACTTTTCAAGTTGAAAAAGTTATTCATCCTGTGCTAAAATCAAACATGACAATTATGTTTTTCACTTGTCTAAAAGTTCTTCATAATTAAAAGCATACTTTCATGGTGTTCTCCACTAAAGGAAAATTTTAGCTTCAGTTTTGTTGTTGGCAATTTGTTCTGTTTGAGAATTTTGATTGACTTTCGGGCACATAAACCTTAATTGGGTATTGTTTTTTAATCATCAAAAGTACTTTGACACTGGAAACAGTCAAATGATCAAATCTCAGTTTTGGTATAACTTTCCTGTCTTTTTATCTTTGAAAGGAGGAATCTTGGATACTTTTTATTGTTTTTAAATTCAAGACTTAAGACAAAATCACTTGCCTAGATTTGATTTTTAAGAATATAAATTCAAAAACCAAACATAAAGTAGCAAATTTTATACAACCTTATACTGTGATCATAAAGTATCAAATGACACTTCCACCCCTTCTAATAGCAAGGAGAAGGGTAAGGTTGTGACTTGTGGGTTCAAGAATCACCAGGTGTGTGTATAGTTACCAATAAAAAAAAAAAAAAAAATTACTGAAGAAACATCTGGTCAAATTTTATGAATTTGAGAGAACTTTGAAAGTTTCTGTGTGTCAATTTGGGCTGTGTTTTGAGCTGGTCGCCATGATATCTTTTGGTGCTTATTAGAAAATTTTGATCAATAGCACCTCTAAGACATGGTTACGTTTATATGCTCTGTATACTCAAAATCTAGGAATTAGATTCTGATAACTGTCGTTAATTGATGTTTAATGGGAACCTCATTGCTTTCTGTAATTTCAAATTTTCATCTCTTGTTTACAGATTTGTGAATCAAAACTCAAACCATTGTATTTGGTTGCCCTTCTGCAAAATTTAGGAGGAGACAAGTGCATCGTTTTCACATCTTCTGTGGAATCAACTCATCGTCTATGCACCTTACTAAATTTTTTTGGTGATCTACAAATCAAGATCAAGGAGTATTCAAGTCTTCAACATCAATCTGTAAGAAGGTAATTTCTGGTTTAACTTGTTAATGGCATTCATGTTAAACTACTTGATTCTTCCTAGATGGGAGAGAAAAAAGAAAAAAACTTTAAGCATAAAAACATGTGGCAAGAATGAATGAAGGGTGTCCAGATGATGGGAACTAAAAATCTCAATTTAATTTTCCCCGTTTTGTAAAGAAATTTTCGTTTTCACTATTTTGGAAGTTGTGGGAAAATTTAAGAGGTCTGAGCTTTGAGAGTGCTTTGATTTATTAGAAATATTTTCAATGTCAGTTATGCCTATTTTGGTTGCCATGGCTAAGTGGCTTATAACTGAAGGATAATCCATTTGTTGAAAACATCCATTGAGTTGTCATTTGAGCCTCTAATGGGATGGGAGCTCCACCAGGCCAACTGCCTATGCAGACTGATGTTTGCATCTCATCTATGGGTAATCCGTAGTTGTGAGCTGAATGAGTCTGTTTGTGTACCATGTCTTTCTCCAAAAACATTGGTTAATCTGTGTGTTTAGAACAAGTCCTACCTTTGGATTCTTGTTTCCTAGTTTTTTTGATAATATTAATGACATAAAAATCACAGATACATTAGGGTCATAAGTACATTAGTATGGAGCATTACAAAATTCTGGGTGTACCCAGTTACAGTGGATAGGTATTTTTGGTAGCTAAAGAGGACATATCATCAACATCAGACAAAATGACTCTAGGAACTAACATTATGCTAAATTTCATCCCTTGCTGCTGCAAAGCTTTCAGGTCTGTAAGCAATGCTAGATCCTGCCAAAAAGGTTTTCTTTTGTTGTTGCAAACTTGCTCCACATATTTGCATCTTGTGAGCACTATGATATGAGGAAAGCCCTGTTCTTTAGCTTGCAAAAGGGCTCCCTCCACTGCTGTTAGTGGGGGTGCCAAAACCATTACTATTGCATCCTCTAAATTCTTTTCTTCATTCCTTATTTAATGTTTCAAAAGCATAACTGCTCCTTCTGGTCTGTCAGTCCCTTTGGCTTCCAATTTTTACAAGTAATTGCCAACCTCTAGTATCCACATTGAAATCTTTGGCTGTTTAGACCTTAGATTTGTTGCTTGAACTGTGTTAAAAGCATCTTGATATCTGCAAAGAAGATTTTGAGAAGTTAGTATTATCTCAATGGGACTAGGGCATTTGCCTTCATGCATGACCTGGTTTCTGTGATTCCAGATTGTCCATAAGGTTGTAAATAAAGCTTGTAAGGTGTTCAAGTTCTCCTGATCCGACCTTTTGTTTTCCAAAGTACATCTTGCAAGCCATCAACCAACCAAGATTTGGTTGAGGTTGGTAGTTTTAATGGAAATATTCGAACCATGCCACACAGCCCTGGCCAAAGTAGAATAAAGGAAAAGATGTGATGCAGATTCTGTTTCACTATTGTACATGGGGCATACCTCAATAGGAGGAATACCTCTACTGGCAAAATTTAACTTAACAGGAAGACAATCATGGAGAATTTTCCATATAAAAGTGAGGATTTTTAATGGTAGCTTCACTTTCCATAAGACACTCCAAACACTGCTATGAATGTCTAGTTGTCTTGTACCTGTTGGATTGTCAGCCATAAATTTCTTATGCAGCAACTCATAAGCTTTATTAACTATGAATTCTCCAGAGATGGAGTGTTTCCACAAGACTTTGTCCCTTCTCCCTTCTGTGTTAGGTAGAGGAATGTGCAAAATTTCATTGCAAGTGGGTTGCTGGTATAGAGACCTGACAGTGTCAAACTTCCAGCTATGGGATGAGCTATTAATCAGGTCAGCAACAACATGGATGTTTTGATTCCCTTGTGTCAAGTTTTGAGAATAATTGAGTGACCAAGATGGGTGTTTCAAAGGGATATCTTTAGCATTCCCCTAGCCATCTTCCTTGTTGAAGAATGGGGTTGTGCTTTCCCGCAATGTTTCTCCTGGTCCATGAGTGATGAGGTTTGGGCCTGTAGTCTTGGATATGACCATTGGGAAAGTATTTTCCTTTAAGGGCTTTATCTAAAAGTGAATTGGGGTGTTGGATAATTCTCCAATATTGTTTAGCAAGCATTGCTTGGTTCAAGAGGCTAAAATTCTTTTAGCCGAGGCCTCCTTCCTTTTTGGGTTGACAAATTGTATCCCAATTAATAAGATGGAGTTTCTTTAGGTGGGGTTCATGACCCCTCCAAAAAGCTCTGGTGAGGGAGTCTAACTTCTTACAAACAGTTTCAGGGACCCTAAAGCAGGAAAAGGTGTAAAGGGGCATGGCTTGCAGTATATAAGAAATAAGAGTAGTTCTGCCAGCTTGGGACAGAAGTTTGGCCTTCCAGCTTTGTAATTGAGACCAGGTTTTTACTTGGAGTCTGAACTAGTTTAACTTGGAGGTGTTGAGACAGGGACACTTGTTCCTCCTCAGGCATGTTTGGAGAGCAATGTATATCAGATTTATGATAGTTAATGCATTGTCTAGAGATATCACAGTACCAATCAATGATTCTTTTAAGGTTACTACAGGAGTTTTTATTGGAAGAAAAACAGGGAATCATCAGCAAAAATAGATGAGTGAAAGAGCAGCCTTGATTCCCTAATTTAATTCCTTTAATGCTCTTTTGAAGTTCAGCTTGCATAAGAGCAACTGAGAGGATATTAGCACACATTAGAAAAATATAAGGGGAAAGGGGGTTCCCCTGTCTAAGACCTCTGCTGTGTTTGAAATAATGTGGGGGCTTCCATTGATGAGTAGAGTGAAGTTGATAGTTGTCACACATTCTTGGATCAAATTAATCAAACTTGGGCTAAAATTCATGGTCAGTAGAACTGCATGTAGGAAGTTCCAATCTACCCTGTCATATGCCTTATTCATGTCTACCTTAAGGGCATAAAAGCTCAACTTTTTCCCTTTCTTTTTCCTAATGCTATAATTTTTTTTTTTTTTTTAAATTTTCTGATAGGTTAATGTAATAAAAAATTTCATGTGCTGATGGCTTTAATTTGTTTTATTACACAGTTTATGAGGTTATCTAACATGTAATGAAATCTGTTTTTGTACTGCAGTAAGACATTGAAGGCATTCCGGGAAGGGAAGATACAAGTACTTGTTTCCTCTAATGCGATGGCTCATGGAATGGATGTTGAAGGGGTTAGAAACGTCATTAATTATGACCTGCCTGCATACATAAAGAGATTTATTCATCGGGTTGGTCGGACAGCAAGAGCAGGCCAGACTGGGTCTTGCTTCACATTGCTGCATAAGGATGAGGTATGTCCACTTGGTGTTGTCCCTAACTGACAAGTATTCTATGGTTGTAAGAGACTAGGTTCGGAATATATGTCACCAAGAACTCATATTTTTATTTATTTTTGTGGTCCTGCCTGTTTCCAAGTCCAGGGTTTCAACTCTGATGGGCTAGTGTCAATCCAACACTAGTTTTCTCAAAGCCTCTTGTTCATCTCTCTCATCAAAAGAGGCCAATAATGTAACTTAGCTGCAAGTTCAACATATAGGTAGACCACTTGATACAGGACAATATCAAATGGGGGATAACAGGGAGAATTGAAATAAAAGAAAATGATAACCCAAGATTCTGACCTTAGGGGTTTGCTTGGAATCAGCAGCCAGCTATTGGGAATTTTCCAATTCAAAATTTTATTCATCAAAGCCTGTCATACATTTTATTGGAAGCTATTTTAAATAGGCTTTCATTGAGTGCATCAATAAGAAAAGTAATTCAACCATAAAACATAATCTCACAGAATCTTCAATCAAAATAAAATTACATCAATGAAATTTCAAAATTTGAAATTCAAATTAGCACTAATCTTGGTGCATCTTGGTGTCCGCACCACCGGTTCAATCTTATGCCAGCTTGATCTCAACCTACTTTCTTTCAACTGAGCCTAGCCCATTAAACTGGATGAATTTATGCCCATATAATGCCAGTTACTCCATGAATAAGTATACTTGGCTTTTTCAAACTGATTGAGGGTGTGAGTTCTGCCCAGGCCAACTAAATTGTGGCTCAGATCTGTCAGGCCCTATGATTTTATGCTGAGTGGGCCACGGTGGGTTATTTGGCTATATTTACAGCCTAGTTGAGTGCAAGATCACTTGATTGAATTGTTCAAGACATGTCTCACTAATCATGCAAATTAATAATAATGTTAAATTTTATCAGGGGTATTTATTGTTCATGTATGGACCCCTAATTTGATGCTATTACCCAATTCTAGCATATATTGCAAACAAGAAGGGAAAAAAAAAAAAACGAAGAATAAGGATGAATTACATCCAAAATATGCTTACATGTGATTCTTTTGAATCTTTGTTTCTGAAAAGAAGAGAGGGGGGGGGGGGGGGTGGGAAGGGATAAAGGAAACAGTCATTTAATGACAGCTCTGTTGCATCAGTTGGTCCCTGAGAGTTTGGGGCATGTTTGATGCTATCCAGTTCCCTGATATGTTGAACTGTAAAGCATGTCTAGCAAGTAGCAAGGCTAGTTCTACCTTGGTTAAATAATTACAGAATACATTTGCAATTTGTTCTAATAATTGTAAAGCATCAGCCTGAATGTTATAAGAGTGATTCTGTGATTGTAAACTTGTTCAACAGTTGATCTATGTGATTTTTGCAAATTATGAACTCATGTTCCCTTGTTTCAGATTAAGCGCTTCAAGAAGCTGTTACAAAAAGCTGATATTCAATCTTGTCCTGATTACACTATTCCTTCCGATTCAATTGAGTCACTTCGCATTATTTATACATCTGGTAATTCTTTATGTACCAATTATCTTAAAAGCAGATTAAATAGACCCTGGCATTGGGAGTCACAAATGCAATTGATTTCACTTGAATTATGTTTAAGATTAGACAACTTTCTGATAAGTTTTCAAGATTAGACACACAATCAACAATTATTGATCCAATGAGCTGTAGATCAAATGGCATCTCTTCTTCATGTAAGCTCAAAGTGTTGTGGATTCAAGATGCATTAGGTGCATGTGTAATTACCAATTAAAAAAAAAAATTCATGATTCTTGATATCTCTGAATTGTCTTTTCTTTATATCATTTGCCACAATTTTTTTTTTTTTTTTCCATTCTGGGAAAAGATAATTAACAAGCTTAGTGATTAATTACACCTTTTCCAATATTATTTTCTTTTTATCCCTTGCATCTGTGAAAGCTGATTTATAATGGAGATATAGTTTGTGAGATTTTCTTGAATGTTCAAAAATGCTTTTACTTTCGTTAAAATAGAATGGCATTAGGTTTTCGCTAATAATAGGTCTCACTATTCATTTCACTGTGTCAGCGTTGGAGAAACTAAAAGAGACAGTTGAAGTAGAAACATCCAGGAAGCGCAAAATTGGTTTCAAGTCTTCCAAGGCAGGCAAAGGAAGTGAAACAAACCACTCAAAGGAGTAGCTAGTGATTCTTCAATGAAGAAGCTTTGTAGCATATTCCAATTTTGTAGTGTATGGAAAGAGATTTTTAGTGTAAGAGTGAATGGTGTAATACACAATTTTGTGACATACTGCGTTGTATATTTCATTCTGTAATTTGTCTCAAAGGTCGGAAAGTAATAGTTGGTTCTGTTTAGGAAGGTTTTCGATGTGTTCATACTTCACTACAAGGTAGTCAAAGGCGAAAGGCACCCTTAAGGTGCTAAGACCTTGTATTGCCCAAGGTGACGAGGCGCCAGAAAGGCGCTAGCCCGAGTGAAGCGAGGCCTCAAATTTTAAATATTGTTATTTTACATATAGGGTTTCAATCTAATTTATTTGATATATAAGAATATTATATAAACAAATCTGACTCCATTCCTAATGGATAGGAGCTAGTCAGCCTGGTTTATAAAACCAGTTTGTGGGTTTGAATACCTACAAAAAAAATTAGTCTCCATTCAAATATCAACAGTCAACTAAGTCTAGATAATTATCAAATATCAATTAAGTCTAAATATTAATCATAGATCATCATTTAAAAATTAGTCTCCATCCAAATATCAACTAAATCTGAATATTAAACCAAAATATTGTTCATAGCTTCATATTAGAAAGAAGAAAACTCCTAACAAAACATTGAAGATTGAACTTCATGACTATCCATGACAAAATAAAAACATTTGAAGATTGAACATTCTGCCTATTAGCTTATTTAATAGCCTGAATGTGGTTGTTAGTTTTAATCTAAAGCTCATCATCAGACTCTTCACTCAAGTTTCCATCACTCTCAAAGCCACTTGAACCAGATTTATAACCATCAACATTCTCTTCCTCGGTCTCATCAGAATCAGCATCTTCCTCTTTAATAAGTGTAAAAAAAAAAGTGTAAAAAAAAAACTAAAAGAATAGGAAAATATTACCTGATGTTGGTTGACTGTCGACAGTCGCTGGCCCACTATCTTCCAAACCCTAGAAGAAGACGAAATACCCACTGCTTTGCTCTAAAAGTTGATGAAGAGGAGTGGTTCCCAAAATTTCTTATTGGGTCTTTTGTTTTAAACTTTTTTTATATTAATTTATTTGATATAGTGGGTGACAGCTCATCCCCACTGAGGTAACAGTTTTAAAACCAATTATGCACCTCTTTAAATTTACAAAACATGCTATTAAAGCATTTAAATTACAAACTTTACTCAGGCGCTCGCCTCTCACCTAACAAAATATATATGGGCAAGCGTCTAGTCTCCAGAGACGAGCACCTCACTAAAGGCACCTCGCCTTAGTGCCTTTGAGGTGCTTTTCTGGCACCTCGCCTCGCCTTGGTGCCTAGGCAAGTGCCCGGAACGCCTTTGACTACATTGCTTCACTATGTGCATACATGTATACATCGCTCAACAAGAGAATTTGTTGAACAAAAGAAGAGGAACACACTCTCCATCACTATCCAGGCACCGAAGACTGAAATAGGGAAGGCCGAGATGTGTGTTCCTCCAATATTTCAGTCACATGCCTAGCCCAGTGAACTAAAGAGTGGAAATATTGGCATGTCTCAAAATATGGGAAGCTTTCCAAGACAAAGATACATGAAAATAACAGTTACAATTGCTTCTATCCTCCAATGACGTGCTTGGGTTGATACGTTGAATTGTATCATCTTCAAGAACAATACCAGTAGAAGTAACCATGAGTGCCAGAAATGGCAAGCAAAGTAGCACAGGCCTCTGCTCAAAGTGGCTCATTTGGTTCAATTCTATCTGCCAAAAATCTGAAGAATATCAGCTTTGTAGTCTTTGCATACCATTGTTATACACACGCTTGTGCACCATGCTGTTTTATCAAAATATATCTTGAGAATGTTGGGATGCTTTAAATTTTTATTTTTTTAAGGAAGATTGATTGATTGATTGATTTCCATGTCATTAGATGCAAGGCATAAGTCTTGTTTATATCTCAGGTTGGATATATCTTGAAATGCTCTCTAAGCCCGAAGTGTTTTCCTGCCAACCCACAAATGATCATAGCAAGTAGCACACTATTGTAATGAGAAATTAAGAAGCTTTGATAATCCTCCTCTGGGATATTGAATTCCTTGCTAGTGTTGGGCAACATTTTGATCCAACCTATAGACTACAGCTGATGAGCTCATTCTAGAAAAATTTATTGGCCATGGGAGTTTAACCATACAATTTGAGTGATTGGGCATTTGATAAAAGTGTGTCCAGGGCTTTCTTCCCCGTCTTTGCACAATAAGCAATTCCTAAGGTTCAGATCCATAAACACTTCATTCGAATGTTGTCAAAGGCTCCCGTTGAGGAGAAACAGACTTTTTACTTTTAGTCAGCCCAATAGGCTGATTCTGATTTGGCACAAAAAAAAAAAAAAAAAAAATTATTGTCGGTGTTTGGAGCCCGTATCATTCCGTCGAAAGTAAGTGTATTTTCAAGATGTTTGAAGCTGAGACAAAATCAAACTTTGAAACAATCAGTTCTTTGTTTTATTTAATACTGGATTTACAGGGATTAAGAGTCTATTTGGATACTGCTTATTGAAAACATTATAGCAAAATATTTTTTTAAAAGGCAAAACACTGTTCACAAATACTGTTCACGCATTTTTGTGCTTTGGCTGGTTCATGAACAGTGCCATGGGACCAGCCAAAAAATGCAAACGCAGCTTCAACGCGCAAAACTCGGCTTCCAAATGCACGCTAAATGTGTGTTTGAGAATTGTTTATTTTCAATTGTTTATTTGTATAATGTGAAACAAAAAACTAAAAGTTAGTTTATTTCCAAAAAGTTGAATATTGGATTATTTGAAATAAAGCTAAGACAAAAAGTAATGCGAGACCTGCAAATACTAGATATGTTGAGTAAAAAGTTGGCTTTTATTCGGTTGCCAAATGCACACTAAATAAAATGCATAATAGTCACAATATAACTATAACTATTTGGTCCCAATCATGTTATTTTAGTTAATTTGATTGAGTGTGCATTGTAGCGTAGGGTATTTTCACATTACATGTTGAGATCTATTTATTGACAGTATGTATTAGTATCTAATTTGAGAACCAATCTCTCTAAAAAAATAATTAGGGAGCCTATCAATTTGCTCTCATAGATCACGTACAAGCAAAGTTTTTGTGCATTGGATACGACTTTTTATGCATTATTGTAAAAATTTCACCAAATTGATGAGGTTGGTTTTCCCGTAATCAGCATCGTTGCACTCCACCTGAGGTTAGTTTTTCAAACTATAGGGATGCGGTTTATTTCCATTAGTGTTGTGCGGGGCAATCAATTTCAAACCCATAAATCTCAAAGACTAACTCACAGATCAAAGACTCACTCAACCAACTCAAATCAAAGATTTAGTAACAATATAGATCAAAAGATAAGCAAACCCATAAATTCAACCCATCAGTCAAAGATCATCAAACAAAAATCAAATTGAACCCACAAAAAATCAAAGCTCAATAACCACAAAGATCGAAACCTATAAAATAGATCAAAACGCCAAAAAATGTACCCGAGATCAAATTTTATGAGTGTGGTGGCGTTGAAGATTGGAGCTTGAAGAGAAAATAGGAGAGCTTGTGAATGTGAGGTAGTGTTGTTCCTGCTGACCTTTCTGTGTCTAAAAGATGTACACAGTCCCCCTCCCCCCCCCAAAAAAGTGTAAAATTTTACTATAGTGGGTAAAAACTAAGATTCCCATGTATGAAAGAGTTGGCCTTTCCAAGGGAATTGATTCACCACACCACACACCCGCCCCCCCCCCCCCTCGTTTGCCCCACGGCCCCACTTATTCATATTCTTTCTAATTTCTTTATTACTTTCATCTTTTTAAGTCTTTCTATCTACTATTCCCTAAAATTTTATATTAGCGTCTAATCAAAGTACTAAAATACAAGTCAGATTGGGTACGACAAACAAAATTAGTACAGGATTACAACATAAAGCTACATAGTCCAATTTATGATATTGCAAATTTTATTTGAAGAATCTCATACACGTGCCAAAACTAACAATTTGTTTGTTTGGGTTTTTTTTTTTTTTTTTTTTTTTTTTTTTTTTTGTATTTGACATTTGGAGACATAAATCATGAAATTGATGTTTGAAAATTCATTAGTGTAGTAATGAGCGGGTTAGATATACATACATAGATACACAGATGTTGTGAATCAATATGATCATTTAATTTTGGCCCCCCCACCCAAACTAAATTTCTGGATCTGCCCTTGAAGAGAGTGGAGAGATCGTCGATTAACACTTAGATTTTGAGAGAGAGAGAGAGAGAGAGAGATAATTGCGGCAGCTAGGGTTCGGGTTTGTTTGGTGTGGGTTCATTGTGGTAAGGTTAGGGCTTTGCTTTGGTGGCTAGAGTTAGGGTTAGTGAGAGAGAGACAGGTTGATGTGATCGTGAAGATTTATATATAAAGATCAGTGTAGTTCGGTTCTTATTGGTTTACCCTTCTCAACTTCAACGACTTCACCAAACCGACATTAGAATGAGCTTTCGCCTCCTATTGTTGACTTCAGTTCTGTCTATTGGTACGTTGAGTGGTGCAACTCCATCGGTTGTGGACTTGCAAGAGCAAATCTGCGATGTGATTGGTACTACACACCCCTATGTATTAGTATTTAGTGGGACTTATCTTAACCTCTTAGGTAGAGATTGGCATTTGCAACTATGCCTTTTATCTTTTAGAATTGACAAATGAATGATGCTTTGATCACTTGTCTTGAAATCCTAAAAGAACATCCAAAATAACTTGAAAGTTGGTCCAAGTACCATAAGTTCTATTAGGGTCATATTTTATTATAATTGACTAATCCTTTGACAAAATGCACTTTACTTGTAATTGGGTAGATTTAAGATGAGTTTAGTACTTCAAGAAACATGTTGTTCAAGTTAAGGATTAAAAACATGAAGATTGGTTTAGGAAACAAGTGAAGAAAACCTATTTATTAAGTCTTGACAGATAGCTCGATAGATAGTTATCGAGACTTAATGTGAAGCTCGATAGATAGCTTAACAGCAGCTCGATCTATCGAAAATTATGATTTTAGAATTCCCAGATCTGAAATTCTGCGAAGTATTAAGTATTTGTTGAGGGTTTTTTTTCTCACCGCCCTAGACATATATAAGATTTATTTTAAGAGTCGTCACACTCTGATACAAAGACCAAGAGACTTATTTTCTTTGTGTGAAACTACTGTGTTTGTATGCCATAAGGTTTTGTAACCAAGTACTTTCTGATTTTCATTGTTGATGAAGTGAAGAACTTTGCAGCCAGCAACATCTGTTCAAGTTGCTGGAGTTAGTCACATACAGGGACCCGTGCAAAGGGTTAGTCACAAATTGGAGATTTGTGCATCAAAAGGAAAGAATGCTACTACAAGATCAAGTCTAATTGAGTATCAGAGCAAAGGTTCAACTATAGGTTGGTGTTTCGGAACAGGCCAAGGTAGTTGGTAAGATTTCTTATGTAATCGCTTGATTGTTGTTTAGTGGATTATTGGAAGTGGTGATCTTAGAATCACTCGGTGGGGGGTTTTTGTCTTGTGAGTTTTTTCCCATTTGTCAACAAATTATCGTATCTAATTTATTTTATGCTGCACTTAGTATTTTGGTGATTTGATGGTGCCTTCACATTTTGCATGAAAATTGAATTTAATTAATCAACTTGGGTAATTGATTAATTAACAAATAATTAACCGGGGTCAAGCTATCTTAATCCAACAAGTTCCCTAACGAATACTGTTTAGTGTGTTTACAAATATCACTTTCCTCCTAATTCTATTGCATGTTTAAAAAATTAAGATGATTAGAATCATGAGATTCTCATTGGACGACATTTGAGGTTACTATAAATGTATACAATTTCAAGATTTAAAGTAATATATGCTAAACCATAAATAATGATGGATTCATTGATGGAAATAAGATCTATTTACAATGAAGATTACAAGAAGTAGGTCCTCTACGGTCTCAGCAAGTCTTCGTCTTCTAACCAATTCTTCTGGGCTTCGTTATTTAAGGTACGCACCAACTAAAAAAAAAGAACAAGAAAAAAAAAACGAAGAAGAAGATTAAATGCTGCATACAAGACCACGATATGAGGTTTACAATTTTATTTCCTCAGTCTTCAAGCCTCTTAGGGATCAAAGATCGAAAAAGGTACATGAACCTCTCTGAGAAAGTACTTAGAGTCACTAGTAGTAGTAGTAGTAGTAGCTGAAACAGAAGGATGAGAATCATTTGCACTAGCATCTCTTTCCTCTTCTTTTATTGTATCTAACATTTTTGATGTTCTTCGCCTGATGACACTAATATACTGTGGTGGTGCAACTTCTGAGACAAACCTTGCAATGCGTGAATTGGCCATTGTTTTAATTTTCTTATTATTTTTTTTTGGTGAATCAATTAATGAGCTAGCAATGAATGAAAAAAGAAGAAGTGATGTTTGAAGTTCAAAGAAGGTGAAGAAAGGCAAGGAGGGTAGCTCTGGATGTGGATGTGCAAGAACACGAGCTATGTGATGGGTTTTATCAAACCATGTTAGGCTTAACTTTAGTCAATGGTCCTAATCAAAAGGGTTTAATCATGTTTAACATTTAGTGCAGCCACTTGCTTTTGATATTAATTGCAAAATGCTTGATGTTTCCTGGACACTTTCAATAGGTAACCTTAGCGTGGGACCATAGATTGGTATTTATCAAAGCATTGGTGGAACATTAGATTATCTCTAGAGATATGCTTGTTGTTGGGATTGATACCGTCCAAATTTACACTTTTTTTTTTCTTAGCTAAACTAGAGAAGCCAATTTAATACTTTAATTACACGTTTCAATTATGGTTGGTTTTAACTTGAACAATGACCTAAACAATGATAATATTCCCTCTTGCATGAGAGAGAGGGAAGATTTGTCAAGATCATTATTGTTCCAAGTTAAAAATCATAAAAAGAGATTAAAAAAAAAAAAGAAGAGTAAAAGGGGAGGTCTACTTGGTAATTGGATTTAATTCTTTTTTTGTACATTGATATTAATTAAAAAAAAAAATCCTTATCCCATTTTAGTTACATACCGGGCCAATTGTTTTGCTTGTGTTGGTTTTTGGTTTTGAAGGGTTTGAAATGATTGAGAAAAGTGATATGAATGAGAGTGAAAGAGTAAACAAAAATGTTCTCAACTTGTGGTCCTAAAATCCACTATCCTTTTTCTTTATAGCCTGCTTATTCGCCCATTTGCTAAAGTCATTCTTTGTTTATCTCTCTTTAAGCAAATAAACCGGCCAAACGTTAGGATTACGAGAAAGCCATATGGTTGCTATTACTTCAATTATGCTTTTCATTTACTTACTTCTTTTGTTTTGTTTTTTGCTTTTTTTCCCCTTCGATTTCTTTGATTATCAATCATGATTACTATATCAACAAAGTGCAGAATTTATGAACTGTTTAGTGCTGATTTGTTTTTTTTTTTTTTTTTTGGGGATAATTTGATAGTTACATCAAATGAGAGTAGACAATGCACTAAACCATAATTCTTTTCATAAAAAAGATTGTATAATGCTACTGAAGAGTCATTAAATCTATCTCGGCTAGGTCGATAAAAATGCACTTTTGAATAAGACTAAGTCAAAATTGGCGGGTTTTATGCAAACCGTGTGACTTGTGAATTTTTAAAATTACGTTAACAGGTCCATCTCATTGAATTCTTTATTTTTTAATGTGTGGTAATATAATAATTTAAATAAGAGAAAATTTATATTTTAAAAAAAAATACACTTTTCAGTTTCACATAGCCAATTATCACGTAGGTATAAGTATATTAGTATATATCATATAATTTATTGCTTAAAAATTCTTTTTTCTTCTTTTGTTTACGTTGTTTGTGCTTTATTTTTTTATTGCTTTAAGTTTAAGTTTTTAATTTTTTTTTTCCTCTTCTTGTTTATATAGTTTGATATTTGCCTTTTTTTTTTTCTTTTTAACATACAAAATTTTAAGACATATAACAAAATTTTATTTAACAAAAACTTTGTTGAAATCTTATGAATTTTGTTTATTTTGCTTGTGAATTTTATAGAATTTCTAATGCTATTACTTGTGAAACCTTAATTTTGAATTATAATGGTGAGTCTAATTTAGGCATATGTTTTTTTATTATTTAATTTACATATTCATGTTATGATTCTCAAACTTACTTTTATATATATAATTTTAAAAATCTTTTTATTTGACCATGTGGTTCTACTGCTGACCCACTAAATGAATTAGTGACTCGGCTCATAGACCGGTTAATGTCCGGTTTGGGTTTAATAACTATAATACTGAGTTATAAATCTGTTAATTGTTTGGTGTTGATAAGGAATAATTTAAGGGGTTAGCTCCAAACAAAAATGCAAATGATACATACGATAATTAGGCAAGAGAAAAATTACCAATAAGCAAATTGGTCCTAATTAACATATGTAATTTGTGTAATTTATTTTATCTTATTATTATACATTTGATTATTTAAATTTAATAATTTTCTTGATAAATAAATGACAGAAAAAATAGGTTATCTATTTAAAAAATAATATATAATTATATATATACACACATGGGATTAATAAGATCTAATTATTGAATTTATCATTTTTTAATTAAAGGTAGAAAATAAATTTAATATTGTAAATAAAAATATTAAAATATTGATGTTTAATATAAATAGTGAAACATGAAAATAAAAATGTTGATTTTGTGTCTTATATGTAATAACACACCTTAATTAGCACAATAAATAGATAAAATGATTTAATTTTTTGTTTAATAATTTTAGTATATAATTGACATTGAGTTATATCTAATATAACTTTTTGTTAATGTTACACTATTAAATAACTTTTTATTAGATTAAATTTAAAAATCTTAATGTTGGACTACACATTCTTTTCATTCTTGATAGATGCTCCAAATTTCATATTAATAGAATTTTATTTACTAATTATCTATAGATTCATGTTTTGTAATTTTAAAGTATTTATTATAGTTAATGTAAATTGTAAAATATGAAAGTAAGTTTTCTTTTTAAAATTTTGTTATCGTTTATAAGAACACACTTAATTATCACAGATAAAAAATTACAAGGCCAATAAGAGTATTAGAGCTTAGTCAAGTTGAGGTATTTTTATACAAATCTAATGTAATATTTTTAGAGGACAAGTTAGGCTAAGAATTTTCATGGAGGGTAGTCAATAGTGGAAATTAGAGCTTTTTTATTTTTAATTTTTTTATTCACCTCCATGTCTCTCTTTTTGGTAGTCACCAAATCATCTTTGTCAATACCAATTTGAGTGGATGGAAGACGTTTTTTAATAAAATGCAGATAAAGTGCACCTTCTAGATGTGTTTTAAGCAAACACTCCAAACTCTTAAACGTTTTCATGTCCTCAAATTTTTGCGGCCTGGAAAAGAACTAGGAGAAGAGTCAGTTGTATCACCCGAAAAATTTGAGTTTGGAAAATTATCAACAACATCATACATCTCACAATCCTTATCTTCTATGAAAGTTGCTTCTAGTGCAGCAATCCAATTCTCATCAGCTAGTTAAAAATTTTGTAGAGTTACGGATATTTCTTTTTTTTTTTTTTTTTTCTTTTTTTGGGTTTCAAAAACTACATATGTATATATAACCTATGACATAATATGCATATTTAGCTGACTGCTATGTATATCAATCATTATACTATAGAAAAAAAAAGAAGAAGACCAGAAAAACTCCTAATAGGATAATCGCAGTTCAAAAACTGTGCTCATACAAAATTTGGACCAACTTGTCAAAGGTCCTACAGATCACATGTATATACAAACTAATATATGATGTTAAGAGTAGGATGATGTAGACGACTCAACAATGTGTATGGCCGGATGTCCCATTACGGTCACACTCATCATCCCCATCATGTTCGTCCACATTTGAGTTTTGTCTTGGTTGAAACACACTCATTTCTCCCTTTTTTCTTCAACAACTTAGCCTCTTATCCAGGGCATGCATAGTCACACTTTTAGACTAAATTTTATGGTCCATCTTCAGTTCTTAACCTCAAAATATGAAACACTTTTCGTCTAAATTGGACCTTTTGGGGCTTTCTTTGTTATTTCCACTTTATTTTCTCACATGGGGCAGCTGTCAATGGAATATGACGATGACAATTTGAAGCTGACCGGAGTAGAAACTAGAAACAAATTGTACACTGCTCAGGATGAGCATGGATACACTATTACACTGGCAAATTAGGAAATATAGAAACTTCATTTGAGGTATCATACTTGTATTGTGCTGGTATCATAACCACGTCATATTAGTGTTATACCCGATGTATCTTGTTATAAGTTTTTAGAAGTTACTCACATCGCCATGTTGTATCCGTACTCGTGTCCATGTTTGTGTTTGTGCTTTCTAGCCGACAAGTGTGTTTGAATATAGAATGAGACGCAACATGGATGATTAATAAAATGCATGTTACTTGCAACGTACTTGCAACGTTACATAGATGGTGTGTAAATTAAACCATTATGCATGTTGTCAATGGGTGAATATAAGAGTATATTTGATGAGTCGTAAGATCAGCCATTTTATTTGATTTTTCAATCTATACTAATTGCTATGTTATATAGTTTGTAGACTTTATAAATAAATTTGGCAAATACTTTTATCATTTTCCAACTTACATCATCATGACACACCAATTTTAAGCACCACGACCTGATTGACAACTGACAAGCGTCCATATAAGAATATAGCTTCCTCTCTTCGAGACCTAGCTTTGATTGTATATGGGTGCAACTTGGCTTATCCTAATTCAAGTTTCTAATAAGAGTTTTGAGGTTTATGTTTGTGAACCATAATATTGCATGCATACGACACATACCTTGAAAGTTTGAAACAGGTTAGCCTACCACGATAATGATGATGATGTTGTGTTCGGAGAAAGGCACTTTATGATATAGACTGTAGATAACAGTAGTGACGAAGAGAATAGCAACAAAGACGACCTTTTTTTTTGATCCCATGGTGGCCTACCACTTCAACTTTTGCTCTGTTACGACATTGTTGCAGTGTGGAAGAAATATGAGGGCAAGAGAAAGATGATAACTATAAATGGAAATTTAAATTAAAAAACAAATACCTATCACATGTGTCTTATGCTTGATGGAGTTATCATGTGAATTATGAGAGAGAGAGAGCGAGAGAGAATGAAATTAGACTTTTAGCCTATATACTTCAGTAACTTCCCTTCTTAAATTTTTTTGTAATGATTAAAAATAGAGAATATGATACCTGATAGAGAATAAGATAGTGGAAAAATAAGGATATTGTACTAAATAATGTCATTATGTATATATGTATAATAGAGGTATATCCTTGTATCTAGACTTTCTCATTATATTAACAGTTTAACAGTGCCATAACAACTGATCTCTAAGTAGGGACGAAACTAGAATTTTATGTTTACAGTATGATGGTATTAACATAAAATTTTCACCATTTATAACAATTAGTAAGTTTTTCGTGCGATGCACGGATATTATTGTAATGTTTTATATAAATTTATTTTTGGAAAATATTATACATATATTGTAGCATATTTATTATAAAACTTTGTTAGTAATGAGTTCATCATAAAAAGTAACAATTATAAATTGCACACATATATCTATTATAATTATTTTGTTCAAGTAATGAGTAATAATTAAAACAACTTGGAGTAATATTGTATAATAAAAGATGATAAAAGCATATTAATTCATTCTATATTACTGATTTTTATTATATAATGTAATAAAAAACTTCATTACGATTTTTTTTTTTTTTTTTTTTGTTTCTTTAATCTTTGTTATTGCGATATGATGATACTTGTTATTATCATCAGTTTCTCTATCTTCAATGTTTGAAGTTTAGTTCATCCATATTTGTTCAATTTTTGAGCTTTCATCATTTTTTTTCCCTTTTGTTGCATCATTTGTGTTAATCACTAATGAATTGGCATCGAGAGACTCTTGATTGGATCTTATAAAGTTTGGATTTTGTCGCTAAGATTTTTCATAGTACTTGCTTTTATATTAAATTTCAATGATGTTATAGTTTTTTGTAAATATTTATTTATTTTTGTTAATTTTGGAATAGTGCAGCAAAAAGAATTAATATAGCATATTGAATTGTGTATATTTTTTTTTTCTTCTATACCTTTTTATCATTTGAAGGTGCATCAAAAATCTTAGCAACTATATAATTTTCAAAGCCATCATTTAGATTGAATTCGTTCAAATGAAGTAGAGAAAACCATTTTTTTTTCCTAATTTTTTTTTTTCAAATCACGTGGGATTCGTTCTCTAATATCAATATTTTTACAATAATTTAAATAAGTAATACCTCAGTTTACTTTTCAACAAAATCTCTTGTAGATTTATTTAGGATTTTCTTGGCATCTTGATCGAATATCACAAAATTTGTTTTGTTAGTTGCATTAAAAACTTCAATTTGAATCATGTATCTGAAGTAATTTGCAATTGTATATATATAGTAGTTATAGTGAGATAAATATATTATAAATATTTGGAGATTATGTAGTTAATGTGAGTGCCTCTAACTTTGGGATAGAAAGATTTATTTTTGTTTCACATTTTACACACCAAAATGATTTTTCTTGTGATTTAACATTCCTTTCATAAAGTATGCACAAAATATAATACTAACCTATTGTTGTATCAATGTTACTTATTATTGCAATACCTTAGCAGTTCACATCTTGCAAAGAACTTTGAAATTAATATGCATTTTTTTTTAATGTAAATAATATGATGTATTATTATTTTTTTATGTAAATGATGAGTATGATTTGAAATGATTAACAAAACTGTTTCTTAGGATCTCATTTAATGCATTTTATCTTTACTATTGTCTTCATATTATTTAAAAATAAATCCTCCTATGAAAATTGTTTTGCATGTATTTTCAGTTTTTCTTGTATAGGATCATGTTTTTTACCATTCCTATAATTGAATTTTTTTAAAGAAAATATTAAGTTTGTATGGTCACAATTTACGCCCAAATCCAACAGTATGAAGGGGACAGGCCCAAAGAGCCTAATACAATGAAATTTGAAGAGAGCGAGCTTGAAATCTAGGTTCTAGGGATGTTGGATAATAAAAATGATGAGCTAGATCACTCAGTCCTTCGTAAGTCACATGCAATGAACTGTTGATGTAACAGAATTTCTCCTCGGACGTACACCGAGGACAATTTGTGTTATATTTCCTTCCCCCACAACTAAATTACAATGAAGGGTGGTAGTATATACAGTGTTTTTACTGTTTCTTCCTCTCTATGCCCTTGTGGAACACATTTTCATCCACAGGACCTTCTAGAATATTATTCTTATCATCATGGTGTACCATTTGACCTTCACTTCACTTAACCGAGGAGTTGCCCCTCCTCGGACTATTTCCAACAGTCTCTTTCGCAACAGTTTGCTTATGGGTTTTTAAGTTCGGTATCGTTACTACCACCAAACCCTCCTTGGACAAGTTATTACCCTTAAATCAGGCCCAAAGCCCAGAAACAGGCCCTGGACATTTTGCCCTTGCAAAATTAATGGCATTTTGTGAGATAATATATGATATTTATTAGACTTTTTTGTTTTTATAAATTTTAGAAATATGCACTTATCAATTATTTCAGCAACCTCAGGGATCTTAAGATTTTTATATATTATTGTTGCACTGGTCAATGACTGGAATTTGTCTGCATAAATTGCATAGAACATTATTAATAGACAAAAGCATATTAAATTGAAATTGGGGAAAAATGAAGACATGATTTCATGAGAATGAGATTTTCTTGAAGTATTATCTATACGTAGTGGGGGTGGGGGTGCGGGTGGGGGTGGGGAAGAAGAGAGTTTGTAAGAGGATAAGAGTTTTTGCTTTGATTTACACGTGGGAAGGGTCAAACTTGGGTTATAATATGTAAGGTAAGAACTTGTGCCTGAGTTTTTCATAAGGTTTGGTCTACTTTTAAAAGGTAGTCCATTTTATAATGAACAAATTTTGGTCTAATGGGTCTAATTTTCAAGAACAGCCTATATTTTATATAATAGCAAAAAGAAATTACTATGATCTATCGGGCAACAATAATAAAAAAAAAAAAAAAAACTTAATAAAAACAGGTAATCAAATGCTAAATTTATATAATGGTAAAAATAAGTTACTACGATCTGTTGGATAATAGTTAAAAAAACTTAATGAAAAAAGGTAAAAAAAAAAATGTTAAATGCAATATTAGAGTGCCATGTGACAAAACCTCATGCATTCTCACATAAGGTCTCTACTTATATATATATATATATATATATATTGATTGGTGAGAACTATACCAAGATTCAAGAATAAATTAATACAAGTACATAGAAATAAAACTTGTATGAATCTATATAGTATTACAATATATATATGTATATATATGTGTGTGTGTGTGTGTGTGTGTGTGTGTGTGTCTGTGTGTAAAAGGAAAAGATATAATAATTGTCTTAATGCATTTCAATTTAATCATATATTAAGGTATAATAAATTTCACAATAATTTTTCTTGTTTCTAAACCAAAGACTACTCTAATTTTTTTTATATAAATAAAATTACGTTGTCAAGACCTACTTAACACCAAATTCCAAACCATATATATATATATATATGAAAAAATAAGTTTGAGAAAAAATGATAAATTGATAATTATGAGACAAAAATTAATTCAAATGGTTTACACCAATCTTTAGCTTGATCGCAATCTTGGTCAAGACCTCAACTACCTCTCAACTTGAGCAAGACGAGTATACAATAGTATAGAGAACATCTCTTGCATCTCTCACTATGGTTTTCTTCGGGACAAACTGAACACTAAAGTAAATCTTTACTCAATAATAAAAAAATTCAGATTTTTGTTTTTCTTATTTAAGGAAGAAATCATATAACAAATTAATGCCTTTACATGATAAACAAAACATTCAAATTCAACAGTAAATCTATCTTTATTCACTGCAATTAGATATTGTAAGATCATGATTTGCACCAAAACCCAAAAATTAGATTGGGATTGGCCCAAAAAGCTCAATACAATAAATTTGTAGAGAGTAGGCTTGAAATCTAGGTTTTAGTGATTTTAGATAATACAAATGATGGGCTAGATTGCAACACCATATACATGGAATAGTTTATATCAGAAATTGTCCTCGGACTCAAACCGAGGATACTGGGTCTTATCTTTTACTCTTCCCAAAGATAGATTACAATTATTAATCTTAATGTCTACAGTCTTTTCTTCTCCACTTCTTGTTTTTTTATCCCCTTTTCTCCAGGACCTCTCTCCTTCTTATACCTCCTCTTTTTTTTCCATTCTTGCTCTCCACGTGTAGCTCTAGGCAGTTCCCCTAGATACTTGTCCTATCCGCACATTCCTGTGGTTTTTAGGTTATAACTATAAAGCTGGCGATCATTGTTCAAATATCATTTTCTCATTAATGCAACCAGAGACTTAGATACAAAGCATTCAATGAAGTGGTAGCAGTTTTCTTCAAGATATTTCCTATCCGTTTTTCCTCACTGTTCCCTTATGAAACATATCTTCATTTATAAGACCTTCCAAGATATCAATCTAGTCAACATGACGTACCATCTGACTTTCATTTCACCTAGCCGGGGAGATACCATTTCTCATACTACTTCTGCAGACCCATTACACAATAATCTGCTCATAGGCTCTCATGCATGAGATCCTTACTACCATCAATCTGTCATCGGACAGGTAAGTATCCTCAAATCAAGCCCATGGTCCAAAAATACGCCTTGGGCCTTTTATCCTCACAGATATAATTTATTGAAATACTAACCTAATTAACAATTTCATCAATTTATCCCACCCTTATCTATTTATTCAATTTCTAATAAAAAACAAAAAAACTATTTAAAATGATTTTAAAATAGAGGCACATGACAATTACTAATATAGGTTTTTGTTGCCATAGTATAGCACTATAGCTAGCTGCTCCACTGCTGCAAACAGTGCCCTTCCTGCAAGCCTTATCTTCATGGCTGCAAATCTTTTTGCAAAATTCTAAGAGCATTCACATGAAAGATCTAAAAAATGCTGAATCCTAGTTTTAGCTCTCATTTCCTTAAAATATCCACATCAAGCATGTTATTCTTAAAATTTATGATATCTTTGCTATAGCGGAGTCACACCCTACTATAGCAAGCTGCTAAATTTTTTTATTAATTTTTTTTTCTTTTTTCCTCTCTCTCTCTTTTGTGCCATGGCTCTCTCTCTTATTGGATAAAAAAAAGGAATTATAAATAATATTTTAATGAAGTGGTAAAAATAAATAAAACATTTGATATTGGGTGTATTATAAAGTGAAGTGTTAAAATAGATAAAATAATGTTTTGAAATGCTAAATGCTATATTTTTTTATATGTTTGATGAGAATGCTACTCTATACTCTATGTTTGCTATGAAATACTAAATAGTTTGAGTAGAACCCCACGTTAATTATTTTTCATTTTTTTTTTAGTTTATATAATGAAAATGCTAGCTAGCTAGCTGTTAAAAGTATATACTTACGTTTTCTATTTAATAAAATTGATTCTAGCGTTAGGATTGTGGACTTGGGGATACATAGAGACATTACATCCAACAAATTTTGTACCCCTTGTGGCATATTTCCTGTGCATATTCTGTTACCATTGTCATCACTCATCACAAATTAACCATGTACTAAACCCTCTTATCGTATTGCCGACACTCTCATTAAATAATAAAGGAGTATTTTAATGGGTGTCTTTATACATTCATTAAGAAAGGAGGCTTCAAATGGATCCGTTGCATTGGAAAATAATAAAAACCAATAAATAAATATTAAAAAATGACTTAATTACTTTGTAAAAAAAGCCAATCCACTTCATTATAAAATTCAAGTTTTAATGAATATGTTTTAGACGCTTGTTCAGGGGGACCCATATCGGCAGTGTTCCCCTTGGCCCGTCCTCATAGCATGATTGCCTACTAGTGCCCACCAAAACCCTTTTGCAGGCCAGTACGAGCTTCACTTTAGTCTTTATTGCATATACCCATCACATGTTTCGTGTGAACTAGGGCAAATGATTAATGCAAAAAGCTCAATTGTAGCTTCAAGAACTTGGGAACTGATGGATGGGTTGATTATCTGCTTGAGGGTGCCATATATGATATATATAATATATGTTAATATATCATGCGAAAAGGGTTTAACACTCTGTCAAGTCAAGTTGAGTTAGTGAGTGAAGCCGCCCTCCAGAAATTGACAAGGACCTATATTGGAAAGAGACCCAAAAGACTAGAGCAAAGTAAACTCCAAAATCTGCATTTAAGTTCTAAAGCGAGTCCGGCCCCCTTCCTTTACGTTGCCAACGCGCTTTCAACATTGCCAAATCCTCCCTTCGTTAAAAAAAGAAAAATTCCAAATCCTTTAGCTTGACCCCGTCTCCTATTTCAAGTGCTCAATTTATATTAAAAAAAATGCTAACAGATGTTTTTAGGGTATTGGTTGATAATATATTTAAAGAAAATTTTTATGAGAAAAAAACAATTAATATTTTAATAATTTTTTTCGTTTCCTATAAAAATTGTGTCAAAACATTTCTAAAATGAATTGTTAACTAATGCGCCAAGGACACTAATTAGCATAACCATTTACTTTGTTATTTGTTTTGATAAATACAATCTATAATAAGTGCTCCCATCAAACCAAAACCCTAATAAGTTCACTCTAAAAAAACAATAAAACGCTAATAAGTTGTATTATTATATAAGAGATTTAATGTTCAAATCCTACATACACCAAAAATCAACTGATGTCTTAATTTGATAACAAGAGCAATTATCATAAAGTGAACACTATGAGTTTAAATTCTACCCGTCTACTGTATCAATAAAAAAAATGATAACGTTGTAACATTATTTAAATAAACATGAGTCACCTTAGAATTTCTAGTAAAAAGGGTTACACTTTCTAAATAATTTGCACCTATAAATAAAATAATGTTTTAGGATAATTTTTTTCCCCAAGATGAAGAATTGCAATGAATCTTTTCTCTTTTGGATAAGTAGACAATGAAGGAAGGGAGGTGAATTACAATGTCCCTCTATTTTTTTAGTTAAATAGCAAATAATAATAATAATAATAATAATAATAATAATTAGGAAATAACTAAATATCAGGTACATCAAAATCATGGTTGTCCATAGGTAAATTTGGGTTGGGTTTGTGCCTAACTTAGACTCGACCTGATCACTTTGGGTCTCTAAGATTTGGACTTGCCATCGACTGGGAAGAGGAGTCAGTTTGAGCAAGTAAGATCTCCTTGTGTAGCAGTTGGAGTCAAGGAAGAGAGATGTGGTTGAAACTCGCCAAATCTGGTTAAAATTCTGCTGAATTTGACAAGATCTCTACAAGATATCATTGGATCTTGACAAAATCTCGTTGGATATCATCAAATTTGCCTAAAGAATGGTAGGTATTGGCAAAATACAACGATATTTTAATGTGGATATCAGTCGGGTTGGTTGGAATCGGATTTTTATCCGAAGATCCACCGGAATAAGGTTTTGGAGGGTGGAGACCTGCCACCAAACATCATCAACGTTAGGTTGGTTGTCTTCTAACCATACCCAATCATCAATCATGGATCCAACCGTTTGGATGGGTGGGTTGGGTCCACGGATTGGTTGGATTCCCCTAATCAAAATAGACTGCACCTTTAAGTATTAGGAGGCTCTCTTCTAACCATACCCAATCATCAGGTCCTCTCAAGGCCTCAATTGCAAACTTAGCTAACTAATAGCATCACAAGTAACCTTTTTACAAACATAGCTAAAACCCCATACACACACACTCTTAAACATTAAGATTGTGCACCAAATGTTCTTCCACTATTAAAGATGATCAAATTTCTATTACACAACCTTAAAACTCATGTGCGTATCACATGATCACATGCTTATTATTATTATTATTATTATTATTATTATTATTATTATTATTATTATTATTTCAGTAATGATGTGAAATTTATGATTACAACTAATCTGATATTTAAAGTGTTTATTATTCAAATTTTGAACATAATAAAAATACAACTGATCCTATAGAGAGTTGTGAGAAGGTATGATTTATTAAAATTTGGTAATCATAAAAGCTTCATGTTTTAATAGAAACCAATTTTATAATAAGCTTGGTCTTTTATTAATGTTTACAGGTTGCTAGAAGTGACACTTGAGGTGAAAGGCCGGTGAAAACCCAAGTCGAAGTGGAATCTAAGCTTCAAAAATGTCTCAAGAGACTTGGTCCAATTTCTAAGTCTAAGTTATTTGCAATGCCATTGATTCGAAGTAAACTGATTTGAACTCTTTTCTTAAATAGACTAACTCGAAGTGCATCGATTTGAAGTGAACAAGTTTGAAGTAACTACAGTAGAACATGGCCTAAGTCAGTATTCTAAGTTTCTAACATCAAACTGACTGAAAGAAAATATAAATTCAGATATACATGAACTAACAATTAAATATTGTATCAAATTTAACTAATATTTGATCAAACAAGATCAAAGATTACGAGGGAAGCACTTACAAACATAAATTATAGCAAACTTAACTAATGAAATCAAATTGTGGCAACTTTGAAGTTACTTGAGAAAGAAAAATAGAAGATTTTTCTTAAAAATGATGACATTCATCTAAATTATTTACAAAAATGTATCTTTATTATTTCAAATAATTCGAATGAAGGTGAGAGAACCATATGTGTTCATAAAAAAAAATGTATTAAATTTTCAAGTTGAATTACCAAACTCTTAACAAAGTAAGTCGTACTTGTTTCGAATTCTATGAGTTTGGAACTCTTTTTTATTTTACCTAACTTGGTTCTAAAATCAAAATCTATCTATCAAATGGCATCTCTGTCATTATCTGAAAACTTAGGGATAATTAGCTAATACAACTTGTATATAAACCAAACCCAGCATGCAAAATTGTCAAACCCCCCTCACTTTAATTCAAAGCTAAGTTTGTCGGTGGCAGATATCCAAACCAAAAGTATCAAAACAAAAATGGCTGGCACCCTAATGGCTAAGCTATCTCTCCCAGTTCTCTCACCTCCTAAGACTTCACTACTGACTCCCCTCTCAGCTGTTGCACCACCTCGCTCTGTGGCTGCTTCCAGGCTGCAAATATTCGTAACCTTGGAAACTATTTGTGAAGAAGAAGAAGAAGAAGAAGATGATAATGAAAACCAATATTGTGTGGAGGAGACATGTAAGCTGGCTTCATCTTCATCTTCATCTTCATCGTCATCATCACCACCAACGTTCTTATCTGCTCAGTCGTCCACGTGTTTCTTGGAAGTGCAGAAGCCCTTGTCGGGGTACTGTCACAACTGCCAGTACTGTGCTTAACTAGGAAATTACTCTAATTAAACTCCACAACTCCCAAGAGTTTATGTAGGACATTCTATATGGTTCTCTCTCTCTCTCTCTCTCTCTCTCTCTATATATAATAATAATAATAATAATAATAATAATTAAATTTAGGAACTTTTTTTTTTTACCTTTTGCTAGTTGAAGACTTGAAGTGCTTGTACCGTGCTTAATTAATATAAATGGGAATTTTGTAAATTGTTAGTTGCTCTATTGTGCCTTTAATCATAGAATGAAAAGTTTTCTTTGAAGTTGATTTGGAGGAATTTCCTTTATCCAAACTATCTAATTATTCACAGAATCATTCATGCATTAAATTTTATATCTTATTAAATTATGTTAACAAGCCATATAATTGGCAATAAAAAAAAAAAGTCACATAACATAACCTGTTAAATAAGTTACGTACTAAAATACATTTAGATGATCGTTTGAATGATTAAGTAAATTTGGAGGCACCAAGTTTCCCTTCCCATAAAAAATATTGAAAAATGTCGACTAAATCCAGATTTTGGATCGATGTAGCATGAGAATATAAAATGAAGAGTACTCTAAATATAATAAAGTGTTTAGGCTCTTACTAGAATCATGGTTCGATACTCTTTCAAAACATCTACTCCATAAGTTTAGCCGGTGGTAGACAGGCCTAACTCATTACAACATAAGTATCTGCAAACATATTAGGGTTTGGTTAATGTGTGCCTTAAAACATACATTAATCATTTATTTTTGAAAACATTTTATGAAGAATTGAAAAAACCGTAAAAAAAAGTTAGTAATTTCTCATCTTTTTTTTTCATAAAAAGTTTTTTGAAATAATTTACTAGCTAGTGTACAAATCGTATAAAGGACCACCCAATGGCCAATGGACCAGCGGTAAATCCAGGAATTGGCCTTTTGCATGTATAGGGTTAGGCCCTTAGCAAGGTTTTTTTTTTGGTAGCCCTTATAAAGGACAAAAATTCTGTTTAGTAAACTGATCAGAAGGGAAATGGCTAGTGATAATATATGCATGGACCCTAATTAGCGTCCGTTAATTCGTTTTGTTATATACCTATTATTAAGCCAGAAAATGTTTTTCTAGATTAAAAAGTTAAAATCATGGTAGTATTTAGTAAGGTCAAAAAAAGTTTTTTGCAAAATTTTAAAAAAGCACACTCCAGCAAAACGTGAAAGAACCAAAGTTGTGCATCCCCTTATTGTTGTCAAGGCTCAAGAATAGATTTTGTTGTTTTGGGTGCGGCCATTGCTAAGCTATCTAGTTGTGCTAGTTCCACAAAAATTTCAAGCATATTTCATATTTTCTGATCTGTTTGCAGCTCCTTCATCAGTTGGGCTTCACCATGGTAATTAAGAAACACAACTAACTGTGCAACCTATTAAAGGGCCATTTCAAGCATTTCTCAGCATCTAGTTGTTATCTATAGTTTTATTACTTTATACACACTTGATAGCAATGTAATTAGGAAACAAATGGATTCTCAAAAAAATAAATAAGTGAATAATAATAATAAAAAACAAGTCCCTTTATTAAAAAAAATTGAGAAAATTATAAAAACCTCCCTGTGGTTTATTGAAATCTACACTTTGACCCTGTTTTCAAGTCTACAATTTCATCCTCACCAAAATTTTCAAACTCATGATAATGTTAACGAAATCGAAAAAATACATAAGTGCCTACATAAGCATTTTACTCTCTTTCACTCGTGTTCTTCCAGTGCCACTCTTATCTTTTTCCAATCTCTCATATAGTAGAAACTCTAGATAATCAAAACACAAAAGTACTATTGTTGAACTTAACCTCTCCCTAATCCATCAACCAAGTGAATGAAATAGACAATGAGTTCCACTTCCACCCCAAATTTTGTATATATCTTTTGTTTTATACTAATTAAGTGCATATCTTACTGACCTTTCATAATCCTCTCTCTTTCTCCAACATAACTTCTAGTTACATACTTTTGTAATTTTCATTTATTATTTTTCTTGAAGGAATATAATATTACAGTGTAATGTAACATCACGACGAATCAAACGCTCTCTAAATATAATACCATATGTAGTAGAAACACAATTTACTCTCTCCTTGTTAAGAGTAGTAATCCTAGCAACCTAGAAGTTAATTAGATACAGATGCAAGATGCCTTCTAGTTACTATAGAACAAACCGTGCATGCTTTTGAGTATGGAACATGTTATGAAATTTGTCTCTACGAATATCCCATGTGAGACATGTCCCTAGCAGTGCTGTTTAGAAGTACACAGTACGGCTGGAATTTGTATTGAATATTGAATGCATATCATAGCCTCTTATTAGGCTAGGTTATCTCTTTTGCTTCTACAGTTCTACTCGTGTTTCCTTAGGCAGGTCATGTAATGACAAATTGGGCACAGGCCATTCATCACATGGTGTACGTTGATACCTTCATTTCCAACATTTTTCTTTTTCTTTCAACGAATATTTTTCAAGTTCTTTCTTACCTATATAAGAACCAATCTAGAGATAACGGTCCCCTTTGCTTGAAGCATATAAATTGACCTCACATTGAGGTAATTGAAGGACATCATTGTTAATTACCATTATGTAATAGACATTGAGAGTTAGAGTGTAACATCATAGCCTCTTAGGCTAACTCTTTTTTTTTTTAAATCGTCCCAAATGACAAATTGTTAAGGACAATTAATAATGGGCCAGGAGGCATTTAGTTATAACTGCCCCCTTAGCTAGATGCTTGTCAATATACCTCAGCCTTATATGAAGGTAATTCAATTACATCAATTGAACCACTTGGGGACGTCCCAATGGAACTATATCTTTTCGATTTTAAGTTATCTTCATTTCATTTATTTTACGGTTAGGCTGAATAACAATGTGTAGATTATGATCTCAGTTAAGAGTTTATATGACATGGCAATCTATACACCTTTATATTTGTAAAATTTAATTTGAGTCATGAAATTGACCAATTCAAATGAAGATGATTATTTTCCTCTTTGGATATGGTGCACTACTGTTGTCATAGTGTAATGGATTTTGAGAGTGAGAGATAGTGCGGTAAATTTGAAAGAATAAAGGAGGGGGGATTGAAAAAAAAAAAAAAAAAACCTACATCATATACATGTGACCAAATTAAATCATAGACATTTGATTGTATCAATTTAAACCCTAAAAATGCAATTTTTCGGGATCATGATTTTTATCAAAAAAAACTTCAAAAAATTCAGGAGGGTGAAAATGGGGTAATGAAATGGATGGCATGGAAGCTTGGTTACAATGGCCATCATTAACAGCTCAAGTGGTAAAAGTTGTAATGAGATTGGATACGTGTTATGTTCAAATAAGAAAATGGATATAAAATACTGCATCTTAATTCACTAATAAGTACCGTTATGAAGGGCTTGTGCAAGGTTATTGATTGGACATAGAGGGATCAGATTTGTTGAAAGAAGGAATGGGCCTCAAAGTTGGACAGGCATTGGCATTTTTATTTTCTGGGTCTTATTCTAGTGAAATCCAAGTTGGTTGCGAGTCCCACTTGGCCCATTTTCAATTCTTTGTAAAGTGAAGTCTAATCCTGTTGTCTCTTATGAAGACAGACCAATAGGCTATATAAAATGAATTGGGGTCCTCTGAGGTTTGAGGACCTTTTCTTTTCTGGATAAAGGGACCTCACCCATCCCTATTACAAAACCCAACCCAACCCAAAAGAGAAATGGTCCTAGACTCACTACAAAAGAGGGCAAATGGCCAAATTATGCAGGCAAAATCGATTCTGAAGTAGCATTGGCGCATAATAAAAGTAATATCAGTTGTAGTCTCATGTGCAGTAATATTGTATTACAATCTGCCAAATTGACAATGTATGAAAAAAGTTGAGAAAGAGCATCATCCCCTTCAAGGATTAGCCTGTAGAACTGAACCCAACAAGTTTGGCACAAGAAACTACCCTTTGCTGGATCACCTTTAGGTGTGTTACATAAAAATAAGTACCATTGCCACTATTCATGTGAGAGAAGAGATTATATATTTACTATATTTCCAGAATATTCTATAATTTTTTCCCACAACCATTTGAGAACAAGTCACTTTCCATTGTGACCGGTTAAACTCCTGCTATATATGGCCTTGCTAACCCTGGTACTAATGCTTAAATTTTCCACAAATCTAGCTTTTAGACCAGCAATATTTATAACTCTGTGTGACCATACCTAAGGCCAGCATTTATGCCACGTAATTTTCTTAATATAACCACGATTTTGAAACGTATATTTGTTTGTATTCTCTGTAAGATCTTACCATTATTACTTGACCATTTGAAGTCTTTGCTTTCTTGGCTTAATATACACCAGAAATTTGTTTAACAAGCCAACCAATTACGCCTATATTTTGTGCCTTTTGCCTCAATTGTTCACCTATATAAGGCACAGCTAACCCTTCCATTTTTTGCTAACCAAAGAATCCATCTCTTGAAGGCTAATAGTCTAAATAGCATTCACATTGTTGCGATCCAAAGCTAATCGTTTGTCTGTCTCTCACATTGCTGAGGCTTTGTGGAGAGACCCCATTTTTTTCTCTGGAAGCATAGACATGGCGAAGGAGTTGAGATACATGCAAAACTACATTGAAGTTGCACCAGCCCCTCTCATATCACACCAAAGATATTCTAGCTGTCCCAAGCTAGAGACCATTGTTGAGGAAGCATCGACTGAGAAGTATGAGAGTGTACCAAAGAGTCCGGTTATGTTTCTTCTTCCTGTATTATTTACTTTCCTCTCTTACAGTTTGTTGTGTAGACATGTTGTTTGAGGTGGGAAATTTTTTTACATGGATGGGAAAGGAAATGTATACGATTAGTTATTTGAGAGTGCTTGCTAATTGGCACCTTTAGATTGTGAAATGAATCAATCTCTAAAATTCTTGAATGTAGCAAAATTCATGATAAAATCTCTCTCTCTCTCTCTCTCTCTCTCTCTCTCTCTCACAAAAAATATAAATGCCATGTATGAAATTATGAACATTGTGTGTACATCAATGAGCGTGTGAGAATAATCTTCCTAAAATTAAATTTGAAAGAATTTGATCAGTAGCACATTTTAAAGGTCAAAATCCAAATTTGCCCTAAATTATATACAACGAGTTGTTAGATTATCTCTATTAGAAGATTTCATGTGGCCCGCAGAGAATTATTTTATTTAATAATAATAATTATCGTAATAAATAAAGGAACATCTTATTTGGTAAACAAACACTTCAACAATAATTATAAATGGCACTTATTGATGGAAGGAGTATAAAAGGGAATCAACCATAAAATTAAAGAGGTCCCTAGCCCATGAAAAGAAGTTTGTATTCTCCATTAAATGATTTTCTAATGTGTAGTCAAAGACTAACAGAATTCTTTCATTTCACTATTTTGTTGTAGGTATTTCTCTTCAAATTACTTGAACAACAATGACAAGAGTTATGTTTTATTTTATCTTTGTTAAAGAGAGAGAGAAAAAAAAGTCAAATAATTTTTTAGGTTGAGAAAACATTAAAAGATACTTTCTTCTCGATTTCTTCTTTTCTTTCTTCTATGCCAAGCTCAAGAGAAGGAGGAAATTATTTATTTCTTTTGAAATTGCTTTAATATCTTATTTATTTTTACATGTCTATTTTAGTGGGCCTGCATCCATTATGTGGCATATATAGGGGTTACATCCATATGAAACTTTTAAAAAAAATTTATTTGACATCTCTATGAAACTTAGTGACCGTTTGGATAGAGCAGCTGGACGTCCACGTCCAGCTGCTCCACGTTTCCTTCTTTTTTTTTTTTTTTTTTTTTTCTTTTCGTTTCTGGCGCTGGGAGACAGCGCGCACTGTGCGCGTACTTTTTCAGCAATTTTTTATTAAAAATGGGTCCCGCAGTACTATTCACACATTAAAAAATTATTTTGCTACAGTGTTTTCAGTTTCAGATTTCAGTTCAGCAAAAATAAGCTCTATCCAAACGGACCCTTAATATTTAATGTCTTGTACGTTCATTATATCAATTATCATTTCAATGTTTTTCAAAAAAAAAAAAAAAAAAATTATCATTTCAACAATTGACTTCTCTCATAATTATTTGTAGTACAATTATATATAATACTTCCTCTTTACATAATAATGAATCTTATTAATTAAATTTATAATGAGATTTACCATCACTACAAAAAACTTGATTTTTAACAGCGGTTGTAACCACTACTAAAACTATTTAAAAATGCTGCTAAAAGTTCTATGGGTCTATACCAGCAGTTTTCTAAACCACTGCTACAACCTGAATAACCATTGTTAAGTTGCCGTTGCTATAGGTCAGTATAGGTTATAGCAGCAGTTTTAGGAATTGCTGGTATAGAAAACATCTATAGCAGTAGTTTATAGAACTGCTACTTGAGAATCAAAAATCGCTAGTACACACAACTTTACCTTTCGGAATTAATTATTTATACCAGCGGTTATGTAACTGCTGCTATAGATTTTTTAGTAGCAGTTCATAGAACCACTGCTATAGAATTAAAAACTGCTAATACACACAACCCTTCATTTTGGAATTAATTATTTGTACCAACGGTTATGTGACTGCTACTATAGATTATTTAGCAGCAATTCATAGAACTACTGCTAGAGAATTAAAAAAACCGCTAGTACATAGGGCCCTTCCCTTTGACATTAATTATTTATACTAGCGGTTATGTAATTGCTACTATAGATTCTTTAGGAGCAGTTCTATAAACCACTACTAAAAAATATTAAAATGTTTGTATACCCTTCCCTTATTTCTAGCATGAATGATTTTTAACAGCGATTTTGTGAATTGCTACTAGATATTCTTTAACAACAGTTTTTAAAGAACACTGCTATAAAATAAAAAAATAAAAACTGCTAGTTGTCCCATTTGTACACTTTGTTATAAACTAGTTATTGCAGCAAAAAACAACCGCTACTATAGGTTCGATAAAGGAGCAGTTATAAAAACTGTTACTGAAGGTATAAAAATTATTGAATATTACAAAAATATTTTTTAATTAAATTTTTCCCTGAAAATTAGTAATATAACATGTATGGAATGTTATTAAAATCCACAATTCCAAAAATCAAAGTAATAAAATAATTGCAAATAGTTAATAATATTGATCCAAATGAAGAAATAAAACTTTACAATTTGAAGTTTGAAATCACAAATAGCTAAATAAAAGTATAAACAATATTTTTTGGCACTTCAAAAATGACAAAGATAAAATAAATTAAGACAACCTACAATAAAACCTAAGACTATAAATATTCCCTTTGAAGTATGCCAAAAGTCACTCCAGCAATGAAACTTGGTCTCCCTTTATATTCCAATGTATTGTCTTAGTTTCCTGGAATACAATAAACCATATATTTGCATTAGTGAAAACTATATATATATAGATATATATAGGCAAATCTTAGAGAATATATCAAATGGCTATTAGAAAAAAAATGATGACAAATACATTCTTCTCATGTGCATTATTTTTATTGTATTACCTCTAAACCAAGAGTCAACAAGCTTAGCATAATCTTGGCTATTTACTATATTTGGAGCCTCAACCACTATTTGTGTTGCAGTTTTTGATTTATCAAAGTACTTTGCTTTCAAAGCATGCTTCCAAGTCCTCCACTAATCATCCAATCTCTTTAAATTGTGACACTTGATTATCTCTCTTTGCCTGAAACACAAATACATATAAAAATAAATAAAAAACTATAACCACTGCGTAGAAGCATTCTTTCTAAAAAAAAAAAAATCTATGTAGAAGCATTGAAATTTTGGAAAGAAGTATAATATATGTTACAAAAATTTTAATACCTCAATGATATTCCAACAACTTTCTTTGTAGTCATTTGGCATTGTACACTGACTAACAACATTAATAGGACATAAGTGAGGCTTCGTTGCAACAATCTTTATTAATTGATTAAACCTACAGTAATGGTCAAAAAACAACTTAAATTTGTTTATGCACAAATCAAAAGTAGTCAACACCACAATCATACTTTTAATCAAGTGTTACGTGCTACAAGGACTAAAAACATAAGTAATCATATTCATAGGTAGTTGTAATCATATTCATAAGACATTTTATTTTATTTTTATTTTTACAAAAAATTTTAGTAATTAATCCAAAAAGAAAGATTAATTTTCACTAATATTTGATTAAATTAGTATATATTCATGAAATCTAAGAATCACATGCACATATTCAAAGTCTCAGTTCTATCGTTACTCATTTTATTAAAAAGAAAATGCTAAATCTCAATAGATCAAGAAATAAAGAAAAAAAAAACCTAATCAAATAACTAATTAAAATTATTTTATTTTATTTATATGCTATATAATATATTTATTTATTTAAAAAAAATGCATAATAGTTTAAAAATCTTGATGTTTACCTGAGGAGTTATGGTTAAAAAACCATACATTCAATCACTCTTCAATCTCCACTCTCTTAGATTTGGAGGAAATAGCAAATCTATGAGAAAATTGTTAAAAAAAAAAAAAAAAAATTAGAGATTAAGAAAATTGAGGAAGTGGGAGACAAAGAGAGAAGGGTTAAAAACTCACCTGCGAGTTGTTGTTACGACTCCTTCTACAAGATTTTTTTTTTTTCTTCTTGAGGAGACTAAAAACTCTTTTAATTTTTTCTAAACATTTATTGGCAGCTACAGGTTTTATTTTTTAACATGGTGGGTAACTACAATTTTGAGATAAAGATAAAGAAGGCCAATATTAGAAACCAAGATAAGATAAGGACTCTTAAAAAGTTAAAAGTAATAATACGTAAAAACCAAGATGAGATAAGGACTCAATGGGTTAATGATAAAAAAAGGACGTTAAAAAATACGTTTATTTGGGAAAAAAAAAAGGGTCTTGAATTTTACTTTCCAACACACGTTTATTTGGGAGGGAACTAAAAGGAACACTTCCAACACATGTTCATTTGGGAGGGGAAAAAAAAACTTCCAGCACACATTTATTTGGGAGGAAAAAAAAAAGAACACAAAAGAAACTTCCAGCACACACGTTTATTTGAGAGGGAAAAATAAAAGGGAGGGAATATCACTTTTCCAACACACGTTTATTTGGGAGGGGAAAAAAAAAGAAAAAGACCTTCCAGCACACGTTTATTTGGGAGGGAAAAAAGAAAAAAAAGAACACATAAAAGAAACTTCCAGCACACAGGCTTATTTGGGTGGGAAGAAAAAATTAAAATTAGTATTCTTTCCAGTTGGTAGGGTTAGAACCCACCTTCTCAAGATAAGTGTCCAAATTGATGACCAATGGACTACACGCTAGTGTTCTTGCGAAATTAGAAATCTATTAATATTAACTATAATTTAAAGACTTTGAAAAATTAAAATAGTTTATGACACCTACTAATTAATAAAAATATAAAATACATTAGCTTATATATAAATTTTTTATTATAAATAATATATTTAGCATTAATCATTATGTTTTATAGTTGAAAGATACTTAGCCATTCTCGATAAAACCAATATTCTTGATGGATTAATACTATAATTTTAATGTTTTTTTTAATGTTTTATTATTCTATATTTTTATAATATAAAATTATTTTATTTCTTTAAATTTTTAATCAAGATTGGTAATTAGGAATGGCAACGGATCGAGTTCGGGTCGGGTTTTTTTATGCCCAAACACGACCTGTTGGTCCAACCTTGAAACCTGAATGCGCCTTGTTTAATAAACGATTTTTTTTTTTCTTTTTTTACATTCAAACCCACCCTAACAAGTCTTGTTGGGCCCCTTGGGTTCCGACAGCCACTTCAGGGCATCCATGGCCATACAATCTTAAGAAAAAGAAAAAAAAAAAAAAGAGTTTCCCTTTCAAACACAGATTCACAAACACGGATTCACAAACATAGATTCACAGAATCATAAACACAAACTCAGTTTTGAGAGAGGACATAAACCCAAAAAAAAACTTAGATTCACGATCAAATCTCTGATGATCGGCGGTGGTTTCAGCCATCAATCCCACCTTTAGGCCGAAGCTCAGGCCTAACCTTAACACAACCAAGAGCTCCTCCGATCATCACCAAAGGGCCTCTCTACCTATCACGGCCTAAACCTCGCACATTCTCTCAAATCTAACCTCTATGCTTCTTCCTAGCAAATAACAACCTCCACATGATGAAAGTGAAGGTGAAGGTGGCTCGGTGAGCAGATGAGAGTGAAGATAAGGGGGGTTGGTGAGTGGATGAGAGTGAAGATGAGGATGGGTCGGTGAATGGATGAGAGTGAAGGTGAGGGTGGGTTGGTGAGTGAATGAGAGTAAGGGTGAAGGTGACTGCCAGACTGGGTGAGACCATGTGGGGTGGCTTGAGAGAAGATGAGACAAAGAGCTATTCAGGGTGAGGTGAGAGCACTAAGAGAGTCGATTAGAGCTAAGAGATATTAGAGAAATGAGTTAGGGTTTGACAGAAGTGATATATATATATATATATATATATGTATTTTAGTAATTTTACTTTAGTTGTAAACGGGTTGGGTCGGGTCTGGGTTTAGGCTGAATTTTTACCATAATATGGACCCAACTCGAACCCGGATCTTCTTCGGGTTTTTTTTTTAACCCAAACCCGACCCTATTTTTTATCGGGCTAGGTAAAACTTGACCCATTAGGGTCAAGCCGAGCTGGATACCCACGGATTGGGCAAAAATTGCCATCCCTATTGATCATTTATATAGGAGGTGGTAATTTGTGTTTGCGAGTTGAGTTAGTGTCTTGTCGAACCATTAGTATTAGGCTATATGGGTTGACCCGAACTTGACCTGTTTAGTCAACATGTCAAAAATCCTCAACCCGAACACGATCTGTTTATTAAACAGGTCAACCCAACTTGACACGTTTAACTCGTTTAATTAACAAGTTATGTAAAAGTTAATAAAAATGACCCATTTATTAATCTATTTGATTAACAGGTCATACCTAACCTATATAATTTTTATTAATTCTCATATATATATATATATATATAATTAAAATACAATTACAACCATAAATATAGTAATAAACATAAAAAAATTATCATAAATTAAGCAATAATATCAAAATAATTAATAACTTTAAAAGCTAAATGGATTAAACGGGTCAGATGAGTTCACATGTTGAACACAAACACAAGCAGTTTATTAAACGAGTTAACCTTGTCAACCCAAATATATCAACCTAGGCCCAATCCTCTTTAATTTTTCCTCCCCCCCACACCCACACCCACATTAATAATTTCATTTTCTTCTCAATATTGCACTTAAAGTTTTGGTTTATAATTTGAAGACTTCATTAGTTATATTGGAAGTTTTTTGGCCCTAGCCTTTAGACCAATGTCAATGTTAGTAGTTAAGTGTCTCTTAACTAAATTTGTTATATTATAAAAATATAAAGCCTAGATCTCACCATTTTGCACTTGGCCTTAGTATGGCCGAAACCCATGGGAACAACTCAACAATAAGGACAACGGATTTTGAACAATGGAATTTGCCCACTTCCATATAGTTACCTTGTTCTTTATTTTATAATGAGTAATTTTAATCAAAATAACAAACTATCATATTATTAGATTTTTATATCGGTCATTATAAATTATTTTATTTTTATAGGATTTTGGATTAAATGTTCATGAAGTTATGACAGTAATATGGTACAAGTTAATTTTAAGGCTGAATAAATTATGTTGATAACATAATCAATTTTTTTGTTTCATACTCCATATTTTATAGTCTTGAGAAATAAAATTATTTGTTCTTATCTATGTTATCTATTATAAAAAGAAGAAATTAGCTATTTCTTTAAAAAATAAAATAAAAATTATTTGTTTCACCAAAAAAAATTTTAATTTCTTAGGTAAAGCATGACCCACGTAATAGGAAGATTATTTTGCTCTTCAAACGTTAGCAATCCTCTTTTTGAAATAAATGTCTATCAAAAACTCATATTTATCCCAATAAGAAAAACTAATATATAGGTCTTAAAAAAAAACGTGTAACCGCCCAAATCTTAGATATATTTTGGCGCGGGCGCGAAATATTGCTTTGCCTCTCTCTTTAATTGTTTTGTTGCTTTCTCTTCTCTTTTGTCTCTCTTCCCTGCCTGTCTTTCACTTCTCTATCGCAAGGAGGAACTAATTTTTCAGAAGGTTTGTAATTTTTTATCCATTTTTTTCCTCTTTCTAATGTCATAGATTGCACAAAGGTAGTCAAAGTATGCTAATATTACAATAGTTGGGTCTGATACATAGTGCAGGAGGTGGAAATTACCATCATGATAGCATATATATAGTATCTTTTTGGGACATCGCAGCATGTTTTTGCTAATGGTCCCCCCCAGTGCTAGATGTTTTCAGTCTAGCCTTATTCTATATACTTGGCTTAGTAAAATAAAAGTTTCTATTGTTTCAAGTTCAAAGAAATAAAAGACTTATTTTAATAAAAGGTGCATGGTATGGTGTTTTCGGTTAACCATTGTTTGTATGCTGTTTTGATTTATATGCTTTACATCTACTCATTGAAGTCTCCTGGCCTTGATTTCAATCACAAGAAATTGGCTTATAGATATAATTGTGTATGCGTTTGATGAACAATTAAAGAAGATTCGGTCAATGCAATAGAGTAAAATTTTTAAAACTATAACTACACAAGGAAAATCCTTCCCACTCTCTAATCTTATCGCTAGCATTTGCTAAGTTGCTTCTTCACCCGCCTGCATGAAAACTTGTTGTGCACACAAAAACCATGATTAGTATCAATACTATGTAACCCCACAACACTAGTTATCTGAAAAGGCATTCTTATAGGGTGATAAATTATTTGTTAGGTTTGCACTGCTATTATTCATTCCTTGTTGAATTTATGTATAATGAATATGTGATTTGTGTTGATAATTATCTATATTGATATTTTTCTAAATAGATATGGGAAAGAAACGGATTCGTATAGTTAATGCTGAAATTGAGCCACAACCACAAGACCCATCACATGGGTCATTAGGGCCTAATCAGTCACAAGGCACACCACCGCTTGATCAATCACTTGGCCCATCAACTAATCAATCAAGTGCCCCATCAGCTAATCGATCAAGTGCCTTATTAGTGCCCCAACCTCAAGCAGATGATAATTCAGATGAGGAATCTACAGAAATGGAAGTTCAAATTACAGGTATTATGAAATTAAATAAATAATATATGTTTTATTGTAGTTATTTTTCATAAGAAAATCTTAATTAAAAGTATGCTTTTGTTGTTGACCAAATTTTTTGTTTTTTGTTTTTGGTATAAATAGATAATGCAGGTGTACGTAGCACACGTGGGATAACACGTATGTCTGAGATATGGAATTTAACTGATGGGAAAAAGGTTGAGTTGTCTTTCAATGGCTGTTTTCAGCCAGTTGAACGTGAAGGTGTTATCTTTAACCGATTTGTGGGAACTGTTGCAAGAAAGCCTAACTTATGTCCAATTAATTATCTTAATTGGCGTAAAGTTCCTAATGACTACAAAGAAAAATGTTGGACTATTATTGAGGTATTAAAATTCTAGTACTAAAAGCTATATTTATTTCTAAAATTTTAAATGTTTCTTTCATGTGGTTACATTTTTTTTTTTTTGTATTTGTGTTTCAGTCAAAATTTCACATTTCCAAAAATGAGGAAGAAAGAAAGATCATCAAACGCCTGACTTTAAAGGGTTTGGGTGAAAAGTGGAGGAATTGGAAGTGCGCCTTGAAAGCAAAGCATTATGATGAGTCAAAAACTGCGGCAGGGATAGTAGCTGAGGCCCCAAGTACAGTGAATCGCCAAGATTTTGCTACACTAGTAAACTTTTGGTTTAGTAGAGATGGACTGGTATAAATAACATTATCTTATACATTATGGCATCTAATGCTTTGGTAGAACACTTACTCATAAATACAAATGAAAAGAAAAGTGAATTAACTTTAATTTTAATCAGTGTGTTTTTATGTTGAATGTAGGAACGTAGTAAGGCTGGTAAGAATGCCAATAAAAAGAAAAAAGATGTACACACTGCAGGATCAAAATCTTATGCACAACATGCTTTTGATATGGTAATTGCAAAGTTAGTAATTGGGAATAATTTGTGTATTTTGATTACATTCATTTATATCCATTAAAATAATTAATATATTCGTGCTGCAGTTCAAAAAAGATGGGGTTGCACCAAATCGAGGGAAGCTATATGTAAATCTTCACAAAACAAAGGATGGGATGCCTGTTAATGAGGATGCGAGTGAGAAAATTGTATGTGTTGTCATATTTTTTTAGTATAAGAACTTTATTTCTACCATTATCCATTTAAAAAAAAAAATTTATAATCATTATCCTGATTCTTAGGACAAACTGAAGGAGCTAATGAGTCAAGAAGCTAGTGACTTGCCTGAAGGTGCAAATGGAAGTATAGCATGGTCTTCCACAGATGCATTTTCTAAGGTAATGGGTAAAGAGAAACATGGTCGTGTGCGTGGTTTAGGATTCGGGCCAACTCCTTCTAACCGAAGTGGCTCAAAAAATAGCTGTTATGGAGGGATAAGAATAGCTAGTGAAGAAGAGAGGTTGAAAGATGATAAGATACGTCGCCTGACAGATAAAGTATCAACCTTAGAAGATAAGTTGGCAATGGTTATGCAGCATATTCAACTCCTTACTAATACTGATTTACAGGTTATAAATATGTGATATATTCTTTATGCTTTACATGTTTTGTTAGGATTACTAAATTATGTTATTGGGAAATGCTAATGAATGCCCTTAAGGCATTGGTTAACAATCCATTTAAAGAATGTTTTTATGGAAAAATGAAATAAAGCAATTAATGTTTTAATAATTTTTTTTCATTTCCCATAAAAATGGTATTAAAACTTTCCTAAAATGGATTATTAACCAATGCCCTAAGGGCATTCGTTAGCATGACCCTATGTTATTTTATATATTTATATTATTGTTTTACTTCATAATTTAGGATAAAGATGTGGCTAGTGGTTCCCCCCATCAACAATCTCCATGGCATCCTTTCGCTGCAACTGATGAAATGGAAAATTGAAGTAAGTTCTATTTTATTTTATTTTATTGTATTTCTTTCTAATTGATAATTGATCAACTTTTTTGTTTTTAAATTTTTGATTTAGGATTCTAACCAGAAAGAAAACCACTTGATATTTTCAAATGTTATTTAATAGAAGTATTGTAAATGACAACATAATTTGTCTAATGGAGATATATTGTTTCTGATATTATAGGAAAGATGAAAATATATTGGAGTACTAAAGAGGGAGCATTGGAGCAATAAAGAGGAAGCATATATCACTGTTGTAGTGATTCTTGGTGATTAATGCTTTCAAATGAGAATATTATGGCCTTAGTTTTTATTGTCCCTTGCCTAATTAGTTTATGTTTGCTTGGTACCAGACTATATCATTTTTATTGTTATGTGTCTAGATCACTATTTATTTTCGATTTTAAACAATATTATTTTCTGCAATTACTTTGTCCCTGTGAGTTTTTAAATTCTAAATTTGAAACAATATCTTCTTAGCTATCATGACTAACCTGACTGATTATAGGGGCAAGCTTATGTCATTTTATTTTTAAATTTTTTATTAAACTAATACATATACAATTACTTCAATTTTATTATTATTTTTTTTAATTTCTTTTACCTCTAGTGAAGTTTTCAAACACATATACATAAGAATTTAATTGTCACATCCATTAAATTTGATTCACTTTCATTTGGCACATCCATTTTCCACAACACAAACTTTCACTTTCCAATAAGTAGTTATCATTATATACTGCACATATATTAATTATCATTATATATCTAGTTTAATTTTAACTATACTATTTTATACATGCGTAAACTTACTTCTTTGCTACGAGCTACCAGTGAACATGACTGATGAATCTGCAGCAATAGCATTATCATCAATAATGCTTTGCACTTCATCAACTCTTGATATGGCTTTCCTTTTTGGGATAGATTTATAGGAATTTCTCCTAGCTGAACTATCATCTATGTCCTTGGGCTCCATATAATCTTATGCTACTAAGCTAAAAATGAACAATAAAATTAGAAAAGGGGAAAAATATATATTTTTTAAAGTAACCAAAAATTATGCAGCAATGAGGAAAAACGGAATACACATGAATGAAAAAAATTGAGTGCAAAAATTTAGAAAGAAATGGAAAAATATATAAAACAACAATAATATCAATATTAAAAAATATCACCAAACAAACAAGATATAATACAATTGGACTTACCTGTTACTTTAAAGCTTTAACGCATCTAACCTTATCTCAGTCCCTTGATCTTGTGTTTGTGTTTGTGTTTGTTTGTTTTATGATTTACTCATCGCTGCTCTCTGTCAATCAGTGGACTAGTTGGTAAAGCAGAGTCCTCTCCAACGTTCTTCTTATCCCTCAAACACTTGTCCTGTGTTCGTGTCAATAAATAGAGTTGTTGGCTGACCACAAAGGCTACCAAAGAGATAACATCAAATAAATTAAGAGAAAAAGACAAAACAAACCCTTTCAGCCTGCTTGTATATTAAGGGTAAAAAAAATCATTACAATTATTAAACAAATAATCAAATAAAGATCCAGAAGGTGCTAGACAAAGTCGGTCAAAAAAAGTGATAACATGAAATAAATTAGGAGCAAAAGACTAAACAAACCCTCTCAGCCTGGTTATATATTAAGGGTAGAAAGTCATTACAATTATTAAAAAAATAATAAAGAAAGATCGAGAAGGTGCTGGACAAATTCGGTCAAAAAAAGAGAGAACATGAAATAAATTAAGAGCAAAAGACTAAACAAACCCTTTCAGCCTGGTTGTATGTTAAGGGTAAAAAAGTCATTACAATTATTAAAAAATAATTAAAAAAAGATCCAGAAGGTGCTGTTGGTCCTGCTAGATAAACACGGTAAAAAAAAAAAAAAAGGAGGTGGACAAAAGAATCACACAAACAAGAATGTGGTGCAATCATTGGCATCCTTGTTCTGTACAAATTAGAGCCATAGATTTCTACAAAGTCAAGCCAACACCAAATAGAAGGAATATCCCTCTCTCTTTGGGACGTTGCCACTATATATATATATATATATATATATTCTCACACAATAAAATTCTACCACTAACTACCATATAACATCACATATTTATTTATATATTAGAGAAGGTCGGTTCATGCTTGTGACCTTGTTGCTGTACACGAACAACAACAATTCAAGATTAGAGCCGCAGACTCATACAAAGTCAAACCCAAAACCAAATAGAAAAATAAATCCCTCTCTCTTTGGGACGTTGCCTCTCTATATACATATATACCAAGCTCTATTAATCTCTCTTTCTCTTTGGGTGTTCTGATCTCTCCACCGATTCGAGGTAAATTTTCTCTCATTCACGCTTTTATTTATTTATTTATTTTTTTGTGTGTGTGGATCTTGGGTTTAAAGTTTATATACAAAGCTAATGTTTTTCTCTATTTTTGTTTTGTAAAGATTTTATTTTATTTTGTGTCTCTGACTGTTTATGGTTCCTTTTCATTGTTATGAATTCAAACCCAATAAAACTTAATGCAATTTTCCTCCCAAAAAAGAAAAGGAAATCAAACCAAACCAATTTTTTTGGACAGTGCTTTGATGTATACTTATAAAAGATTTATTTTTTCATAAGAACAGCTTTGGTTTGCTTTTTATGTTAAAATATCCACCTGTTATAACTATTGAATTATAAAATAAAATAAAAAATCTCTATACTTTTACTTATCAATATGTTAGAAAATTTGCATGACTATTAGTGTTATAAAATATGTAGAAAAAACGTGTTTATTAGATATTTATTTTAGAGAGTACTTATATTACATTAATTGTAATACATTCTAATACCATAATTTTGCAAATAATTTCTTTTAGATCTCACTTTTAATAGTTTTTATGTGCATCGCATGGGTTAGGGATTAGTTTAATATATTCCAATTCACTTAGGTAGGTCTACCAAGAAAAATTATTTGGCTGTCCAGATTAAACTAAACCAGACTTAGACAGTAATTGATGGTGCAAGTTTGTAATTTTTTGGGCAAGGATTTATCATGTTCCTACATTTAAAGGAGGTAGGCCTGATAATGGTGCAAGTTTGTGATTTAATTTTTTTGTTTATGGCCTTATTAATTTAATTTCAGCTTTATTTAATTTATCTTGTAGAGCAGTTGACACCCATGGATAAGAGTTGGATGAAAAAGCCTAGGCATTCAAAAGAGTACGTACTAGGGATCAATGACTTTCTGAAGTTTGCATCCAAAGCAAAGACTATAGATGGGATGATTTCATGTCCTTGTGAAAACTGTGTGAATTCAACTATGCTTGATGTCAACACTGTACGGGATCACTTAGTATCTTTTGGATTTTGCAATGGTTATGAATGTTGGTTTTTTCATGGAGAACCCTTGACTACTACAACAACTTCTTGTGAAACTAGTACAAGTCATGTCCAAGAGACCTTGAATGCACAAGAATTCTTGAATTCACAAGACATTTCCACTGAATATGGTGATATACCTAATATGATGCATGATTTATTGCATGGCAACATAATGAATGAATCTGGAGATAGTAATAATTCTTCAGTACCACTAGAAGAAGTCCCAAATGTGCAACAATCTAGGCAAGGTCCTAATCAAGATGCACAAAGGTTTTACACTTTACTTAAAGATGCTGATCAACATTTGTATGAAGGGTGCAAGAATTTTAGCAAGTTGTCTGCCATTGTGCATTTATATCAATTAAAGTGTCTTAATGGTTGGAGCAATAAGTCTTTTACAATGTTGCTCCAGATTTTGAAAGATATGCTTCCTTTGGATGCGAAGTTACCGAAAGACACATATGAGGCTAAGAAAATTATTAAGGATTTAGGACTTGGTTATGAGAAGATTGATGCATGTATAAATGATTGTATGTTATTTTGGAAAGAGAATGCCAATGATGAAGAGTGTAAAGTCTGTCATACTTCCAGGTGGGCAACAAATGAGAATGATAAGAAGAATAGTGGAATTGATAAGGAGAATAATGGGAAAAGTAAGAAGAATAGTGGGAAAGATAAGGATAATTTGATGAATGCTTCAGTCAAGACAAGAAAGAAAAAAGCTGCTAAGGTTTTGCGTTGGTTTCCTTTAAAGCCAAGGCTACAAAGGTTGTTTATGTCTCCCAAAACAGCTTCTTCAATGAAATGGCATGCTGAGGGTCGCACAAATGACGGAATAATAAGACATCCTGCCGATTCTCTTGCTTGGAAAACATTTGACAATCATTATGTAGATTTCTCATCTGACCCTCGCAATGTTAGACTTGGATTAGCAGCTGACGGATTTAATCCTTTTGGGAATATGAGTACTAGTCATAGTACATGGCCAGTCGTTTTGATTCCATACAATTTACCTCCTTGGATGTGCATGAAAAGATCCTCTTTCATGTTATCCTTGCTTATACCTGGGCCAAGTTCACCTTTAAATGATATAGATGTGTATTTACAACCTTTAATAGAAGAATTAAAGGAATTGTGGGATGATGGAATATCAACGTACGACGTGTCTTCTAATGAGAATTTCAAGATGCATGCAGCATTGATGTGGACGATAAATGATTTTCCTGCATATGGTGATTTATCTGGTTGGAGCACTAAAGGGGAGTATGCGTGTCCTCCTTGTAATTTTAATACTCGATCTCAGTGGTTAAAATATGGAGGGAAATATTGTTATATGGGCCATCGACGATTCTTGGAAGAAGATCATAGCTTCCGTAAAGATAGAAAATTTTTTGATGGGACCGAGGAAATGGAAAAAGCTCCTGTTATACCCTCTGGCATTGACGTCATGGTGCAAACTGAAGGCATTAATTGTATTTTTGGGAAGAAAAAGACCAAAGTCCAAAAAAAAAAGAGAAAGAGAAATGAAGATGTAGACCAAGAATCAAAAGGATGGAAGAAGAGAAGTATATTTTTTGAATTGCCTTATTGGGAGAATCACATGTTGCGGCATAATCTTGATGTCATGCATATAGAAAAAAATGTTACAGATAATGTACTTGGCACAGTGCTAGAATTGCCACGCAAGACTAAGGATAACTTGAAGGCACGTCTTGACCTAAAAGATATGGGTATAAGACATACACTTCACCCAGAAAGAGGGGAGATGATAAGACATATATGCCACGATCTTGTTTTACAATGGTTCAAAAAGAAAAGGATAGTTTCTTGAGAGTTTTGAAGAAAATAAAAGTTCCAGATGGCTATGCTTCAAACATTTCACGTTGTATCCAACTTAAACAACGCAAAATTTCTGGTTTGAAGAGTCATGATAGTCATATTATAATGCAACAACTTCTTCCAATAGCAATAAGAGGAGCCTTACCAAAGAAAGTTAGTATGGCTTTAATAGATTTATCTTGTTACTTTAGAGAAGTATGTTCCAAAGTCCTACAAGTAGAAGATCTTGAGAAACTTGAGTCTCGAATTGCAATGACATTATGTGAATTGGAAAAAATATTCCCTCCTTCTTTCTTTACTGTCATGGTTCATTTAGTTATCCATTTGGCCACTGAAGCGAAGATTGCTGGACCAGTCCATTACCGGTGGATGTATCCCATTGAGAGGTAAGTCATAATAATTTAAAATTTTCAATGAAATCCATTATTCCACTATTGATATTTTGTTTCTAAATAGGTATCTCTTAAGACTCAAGTCTTATGTGCGTAATAGAGCTCACCCAGAGGCCTCTATTGCTGAAGGATACATTGCAGAAGAGTGCTTAATATTCTGCTCGCGATATTTGGAATCCGTTGAAACTGTATTCAATAGACCCATTAGAAACGTTGATGATGCTACAGGAGCAATGTTGAATATTCAACTTGATTCAACTGAATGGGTGCAAGCACATCGTTATGTTCTATTTAATAGCAATGAAATTATTCCATTTCGTGAGTAAGTAATATTGATAAATATGATTCATATTTAATCATGTTAATCAAATGATAACTCTTAATAATAACACATGCTACATTTGCTTATATAGGTTACACAGGGAACGAATAAAGAGCAGAATACGTCCACGTCGGGTACCAGAAGAAGTTATTAATAAGATCCATATAGAAGAGTTTTGTGATTGGTTTCGAAATTATGTAAGTAATTCATTACTAATAATTTTTAGCATACAATAGAAGTAGTATAAGGGTTACTTAGCTCATATTGATATATCATATATAATTTTAGGTTGTGGCCATGAGTAATACTGAGAAGGTGAAACTTACTGATAAAGTTAGATGGCTTGCTGAAGGACCCAATACTAAAGCTAGACGGATGAAACGATATGTTGTCAATGGTACTAAATTCCGAACAAAAGATAATGAGGAAAATAAGAAAACTCAAAACAGTGGAGTCAGTGTAGAAACAGAAGGAGGCATTACTTACTACGGTGTTCTGTCTGACATAATTGAATTGAATTATTATGATAATTTGAGATACGTATTATTCAAATGTGATTGGGTTGACGTTGATACAGGTAGGGGATATAAGATAGATGAATTTGGGTTCCCCCTTGTCAATTTTTCACATTTAATACATGTTGGGAAGAGAATGACAGATGACCCATTTATTTTGGCATCTCAAGCTTCACAAGTATATTATGTTGAAGATGAAAGAGACAGGGATTGGCTTGTTGTTGTCAAAACAAAACCAAGGGATGTGTTTGACGTTGGTAATGGCGATTTGAGTGATAATGATGTAGACATTTATTGTGATAATGAGCCATATGATACAGTGATTGAAAATCCACCTAATAATGTGAATGACGACCTAAATTGGGCTCGAAATGATGTGGATGGAACCATAGTCGATACACCACTTCCACATGATGAAGAGAGTTTTATGGATGATTCTGAGTATGAAGAAGATTACTAGTCACAAGAGGGAATGTGTTTCATTGTTTTAGTGATTCTTGGTGATTAATGCTTTCAAAGGAGAATATTGTTTCATTGTAGCTTGCCTAATTAGTTTATCATTGCTTCAGTACTAGTTTATATTGCTTTTATTGTAATGTGTCTAATATCGCTTGCAATATTAACTTTGTTAGTGTGAATTTTTAAATTGTGGTTTTAAAACAATATTTTCTCAGCTACTAGGACTAACCTTTTTGTCAAGGCGTATAAGCCATTTTATTTTCAAAATTTTTATTAGACTAATACATAAATAGCATTATACCTGGTCCAATAGCTTGGAATTTATGCTCTTCTCATTTCTTTAGTGTTAGCTGAGTTCCCGTACAATGGGCAGAGAAATTTATCATTAGTTTTTTCCAATATTTCAATAATTTTAGCCAAGAATCTTATAGCTAATTAACTGGTTGGCACATTTCTAACAGAGATATACAATGTTCAAATCCCCCACCTCAAAAATGGATGTATAAAAAAATTATTTCAATAATTTTCCAATAAAAAAATTATAATATTTAGTTATTTTATGTACAAAATAGAAAGACAGTAAGAATATTGTAGCGATTTCATTATACTATATATATGTGTTTACAAATTGAAAATTGCATGATATAGTAGCTAAGATAGGCAAGCATATTTCATGCCTACTAAAGAAAATGCAAATATCATTTAATTTTTTTTTTTTACATTCTTGATTGTGTGTTATTTTTTTCCTTTTTGTTGGACATTGTTTTAGCTTTGCAAAACCAACTTAATTTGAGCAAGAATACCATATTTCAAACCAATTGTTTCTCACCTATAAAAAAAATTCAATTGTTTCTCGTATAAATCTTAGAAAAATGTTATCAAAATTTCATTATTCTTAAAATAAATAATATAACAAAATAATCATATTTATTCTATTATTAATCTTTCTAATCACATAGAATAAATACTAAAATGTTAGTTCCCCCCCCCCCCCCCCCCACACACACACACACACACACACACACACACACACACATATATATATTACATGTCACTAAAATGAGTATTTTAGATTTATGATGATCTAGGGGTTATGGTTTTGCTAGAGAGATTTTAGTCATTTTATAATTCTAGGGGTATTTTGTATCATTCTGAGTATTTTAGATGTATGATGATCTCATTAGGGTATTAGTTTTCTACATTGGAGTAAAAAAACAACAACAATGACTAAATTTTGTAGTTTTATATTTAGAAAACACCTATAGAAGCACAAAAAAAAAATAAAAAAAGTATATTGTAGTAGTTGGGAAACGGCTGCCAAAAAAAAAAAATTGTAGTTTTGTATTTAGAAATCATCTATAGAAGCACAAAAAATAAAGTATATTGTAGCAGTTGGGAAACCGCTGTAAAAAAAAAAGTATATTGTAGCGGTTACAAAAAAACCACTGCTACAAAGAGACTTATAGTAGCATTTGAAAATCCACTACAATAAACCTACTATAGTAGCATTTTTGGTAAGTGCTACGAAAAAGACCACTGTTATATCTCATATTTTTTGTAGTGCATATATGTAAAATGAAATTGAAGAACGCATCATTTTGTTCAAGCTTCAGTAATGAATCATTTTTCTTTCATAATTTGGTTTTCATTTAGCATCCATGCACAGTCAAGTAATATCGTATGGTTTATATTCAAAGTTTGTCCCAGCAAGACAACATAAAATGTCTTATGTCTATTAACTTATTGCCCATGATTCCTGCCCACCCAAAAACTCGGAATGCTTAAGCTGGTTCAATACCTGAAATTTCCATACAGTATTTAAACTTTAAAGGCCCATGTCATCCATTATTGAACAAACATAATTATGAGAGTAATCCGTAATCCTCTTGCCTCTTTTGAGAGAGAGAGAGAGAGAGAGAGAGAGGACAAGAATATTCAATTCATAAACTAATAATCAAATGATATTGAATTTAGATTAAAAAAAATTAGGCTAATTTATAGAATTAAAGCACTCAACCTCACATAATAACAATGTTCAAATATATAAATACTCCCCTGGAGACATTTAATTTTTCTCTTCATTTCCGGACCTCAAACTACAGCCAAAACTGTCTCATAATTCCTCTCATGCTATATTATTAAACTAATGCACCATGTCAAGCCTTGTCACTGTGTAAGAAAAGGAACAAAACCACAGGCAGAAGCAAAGGAAGAATCAAGCACGCTTCCTTTTGCATAACTTCAAAGTTTTCAGACCCCTCTTCAATAATTGGCTCCAGTTTAGGAGAATTCGAACATTTCTTGTGAGATATGAGAGGGGCTGGCGCAACTGCATCAGCACCCCAGTTTTGCATGTATCTCTTCTTCACCATCCCTGAAAGAAAAAGCTTCAGAAAATGGAGTTTTTGTGGAGTGGTTTTGGTTTTGTTGTGGTTGATGAAGACTATCAAATTTGTCAATGGGTTTTGGGGAGAGACAGGAGTGGATTGGAGATAGAGCATTGAGGTAAACTAGGATTATATAAGGGCATAAAGGTGTATCAGTGCGAAATGAGGAAAGAAGAAGGAAAGGGCTTCGCAGTTAGAAGGTTGTCCACTTGTCCACAACTTAGGACCAATTAATGATATAAGTTGTTACACGTGAACAAATGCTTGAACTTTAGGAATTAGTTAAAAAAAGTTTCAACTTTTAGAGTAAGATATTATAAATTTTACAAAATTAATGATGCATGAACAATCACAAAAAAGCATGCTGGATATATATATGTTATATTCTGAAACCTATTAGTTACAGTTATTATCACATCAGTTTGTAAGTATTAAGTAGTAAAACTTGTATTATCTTTTATATTTTCTAAAATTTAAACATGTCTTAACACACCAACATATGGTCTAAGGATATAATTAGAATAGTGCTAGTGTAACAAATTGTTATGTCATTATTTGAAATGAATGTATTTGTTTTTCATTCATTACTATTAGAACCAAATAAAGAGTATTTGTTTCATACTAAATAATCCACATAATGTCTATATTTTATGCCTTGAAATAACATGAACATGATGTAAAAGAGTATAGACACTACCAGATACGAAACAATTAATACAACATAAATTATCTTATATAAAAAGATATATAATTTCTTTTAATTATGTGTATCTCTTTAGTGAAAACGAGAGTTTTTTATACTGGAAATAACATTTTTTTTTCTAAAACTTATTGTATTCATAGATCTTATAAAGATAAGATCTTCTTCTTTTTTTTTTTCTTTTTTTTTTTTTTCCTTTTATTAGAATTAATGCAGAATACAAATATATTCGTTTATAAAATGTTTTATTTTAACCACAAAAAAAAAATGTTTTATTTATTAAAAAAAAAAAAGAGTTGTTGGGGGACAGCCGCCCTCTTTATTTATGATAAGCTTTATAGAACTGTAATTGACTTCTTCTTCTTCTTTTCCATCTTCGCTTTTGTAAAGCATGAAAGATCAACTTAATTGGAGTTCTTGAACTTTCCGCGTTGTTATTATAGCATAGAACTTAATTATAACATCAACGAAAATGCTTTCACTTTGAACCTTTGACCCATGCACTAGCTCCTTTAACATTTTTAAGTTCTAGAACTTTTGTTCGGAAAGTTTGATCCTTTAATAAGAGCTGCTACCAAGTGAGTGGAAGACCCGTTCAGCCAAAAAAAAAAAAAACAGTGAGTAGAAGACCCATGTCCTCAAGTCAAGTCTTCCAGTCCCCAGTCACCCGTGGAGGAAGTGGAACACGTGAACTAATGGGTCTCGAGATCATTGAATGAGTTTAAAATTTAGACTAATTTGGATTTAGATTTATGATATATTGATAAAGTTTAAAGTTAAAGAGGAGGAAAATAAGAAGGAAAATAAGAAGGAATTTTTGGCGGCTAGTATGGCTCTAGATGATTTGCTTCTTAAACAGGAAATATATTGGGCTCAAAGGTCTAGGATATCATGGCTGAAGCATGGGGACAGGAATACTAAATATTTTCACTCCAAGGCTTCACAAAGACAGAGGAGAAATTTTATTCATGGGATCAGAGATAAAAATAATGATTGGGTGGAAGAGCCAGAGGAGGTTGCTAGGGTGGCTATTGAGTATTTTGAGAATATTTTCCACTCAGGAGCATGCCAAAGAATGGAGGAGTGTCTCAACACAGTACAACACAAGGTGACCCCAGATATGCAGGATGCTTTGTCCAATGAATACAATGCAGATGAAGTTAAAGCAGCGTTGTTCCAAATGGGACCAACCAAGGCTCCTGGACCTGACGGTATGAATGCTCTCTTTTACCAAAAATATTGGCATATTGTTGGGAATGATGTGACTGATGCTGTGTTAGATTTCCTTAATTCGGGTAATATGCTTCCAGATATTAATTATACTCATATTGTGCTTATCCCGAAAGTTAAGTCTCCTGAGAAAATTTCTGATTTTCGACCTATTAGTCTTTGTAACGTTATTTATAAAATTATATCTAAAGTGTTGGCTAATAGACTGAAACAGATTCTCTCTCAGTTGATTACTCCTACTCAAAGTGCTTTTGTGCCAGGCAGATTGATTACTGACAATGTCCTTGTGGCCTATGAGACGTTGCATGCTATGCACTGTAGGAAAAAAGGCAAGAAAGGTTCACTAGCTATGAAGCTAGATATAAGCAAGGCCTATGATCGTGTTGAATGGGATTTTTTGAAGGGTATAATGATCAAAATGGGATTTCCCCATGCATGGATTGAGAGAGTGATGTGTTGTGTATCTACATCATCATTCTCAGTTTGTATTAATGGTAAAGCCTATGGGAAAATCTTGCCATCCAGAGGTCTTCGTCAAGGGGATCCGTTGTCTCCCTATCTTTTTCTATTATGTGCTGAGGGGTTTTCAGCTTTGTTGTCTAGGGCAGAAGAGGAGGGGCGGCTTCATGGGGTTGCTGTTTGTAGAGGTGCACCTCGGATATCCCATCTTCTTTTTGCAGACGACTCGCTATTATTTTGTCAGGCTTCTCGGGAGGAAGTGCAGTGCATTACAGATATTCTCCAGATATATGCAGAATCCTCTGGCCAATGTATTAATTTTGAAAAATCATCTTTGTATTTCAGTAGCAATACGGAAGGTAACCGGAGAGAAAATATAAAAAATATATTGGGGGTTAAGGAGGTGGATAGATTTGAGTCCTATTTGGGGTTGCCCACACTTCTTGGTCGTTCGAAATATCAAGCTTTCTCTTTTTTGAAGGATAGAGTCTGGAAGAAAATGCAAGGTTGGAAGGGGAGATTGTTGTCAAGAGCGGGCAAAGAGGTGTTAATTAAAGCTGTAGCCCAATCCATTCCCACATACACTATGGGGGTGTTCCTTCTCCCAGCTAAATTGTGCAATGAGCTTAATGCTTTGTGCGCAAGATTTTGGTGGGGTCAAACAGGTGAGGAAAGGAAAATTCACTGGAAGAGTTGGGAGGTGCTAACAAAACCAAAGAAAGAAGGAGGTATGGGCTTTCGTGATTTGAAGGATTTTAATCTGGCTATGCTTGCTAAACAAGGATGGAGATTAATTCAAGATAGGGACTCTTTGCTTCACAAGTGTTTTAAAGCACGGTATTTTCCTCGGTCTTCCTTCTTAGATGCTACGGATGTTCCTAATAGTTCTTATGTATGGAAGAGTTTGATGGCGGCCCAACCGATTCTTGAAAAGGGCTGCTGTTGGAGGGTGGGAGATGGCTCTACCATTCGGGTTTTGGCTGACAAGTGGATTCCAAATCAGGTCACAAACCAAGTTCTTCATCCACCGGTGGAAGAGGAATGGGAGTGGAGAGTTTCGGACCTCATTGATGGGAGCACAAACTTGTGGGATCGTGAGGTGGTAGAGGCTAAATTTCAGAGGGATGATGCAGCTGCCATTTTACGTATTCCATTGAGTCATAGACAAGTCCCTGATAGGATATTTTGGTTGTATACCAATAGTGGAGATTATTCGGTGAAATCAGGATATCATATTGCACGCCTCTTATCCAAGCAGGAAGTTGATATGGCAGAAAGTTCTGGAGGATCAATGGGACGGCTGAGCTGGGTGAAGCTGTGGAAACTGAAAATTCCTAATAAAATAAGAGTGTTTGGGTGGAGAGTATGTCTTGATATTCTGCCTACCTGGAGCAACTTATATCGGCGGAAGATTGTTGAGGATGACAAGTGTGGAGTTTGTTTACAAGCTAAGGAATCTGGGTACCATGTTTTGTGGGAGTGCAGTATGGCCCAAGATGTTTGGGCTGGTTGTTCACGCCGTCTACAAAAAGGAAAGGCTGGATATGAAGACATGGTGCATTTGGTTGAGCACTTGCAGCAATGCCTTACGGATGAAGAGCTGGAACTTTTTTGGACACAGTGTTGGTTTATTTGGAATCAACGAAATGCTATCTTGCATGGAGGTATCACTCAAGATCCAAGTCGGTTGAATCAGCGAGCCAAAGATTACCTGGATGAATTTAGGAATGCACAGGTGCGTTTGATTGTCTCGGTTTTGGTTTCTCCACTGCAGAAATGGCGTCCTCCTCCAGGTGATTGCTACAAACTAAACTTCGATGCGGCGGTATTCTCTGCTACGTGTTCCTCGGGGTTTGGGGCAATTATCAGAAACAATGTGGGGGAGGTTATGGCTGCTATGTCAGCCAAAGGGCCGGAGGTGATTGACAGTGAAGAAGCTGAAGTGCTAGCATGTCGGAGAGCGCTCGAGTTTGCCATTGATGCTGGGTTTGGGGAGCTGCTGATTGAAGGTGATAATTCCACAGTCATAACTTCCATTAATTCTTCACGGGCTTGGCTGTCTCGGTTGGGAAATGTTTATGCAGATATTCGAGTGTTAGCTTCCGGTTCCAGGTGCAAGTCTTTCTGTTGTGTCAAGCGTGAAGCCAATTCCGTTGCTCACTCCTTAGCTAAATATGCTAGGTCCATTGAAAATGATATTTTTTGGATTGAGGAGTCTCCTGCTCCTGCCCTTGAGGCTCTGTATTTAGACTCTGTTTCTTTGAATGAATGAATCTTTGGGTTCGGCTTCAAAAAAAAAAAAAAGTTAAAGAGGAGCATCCAATAAAGTGTGAAACATCAAAATTCTTTCACTTAGAGCACTCATATTAATGCATGTATAACCCAAAAAAAAAATGTAAAATTCATTCATTTTTGTTTAAAAATGACACACATTACTAAATGTATAATTGCGTAAATTAATTTACTAGTTTGCTATAATAATCACTGACAATATTCATTTTACATTTAATTATTTATTATTTATTTATATATCCCAAGATGAAGGAAGAGAATTTTTTTTTTAAATACTAAATATTTTTAACACACATACGAGAAGAAAAGAGAAGATCTTAAGGAAGAGAATTGATTAGTTGTTATACGTGAAGAAAGATAAACGATTAAAAAAATCAAATGTAGTGTAAGATATACAATCTAATATGGTCTATGTGAGTTTTTTTGAAAAGTGAGTATATAAAATAGAATATGTAGGTTCTTATATTAAAATAAATAAAATTTTTTGCACAAACTGATGCAAAGCTTTTACATTTACCATTTCTCAAGCACATTCAAAATTAATACAGAAATGTCCCATATTTTAAAAATATTTATATTTTAACACTAAATATTAAAAAAAAAAAAAAAACTGTTAAATAATGAATTCGCAGTTACCCTCAATATCAAATTATTACTATCATAAACAGCGGGACAAACGTGCTTACGAGGTGTGTGTGAAAAGAACGCAAAAAAATTGAATAGAAACAGGTGTGCCACGTACTAATGGGAAGGTGGCATTATAATTAAGAAACCAACCAAGCAATTATGGGTGGATCAGCCGACCAACCTGCAACCAATCCATGCTCTCCGCTATAATTCAACACGTTCCTTCTCCCTCGTGTTATTTGCCATATCATGTTAAAATAGTCCATGAGCAACGGATAATCACTTTTACATAGATCTATTATTTTTTCTCCACCTCTTACAGTCGATCATATCAAAATTTTGATAAAAATTATGGTACAAAATAGTAACACAATAATGAAGTGATAGTGTGCTACTCCTTTCTTTTTTTTAATTCAAGTCGTGAGAGACAAGTTTAAATTGGAGGACAGCTCTTTACACGGGTTTTCTGAGACTGTAAAATTCTTTCTTGTTCTCATTTTACAATACATTTCACTCAAATCAGAATTCTAATAAAGTTGAATTGTCTCAATTGAGTACTTAAACTTGCCAAACAAACCAAATATGAAACTTTATGTTGGGAGTGGGAAATCACACAAGTTACCAGTGTTTTCTACATAATTATACTATTTCTAGCCAAAACAATTGTATGTAATTTTAGAGAGGCGAACAGGTGTGCTGATTTTTTGGCTAAGAATGGATGTTGTATGAGGGAGGATTTTGTAATTTTTGATGTTTCCCCCTCAGATGAACTAAATAGATTACTTGTATTTGATGGTAATGGCATGTACTATTATAGGCAGGTTGCTACTTCCCTGGCCTCAGTGGCCAGTTTGTAACTTTTTCCTTTTAGTTTAATATCATGCCTGTCAACCAAAAAAAAAAAAACATTCACCTCCCTTTGGATTAAACAAATGTCTATTTAAACAATCAGTACACCTGTTTACACTTTCAGCTTCCAATATGGTGTATCAAGAACTGCAAAACGTATAATGTTCAAGGTCATCCTCCAACAATGATCAATCCTCACTCAATAAATAAATTTTTAAAAAAATTATAGTAACAATGGGAAGAATAGGAATCTTGTAAAACCGTGGACGCCTTTGAACCCGGCTACCATGTTTTCAACAAACTCCAATTGTAAAGTTTCTTCTTTTAAAATCAAAGAATGCTCTGATTGTCTTTAATTCTTTACACCTGGAACCTACAACTTCAATGAGACTTCACTTAATTATATCCAACAACTTTTTCTTAACACACAATTATCAGCAACGATACCACTTAATTAATTGAAATACCAGTTAAATTTACCAAGAGACTATTTTAGTTTATACACATTAAACACCAAAAGACAAAGCTGAGGTGTCTATATGATAAAGTAGTAGATATTCATACTCCAAAGTGATCTTTTCAGATAAAGTAGTCCTGTTATTCAAAGCAAGTTAGCCTGTTAGAGATCTTTTCAGATGGCTCCGTTTTTGTGTGTGTGTGGGAGAGAGAGAGAGAGAGAGGCAGGAGGGGGAGGGGGAGAGGGGAGAAAAAGATTTAGATAGGTGATGAATAACAGGACTAACAAATCGTGGCTAGCATAAGTGGGTCAAAGATGAGAAAGAATTCAAGTTAGACCCAGTTAGAAGGCCTTTATATTTAGATGTTGCAGAGACATAACAAAAAAAATATGTATAAATTTAGATGTAGCAGAGGATGAATATGCAGAGAAAGCAACAAGTTATGATGGGTATCCAAAAAATATTACCTTGAATTTTTCACATGAAGCAACATGAAGACAATGGCGATGACTATACAATAAGAACCAACAAAAATGTAGGCAAACCCAGGGAAGTCATTCTTTCCTCCCAACCAGCTTGATGTTGAAAGAACGAGCTTCTTTTTCCCGCCAAAACTATAAGTGTTGTAGTTGTTCATTAGGTTGACTACTATAACATCATTTGCATGCAAATTTTCTTCAATTCTACCATACAACTTCCGGAAGCTAGGGAGAGCAGCTGTGCGCATCCATACAAGAAGATCTTCTTGATCACTTAGCTAATTATGGTGAAGCACCCCACCAACCAATACAAAAGAAAAAGGTAAGGCCAAATAACATTATAAAAACTCATATTTTAGCCAATATTAGAGAGAGAGAGAGAGAGAGAGAGAGAGATGGTGCAGAACAAGGGGAATAGACACACCAAGAAGATGACCAAAAAATGCAATGACTTTTCCAACATATCATATCCATATAAGGCAGGTACTGAAATTGATTTGGGACTAGGGGCCCCTATTAATTCTCCCAAAATTCCCAGCTTGTAAATCCAAAACATAATTTCCCTAATCAGAGGACACAACAATCAATCTCATCATGTCATCGATGTTAACATTTACTCAGTGCAGCATTCATCTGACAGTAGATAGAAAAGGAAAGAGAACAACCACTGTACAAACCCCTTTCATGGTGCAACTCATTTTTGCGCAACAAAGTGAAGGTATTATCAATTATTTAATACTTTTCATAAGTTTCAATCATAATAGTTTTTTAAATTTCTTAGAACTTTTAGTAAAAGAATTGATGCTAGAACAAATTATCTTAATAATTTTAATAGTGAATTTCGGAGAAAAAGAAACCCACCATAAGCCAAGTGACAAACGGTCAGCATGTAATACCACGTAGCAAAATCATGGCATTAAAAACCAAAGTTTTATTATATTCCATATTATATTGCCAGTTACCAACTAAATTTGGACACATGCTTTGCGTAGGGCTGCAAACTATACAGGGAAAAAAACTGCATAAGTACTGGAGAGGGATGGTTGAAAAGCTTTTGCAAGTTATAATTCAGTAGCCTCATATTCAAGAATAAAGGAATTCAAACAAAGAAAAATGAATTGTTGCACACTGGTATTACTCACAGGAACACTTGAATTTAGCTTTCCACCCCCAATCAAGGTCCCATTCTGGAAATTGAAGGGATAAACATGCTTCCCAAATTTGTGATCACGGTCACTCTTCCATGCTATGTTCTTCCTGTTAACATTCAATTCTGATTTCCCACGAATAAAATTATATGTATCATTAAACAGACTCCATGCAACCAAACCACATGGGACAATTGGAAGACCATTGTTGGACTGTTCAGGTTTACAGAGGCTCGTTTTATTGGACCCTAATCCATGCAAGAGTTGCTGATTACTTCTACTTTTGACATACCTGGAAAAGTTTTGGGAGTTGTCACTAAGTGGAAGCACACAGTAGAGATTACAAGTAGTACAAAATGTTCAAATCATTTGGCCTGACCCACACACACACACACCAAAAAAACAAAACAAAAAAACCCCACAATTCTTCTAAAGAATTTAGGCATAAAAAAATATTTCTCAAATCTAACAATTGAGAAATGACTAAATTTTCCATCTAATCAAGTTAAAAATTAAATTTTGATTTTATTATCAAGGCTCTTAAACTTTTTAACTGTCAATGAATACTTTACATTGAAGTTCCAGAAATTCTATATATAAGATACAGATATATCTAGAATAGTACATGACTTTAAAGCCTGTTTCTTTTTCTTTTCTTTTCTTTCCCCTTTTTTTCCATTTGAAAATAATTCTGTTGAACCACATGGAACCAAAGGAGGCCACATGGTGATACTGTAGATCTGAAGCCATAAAATCTAGATAATAGCAAAACAATTCCACCACAATTCCCTCTATGAATCCATAGAACTATACAATTATCATCAAGAAACCCATAAAAAAGAGCCAGATTTTATGCATAGATAAACAGGATTTAAAATAATAATAATAATAATAAAAGAAAAAATTAAAAGATAACAGGAGAAATAAATAATTATAGAAGCAGAGGAAACAGACAGTAAAGATTGTGCCTTTCACTATATCAGAAATTAAAACTAAAGAGCACTCACCTTCGGTGGTTTTGATAGTAGTTATCAAGCTGATAGTAGATGTAAATTGGAGCTTTCATATGTCTGTTCACCTGCACCGAAAGTTAAAAACGCAAAATAAAGGAAACAGAAAATGCAGAAAAGAATGTGAAGAACAATGACCTAACTCTAAGGAGCAAAAAAGGTCCACTATTTCTACAAATTTCCAACATGTATATGATTAAATTCACATGTAGAGAATCATGTAGGGAAACATCAACTGATGCATTTGCATTTTAAGCAACAAAAATAATTAATTGCCAAGGATTGTGAACTTTGAAGATCCAGAGTATCATATCCAGCATGCATCAGTCCTTCAAGGGCCAAACAACACCTGAATTCCCCAGAAAAATGGGCACAAAATTACCATAACAAACCCCAAAAACCAGGCAATGGGCTCAATGGCCACCAACCTAGCCAATGAAATTAATGCACTAAAGAGACAGCACCAACTTGATGCAGGAATGGAAAAAGGGTACAATTGCTTTTAGTATTTGGCCTACCAAAGGCATAATTGCAAGGATTTCTGTTTTTCTTCTCTTTCAACTTCTTATTTCTCTTTAATTCCACGTACTTTTGCATGTTCTATATAAAATCCCAAAATTGACCCTTATTTCTTTACCTCAAGCCCTACCACTATAAAACTGATTACCTTCCACTAATCCACACAAGAAAAAAACAAAAGCCCTAACATCAGAATCCCAAAACGCTTCTGTGCAGGGAGACAATATTTGATTCCGCTCTTAGAGCCAATGAGTGCTTGAATAGTAGATTAAGGTCAGGGGAATTAGAAGTTTTGTGCAAACTGGACATAAAGAAGGCAGAGATCATTCTGACTAGGACTTTCTAGATTTTTTGCTGTGTAGTGTGGGTTTTCAGATAAATGGATATTCATTTGTATTACGACTCATCAATGTTCCATTCTCTTTAATGCTAGCCCATGTGGATCTTAAAAAGTTCGAGAGCTTAGGGCCAAGGTGATCCATTCTCTCCTCCTCTGTTTCTAATTGTTATGGAAACATTGAGTTGTATGAAAAAAATAAAAAAATAAAAATCCATGAGGGTCGTTTCTTGTCAGGTTTTACGGTAGGCAATGCAGACAATCATGATCTAATGATATCCCATTTGCTTTTTTCTCATGATACCCTACTTTTTTCAGATGCAAACCCTAATAAGATTGGGCATTTGGGTTATATTCTTACATGGTTTGAGGCTATTTCAAGCTTGAATATGAACCTGGGAAAATCAGAGTTGGCACCGGTTGGGGATGGTACAAAATATAGATGCCTTGGCAAAAATCTTGGGATGAAAAACATGTGCGTTACCGATGAAATATTTGGGTCTTCCTTTAGGAGCCATATTAAAAGTAAGTTCCATTTGGAACACTATTTTTTAGAAAATGGAAAGAAGATTGATGGAATGGAAGAGGTTATATTTGTCTACATGAGGAAGCATTACTTTGATCAAGAGTACCCTTTCCAACCTTCCAACATATTCCTTCAAATTGGGCAGCTGGCTGTAAAGAACTTAAAGTTGTTCAAACAAGCATTATTTGGGAAGAAGCTGTGGTGTTTTGGGAGGGAGAGAGAAGCTATATGGAGCAGGTGATGGATAGGAAGTATGGTTCTATGGGGGGAGCTTGGATGGTGTACCACTGCTGTGTTATGGGGTGACACTTTGGAAATATATAAAAAGGGGATAGGAAAGTTTCTCACGTTCTATAACTTTGGAAGTAGGAGATGGGACAAGAATTAGATTTTGGGGTAATGTATGGTATGATGACACTCCTTTAAAGGAATCTTTCCACTAGTTATTTCGTATAGCAAGGAATAAGGAGGCTTTGGTTGCAGGCTACATGCATTTTAGTAATGAACCGGGACATTGGGCATTTAATTTTACCAGAATGGTGCCAGATTGGGAGCAGGAGTCTATCTTAACCTTCCTGGAATTGATATAGTCAGTTTTAGTGCGAGGTCAGGGAGAGGATAAAATGTGTTGGAAGCTAGCTAGTCAAAAGGGTTTTGAGGTGAGTTCTTACCATAGAGCTTTAGCTCCTGGTGGAGCTGTGAAGTTCCATGGAAAAGTAGGTCAAAGCCTAAGGGTATGTTTGATAACTGTTTTTTCTTCTTATTTTTTGTTTCCAAAAACAATTTTTTATTTTTGAGACTAAAAACTTGTTTGGTACCCCAAAATGGGCAGAAAACAAAAATTATTCTCAAAACTCAATTTGTAAAGGAAACTAAAAACAAACAAAAAAACTATTTTCAATTTCTAATTTTCAAAAATCAATGAAAGCACGTATTTAATTTAATGAATCAGTCTCATTTAATGAGTTAACATTAGAGTTCAAATCCTTAGTAACAACATATTTTAGTTTTTTCTATTTTTTTCTTCAAAAAATTATCTTTTTAATTTCAACTAGCCAAACGTGTTTTTTATTTCAAAAATACAATAAAATTGTTTTCTCTTTATATTCTCAAAAACAAGTTTTTGAAAATAGAAAATAAAAACGGTTGCCAACCTAAGGTTCCCTCAAGAGTTTCCTTCTTTATTTGGACTGCATCCGTGGGGAGAATCTTAACAGCAGAAAATCTGAAGAAGAGATATATCATTTTGGTTAGTTGGTGTTGTATGTGTAAGCAAGATGGGGAGACAGCAACTCGTTTGCTTTTGCATTGCCTTTCGCTAGAGAAATATGGGATATGGTTTTTGGGTATTTGGAGTTCATTGGGTGATGCCTAAGGATGTCTTAGATTTACTAGTTTGTTGGCAAGGTAGATTGTGAAGACATAGAAACAATGCAATATGGAAGTTTATTCCACACTACTTGATGTGGTGCATTTGGAGTGAAAGAAATGCTAGGATTTTCAAAGGATGTAAGCATCTATCTTATAAGTGAACATGCATTTTCCAAACTTTGTCCAAGTGGATGATGGCAGTAGGAGCATATACTTTCTATAATTTATTAGATTTTATGGATGATTGTAATCTTAGAACCTAAATGTGTTATTCATCTAGTATAACCCCTTAAACTTTTTTTTTTTTTTTTTTTTTTGAGAAACATATATGGTACCCCCTGAAACTTGATGTATCAGTTTCCTCATCAATAAAATTTATTACTTATCAAATAAAGAAAAAATTAAAATCCCTAACGTCATGCGTCACACCTAAATATCATAAAAAGTTTTGTTATAGACTAGAGAGAGAGAGAGATTTTTTTTTTTTTTTTTGATGAGGAGAGAGATTAAACAGTACACAGAGCTATTAGAGAATTTATATTTCAAAAGCTGTAAAATAAGGGAAGGACTAAAAAAAAGGTGCAGTTGTAAACTTCAGTGAAGGCTTCTGTAAGCATGAGTTTGCTCCACCATAGTAAGTCAAAACTGATCTAGAAAAGTCCATCTATGCCATCAATTTAGCTCAATATTAGAAGGCCTTCAAGGTAGAGGGTGGGGGAAAGCAACAAATTAACAAAGAATATGGTAGATTGGCAGACAAATTTGAGACTTAACCAATGACTTTCAAAAAAACTTAAATCAGGAAAGGGGAAAAAAACTAAAATTATTTTAATTGAAACTAGAAGCTCATAAGCTTGTGGATTGGTTGGCCCACTAATTGCTTACATGAAATGAAATATTGTGTGAAAATTGTTTGCATTCACCTGGGACTCAACATAACAAGGAAGCAGCTAAAAAGATCTTTAAGCCATCTGATGCCCTATTGCAACTTTATATTTAAAGCAATAGCATTTGTAGATAGAGACTTCTAAAGAAGACAACCTACCAGGTTTACTCACTAATGTGTACATGGATTGACCTCAGCAGTAGCTGATAAATCAAGTGCTGATCATTTTGATGATGTGCTTAAAACAAGCTATATTACTCAAGCAGATGGATTTTATACTTTGTATTGTTCAAATAAACTAATATTGCCTGATCACCTACACTTGCTGGCAGGCAATATGATGAAGGTGATGACAAATCTACGACTCCATTGTTACCTCCTTCAGTAAAATATCAAGTGCTCTTTACATGAAAGAGACTGAAATTCCATAAAACAAATGATATAGACACAGTCAAAATTTTATGCAGAACTATTATTAACACTTTAGAAGAGAAAAAATAATATAAACTGGTTGGACTACTGAATCTATACTAAGAGCACACATGCAAATTTCTTCTGAAAATATCTCTCCCTAGATTTGATCATTTATAGGAGTCTAGCTACCAGCTATTCTACTACTATATGACAGTAATTTAAGCTCTTGGACAGCAAGGAGCGCATCATTTTACACATTTAAACTTTCCTATCTGCTGCTTCTTTTTTCCTTCCTTTGGGAACAGAACTACCCCAAGTTCTCAACCCAAACTACTTGATTATAATATCAACATTTTCATCTGCAAGAGGCTAGGAATTGTCAGGAGATTTAGGATAGTAAATTGTGGTCAGCTAAACCGAAGATAGCATGTACATTAATTAAAGGAAAAATATTTGTCAAAATTGAAGAATGAATTTTGAAAAGGAAGCACATAAATCAGAAATTGTCATTGAATGGGGTAAACACCAAAAAAGGAAAAACGTTACCTTTAAGGTGCGAGAACAATTTTTCGGATATGAGCTATCTTTAATATATCCCAGCTTATCGCTTTTAAATTGTTCTGGTACACAATCAATATCATATCGGTCCACAATTTCAACAACCTATAAATCATATATCATATAGATAATCATTCACAAATCTGTGCTCCATAGGAGTGTGTGCCTTTGAAGGGAAATAGATAGTACTTACACTTCGCGATGCATGAAGAGAAACAAGGCCAATAGGAATGAAAATAGTACCAATCAATAGAAATGTCAAAATGACCTGCAGAGGAATAGTCAAAACTACAAAGTAGACACATAATAATGAATGGTTGCTTATGGAAGATTCAGATATAAATAGCAGCCTTGAGAAATTACCCATGTTGGTGTTAGTACAGGTTTACAAGCCGGAAGATTCTGCTGTGTAAACTTATAAAAAGCTGCAAAAGCACCATACTAAAATGTATTATACATCAACCTAGATTTAGTTAAATGCAAATATGTTTATTAAAAAAAATTGACATATCCCCAAAGGATGGTACAATCATTGGGTGATTATGGCTTATGCAGTGAAGGTCACTAATTCTATTCTTCCCCTCGCCTAGGGACCAAACTCACTCATCTAGAATGGATAGAAAGACAGTTGATATTATGCTAATGGGAATTTTCTGGGAAGATAATCTCCAAGTTGCAAGATTAACCAATAAATTAGAGAGAAGGAAAAAAGGCTCAACTAATGGTGGATACATTTGATTCCATATTATTAACTTTTATAATTCTTCCAATAACTCAAGCTCAATCACAAAAATGGGAAGACAGTGCATCTGGACAACAATAGTTCCTCTTAACATACTGGAGAAATCAGTATCTATCTGAGAAAGAAGTGATGTGACGTCCTTCCAAGCAACGTTCAGGTAGATGGCTTTCATTTATGCATGTAGTCAAATAAATCCCTATATGAGAGAGAGAGAGAGAGAGAGAAAATTATGCCATAAAATTCAAGATGAGGTGATTAACATTCTTGGCTATGCACTATTAAACCCAACAATTAGAAACGAGGCACAATATTGGTTTGCTATAAGCATGTGCAGAGCCATAGTAACATTTTAAATAGAAGGTAGAGTGAAGACAGTAATCGAACTCAGGATCTTCTGCTCTAATATCATGTTAAATTAGGGATTGTCCCAAAAGCTTAAGTAATAAGAAAATTGAGAATTTAATCACTTATCCATAATTATAACCAGCAAAGATAATTCAAATGAGCATGATCTGAAATAAATGACATAAAGACATCTAAAACCAGATGTATGGAAATTAAACAATTATCTTAATCTCTACACTAGTTTAGAAAGCTCAACACCCTTAAAAATCTGCTTCTCATAAGTACCCCTTCTGAGGCACCTCCTACCAGCTGAACTGTATCTACTATCTAGAATAAAAAGTTGGCAAGGGATACTGTAATGACAACCAGTCTTCTTTAAGGAACATAAGTAAAATATAAATACAATCCCATTGCAATAATTTCAGTCAAATAAAACGATCATTGGGGGATAATAAAAAATGGTAGCAAAATAGATAATAAGGTAAATGCAATCATGCACATAACGTGGGAATCAGACACTTTTTCTAGCATTAACCCCTCACATGTCTAAAACTTCCTAAAGTTTTATCAAGAATGAATCAATTTTTTGTCTTTTCAGTTAATAATCTAATACATAGTACCCATTCTTCCCCACAATGGTTAATACCAGCACAAATTCCTCTCCTAGTTATATGACTAAGACGATGAAGATATCAAAAGTCCATTGACTAAAAGTATAACTAGTGCAATTCTTCAATTAGTTGTAAAAAGTGCACATGAACACTCAGCTCAACTTATTTCTACAATCTCTACAAGAGAATCAATAAAAGTAAAGACACAAACACAGAAAGAAATCCTAAAATTAATCTTCCCGTGAAAATAACTATCATGAATGAGAAGTAGTAAACAACAAAAACAGAGACAATTGCCTTCACTTCTCCATAAACACATTCGAGGAGGTTGATGAGGTGTTTGAACTGTTGAGGCACTCTCGCGCCCCATTTCAGAAATACCACTGCACAGAATTAATCTTTTGAAGTCAGCCCATATAAGTTCCAACAACAATACAAAGACTGCACCAGAAAAGAAACTTTCCCACACATTGCACCATAAAGAAAAATATTTTCTTTTTTCACATAGAGTTATCGCAAAGTCGGCCTCAAACTAAACACCAAAGATTGCTGGGAAAACAATGCTTCAGCCTCAAGGGTTTTTGCTGATAGAAATCTTGAACTTTCATATATTCAAGATACAAAATATGGGTTCAATGCAGTAAGATAGGTTATTCCACACAACAACAAGGAGTAAAAATCTCGTGACCGTGGCCCGATTTCAAATTTCAAAAATTTATGCCCAAATTCCTATTTTTTTGGAAGAAATCAGAATGCCATACTCTGCCTCAGTTCCAGAATGAATTAATTTCCTTTAGAATTGTTTGGATAACCAAGTGGGGCATATCATTATGATTTTAGCATACCAAACAACAACGAGTTAAACCCAGTTGATTGTGCAAACTGGTACAATTCTTTTATTAAAAAAACATGATTCTATTTTTAAACTACTCAAAACATTCCCTATAAATATTGAAGATTTTAAGGTTGTCAAGCGAAGATAGGATTGGGTAGGCAAACCCCAAATGTAGTACGTACATTGTAACATTCAGAAACCGCTAACGTTATTTTTTCTGTTCAACTTGTCCTAAGTAACATACATACATACATAATGAAAGAAGGTGAAGAAAATAGTTGATTCAAGCATGCACGTTTTGTGAGCAAGAGAAGAAGAGTACCTGATAGATATTGAGCAGATATGGGAAGGTGATGGATTGAATTCTAGAGGAGAGGAGAGGCGAAGATGTTGACAAAGAGGAATGAGGGGAGAGATTGCTTGGTGTGATGGAAGTTTTGGATGCTTGAAACTTTAAATACTTCCCTGCTTATATTCTTTCCTTTTCAGGGGAGACTTGCCACACATATGATATGAAAGACATTTATTGGTCCGCCCACATCATATGATAGAGACTTTTTTTTTTTTTTTTTTGGAGTGTCCATTCCTTCATAGTAATTTTTTATCATCATATTAAGGTACTAATTAGTTTTTTTGTATAGGCAAAAATTGAAATTTAAATTTTTTCTTCAACCATAAAAGATTTTATTGGATCCCACATATGAAAGACATTTGATACGAGAGAGAGAGAAAGAGAGAGAGAGAGAGAGAGATTTATTAGCCCGTTCACAGCATTATGTTTTTATTTACTAATAATTACTTGTTTATTTCAATTTGTAAAATATTTTGAAAAATAGTCCACAGATTTAACATTTTTCATCTTTCTTTTGGGGGGCAATAATATTATTTCTGCTCATTACTTTGTCTCTACATGCTAAACTATGGTTAAAGTAGAAAAAGTAGCGAGTTTATACTATAACAATAAAACCAATCACAATTTACAATAAATAAAAAAAAGGAAAATTTGCATTATAGGAGGGCGGTTTTTTTTTTTAATATTTCTATTTTCAGTTTTCCAATCATAGAGAAAAGGCTAATTGATTTATATATTGATTTGTCTGCCGGAAAATAGTTAATATTATTAATGCATGAAAAACTTGATTGTGACATGCTTGGCATTGTTTAATGGCATGCCGATAATTTCTAGAGAAAATTTTAACTGGAATTTTTTATTTGTTTTATGTATAGGAAACCAGTCCACGTGAACAACAGTGTTTATAATTTTTGGAAGGTATTTGACAATTGACATTGCTCCTTTTTCTGTGTTAATTTGTATTTTCCTTTTCTTTTTAGTAAATTTACAACTTACACCCTTAAAGTTTGAGATGTTTAAATTTTACATTTTAAATTTGAATTTTAGAATTTAAATTTTATACTCTACAATTTCAGTATGCTTAGATTTTATATCTTAATATTTCAAAATTTAAATTTTATCCCCCAAAATTTTAAAAGTTTTTAGATTTTACTTTTTAAAATCAAAAGGAATTTAAATTTTATATCTTAAAGTTTCAAAATTTAAGGTATAAAATCTAAATATCTCTAAAGTTTAAGAAAGTAAAATTAAAATTTTAAAATTTTAAGGGATAAAATCCCGACACCCTTAAATTTTACGTTAAAAACACGTCGGGTTACACATTAATCCCTTTTTTACTTCAAGTCAAAAAATTGCTTTTTTGGAGTTTAAGTCGGGTCACCGGATCCGGATCCAAATTTGTGACCATTTTGGAGAGAGCGCCGACCTTGGAAGTACTAGAAGTAGGCGGCATGGTCAATAAAAATGACTATATGCCTCACATGCAGCGGTTAAGAAATCTCCATCTCCATCTCCTCCATGACACTTTCCCACATTTTCCCACCACCCAAACAAAGCCTTTCAGCACCTTCTCTTCCCTCTTTAACCTCTGCACCAAACCCCAACACCTTCAACAAATACATGCCAGGTTCACCCTTCTTGGCCTACACCAAAACCCAACACTCTCTTCCAAACTCATTGACTGCTATGCCAATCTTGGCCTCCTCCATCTCTCCCAACAAGTCTTCGTTTCCATTTCCAATCCAAGTTCTGCTCTTTACAACACCATTTTGAGAAATCTGTCCAAGTTTGGTGATTTTGAGAGAACCCTTTTGGTGTACCGTGAAATGGTCATGAAATCCATGTACCCAGATGAAGATACTTACCCTTTTGTTCTGAGGTCATGTTCTTGTTTCCCAGATGTTGAATATGGGAAAAAGGGTCATGGGCATGTTTTGAAACTTGGTTTTGATTCATTTGATGGGGTGGATACTGCTTTGGTTGAGATGTATGGGAACTGTGGTGGTTTTGAGAATGAGCAAGAACTGGTTGTAAGAATGTCAGAATGGGATTTGGATTGTTGGAATTCTCTGATTCTTGAGGCTTCTCAAAATGGAAATTCTGAGGAAAGTTTTAGGCTTTTTGAGAGAATGAAATTGGAGAGAGTTGAGCCGGATTCAGTTACTATGATTAACTTGTTAAGGTCAAGCGTTGATTTGAACTCATTGAAGGCAGGAAAGGCTATTCATTGTTTGGTAGTAGTGAGCAACTTGTGTAAGGATTTGTTAGTGAGTACTGCATTATTGTCTATGTATGCTAAGCTGGGTTGTTTGAAAGATGCAAAATTGCTATTCGAAAAAATGCCCGAGAAGGACTGTGTTGTTTGGAATATCATGATATCAGCCTATTCTCGAAACAAGCATGCCTATAAATCCCTTGAATTATTAAGGTTTATGGTAAATTCAGGAGTTAGAGCAGATCTGTTCACAGCATTACCTGCAATTTCTTCAATTGCGCAGTTAAAGTCTATTGAGTGGGGCAAACAATTGCATGCTCATGTGATAAGAAATGGTTCAGACTATCAAGTATCAGTTCATAATTCTCTTATTGACATGTATTGTGAGTGTTATAACTTAAATTCGGCGAGGAAGATTTTTGACTTATTGGAGAACAAGACTGTGGTTTCATGGAGCACAATGATTAAAGGATATGTAACCCTTGATCAGTCTGTTGATGCTTTGTCTCTCTTTGCCCAGATGAAAGCAGAAGGAGTCAGAGTCGATTTTATTACTCTTATTAATGTTTTGCCTGCTTGTGTCAGCATTGGGGCATTAGAAAATGTAAAATACCTTCATGGGTACTCAGTGAAATTCGGCCTTAACATACTTTCATCTGTTAATACGGCACTTCTTATCAGCTATGCAAAATGTGGATGCATAGAAATGGCCCGAAAGATTTTTGATGAGGAGAAAATCAATGGCAAAGATCTAATCATGTGGAACTCTATGATCAGTGCATATGCTAAGCATGGAGACTGGTCTAAATGTTTTGATCTGTACAACCAGATGGAGCAATCAAATTTGATTCCAGATCAAGTAACCTTTCTTGGGCTATTGACAGCTTGTGTAAATTCAGGCCTTGTTGAAGAAGGTAAGGAGTGTTTCAAGGAGATGATGGAAACTTATGATTTGCAACCAAGCCAAGAACACTATGCTTGCATGGTGGATTTATTAGGGCGTGCTGGGCATATAAATGAAGCCAGAGAACTTGTAAAAACTATGCCCTTAAAACCAGATGCTCGGGTATGGGGCCCATTGTTAAGTGCTTGTAAGATGCACTCAGAAACCGGGCTTGCAGAGTTTGCCGCTGAGAAGCTTATAACTATGGAACCAAAAAATTCTGGAAATTACATATTGCTCTCCAATATTTATGCTGCAGCTGGAAAGTGGGATGGGGTTGCTAAAATGAGGAGCTTTCTTAGAGATAAAGGACTGAAGAAAACCCCTGGCTCTAGCTGGCTAGAAGTAAATGGACATGTACATGAGTTTCGTGTTGCTGATGAATCTCATCCTAGGTCGGATGATATATATACCATTTTAAGAAACATAGAGTTGGAAATCAAGGAGGCTAAATACAAGAAGGCAGAAAATCTTTCTTAAACTTCAATTTTCTTCTTTGGTGAAATGCAGGGTGCATATGACAGCCATTAATAGCCTTTTATTGAGATGAATCATGACTGCATTATGGGTTGGTGTCAAAGAGGTAATATCATAGGAAGGTTTGAAGGACAGAGGTTAATTTTTAGCTACCATTTTATGGAGCTTTTTGATCCTCAACCACCTAAGATAAACAAATTCATTGTCAGGGCCTTCTCTTCATGGTTCTCCTTGGATGTTACTTTGCTCCGTAAAGCCAATCCAAACAATTAGGACAGGCTATTGGCTGTCTTTTGTTGTTCTGGTTCTATTGTCCATTTGACCATCTCTAGCTGCCCATTATACATGTCCGCCTTGCAGTACTGTGTATCATGTTGAGGGCTACGCCTTGCAGGATCAAAGACAATATTGAATCAATGCAGGAAGAAGCAAATTGAGGTAGAGCTATTGTGCCTAGAGCATTCTCACACTAGCCGAAAAGGCATGGCTGTTTACAGCGGCTCAAAGTGTACTTTGACAAACAAACTGATGTAGAATTAGACGAGGGCCTCCTCCCTAATTTTTCTTTTTCCTGATTTTTCTTTCATACACAGCAAAGCATTCTCTCCCTTACTGGATCCATCCTCTCTTAAATTGTATAATGAGCAGTAGACCTAGTTTTTTCTAGGCAACTCCCGGTAGAGGCAGTGGCTCAATACATTTAAAATTGCCACTGAATTTTCTATTTTACATTCCCAAAAATGGAATAGTTAATTGTTTCCAGTCACTTGTTTACCCATGAAGAAATGCCTCTGACCTTCTCCATTCAACATCACATTGCAGAGGTGGATTTCATTTCAGAATTTCATGCATTTGAACCACAAATCTGATCCAGCCCAAGATGTATATAATAGAAATCAAATCTGTTCATTATTATTTAATGAGACTTGTTTATTGTTGTTTTACATCTTAAATTTAGCTAGTGTCTGCAAATTACTCAAATTTGCTAGTTGCAGCTTATCATCAGTTAAATAGTTACACCATTTCAAAAGATAAAGATGTCTCAACTTTTTCATCTTACATATCATTGTCGGTATTAGTACAGTTGAATCCCAACTCAGTTCTTCAATGGTTTCCAAATTTAGGGTCTCTAAAAACACCAAATTGACTATGGAGGAAGGCAATTCTCGTTTATGAGTTTTCTTCAAGCTTAAGAACCTCAAATGAATCAAGCTTCCTATAGCTCTGATAACTGTCCAGTCATTGAAGTAATTTTAAGTACTTAAAAACTTATTTGACTTGCTGGTTATTTTCATTAAAGTATATAAGGGACCTAATATGAGGATTCTCTTTGTAATAATTATTTGCGAGAAGTTCATTAGAAAATATAGCAAGTATTCGAATACTACCAACTGATGAATCAGCTATCTCATTTCCACTCCAAGGACTCACTATGTGGAGGAAATTTTCCTGCTTTGCCTTTGACAAGCATAGGTCTCTCATAAGATCATGGAGACGACATGATTTAATTCTTCCATTTGACCCAATTACACCCACTTGAACCATGCATCTATTTATCAACTCAACCAAGTAGCGTTCTACATAATCTTCTAACATTTCATCTCCCTCTTGTTCATACTTCAGTGGCACAAAGCCTTCCACCACCCAAAGTAGAACCAACTTCTTTGTTGGTATATCAAAGTCCTCTGGGAAATGGCTCAGATAAAGGATGCATGGTTTTAATTGGTAAGGCAATTTAAAGTAACTTAAAGCCAACACCTTGTGAACTCTTGATTGTTGTTCTTCACCTTGGCCTCTGCCTAGGTGTAATTTTATATTTTGATGCACAATATCCCATTCATCCAATGTTTCTTTTGTTGCCAAAAGTCCTCAAAGCACAATAATTGTCAGTGGTAAACCAGCACACCTTGCCACCATTTCCCTCCCTAACTTCTCCATATCTTTGAATATTTTGAATTATGGATATTCAAAGGAACTAAATTAAGAAGTATTACATTTTCAAGTACTAACTGAATTCCCGCACGATGTGCGGTACAATTTATTATTAGTTTTCTCCAATATTTCAATAATTTTTATGAAGAATATTGTAGTTTAACTAGTTGACACTCAATTTCCAATAGAGACATTTATAATTCAAATCCCACAACTATTGATGTGTAAAAAAAAAAATTCAATAAATTTCCATGTAAAAATTATAATCTTTAGTTATTTTATAGACAAAATAGAAAGACACTAAGAGTAGTGTAGTGATTTGAGCACACTATATATGTGTGTTCACTAATTGAAAATTACATGATATAATGGTTAATATAAATAAGCACGATTCATGCATACTAAAAAAAATGCATATATACTCTTTTTTTGTAACATTCTTGATTGTGTGTTACTAATTTTCCCCCTTTTAATTGGGCATTGCATTAATTATTGTTGCATAATACAGTGTTTCAATTGTTTCTCACATAAAAAATAAAAAATAAAATATAAAAGTTTCTCATATGATTCTAAGAAAAAATGATACTCTTTCCGTCCTAGTTTGATTGTCCTCTATTCTATTTTGGAATGTCCCAAAATATTGTCCAGTTTCTAAAAATAAAAGTCATTAATGTACTAAAGTTTCTATTATACCCCTACTTTATTTTCAAAATTATTTGAAAAGAAAACTAACAAATATTTAAAAAATCAATTTAATTGGGGCACATTTTTAGTTGCCTCCTTAAGAATAACCTAAAAAAAAAAAAACTAATAAATTTATTTCAATATAGTTTTGGAAACACAAAATAATAAATGATATTCTCTTAAAAAGTTTGACTTTTCAAAAATGACAAACAAATTAGGAGGGAGGCAGTATTTTTTTTTTTTTTTGAAAACAAGGCATTCATTCATTCAATAATATGTAAAGAATCTTGATACAAAGCCTCCATTGCAAGTGGTGGTGAATCCTCTACTCAATAGACTTCATCACTAATATTTTTTGCATACCTAGCTAATGAATGTGCCACCATATTCCCAAAGGGAGGGAGTATTAAAATTTCATTATGCTATAACAAAATAAATATATTTATTCTATTACACACACACACACTTATATATATATATATATATATATATATATATTATAGGGGTCTGAGGACTGAGGATGAAGTTTAAGAGCTAAAGTGTGTTGGGGCTTGAGGACCAAGGATGAAGCTCAAGGGTCACAGTGTAGGGTGACAAGGCCAGGGGCCACAGGTCCGAAGAGGAGGGCTACTCGGGGAGACGTAGAGGTGAGTCCAGGAGCACTTTATAGCCTACCAAGTGGGAGCCAAAGGCTAAGGAGGGAAGTTTCTAGTTTGGAGTAGCCTGTGGGCTCCACATTATATGCCCTGCATCTAGCCTCCTAGCTACATTAAATGGTGGGCAACAACTTTACTAGTTGCATTGATGAGGAAGTGACCTAAACAATACAGGTCTCAACTGAGCAGGTTCTTTCTACCACCTTTTTCAAACTGTGAGAAGGGACAAGTGTCAAGAGAGAAAGCTGGTTAGGTAAGAAATGGATGGATGAGATGCAATGAAGGAAGGAGTATATATAGGAGAAAGAGAGACTGTATGAAGGGGCGGAGAAAAATATCAAGAAAGAAACGAGAAGAACATTAGGAACAAATAAGAGTGAATAGTACCATTTTTATTGTAACTTTATTCTCCTTAAGAAGGCTTCAGAGGAAGAATTGGTTTACTTAATTCACGTATCTTGCCTTTTTCTTTCTTGTCCGACCCTCAGACCTATCTGAATATTTCATTCCCTCAGTTCTGATTATTTGAATAATTTGAAATGCCCTACTATGTCTGATTATAGATGGTACAAGATGTCTTTCTCTCCAGGGTTATGCTTCGGAATGATTCCCAAAAAGCTTACTGACTAGGCCATTTCTTTATTGTATTGTCTCCTTTCTACAAATTCTTTGTTTTGGGCCACAGATGAATTGATTCAGCCACTATTCTATGTGGGCAGTGGGCTGTCAGAACTTCAAGCCCTTACATATACATATACATATACATATATATATATATATATATATATGAAAGGAGTTAGAAAGTTTAAAGGATTAGCAACTAAACATGAGTAAGAATGTCATATTCTAAGTTTATTATTATTATTATTATTATTATTCCAACCAATAATTATCTCTTTTATAAAGTTTATAAAAAAAAATCATATAAATTCATTTAATATATAATTAATACACAACTATGGATAATTAATATATGCATTTAGATATTTTATGGAAGATGGTTTTGGATAATGTTGTACATATATTATAAAGAAAAAGTAAACTAAAGTTATATAAGATTATGCTGATACTATTGTGATTCTGGTGCTTTTAATTGCATTGCCCCTTCTGAAGATTTTGAAATATCAAGCTCAATTGGTATCTGCTAATGGCACACAAATTTAAATATGAATTGAGCAAGGCTATGACCAAGGATCTTGATCTTTGGTCTCTTGAAATATTTCAAAAATATTGATGGTATTACTACTGTATCCCTTTGGACAAAAAGCCCAATGGTCCCAGCAAATTTTGTTCAAAACATGGTGACAATGATGTTTTTAATCTTATTCATGCTAAAGTTAAGCATCTTAATTTCCTTCAACAAGGAATTAAGCACAAGAAATTTATTGAACCTCCCTAATAATTTGTTACATGATGTTTACTCCAAAATTGTTAAAGAAAGTCCTGCTAGGAACCAAATTGGAGTAAATAAACATATACATTTTGAGATATTAAAAATTAATTTAGTAGTTTCAATGGATATTTGTAGTCTTCTCAATGTAAGATTTTTTTTTTTTTTTTTAAATTATGAAACCAAAGATAAATGCAAAAAAGTACCAGGACCATGAAAATCAACTAATTTGTGTTGTATTCACATATTTCATACCATAAAATGAAAGTATGCCCAACACTTTCACCGTTTTCTACTCATCGATAATGTAACATTAAGACATGATGTGGGCAATGTATATGCAAGTATTTTATAGATGATTTAAAATTAAATTATGATAGAATATGATTTTACATTGCGCACCAAATATTTTGACTCCTTATGTACCCAAAGTAAAAACCATCCAACCAAATTACCCAAACCTAAATCATATTTAAGCCCTTAATTTTAAAAAGAAAAAAAAATAACTATAGGAGTTTCAGCGTCTTGATGGTAGTGGGAAGCCAGTATAACAGAGGTAGTGATCTCTTAGATTCATCTTTTTCTCCCTTTCAAATATTTTTTCAGTCTCAGGTCTTTTATTTTGGTAATATATAGTAAAACAATGCGTTTTATTTAACAGTCCATAACAATTTTGTGTCTTTCTATCTCTTTTCCGGGCCTTATTTGGTTAGTTATTACTATTAGTCCTTAATTATTATTATTTTTTGTTTTTTTTAAAATATTAAAATAGTGGGTATGCTAAAAGACATGAAGAATAGAAAATGTGTGGTGTAAGTTTAATCAATTAATAGATTCTCAAAAAAAAAAAAAAAAGTTTAATCAATTAATGAGACATTAATGAGATAACAATAAAATAAGTTGACGTGAACTTTTGGATAACAACGAAAAAAATTAGTGAAAGAGGTAAAAAAAAAAAAAAAAAAAAAAGAAGCTAGATGCAAAATTAGAGCTTCACTTTTTTTTTGAAAAACACACACACACACACGCACACATAGGGGAAGGGAAATGAGATAAGAGAATACACTCACACACCAATACCAAAACTGCATGTGGCAGTTAGTGTCGCGGAGCAAGTAATAAACCCTTTCTCAATATCACACATTACAGATGTGGAACAACTCAACAAAACTGAGTATCTTTTTTTTTTTTTTTTTTTTTGAGAAACACACACACACATATATAGAGGAAGGAAGATGAGATAAGGAAATACACTCACACGCTAACACCAAAACTGCATGCGACAGTTAGTGTCGCGAAGCAAGTGATATACCCCTTCTTAATATCAAAGCTTCACCTGGCAAGATTTCATGCACTCTTATATGAGATCTTTGCTTTTATATATATACTAACTGTGAATCCGCGCGCGTTGCACGTGATAATCATTTTTATAGTGGTTTTATTAAATTTTTTTTTTACAATTTAAACTAATTTAATAAAGAAAAATTTATTTCATAATCATATTTTTATTTATTATAGGAACAATCATAAATATAATATAAGAACTGTTTATAACACTGATTATAACATTTTGTGAATCATTAAATAGAATATAAAATTTGGAAATATTAGTTTTAAATAAACTTTCTCAAACCTTATTTTTTCTGCCTACAATCCAAAACACCAAAAAACGTAACTAAGAAAATTAATAAACTTAACAATGATTAATTGGACCGATTAGGATAAACAATTTGTTGTTGATAATCTATTAAGATTATATTATTTGTAGAAATTGTAATTTCATCCACCCAAAATATATTATCAAATAAATAATTGTTAGCAAAATCTAAGAATTAAATTTCTATATATGCATTATTATAAAATAATAATAACAATTAAAGTAAAATTGCAAAAGCTAAAATTTGTCATCCATCTGATTATCTTCGTTTGGCTAACCTTTTTTTTTTCTCTCTAAATAAATGACATTTACAGTACTTTTAATACAACTATTAAGAGTACTTTGTCCACCACAAAGGATTAAAAAATAAGAAAAAATTAGTAGAGTCTCATAGTTTAACATCTAAATTGAGCACTATAAAAAATCATGATGTGTTATCGAATAAATACCAAATTATCTAAATCATGTTAAGTAATAGAATAATATTATATTTTTATATGCTATATTTAATTCTTTATAACACAATAGGATAAAATTTAACAATCAAAGAGAACAAATTAAAAAAAATTAAAAACAAAAAAAAATAATAAATACCAAGTTATCCAAATTATATTATGTAATAGAATAATATTATATTTTTATATGCTATATTTAATTCTTTATTACGCAATAAGATAAAATTTAACAATAAAAGAAAACAAAAAATAAAAAAATTTAAAAAACAAAACTAAATCGCATTAATCTAAAGTAGAATTTTAAAAAATATAAAAAGTTATTAGCCTAAAGTAGAGATACAAGAAAAATAAAAAATCCACCAAAAAATTGAGAGAGAGAGAGAGAGAGAGAGAGAGAGAGAGCTTCTGTTTTGTGAGGAAAAACTATGCATATAATGAAAGAGATAGTGACATATTTATAGTAAAATGATGTGAATAAGAAGAGATAGAAATAAAAGAAGATGAAGGAGAAGAGGAAGATTGATATTAATGTAGAGGGTAGTGAGGAGATGAAAAGGTAAGGGAGGGAGAAAAGTTGGAGAAATATAAATATTAAAAAAACAAATGTTAAAAATAAGGCGAAAACCACATTTTCGTCCCTATATTTTCACCCGATTCCCACTTTAGTCCCTATATTTTATTTTCACCACCTTTAGTCTCTGTTTAGAAAAACGTCTTCTACTTAAGTCCTTTCCGTCAGTGCCGTTAGGGCACTGACCTACGTGGCAAACGGTTTGATTAAAATAATAATAAAAATTTATTTTGTCATTAAAAAAATGCCACGTCAGCAATTAAAATAAAAAAAATAATTTAACTAAATTTAACTAAATCAAAAAAATCAAAAACTGAAAAAAAAAAAATAAAAAATCACAAACCCAGTAAGAACAACAAGAACAGATTTAAAAACACAAACCCAATAATTAAAAAAAAAAAAAAAAAACAAACAAACAACCATCCTACACCAAATTCTCCAGCAAATCAAACCTATAAGAACAACAAGAACAGATTTAAGAACACAAACCCAATAATTAAAAAAAAAAAAAAAAAAAAACAAACAGACGAAACCACCGTCAAAGAGAAATGTGAGCAACCCAGATCATAAAAACTAGAAAAATGTGAGCAACCCAGATCGAAACCAAAAAAACAAAAGCAAATCAAAACCAGGTCTGAAAAACAAGAAAAACAAACAGATCAGAAATATGAGCAAAAAGGAGCAGAAAACCATATCTGAAAAACCAGAAAAAGAGCAGAAATATGAGCAACCCATATCAAAACCAACAGATCGAGAACAACTATCCCGAAACGCAGAGAGAGGCGGAAACCCTCGCTCGAAACACAAACCCGAAATGCAAACAAAACCCGAAACCCAGCCCGAAATCACGCCAAAACACAAACACAAACGCCAAAACCCATACCGAAACACAAACACAGCCCAAAACTCAGCCCGAAACTTCTCCTCCTCCTCGCGACGGGCCCTACGCCTTCCACCGCGGCCCCTGTCTCCCCTGGGACGTCCTCCACTGAAGCCTTTGCCAAAGCCACCGCGTTCTCCTCCACCACGCTCGGCCATGTTTGTATGTTTGGAAGCTGTAGAATGGTTGTTTGTTTGTTTGTTTTTTTTTTTTTTTTTTTTTAATTACTGGGTTTGTGTTTTTAAATCTGTTCTTGTTGTTCTTACTTGGTTTGTGATTTTTTATTTTTATTTCGGTTTTTTATTTTTTTGATTTAGTTAAATTTAGTTAAATTATTTTTTTTATTTTAATTGCTGACATGGCATCTTTTTAATGACAAAATAAATTTTTTATTATTATTTTAATCAAACTGTTTGCCACGTAGGTCAGTGCCCTAACGGCACTGACGGAAAGGACTTAAATAGCATGTGTTTTTCTAAATAAGAAAAAAGTGGTGAAAATAAAATATAGAGACTAAAGTAGAAATCGGGTGAAAATGTAGAGACGAAAATGTGGTTTTTGCCTAAAAACAATTATAGAAAAATTGAAAAGAAAAAAGATAATGACATGAACACTGATATGACTCAACTGGAGCTTAACAAAAATAAATGTTATGCTTCAATTTTTAGATATATATAGATATAGATTATACTTTTTTCTGTGTAAGGAGCTTAGTTAAAAAGAGGTCAACTTGCAATTTCCTCAATGTCTGATCGTCTTGTGTGTTCCATCATCAGGGCTGCCCTTCATTAATGAGAATAAGGTTTCTAAGTTGAGCCGTAAGCCCGTAAGTTATTACTGTTCTGTTTTCTTGCTTCTTAGAGAATATAACTCTTGTTAAATGGACCAAAGAGAAACATTTGGTCAAAGTATATGCTTCTCGGGCTTGCATTGTTTTCCAAATGTGGATATCAATTTTTGCAAGTACATGCTTCTCGTGCTTGCATTGTCTTCCAAATGTGGATGTCTATTTTTGCAATTGCGACGAAGCAGAGTGAAGAACAAAAAAAAATTGTTGTCCCTGTGTGCAATGGGATGAATGCAGTTCCATGAACAAGATAGACTTTTCCCAAGAAGATGATGATGAGATTCAGATTGGTACTGAACACACAAAAACCATGTAACGGGATTCTATGATGGCCTTGTCTAATGAACCAGAAACTTCCGCCACAGCTTTAGAAAAGCCAGATCCTTGCTTCATTGAATCTAAGAAGTTCATAGTAATTCACAAGCACCATTAAAGCCATTTGCAATGACTCAGTCCCAAGAACATTTTCAAGAGCAAACCCAAAACAACAATTTCACAAGATGCTAGCATACGGATCCATAAGCATGTTGGAAACTCAAATTATATATATTTAAATTAATATAAACAAGCTACACAAGTATCATTAATGTCAAAATTTATGGGTTGGACTGATTGTGGGTTTAGGAAATTGAACCCAACAGTTAACAGAACATCCATAAGCCCTTCAACAAGTTTAAATAAATTCCTCTACCAGCCATACAAAAATTGTTTCTTTTCTTCTTCTAGAAGCATCATTTTCTTGATGGTTATTATGAGCCTTCCATCTCTTCCTCCGGCTCTCCTTTTGGAATACTGCTGCTTCCAGATTCTGGTCGTTTGAAAGCTGAAAGAGAAGCAAAGAATGTATTAATAAGACTCACAATTTACAAGTGCATGAAGCAAGATTGAGGAAGTATCAAGCCTGGAAACCAAAGGTCACCAGAATTATACTGATGCAGGACTTCATATTATTCTAAAAGAGTGTTAAAAAAAACTGTTAAAATATTACCATTTCCAAGTAATAGAAAACATAACTTATCAAGTTTTATGATGATTCAACCATTTCCCAAAGGGCCATGAAATTACAAAGACCAAATCAATGAAAAATGATGGAAAATAATGAAAGCAGAACCAAAAAAAGGAAAAATCCAAGATGAGAACTACTAATATTTTGTTGTAGGAAAAAAAAAAAAACAAAAAAGAAAATAGAGCACAAATAATTTCAATAGCACAAATTTAAGCAATTCTAAATAACAAAAGTTGGCATTGATCTTGTTAAATGCACGGCAATGTATCATAGGGTCAATAAAAAGAGGGAATTTATTAGACTCACATTTGAGAGATGATCCAGCAAGACAAGTTAGCCTTGACTTTGTATTAGCCTCAGCCAACGGATTTGGCTTTTCCTTAATGGCCATGCGAACATCCCATACACGTATAACCCCATCCGACGATGCAGATGCCACTAAATGTGGATCATCGCCAGAAACAGATCCATCACTTCTTGTGAGTACTACAATACCTTTCAAACGGACAGAATGTGCATCCTCAATGCAATATGCAACCTTCCCACTGTTTGTATCCCATGCTGTAATGCTCCGGTCCTCACCACCAGTGTATAGAAGTCCATTCTGTCAATTTTTAAAATAAACTATTAATTAAAACAAAGAGAAGAAATTGAAAACCGAAATCTAACAATGGAGTTCAGTGGAGCTTAGCCCATCACTAGCAAATAGCATCTGAAATTATCCATTCAGTTGCTTCCAGTTCCCAGGGGGAAATTTTGTCCCTTCCTGGTAATTGAAAGAGTTAAATATCAAATCTCATAAAAATAAAGATCTTGTTAGTCCCACAATTACTCTACCTCCTAAACTGTCAAGAAATTAAAGTTTACATCAGATGTAAGCCCAAAATTGGTGATACTTTGCAGCCTCACACATCTGCATCAATTCAAAATTTGACTTTTATGCTAAGAACTTCCAACCTCTCACATGTTCTAATGCTAAATCATGGTGATGAAGGTGACTATATCTCTTTTCCTTTGAAGCCACTCATATGAATAAAAGTGTGAAAGTTGAACAAAAAGGCATAGGTTTCAGAGGGTCCGTATGATCAATTATTGATGTGTTTCTTTATCAGGTCTAGCATTTTCTTTAACATTCTTAGAAAGTATAAGTAGAACTAAATCTGGCAACTTCTATCACACACACACAGTTACTGGATGTTGCATTACGTATGGACTAAGAACCATATTAATACTATTAACAATGGCAGGCTGTTAATAAGGGCAAAACAAAATGCCACTAATCAAATCTATTTTGTTGGCTTATTATGTGCTATATGCATATGTGCTCCCACTCATGAACCGAACAAGAGTTACAAAGTATATGTGTCTGTTCAGTAGATGGCTTTGACAAGGTGAATCTAATCAAGGATTTTAATGAGAAAAGGAATTCCATGATCAATAGAAGAGTTAATTTGTTGTAGTTAACCCACTCAACACAGCGAGGCCATAAAATACACAAGCAATATCAAGATGATGCCCTGGCAGACCTGAACCTATACAATTTGCACTTCATGGAGGTGAAGCTGATTGATTCACCAACAACCACTAGTCCACTCTTATAAAGAACATTTTCAAATTCAATACATTTCATGAGCAAGTCAGTTTGACTGATCAGCGTAAAAGACCTTGAGCATTTTGATAAATAATCGAACTCCATAATAAATAGTGAGAACCAATTTATGAACAACCTTAATTATGTTGCAGCATGAAATCCATTACCTAGATTTGGTCTTACCATTGCAACAAACAAAGACCCCTAACCTATCTAACAGCATAAATATGGAAATGATCTAAAGGCAACTTGTGATAAGTTCAACAAATCGCGGCATAAATGTTGTTCCAATCCCAAATGATGCTCAAAATTTCATCTTTACAATTCATATAAAACAACAACACACAAGTAAATGTAACAACAACGCAAAGCATTAATACAAAAGAACCAATTCCGAAAACGAACTAACCTCGCCGGGCGAGGCACAAAGAACCCTTTTCTGCTTGGGATTCTCCAACTCAAAAACCAACCTAGCATCCTCAGCCTCGTGCACTCCAACCTTATCCTCCACAACCATAAAAAACTTGTCCCCACTAGCATCAAACTTGACCAAACTAGCCTCCTTATCCAACCGACCACAGAAGCTCCTCTTCCCACGAACCAAGTTAACCATAGCCAAACAACTGTCCCTAGCAACCGTCAAAGCGAGCTTCCCAGAAGGGTGTACAGAGAGATCATTGATTTGCTTCTTGTGGGGGCGAAGAGACTTGAGGAGGACAAATGGGTCGGCGTCGAAAATGCAAACGGTGCCGTCGGCGGAGGCGGAGATGAGGTTGCGAGGGAAAGAAGAGAGGTGGGGCGGAGAGTAGAAGGAGAGGGAAGTGAGAGAAGCGGAGTGGTCATGGAGAGAGCCCAAGCAGGAGGCTGAGGGGAGGTCGTAGAGGTGGATTGTGTCGTCGGCTCCGCCTGAAGCGGCGGCGGCGCCGCATGAAGCGACGGTGGTGATTGGGGACTGGTGAGATGGGTAGGAGAAGAGTGGGGTTAAGGTGAGGCCGTTTGGGGCTGGGTGGGGTTTGAGCTTGAAACCCCATATGTATTTCTCGTACGACCCTGCTATCAAACTCATGTTTGCTTTTGCTTTGCTTTCTGGCTGCCTCTCGTGCTCTGCTCAATGGAAAGTTGAAAACCCTTGCGAGAAGGGAGGAGGAAAGGTTTTAGTTTTGGCCCTTTTGGGTTTTGGCATTAACAAAAATTAAAATTAAAATTAAAATAAAATTAAATAATAATAATAATAATAATAATTTATATATTTATATCTATATCTTTATCTACGTTTCATATATATTTTTATTACTAAAAATTGAAACGTAGTATTTAATGTTGTTACATTTCCATCAACAGTCACGTTATCATTTTTTGTTTCCAATTTTTCTTATATATTTTTTAAAAATATTTTCTCATTTAAGGTGACTTAAAAACTTCATTATTTCGTATAAAAAAATTTTTTTCATTATTTAAAAATTAAATTATCTTTTAACAATTATTTTTATTATTAATTTTTCAAAACTCTCTCTCCTTTTTATCTCTTCATCTCCTCATTACCTTCTACCTTAATACCATTCTTTCTCTACCTTTCTCCTCACTCCCTCTCCTTTTAACTCTTCTTATTCTCAACATCATACTATAAATTTGACATTTTTTTTTCATTCTGTGCATAGTTTTCTCACACAAAAAAATGTTACTTCTCTCTTTCTCACAATTTGTTTTTCATTTTTTGTTTGATTTTTTTTTATTTTTATTGCATCGATTCTTTAGGTTGATTAATTTTTTCTACTTAGTCCTTAACTCGTGAAAAATCTTCCTTGACTTGATATTCACACGCTTTATTGCAACACTTATCCTTGTAGGGTCATTGATAAACCCCTTGTATACTTTCCCATAACCCCGTAGATGAGGGTGGGTAGGCGGCTCTGGTATATACTGCAACAACGAAGACAAAAAATTCAATAGGATAATTATTCAGTATGCTATATGCTTCTCCCTATTGTTGACTTGACGATGTCTTAGCTCCAACTGTTTTTGTAGTTGAATAGTTTTTGGACTTTTTTTCTTTTTTATTTTTAATATCAAATTTGAATGTGAATTATGGGATTATGATAGGGTGTTTTAGGCTTTGCTCTCACTTTTAATCAAATCTGACATTATAGCATTTGATTGGAGGGTGTAAACATAGAGCTCTTCTACATATATAGAGAGAGAGAGAACTCAATGAACTAAGGCAATATTTAATTGCGGTGATTTTGGGGAATGGAAAAGGGGAGGGATTTTGGGTAAAAATGATTAAATAGTCTTAATTTTTTAAATTATGTAGCCAAACAACACAATTTTCAAATTATGCAGCAAAATATCGAAACTCGACATTGGTCACGTTGTGTTCTGCATAGAACTCAACAATGTCAAGTTGCAAAAAAATGGAATCTTGTGACATAGTTTGAAAAGAGAATTGTTTAGCTACATATTTTAAAAATTAAGACTATCCAGCCATTTTCCTAGGATTTTGGGTGGGATTGTTTGGTTGGGAGGGGAGGGGAGGGGAGGGATCTTGCCATATTTGCGAAAATTGGTGGCATATGTCAAAGAACATGGGTCATGGTGAGGGTAGGAGGAGGAGAACGATAGGGTTTTCTGTCGAATTGGTCCAATTGGGTCTCAAACAGTGAAACCTGCCAATATGGAGTGTTCTTAACATAGATTGACCGACAACCGCTACACTATGGGATTTGGTTCGATTGGTTCTGGGTCAAAACGATTTCTCAATTCTAGGTTTGGGTTGGATAGCCTTACTCTTATGGGTTCTATCTAAAGAAAATTGGGTGCTATGATAGATGGGTTAATTTGTTTTGAATGGATCATTTTTGTATGATGATTTTTTTAATGTTGTTGGAATTGTGTATTTGAGAAAAATAAATTGTATTGATTGTCCAATTGGAATTTTTTTTTTTTAACATAATTTTTATTGTCCATGAAAGTTTTAATTCATCAAGAGCTAAAAATGGTTACAAGAGCAAACCAGCAAAATCAAAACTTGTCCATCCATACTCGATAGAAATCCAAACTAAGTACAAGTCTGCTTCAAGCTCCATGCTACGTGCACAAGTTGTTGTAGGGCAGGTGGGATCTTTGGAGATTGGTAACTGTGGTGTTTTCCTTGAGTTGTGCTAAGATAGTTGGTATTTGAATGTTATGTCATTTGTAGTTTTTTTAACGTTGAGTTATTATTTTATTCTAGCTTTTAGGAGTTGGAGTCTGTTGTTATTTAGTTCTATTTTTCAAGAGTTGGAGTTAAGAGGGTCACGATTGTCATTGTATTAGTGGTCCTGATTTTAAGCTTTGGAACATTACCGTCTACTTGTATAAATTCAGTGGCTATTGGAATAAATGTTATCGAAAAATTTATCATCCAAACTTATCTTTTAAGGAGGCCAGATGACCTCGAATCAATCCAAAAATTATCCATTGTTCTCTAATTCCACAAATAAGCCATCATAGGTAACGATAAGGAGATATACGCACCACTAAAACTCATAAATGAAACGAACTAAAATATACAATCAAGCAACCAATGAATGACAATAAATTAAATCAAGCATTGAGTCAAGATTCTCTTTCCAGTGCCCCCATAACTCTTCGCTGTTGTAAACTTCAAATAATTATCTAGGCACCAAGTTCTTCTTTCACCTTACTATTCTATAGTTGCTCCCATTAACGTACCTAAACATGAAATTGGCGATATTTTGTAACTATTATGAGTGATGTAATTTGCCACTTGTGTTAATGAGTAACAATTACACCCACTAAAACTTTTGACATTGTACCTCTCAATATGTTTTTATTAGATACTATGTATATTGACAAAATATTGTCATTTAGGATCTATGATATTTATCTATCTCTCTTAATCTTTTTTATAGCAAAAAAGGTTGTAGTGAAGTGGCTAAAGAATTTAGATAGTAAGTTTGTACAAACCTAGAGTTTGTTTTTAACTGTTAATCACCCTTTCTCAGATTCTAAGCCTAGTTCAGAAAAATAATGGAAGGCACATGTTGGACTTTGTAGAAATCATCTCCTTCTTCTTCAAGCCTATATTTGAATGCTCTTGGCATCCATCGTATCTCTAGTTCCTTTAGCATGCCAACAAACTTCAATCCATGTGGAACTGTCACCAACTTTTTGCAATCTGTAATCTCTAAACAGCAAAGCCTCCAATGCCCACTCCTGTAAATTAAGCAAGCTTCGTAGGAGTAAAGATTTGAGCTAAGGAAAACCTTTCTCAGAGCAAACCATTTGGTTCCAAGGCTTCCCATCCTCTTAGGACCCTCAAGTAAGGTACCTTCTCGAGTATTGGCATTGGATCTTCCACAAGTCTAAATCCCCACAAAGTTAACTTGGCAAGGTATGGAGAAAATTCTTGGTGATTTGGTAGCTTGTTAATCCGCCCTTCTATGTGCAGCTTGTGAAGACTGAAGACAGCCTTGTACTACATGTCCTACCTCTACTACCTTATCAGGGAATGAAAGCACTTTAGTCTTCGTGGATAAGGATCGAAGGCTATTTAATTTTTCATTAGGGTGATTGAAGATTTCCCCGAACTCTTGGAAGTCTCTTAGGTCATTTAGCACCAATTTTCTAAGATTTGTCAACTAAGAAGATCTCTTACATCACATTTGTTGGTGGGGAAGTTTACTAGTGTCTACAAATTACTCAAATTTGCTAGTTGCAGCTTATTGTCAGTTAGATAGTTACACTACTTTGGAAGATAAAGATTTCTTAACTTTTTCATCTTCCATATCATTGTCGGTATTGGTATAGTTGATTCCCAACTCAATTCTTCAATGGTTTCCAAATTTAGAGTCTCTAAAAACACCAAATTGACTATGGAGGAAGCCAATTCTCGTATATGAGTTTCCTTCAAGCTTAAGAACCTCAAATGAATCAAGCTTCCTATTAGCTCTGGTAAATGTCCATCCAAAGATTGGATTCCTTCCAAATCCAAAACTCTAAGCAATTTTGAGTACTTAAAAACTAATTTGACTTGCTAGCTATTTTCATTGAAGTATATAAGGGACCTGATATGAGGATTCTCTTAAGTTCATCAGAAAATATGGCAAGTCTTCGAATACTACCAGTTGATGAATTAGCTATCTCATTTCCACTCCAAGGACTCACTATGTGGAGGAAATTTTCCTGGTTTGCCTTTAACAAGCATAGGTCTCTCATAAGATCATGGAGACGATAGGATTTAATCCTTCCATTTGACCCAATTACACCCACTTGAACCATGCATCTATTTATCAACTTAACCAAGTAGCGTTCTGCATAATCTTCTAACATTTCATCTCCCTCTAGTTCATACTTCAGTGGCACAAAGCCTTCTGCCACCCATATCGAACCAACTTCCTTGCTGGTATATCAAAGTCCTCTGGGAAATGGCTCAGATAAAGGAAGCATGGTTTCTATTAGTAAGGCAATTCAAAGTAACTCAAAGCCAACACCTCGTGAACTCTTGATTGTTGTACTTCACCTTGGCCTCTACCTAGGTGTAATTTTATATTTCGATGCACAATATCCCACTCATCCAGTGTTTCTTTTGTTGCCAAAAGTCCTCCAAGCACAGTAATTGCCAGTCGTAAACCAGCACACCTTGCCACCATTTCCCTCCCTAACTTCTCCATTTCTTTGACTATTTTGAATTCTGCATGTTCAAAGGAACTAAATTAGAAAGTATTACATTTTCAAGTACTGGCTAAATTCTAGCACGATGTGCGGTACAACTTATTATTAGTTTTTCTAATATTTTAATAATTTTTATAAAAAATATTGTAGTTTAACTAGTTGGCACTCAATTTCCAATAGAGACATTTATAATTCAGATCCCTCAACTATTGATGTGTAAAAAAAAATTTCAATAAATTTCCTTGTAAAAATTATAATCATAGACAAAATAGAAAGACACTAAGAGTAGTGTAGTGATTTGATCATACTATATATGTGTGTTCACTAATTGAAAATTACATGATATAATGGTTAATATAAATAAACATGATTCATGCCTACTAAAAAATGCATATATGTGAGAGACCGCGCCCCCGGCCCGTTTTATAATAATAAGTTGAGCCAAACCCACGTGAATAGGTGGAGTCGTGTTATTGTCTCTCAAAATGGAGGTTCGACTAGTTATATTTTTCCCTTTAGATTAAGGGTTTTACAATGGAGTCGCCACTTATTTAATTATTGGAAAAATAAGAAAACCGAAATTGAAAAATTCATTATTTTATTAATTTTCAATTGAATTTACATTGGTCATAGGAAAATTACATGGCTTTGGTCTTAGATACAATCTAAGATAAAGTACATGGCTTTGTTTCCTAGTTACAATCTAAAAATTGAAAATTACATGGACAAGTATTTGATCTACTAACCCTTGATCTAAGTTCGGAGGCTATGTTACAAGGTGGGAAGGTGTTAGGCACCCACCTTGCCCGGTGAAACCGGTCTTCTAGACTATGGTAGCCAACATTCATATCATATCATCCAATATGTCAATCAATTTGCATGGTGAATTTAAGGTGTGTGCATGTGATAAACCCTAATTCAATTTATTAAGCATTGTATTTGGATTAAAAAATGAATTCTAGTGAATGTGTGTGGATGGTGATATCCTAGATTCAAAAATTTGAAAGAATTATAAAACAAACATGTTTTTCATATTCTTGATGTGAATTTTGGATTAAAACTAGTGTTATGCATGAACATGTGATGAACAACCAAGAACATGTGAAGAACACGTAATAACATTTAAGAACATTCAAACATATTCAAGGAAATTTAAATAGTTATTCTCATGCTTTAATCCTAAATTCTTATCATGGCAACACAAAAAACAAGTTATGGAAAGAAATTATACCTTCATGCAAGATCTATATGGTGGATGAGGAGACTCTTGAGGGAGGTCCTATGGGTGGAGGAAAATAAGAGTTAGGAGAGGAAGAGTGAGTCTCACTCAATATTTTGAGTCTCAAGAAGACCAAAATATGACAAGACTACTCCACTTCCTAGAACTCAAGAGAGGAGAAGAGAGGAGGGTTTTTTTCGTGTCCTTTGGAATGAAGAAGAGGGGGGTTTATATAATAGTGGTGGAGGAAATATGAATGGAAGGCCATTAATGAGGGTTGACAAAGAATCATGAACCTAGACCTCATTTTAGCCTTTGGGGAGATTTGGTGCATTAAATGGAAAGATTGGTGGGAGTAAGGAGCAAGACAAAATTCGGTTTTTCCGTAGCTGCTGTAACAGCTTGTAGAGCTAACTTTAAAAAATCATATTTGACTCAATTTTGATCGGAATTGTGTCGTTCTTGTGCTCAAATTGAAGCCCCGGATGTCTAGTTTCTGGGAAAATTAACCTCATTCACAGATTCAAAATATTCTGAGAGATATCAATGAAATAGTGAGCAGAGGTCATTTCTTAGAAAAATGGTTTCAGCATAATTAACATTAATAGGTCCAAATTAGTTTCCAATTAACATTAATAGGCTCCAATCACTCCCATTTCAGACCTAATTAGTTCCAAATTTACCCTAATTAAAAGATAATTGTACAAATTACTCATTGAATAATTAATGTTTAACTATCTAATTAATTAGGTGTATGCAACCTTACCATAAAATGTAGTCCTAACCAATCAAATTATGACACATCATTAATTTCAAATTGATTATAATTATAACCAATTAGAATCAATTGTTCATAATCACATAAGGTTGGACTCCATTTGTGATAGTGCATTCCGACCATTAAAACTTGATTTGATGATAACTTTCAATCCGATGGTCCGATTAGAGCTTATAACCAGTCGATTTGATCGTTACAACATCAAGATCATTTTGGTGAAATGAGATTAAGGATCTAATGATCAGAATCAAGATGCATATTTCCAAGATGAAATTACCCTTTTACCCTCCAAGTGAGGTTAAATGCGGGTTGCAAAATGAGGTGTCAACAATATATACTCTTTTTTTTGTAACATTCGTGATTGTGTGTTACTAATTTCCCCCCTTTTTATTGGGCATTGCATCAATTGTTGCATAATACAATGTTTCAATTGTTTATCACATAAAAAAAAATGTTTCTCATATGATTCTAAGAAAAAACGATACTCCCTTTGTCCCAGTTTTTTCGTCCTCTATTCTATTTTTGGATGTTCCAAAATATTGTCCAGTTTCTAAAAATAAAAGTCATTAATGTACTAAAGTTCCTATTACACCCCTACTTTATATTCAAAATTATTAGAAAAGAAAACTAACAAATATTTAAAAAATCAATCTAATTAGGACACCTTTTTGGTTGCCTCCTTAAGAATAACTCTTAAAAAAAATTGATAAATTTATTTAAGAATAGTTTTGAAAATACAAGATAATAAATGATATTCCTTTAAAAAGTTTGACTTCTCAAATAGGACCGACAAATTGGGAGGGAGGGAGTATTAAAATTTCATTATCCTATAACAAAATAAATATATTTATTCTATTGCACACACACTTATATATATATATATATATATATATATATATATATATGAAAGGAGTTAGGAAGTTTAAAGGATTAGCAACTAAACATGAGTAAGAATGTCATATTCTAAATTTATTATTATTATTATTATTATTATTATTATTATTATTATTATTATTATCATTATTCTAACTAATAATTATCTCTTTTATAAAGTTTATAAAAAATAATCATATAAATTCATTTAATATATATAATTAATACACAACTATAGATAATTAATACATGCATTTAGATATTTTATGGATGATGGTTTTGGATAATGTTGTACATATATTATAAAGAAAAGTAAACTAAATTAGAGTAAATATACATATACATTTTGAGATATTATAAATTAATTTAACAGTTTCACTGTATATTTGTAGCCTTCTCAAGGTAAAATTATTATTATTTTTAAATCATGAAACCACATATAAATGCAAAAAAGTACCGGGACCATGAAAATCAACTGATTTGTGTGTGTACACATATTTCATACCATAAAATGAAAGTATGCCCAACTCTTTCAGTGTCTTCTACTCATCGACAGTGTAACATTAAGACATGATGCGGGCAAGTGTATATGCATGTATCTTATAAATGATTTAAAATTAAATTATGGTAGAATATGGCTTTACATTGCGCACCAAATATTTTTTCTCCTTGTATACCCAAATAAAAATCATTTAACAAAATTACCCAAACCTAAATCATATTTAAGCCCCTAATTTTAAAAAGAAAAAAGAAAAAATTACAACCGTAGGGGTTTCAGCGTCTTGATGGTAGTGGGTGGCCGGTATAACAAAGGTAGTGACCTCTTAGATTCCTCTTTTTCTCATTTTCAAATATTTTGTCAGTCTCAGGTCTTTTATTTGGTAATATATAGTGAAACAATGCGTTTTATTTAACAATCCATAACATTTTTGTGTCTTTCTATCTCTTTTTCGGGCCTTATCTAGTTAGTTGTTACTATTAGTCCTTAATTATTATTGTTTTTTTGTTTTTTCAAAATACTAAAATAGTGGGTATGCTAAAAGACGTGAAGAATAGAAAAATGTGTGGGGTAAGTTTAATCAATTAATTGATTCTCAAAAAAAAGTTTAATCAATTAATGAGATATTAATGAGATAACAATAAAATAAGTTGATGTGGACTTTTGGATAATAGTGAAAAAATACTTAATGAAAGAGGAAAAAAAAAAAAGCTAGATGCAAAATTAGAGCTTCACTTGGAAGGACTTTATGCATTCTCACATGAGGTCTCTGCTTTTATATATATTGATTGATTGAAGTTTTATTGAAAGGAGAAGTAATGAGGATGAAAGGCATGGAAAGAGAGAATTAGAAAATTAGAAGCACAACAAGAAAAAGAAACAAATGGGACCAGTGCTTAACCAAATGACATTACTCAATACAGAATTAGTACAAATGCTAAATTTAGAATACACAGCTCTACCATATATATAGAATTTCTACAAGTGCCACTAATAAATTCTTTGATTATAAAGATGTGCCAGAGACTCAACAGGTGAATCCAGTAGCAACAAGGCCATGTAGATATCCGTGTCTAAATCTTGATGTGTCCGGTGATAACTTTCACTGGACACAAGCCCTTCCCATCTTCAAATGGGTGGGACAAAATTCAAGAAATGTGACTTCTTAAAGGATATCCGAGGTAACAACATTCAAGCCTTCTAGAGACACAACTACCCTCATAATTACTACAACTTCCAATAGTTAAATATTCAACTCATAATACAACCTCAAATCACAAGACAACACACAACAAGATTTGATGATTATAAAACTTATTTTCAAGACAAAGATTAATTGACCGAGTCCACATTTTCAACTGAATTTTAATCTTCAAATGGCTCTCTTGAATTCTTGCTTGGAAATTACGTATTCTGTTATGAAAAACTACAATATCCCACCAGATTAAGAAGAACTTGTCCTTTGGTTTAAGATGATAGCTTTTCCCTCTTATCTTTCAGAATCCCAATAAAATCATTCTAGTCCATTTTAGCAAAAAATACAAACTAACATTCTACTTCTCAATCAAGCATCACTCGTGATAAGCATGGCTGAATAAATTTGAATGCATAATCTTCTTTTCATTAATTGAGATTGAAACAGTTTGCACCTAATCACCTCATAGCTTTCAGTAGTTGATATGAAACCCTCTTCAAAACGAAACCGTTTGCATTTCTCCGCTATTAATACCTTTGATTAAATAATAATAACTACAATAAACCACTATTAATTAAAACATTCATCTGATGAATCAGATGATAACATGCCGTTGAAATGAATCGAGATTTCCACAGTTTGTAGTGTGTGTGGTCCAATAGATCGTTGACTTTCCATACTTGGTGGGTGCTTGATTTCTAGGCCTGGCTTAGAGAGTTCAATGAAAATGAGAATAAAGGACCGAGTTTTCTCACACCGTAAGAAAACAGCGTGTTTTAACACCATTCAGTATTTCTGTAAAGTTACAACGTGGGGGAATTTTAAAGACGGTAACTTAAGGCACAGGACACAAGAAGTTTTGCTCATATTAAAAAACGTGGGACTAGAAACGTTCCTAGAAAGTTTCACTGTCGTAGACTCGCAGTATTATGCCATTTTGGCCGCAATAAGGGAGGTGATTGGTAGAGTAGTTTGAGATAAAATATTGTAGTTTTTTGAAATACGTGTGGGTGAAACAGTGTGTGAAAATTGTGTAATATTATTTAAAATGTAAAAATGTGAGTTTGAGATAGAAAAACAAACGGACTCTAATTAGTTTTGATTAATTGGCTATGGCATCAGTTGGTTGGATCACTTATACTAGCCCAACTCGAGAGAAAAATGTATTCAAGTATTCATATTTGTATAAGACCAATCGAAATCCAACCAGTGTGGTCGATACCGTACTGGTACCGGCCATACCGGCCGATACATACCGTACCGGCCAATGCATCGGTACCGGTACACTCTTATTTTGTACCGGAAAAAATACCGGTCGTACCAGCTGTGTACCGGCCATACCAGCGAATTCCGGCCATACCGGCTATGTATTGGCCGTACCGAACCGAAACACAAAATGTTGTGGTTTTTTTTTTTTTTTTTTTTGTGGCAGTTTTTGTCTCTAAAATAATCGATAATGAAATTATTTTGTAAGTAATTTCATTTTTTCACCTAACCTTTGATCTCTCCAATTTTTTTTACTTAATTTGGATTTGGTATGTGTGTATACATATTAAATATATAAAATAGCGGTAAACCCGAAACGGTATACTGGTATTGACCAGTATCCGAAATATATCGTACCGGTGGCCAAATCGGTACAACCTCCGGTACAGTATTAACTTCCTTGATGGTGCTGCTTATAAAATTAACATTATTTGATATTTATATATACGTGATAGAGGGTAAAACTTAGGTACCATACTTTAAGTATTGTTTCTTAAGTTTCCCGTTTAAGATCAAATTATGTGGGTACTTAACAAAAAAATATACTTCCATCTTATAAGGAAAAATTCACACGGAAAAATCTTAAAGGAGGACCTAAGGAATAACACCTAAGTCTTGTTCGTGATAGAATGTCATTTTACTAGACTTAAGGGTAATTTTATATATGGCAATGGATGGAATGATGAATTTAATGAAAATTTTAAAGTTTAAAAACGAAAATGAAAATACATACATAAAAAAAAAAAAAAAAATTGTAGGCCAAAAATTACACTTCACCCTATATTTAATGGTGTAATTTTTTTTTTTGATGAATATTTTTAATGGTGTAATTTAGATTTTAACCTTCTTATTATTAGTATTAAGAAGGAAGTGAACATTCTACATTTTCTTTATGAATCTCAAGAGTCCATTTACATATGTTTGGGAGGGCAATATATCAACAAAAAAAAGCTAAGATTTAAATTATGAACAAATATTTAAACTGTCTAATAATAGTATTAAAAAAGCTTATGATCCACAAAAGTCATGTAGTTCAATGTTATACCGAGAGAGTGTGTTTTAGAGAGTTTGTAAATTCATATTCTTCTTTCCCAACTTAAAAATGTACAATATGCTTACAAATTAACGTGATAATCAATTTTTGTTTTGTGTTTAAAACCTGAGAAATGTTTATATGACTTGTATTGTAAATTTCGTAAAAACTATAGCATCAATCTAAAATTATACAGTATATGAATTCAAAAAAAAAATTATATATATATATATATATATATATAGAGAGAGAGAGAGGTTCAAATTACACCTAGTGTAACTTTACAAGAATTACACATTTAGTCAAGATATTTTAGTCAAGATTCCCTCTTAAAGTAATAAAGTTAATGTGAAAGTTCTTCTCATGGTTCCTCCACAAAAAAATTTCTAATGCGTCTAAAAACTCCTTTGTAGATATAAGACTATTATTAATGGTGATAATCCAAATTTAAGAAATAATTTTTCACTGCAATAGTTCTAGAGCACATGTGGTCTTCTTAACGTCAATTATGAAATTACCTAGTAACACTAGACGAATAAACAAAAAAAAGAATTTTACTATGAGTGGTGGAAGTCTAAAAATATAGTACAAAAAGAAAGACAAGGGGAAGAAGATGATGATATGGACAAAAAAAAAAATTAATGCTGTGGTTTTTTTTTCCCCCCTATGATAAAAAGAGTTAATGTCTAAATCACTAATTTCTAAGAAGTAATAATGATATTATTATGATTGTTTTTTTACTCTTAGATCTAATAGATCAATGGTTCACAAAATATGTAACTCTTGTGAAGTTACATCAAATATAACTCTTATAAAATTACACTAGATATAACTTTTATACCAGATATAACTTGAACTCATATTTTATATATATATATATATATATATATAATTAGGCACATAAACCGACGCTTCTCGAAAAATCTTCTGCAAGAAAAAAATAAAACAAAAAAGACAGCCAATGTGAAGACCTCCGTCTTTTAGCAGACAGCCCACCTAAGACTTGGTCTTGCTGTCTCTGTCCATTTTAGGCATGACTGAAAATTCCCATAGCTGTAAAAAGAAAATGCAAGCAATGTTCCCATAATAAAAAAATAAAATAAGATAAAAGAAGAAGAGAAAGAAGAACTTCAAACTTCTCATATATTTCTTTTTTAAGTGTGAATTTTGAGAATCTAACCGTTGAATTTCACGTTCCTTTTGTTATTGACATACATATCAAATTTTGTTCAAATTGGATATTATTTAATATTTGATCAATTAACTTATTTTTTATATACAACTTTAGATCACAAAAACTTGAAATTATAACATTTATTTGATGACATAGCAATTGATCTTTGATTTTCTTGAAATTTTGTAAGCATTAAGAATGTAATAAGAATATGCAATCTAACGATTAGATTTTCAAAACTCACACTCAATATAAAGATATATGATGAGTTTGTAGAATTTCTCTCTAAACTAGTTTAGAGAGAAACTTTGTTCGAGAAAGAAAATGCAAGCAATGAGCATGAAAATTAAGTGTCATTAATAAAGAGGCAATTGCTATCTATTCAAGGCCATGCATTCTGTTGAAAAGCACACTGTCCAAGTTGGCTGTGTTTTTGTTTGTGATGTGCACAAGACACCTTACTTTAAGCACCAAATCACGCTAGAAGCTCTGGCTCTTTATGCTGTATTGTCAGCTAGTCACATGCGTGCTTATCCATACAAAAATCTGATAGCACCCATCTTCTTACACACTTTGTCCATTACAATATGTCATGTAAAAAAATTGTGGCAAAATATGTGGTATTAGTATTATTATTAATCATATGTTAAATTTTATTTTATTTTAATTTATTTTTTTTTTGTGGAATACATCTGTATTTCGTTAAATGGAACACATGAAAACCCTACATTCTCTCATTTTACTTATTATTTGGTAATTAGCACACCAACATTAAATAGTCAAATAAGGTCCTTCATTAATACTCTATTATTCATTTCTCATCTTGTTAGTTTTTCTTTCTTCAGGTATTACAACAATGCTTACTATGCTAAAGTTGGAGGAATAAGCACCACAGAAATGAACCTTCTTGAGGTGGACTTCTTATTTGGTTTGGGGTTCCAATTAAATGTGACACCCAATACCTTCCACACCTACTGCTCTTTTCTTCAAAGAGAGATGCTACTCCTCCAATCCCCTCTACATTTAGAAGAACCCACTCTAAATTTGGAGAGACCTATAAAGCTCCATTGCTGCTTCAATGAAGATGATTCCACCCACAAAAAACAACTTGCTATCAAGGCACTTTTGGAGGTTCTACCCTATGATTCTACAACCAGAATTTGGTAATAGTTATGTGGGCTCAAACTGCTCAAACTCCATCTGGACTTGGGGGATTGTGAGAAGGTACATTGGTAAGCAAGGAGTCAAAATTTCCCATTTGACTTGTGAGGCTCACAACCCCATGCACTCATTATACATATGGTCGAGCTCTTTTTACAAGGGTTCCTACATTTTCCCAGTGTACTTTTTCCTTCTTTTTTTAGTTTTGATTTTCTTGTTAGGATTATGAATTTGGACCATTTTATTTTTGTTTTATTAAATAGGAGTAGATTGTTGGTGTTCCTTAATTGGTGGTGTTGCACAGATGGACATTTTGTGGATTCACACTGCCGTGATATGATACTCTGCTGCCACACAGACAGATATAACTGGTGACAACCAAGCAAAGGCTGTTGTAGTGTAATTATTTATTCAAAAGCCTAATAAGTACGAAAGTACAAATAGACATGCGAACGGGCGGGTTAAGTCGGGTTTGGGTTTGGGTTTAAGTTGAGTCGGGTCAATCAAGTTACGGGTCAAATAGATCACGGGTCAAAAATAGGTCATCTTAAGCGGGTTAAAAATAGGTTCGAGTTAATTGGGTTGCAGGTCAGGTCGAGTTGACCAGTATTGACCCATATTTTTCACATGATTTTTTTTTTTTTTTATAAATAAAACATGCATTTGTCATTTGAAAAGTTACGTAATAAATTATTTTATGTAATTTTGACTTCACCGCTTATATTAAGAATGAATTCAGTTAAACTTATTAATACTTATTCAATAATTTTAAAATTATACAAATCTTAACATTGGTATCTAAAACAAAATAACACATACATAAGTAAAACAAATACACATGTTTTATTTCTACACAATATCAACATTTCAAAAAAAAAAAAACTACAAATGACTTATTGGATAACTCATTTGATAAAAAATAAAAATATATAAGAAATTTACAATCTTAAAAATTAATTTTATAATATATTATCAATTGTGGGTGGCACTCTATTTCAATTTGAGATATACGTTAAAATTGGATTGCTTACTTATTTGTACATGGTCTCTTTTATGAATATCATATCACTGTTAAGTAACACACACTCTAGGAAATATCATAATTTATTTTAAAAAGCCGTTTATTTTGGACATAAATTGTTAAAAAATGAGTCTAAGCATTCATAATTTATGCTAATTTAATACTTTGGTTTCACTATTTTTACACTTGTAAATGTTTCTCATACATGTCTACAATTTTAAATCTATATTTTTAACTCTACTGTAACCATATTATCTTGGCATGTACTTTGTTATTTAATATCTAAAAATATTTACTCATTACAAAATGCTCAACTTTTTATCTTTCAATTAATTTGCATATGTAAATGTATCAATTGTTTCCTTAAAACTCACAATAAACAATTAAACTACTATTGTCTTAATTTTACTTTTTTTTTACCAAAAAAAAAAAAGTTTTAAAAAAGTGATTCAGGTTCGGGTTGGGTTGTGAGTCGGGTAAGGTTGACTCGCAAAAAACTTGAAAAACTCGGGTCGGGTCACGGGTCACAAGTCAACCCGTTTTTGTTTCGAGTCAAAAAAATCGGGTTCGAGTTGAGTATTTTTCGGGTCGGGTTTGGTCGAGTCGGGTCAGAAAGTTTTGACCCGTTTTGCCATGTCTAAGTACAAACCTGTGTTGGGCCTTTTTATTGCGCGTTTAATTGACGAAGGCAAATGGAAGAGTTGGCATTGCTACTAGACACAAGCTTCACCCATTATGTCATCAGATTCATACCAATGATATTGCCAAGGAAGACAAACTTGTGTATCAGTGCTTAGCACATTTGTGCTCGTCTCAATGGTACACATAGTATTACTTTATTACAATTTTTAAGGGTATATATGGGTCTGGTTGGATCAGATTGAAGGGATTTTTTAACCCAACCCACCATAATGAGTTAAAAAATTCCAACCCAACCCAAGCCACATAGATCAAGTTGGATCCGTTTGGACCTATGAATTGGACAATTTTTTTTAATTACTATTATTAATATTAAATTGAGAATTAGAACAATACTACCACAAATAAGAGCGACTTTATAACCAAATAATTTTAAACATAACACCAAACCAATACAAACTTGATAAAGAGAACTTAGAGTTTGAGTTTTATTTAGGAAAAGATGTAAAAAAATAAATAACAAAATTTTAAAAAAATATCCTTAAATACATTTTTTTAAAATTTAAATATAGGTGGGTTAGGTTGGGTTAGGCTGATTTATGAATCTTACAACCTGAACCTAACCCGATGTGTTGGGTTGTATTAGGTTATTTTTGACGAGTTGGCTATACACCCCTAGTAGTTTTAACTTATAACAAAGTGTAGTGTCACCGTTGCTAACAAATCTCGGACTTATAAACTTTAATGATTCCATGATGATCTTTCACATAATAAAATTCATGCAGTATCATCTATATGGTAATTTTTTTGCAATTTCCTTTTCTATATAAAGAATAAACTACTAAATTATCTGTCAAGAACTCATCATTCTATTAAACCTATGATTTCGTAAATCTTCCTGTACATTAACTTATTTCCCCACACATCAAAAATAAAAAATAAAAATCTTTTTCAAACCATCCTAGGAATCAACGTTTTAAGGTTTTTTTTCCACATAATGGTCTCTATTGCAAAGACAAAATCCTTCCCATTTCAAAATTTAGATTTTATTTCTTAGATATAAAATTATACTAAGCATCACATTATTCGAATTTTAAATGACATAACAATATAATACTAGATAAACTACACCTTAGATTTGCCACATAATGGAAAAATTATGTGATGCTTATGGAAGACCACTTAAGCAATGCCTAATGGTCGTCCACTCCGATAATATAATGCCATGTGACTAATTTAAATGAGTCATTATCCTAATCATGCCCTCCAATATTAAAATTGAAAACAAGAATCTTGTCAGTTCCCATCTTCGTGCTCACAATATCTCTGTGGAAAAATAATTCAGTACAACCACCCAACAAATATAACTATCTAATCTCATGTTCATCCCAATAAAAAAAAAAAGTTAAAATACAAAACTGACCATCTAACATTCTTCAAATTTTATTTCAGCTTTCTAACTTGACTTTCGTTCATTTTAGTCTTCTAAGTTTCAAATTTATTTAGTCAAGGCATTTCCGTTAATTATTGTTAAAATTTTTTGAAAAAAAAAATCTGGAAAATATTTTTCAATCATTAATTAATTTTTTTTAATTTATAAAATTTAAAAAAAAATTTATAAAATTGAAAAATTAACCAGAACATACAACAAAAGTTGATGAAAAAGCCTTAATTGAATAAACTTGAAAGTTAAAGGACTGAAATGAATAAAATCAAAGTTAAAAGACTAAAATGAAATTTGAAAAAAACTTAGAGGTTAGTTTTACATCTTACCCAAAAAAAAAAAATCTAATCTCACGCCTCTATCGACAAATTAAAATACCAGACTTTAAAGTTTAATATCGTTGGCTCTTTGCGTTGGGATGCGGAAGTAATATTGGGAACTTCATTGCAGCACTGATGAAGCTAATTCCAATTAGATAAATACCCATTTCAACAAATTCCACATGATCATATTATTAGCTTTTTCATATATTTTAGTTAAAGGAAATTCAGGCTGATCATATTATTAGCTCTTTCATGGTATATTTTAATTGAAGGAAATTCAGGTGTTGGGCTCCACAATGCTCTGTAAAACCCATGCATGCCCGGTATTTTTCCTCTACTCTAGAGTCATTGTTTTCAAGCCAAAGAATCTCTGACGGTTGGTAAATCCAAGCCAAAAACCTTTGCAAAATCCAGTCCAGATTTGGTTGTAAGCATTTGGGGACAAGGAGAAGGACATGGTGTTTGGGGTAAAAAATAATGGCATGCTGTTGCAGGTGTTCAGATTCATCATCACCACAAAGTTCACCATCCTAATGGTGCTGATGATGTTGGAACTGAGATGTGTTTTTATTATATATATATATATATATATATATATTATTTGAAAGAATGTGATTAGGAATAATGACTCATTTAAATTGGACATATGGCATTATATTTTTGCAGTGGAGGACCACTAGGCATTACTGACGTGGTCCTCCGTAAGAATTAAATAATTTCTCCACATAATGGTCTCTACTGCAAAGACAAAATCCTCCCCATTTTAAAATTTAGATTTTATTTCTTAGATATAAAAGTATACCAAATATCACGCTATTTGAATTTTAAATGTAAGAATATGATAGTAATACTTCCTCCATTTTAGTTTGTTTATTCTCTATTCCATTTTAGAATGTCCTAAAATATTATCTTATTTTTAAAAATAAAAGTCATTAATTTACTAATGTTCCTATTATACCCCTACTTTATTTTCAAAACTATTTAAAAAGAAAACCAACAAATATTTTTTTTTAAAATCAATCTAATTAGAGCACTTTTCTAGTTGCCTCATTAAGAATAACTCTTTAAAAAAAAAAAAAAGCTTATAAATTTACTTAAGTTTTGAAAACTTATACATTTTTATAAAGCATACAAGATAGTAAATAATATTTTCTTAAAAAGTTTGACTTTTTAAATAGGACAAACAAATTGAAACGGATGGAGTATTTACTTTAAACCATAAAATAGGTTCATTCCAAATAGAGATCTAACATAGTAGCCTAGCACAGATCTAAATCCCCAAAGTGGAGGTTCTGAGGGAAGGCAGATTTCTTGTTTTCTACTGGTAACAGGTTAGGGCATGGGCTGGTATTGGCTCCAATGAATCCAACTACTCAATTATAATGTACTTTCAGCAACAACAACAACAACAACAACAACAACAACAACAACAAAATTTATAATGTACAAGACGGATAATCAATTGAGCCTTGAGTGGGAACCTTTGAACTTTTTGGGCTAGGAAGAGTATTTTGAATTGTTTTTTTCAAATTTTTATATTATTTGAAAAGTGAATAATAGAACAATTATTTTTACCTTTTAGCTACTTACTTTTTTCAATTACACTTAATAAACTCTCTATCATTTATGTATCCCATTAAAATATTATTTTTCTTAATCTTCCTATATACATTTCCAACCGTAGTAATTGTAAAATTTTCAACAAATCTAGTGAGGCATTTGTGGCAAAATATAGTGAGTTATAGAATCATCTAATTTTAATTTTAATGCTTGCATTAATTTGAAATTTATCAAATTTACATTAGTATTGTGCAAGTCTTTTAAAAATTCTATATAATTCAAAATTTATCAAAACCTTTTATTTCTTATTCTCTATTTTAGTTTTGAGCAATTTTATATCCACAATATTTTCATAACAAATCTTAAGTGACAGGTTATTACTGAGTAAAAAAGTAATTTAAGAAGTAAGTTTAAATTAAAATAAGTAACAATTTCTTATTTAAAATTTATTGTAAAAATATTGTATATATAGTACTTTTTTTTATCCATACTATTCACTTTCTATAATCATCTTTATCTTTACCAACCCCAATACGTATCCCCACTCTTCTCCACTTATCTATTTTATTTTCTTCTCCTCTTATCTATTTTATTGTCTTCTCCCCTCTTTCTTCATCTATGTTATTATTTTTCTACCTCTACATCCCAGACGCTCAGTACAGTTATCTCTAAGCAGGTGGAGAACGAAGGACATCAGAGAGAGTCGCTAGAAGGACCAATGGAGATCAGTGTTTACTGTGCAAAGCTACACCGTTTCTACTTGTCCTCACCCTAACTGCCAATGACATGAGGGTCAAGTAGGCCAAATTGGATTTTATTTTTTATTTTTTTATTTCATCATTTTAATGAGAAAGATTGTTTATCGTGTTTTGATTGCGGCTCCCTCTTGAGTTTATGGCCTGTTTGGAAGTTTAAAGAGGGAGGAGAGTAAAGGGGAGTAGAGGGGAGGAGAGTAGTGGGGAGGAGAATAGAGAGGAATAATTATCCTCCACCTTGTTTGAATGTTTTTAAAATTAAGTAAGGGGGAAGGGAGTAATTAGTCTTTTCATTTGTAATTTTGTTAATATAGTAAGGGCAAATTTGGTAATTCAATTGATCAAGCATTTTTATATTCCACTCTCCCTCCAAATCCCTCCAATTTGGGAGAATTAAAAATGAGAGGTTGGAGGGAGTTGAAACCCCTCCAAACCCCCCCAAATCCCTCCCCCTCCTTCTTTAAAAAACTTCCAAACAAGGCTATTAAATTACTCTCCTTCCCTCTACTCTACTCCCCCTCCATTTTTAAACATCCAAACAAGCTATTAGAGAAGATTGAGAGAAAGAAAGGAGGTGACTTGAGTTTGTAATTTGTAGCCGTTAAGATTGTGCTAATTTTTTTATTCCAATTTATTCAGCCATGGAATTTTTTAAGGAGAGAATATCATATGGAGAGTGAACAGTGCTCTCTAGTTAAGGAGAGAAAATGATACAGAGAGTGAACAGTGCTCTCTAGCTCAAGAGGGTACTTTTTGACAAAAATTTAGAGTTTAAAGAAACTGTTAGAGCTGGAACCAATTGACTAAACTCGTTAGTTTCTAAATGAAAATCTCAAATTCATGAGAGATTTCTTGAACCCACAAGATGATAGGGTTCTGAAATTTACCAAAAAGAAATAGACAAAACATGTATTTTTATAAAACTAAAAACTAAACTACTCTAGTGGTTTAAATAGTAACAGAAACCCTAGGGTGGCTAGGAAAATCCCTAAAACCCTAATTCGCACTAATTACGAGATTAGCTGGCAAAATACCAAATTTCACCAAAAATAGTAAAATCAAGTTAATTGTAAAATCATAAACTACTGACTTTAAGAGTCATCCCAAAATAGACGGAATCTTATTCTGACTTTTGAATTAAAAGTTATTAAAGAAAAACAACTATTACTATATATAGCAGAAACACTGTTTTCGAGGCCTTAACAAAGGAATTTGCCTGAACTTAGACTATGCTCCGAGTTTGGACAGAATTTTGTTTTCCTTCAATTTGTCAAATTTCATGCAATTTTGACACTGTCACCCTAATGGCTTCTACTGCCACCCCTTTGATCTTACGCTGTGACTTTCAACGCCCTTGTTGCTCTAAGAAGGTCTGTACTGTCTATTCTACATAATTTATTGTGTGTTTAATCTCCAAAAATACATTTAAAAAGCCTATTGGAGATGTTATTATGGTATTTGTTAATATATATATAGATTAATTTAGGAAATTTTTAGTATCACTTTGTGAGAAATGTAAAAAGTTATTGAAAAAGTCAATTACTTTTTTCTTTTTCCTTAAATGGTTTCTAAAAATGTCTCTTAAAAATAGTTAGAATAACAACATGACCCATGCAAAGTTGGGGTTTCCAACAATTTAACAACAGTTTTGTATGTGAAGACGGTAGGAATTCCTTCCCTTTTTGTTTTTGTTTTTGTTTTGTTTTTTGCTTTTTCATTTTTCTATTTCCATTGTGATTTATTTTGTGGCTGGGCTTCATTTTCAGTGATTATGGCTTTTGTGGATCGCTGGTAGTGGTGTGGGCAGTGCAGCAGTAGTGGGGTGGTAGGTTTGGTGAAGGTGGTGGTGCGGATGTGATTGAAAAGTTTTGGGTTTAGGTGGTGGTTATGTTATTGATGTTTGGGCTGATTTGGTTTTAGGTGATGGTTGTGTTGTTGATGCCGGGGATTGTGGCAGTGGTTGATGGGTTGCAATGGTTGAGTTGTGATGGTGTTGGTTGGTTTCACAGAGAGAGAGAGAGAGAGAGAGAGAGAGAGAGAGAGAGAGAGAGAGAGAGAGAGAGAGAGAGAGAGAGAGAGAGAGAGAGAGAGTATGATGAATAGAGAAGAAGAAAGATTGAGAGAGAAGAGAAAGAGTAGAGGAAGAGAGAGATAAATGTGTTGAAACTAATAAATAAATGAATAGATGAGATAAATAAGAAATGAGTTATTGGGTGTATTATAAAGTGGAATTGTATAATAGATAAAGTGACTATTAGATGGTAAAATAGAACATTTTATACAATTTCGAATGCTAATGCTCTAAGGAAGAAGAAATAGTCAATAGGAATTGGGAAGGTGTTCCACACATCCTCTATTACATCGGTGGCTTGACTTTAGTGAAGATTTTTTGGACAATAATTATCCAACTGTATAACTTGGGTGGAAAATCTTTAACTATTTTTTCAAATTTTCGGTAGTGCATAGTATTTATTCAAAAATGTAAATTTTAATAAGTTTTAAGTTAAGGTATAATTTTTTTTAAAGCTTGATTATTTATAATATAAAAAAACAAAAAAAATTAGATTATTTGAATATTTTTATAGAATTTTAATGTATGGTGTCTACTCATGATGATTGTTCTTTATTATCAAATTAAGACACTCAATTTGTTTTTAGTGTAGGGAGAGATTGAAACCCAAATATTTTATTCAACCATAAGAGAATTTATCAGTTGAGCTGACTAAAACCTATAACAAAGAGCAAAAAATTGTATCCAAAATCAATATAGCTAAACTACATAAATTTATGTATTCCACATATGATTTTTTTTTGTGCATAAACTTACTATTATTTTGTTACAAAAGCATATAATAAATATGTCTCAAAACTTTCACTATCTCAACAAATTGATACTAGAGTCCTGGGTATTTTGTTTAGATTGAGTGGCTATTTTAGATTGCTATTGGGTTATTAATTTGTTCAAGTAGTTTATTGTTCCAATAGCCACTAGCTCTATTTGGTTGTATAATTATTTGTTTATTTGGGTTTTTTAGGTTGAAGGCAAACATTTTTGTTGATATATATTTTGAGATAATATAGATAGGAGACATGTGAGATGGGGAAGGAGGGAGTGGGAAAATAAGACTTACAACACTAGCTCTTACAAAAGGGCTTACTTTTGTAAGTACTAATGAGGCTTACAAACCGAAGACTCGTTCACTAACTCACTGATGTGATACTTTAGATCACTTATCCTTTTTTTTTTTTTTTTTTTTTTCTTTTTGAGATAATATAAACAAAAGACACAAGGAATGGGGAAGAAGGGAATGGGTTCAAATCAACAGTAGCTTTGGGTCATAGTGACTTTTGTGGTGGTTATGGAGGAGCACGAGGTGGTTGCATTGGGTTGGGAATGGGTTTTGAGGAGGAGCATGTCTACTTTGCGATTTGGGTTTTAGTTGCGGTCGATCTGATATCTCTTTCCTCTTTATGATTTTTCTCTTTTTTATTTTCAATAATTGTGACACGCATGTATCTGGAGATGTTCTAATGTGAATTCTTTAGTGTCATTTGTACTCGCTATTGAATTTTCGGTGTCCAAAACTGAAAGCTCAGATTTGTGTTAAACACACAAGAGCTATTCAGACTCCAAATTAAAAGATTACGGCTTGGTTGATTAAATGCAAGTGAACAAATAATAAACTACTCTAAGCTATATTCATCATGTATCAATAGTAAAATGAAAGCTAAAAGAGTAGGGAAGAAAAATGCAAACATAAGATAACACGACGAAGTGCTATCAAAGAGAAAACCAAAGAACTCGGAGAAAAACCTCTCTGCAGCCCTTCAATCAGTAAATTGATCCACTAAACAATAAGTTAGGATACACGAATAGAGCAAAAGATCCTCCAAACCTAATCTAACCAATGCATTTAAGCCCTCCAAGCTCCTACTCCAGCAAAGATTCTCGGAATCGTATCTTGTCTAGCTTTCGATCATGCAATTCAACTCGAGTATTTTGCGGAAAGGCCTTACCTGCAAATTACTCACGAAAACCAGCTGTCACCAGTTGTCATGACTCTTCGCATTCTAGTCATGTGCTCTGCACGTGGCTCACTTTGCAGGAACTCGACTCGCAAAATACCTGCGAAATCCACCATTTTCTTCAATACAAGTTTGAGTCTTCACACTCTCTCTCACATACAACTCATACAATAAAATCCCACATAAAATACAAGGTAAACATGATTGAATAAAATTACAATAAAATTTGGCACGGAATTAAAGCCAACACAAAATAGTTGTAAATAGAAGCTCTACAAAAACCAATTCCAACAATTTGTTGGAGTATTTATTTCCCTACCATGGTGATATTTATGACACCAAAATTTTTGTTGTCATTTATTCTTTTGTTTTAGCTTATAGTTTGGGTTAGCATGATGGATTTACTCACAAAATTGTCATTTGGGATAAAGTATTGGTATGACGTGCTAATTCTCCTTTTGCCTGCTTTGATGTGGTGCCACTAATGTACTGTCCACTCACAAGATTTTATGAATGACAGTTATCCCTTCCCTTCCCTTCCCCTACCCCCACCCCCATCCTCATTCCCCTTCCTAAATTTGTTAATACATGAATATAGCGAGCAACTTTGTTGCTGTCATTTTGTTTTTGTTGAGGCTGATTTGGGTTTAAATTTTTGGGTGTATGTTCTCCATGTTCATGATTTGTGCAGATGAAAGGAGTGATCAATACCAAATTTTGATCTTGTTTCTCTAGTATTTTTGTTTTTTTGTTTTTTTTGGAGGAGAGACATAAAATGACAGCAAAAATACACATTTACTCATATTTTCAACAGATGTGGATTATGGGAGATAAACGGTACTTACCTTGGGTTGGTAGAATGACACTTTTCAAATCATTGGTAGACAAAATGATTTCGGGCCAAACCACATATAAGTTTATTGCAATTATCCTAAAAAATAAATAATATATTTTATTTACCTTTAGTTTTTATTTACAGTGATTTTACTTAAAAAATATATAAGTTGTTCACTGACAAACATAGAATCACTATACAATCATCTCTAAATTTATTTTATAAAAAAATGTCTATACAATCTCTGAAGCAATGCAAAGAATAGTCAAATTAGATGACAAATAAATAGTCAAACCTTTTTTTTTTTTTTTTCTTTTAAAGAGAGGTTCAGCTTATGACGTTCTCTTCTGATGATAGCTCTTTATCAATAAACTAAGTCATCAATCGATTTTTTGTGTAGGCAAGGATTAAGCCTCAAATATCTTATTCAACTATTAGAAGCTTTATCAGTTGCACATCCGAAATTAGTGGAAATAGGGCCTCTTAAACATATCACATCATGTCTCGTTTTAGTTTACACAAAATTCACTAATTTTCTTTATTCCATTCACATATCACTTTCCACCTCTCTTACACATGTCACACAATGTCTCATGGAAACTAAAAATACACAAACAAGTCTTCATTTCTCTCTTTCTCATAAGGGATTCACTAATGTATGCCCTCAAGGTAGGGACGAACCCAAGATTTTGAGTTAGGGGAGGTTGGAGTATAAGTAAAAAATATCATAAAATTTCAAATAAGCATCTATTTAGTATTACAAACTATCAACAAAGATAAATACACAAAATTATTGTTTCATAATAAATTATAATGCAATTATCTACTAACAAAAATAAAGACACAAAACACCATTATTTATTATTACATAAGAGCATTTGCATCAGCTCATCGAAAAATTTCTATCCATTTTAGCATAATAACCTACTTTTTCATTTTATTTACTCATTTTTTCAAACTACCTCACATAAAATTATTTATTTTACACTACATTTCATTCCTCAATCTAAATTATTTTCTCAAACATTCATTTGCATAGCTACAGTAATTGTGTAAATTTTCCTAATCAACCCTAAAATACACTCACATCAATTTATGTAGGGTAAACTACGTATTTAGTCCCTATTCTATATACCATATTTCAATTTGGATCCTAACATTTCAATTATGTCAATTTGGTCCCTAATCTTTTAATACTATGTCAATTTAGTCCTAGCCATATTTTTTGGAAGAAAATTGATGACGTATCTAATGGCAAAAATAAAAAATTAGCTTTCGTTAATGTGACAATACACTGAAATTTTATTTTGGTCGTATTTCTTATCATTAATTTTCATCCAAGATATAACGACAAGTACTAGATTGACATGACACTGAAAGATTAGGGACCAAATAAATACAATTGAAAGGTTGAGGACTAAATTGAAATATGGTGTAAAGGACAGGGACAAAATATGTAGTTTTCTCGTTTATATATCATTATACAGAAATATATTTATGCTATAGTAATGTGTAAATTTGCAAAAATACATTTATGCTACAGTAATTGTGTAAATTTACACAGTTATCGTAGCACGAATGTTTTTTTGCATAATGCTACATAGACTGATGTTGGTATATTTTAAGGTTGATTGGACAAATTTGGGGCCTTATACTATTTTTAAAATGATGCAAATGCTATTACAATAAAATCAATGTAAAATTATAGGGGAGGAGTGCCCAAAACTTTTGATAGAGGGGGCCCATATATAAAATTGGACAAATTTGGGGCCTTATACTATTTTTAAAATGATGCAAATGCTATTACAATAAAATCAATGTAAAATTATAAGGGAGGAGTGCCCAAAACTTTTGATAGAGGGGGCCCAAATATAAAATTATAATATATATATATATATATATATTTCCCCTTAAGACTAGGTGGAGCCCAGGACCCTTTGGGCCCCACCTGATTCCATCCCGGCCCTAGGGCATACATTAGTAAATTATTTTAAGAAATTTTTTATGAAAAAATATAAAAGTAATTACAATTTTTTCAATTTCCTATAAAACTTTTCTTAAAATAGATTATTAATATGTACCATAAGGACATATATTAACAGGACTTTTCCAATAATGCTCCAGAAACCATTTTTGGATAAAGAATTGTTGATTAGTCCATGAAAGTGATGGACATAACTACAATAATGCTCCAGACACCATTCTTTAGATGTTAACAATATTTAGCTGCCATAATCGGGTGTCTTATCTTCCAGCTCTCCTCTCATCTGTTATATTGTGTGCTGCAGTTTTTTTTTTTTTTTTGGATTGGTTGTTTCCCTTTTTTTTTTTTTTTTTTTTTTTTTTTTTTTTCTAATTGGATATAATTTTTGTTTTAATAATCTTGTTGTGATTGGTTTTTTGTTGATTAATGTTTGCCCTTTTTATCTTGTTTTAGTTGGCATAATTTTTTAATAAGGAAATATAACTCAATTTATATATATTTTTTTTTATTCCCTCCCTTTTCTCTTCCACTAAACAAAATAATTTTTCATCCTCCCAGCCAAATACACATGGAAGAAAATTAAATATTTTTTTATCTCTTGTTTATCCATCCTCCAACCAAATTAATTGAAACCTAAGGGTGGGTGATTCAGCAGATTACTAAGAGAGTAGCAATGCTATGGACAAACTTTTCCACGGTAGATTTTACAATTATTAAGGGGGTGTTTGGATTCATTGTTTCCATAACTCATAACTCTGTTTTCATAACTCATAACTCAAAAATGGTGAGACCCATGACAAAAACTTTGTTTGGATTTCCATAACTCAATTTTGTTTCCATCACTCAATTCTCTTTTTGAGTTATGAGTTATGGAAACTGAAAACACATTTTAGCTGTTTTCAGTTTCCATAACTCATAACTCAATGGCATTTTTGTAATTAAACACACATTAGGGGCACCCACAGCCGCAACTTTTGACCATTGACTTTTTTTTTTTTTTTTTTTTTTTTCTGGTTTTCTTCAGGTTTTTTTTTTTTTTTTTTTTTTTTTTTTTTTTTTTTTTTTTGGGTTCAACGTTAACGTTAGGTTTTTTTTTTTTTTTTTTTTTTTTTCTTTTTCTTCTGGGTTCAACGTTAACATACGTTTTTTTTTTTTTTTTTTTTTCTGGGTTCACTTTTTTTTTTTTTTTTTTTTTTTTTTTTCAGTACCAGATCACCTAAACCCAGAAAAAAAAAAAAAAAAAAAAAAAAAAAAAAAAAAACTCTGAGAGTAGTAACCCAGAAGAAAAGAAAAGAAAAAAAAAAAAAAAAAAAAGGAAAAAGCTGCACTGATTGACAGATGTGGGACTCATAAACTGAGTTTGCCAAACGGGTATAATATTTTTAAGTGATGGGTGATGAGTGATAAGTGATGAGTGATTATGATATGAAAATTGAGTTTTTTTATCCAAACACCCCCTAAGTTGTTCTCTCGTGAGTGAAGGAAAAAAATATTGTTGGGTCCAGGAATGGTTGTTATGTCCATCACTTTCATGTACTAATTTGAAATTTTAAAAAATACTGGTGTCTGGGTCATTATTGGAAAGAGAGCAATGAAGACTTGTTTGTGTTTTTTTAGTTAATTGCCATGGGACATGGTGTGACATGTGTAAGGGTGGAGGAAAATGATATTTGAATGGAGAAAATTCTTAGTTATTCTCAGAGCACGGAGAAATAATGCGTTTTTTTTTTTTACATTTATAGTGGACCTTACTACGAATTTAATGAGTGGATCCTACCATGAATGTGAGAAGAAGAAGCACCATTCTTTGTGCTCCGAGAGTACCTAATAATTACTTTGTGAATGGAAGAAAGAAAATGCGGTTTTTTTTTTTTTTTTTTTTTTTTTTTTTTTTTTTTTGTGTAGTAAACTAAAACGATCTACTCATGATGTGATATGTTTAAGAGCAATAATATTGATGGTGGTATAATAGTTAAATTGTTATTATAACACTCAAAATACTAAAAGGTAGGCCACATTGATGGTGGTATAGTTAAAATAAAATGGTAAATTATGACTTTTTTATATGTGGTTTGACTGAAATTTAAGTTGCCTACCTGTAATTTGAAATTGGACATTTTATCCACATGAAGTTAGCTCAATAAGATTTTCTTTAACCTACATTTGTTAAAAACATGGTTAGATATGTAATTTTACTCTATTTTTATGTCTCTCTCTCCTTCAAAAACACAAGAAATATAAAAATACAAGATCAAATAAAATCAAAAAGAATTCAATCAAACACTTGTATCGTGAAATTTCAAATCATAGATGAACAATTTAAATTTTAATCAAACCACAAGTAAATAAATTGTGATTTTTTTCTTAAAAATATTTGCCAATGAGCTACAGTGAGTAGCCATCTTTGGCAGCTTAATTTAACCACAAGTTATTAAAAAAAAAAAAAAACAATTTTTTATTCCAAAAGTATCTTGACTCTTGCTACACAGACAAGAATCTTGATTGTTATCATTATCAGTTTGAAGATATCCGTTATTTTTCTCTTCTTTTATTATTTTTATTTTTAATTTGATTCATCTGTCCTCTTTCGATTGTTTTTTGCACAAGGTGGTCGATATCGTACCGGTACCGGCCGTACCGGCCGGTACATACCGTACCGGCCAGTGCACCGGTACTGGAAAAAATATCGGCCGTACCGGCCGCGTACCGGCCATACCGGCAAATTTCGGCCGTACCGGCCACGTACCGGCCGTACCGGACCGAAACACAAAATGTTTTTTTTTTTTTTTGTAATTGTGGCATTTTTGTCTCTAAAATAATCAATAATGAAAGTATTTTGCAGATAATTTCATTATTTCACATAACTTTTGATCTCTCCAATTCTTTTACTTAATTTGGATTTGGTATTTGAATTAAGAATTCCATTTTCTTCTTTTTTAATTGTTTTGCTTGCATCAATTCTAATCTCCAGTTGATCTTTACGTTGTTTTATCAATCAGTACACAATAGTTGAAATGGAAGGTATTTATGAGACTAAAAGTTGGAAAGTATGTGTGTGTAAATAGAGATTGTGTGTGTGTATATATATTAAATATATAAAATAGCGGTCAATCCGAAACGGTACACCGGTATTGACCGGTATCCGAAATATACCGTACCGGTGGCCAAACCGGTACAGCCTCCGGTACGGTATTGACTTCCTTGTTTTTGCATCGCTCCAAAGATTGTATGGTCAACTTTTTTTGTCTTTTTCTTTTTTTTAATTGTTTGTAAACAACTTGCATATATATATATATATATTAACAAAAATTACTGTAAATAATAATTAAATCAAATATGTTCATTATTATTTTTTTATTTATGAAATTATTATAGAAAAAGAAGTACAGTAGAATCGCAATAAAAGAAAACATCAAGTAGGACCGTAAATAGTATCTAGAACCCGTGTGAAAATAAGCTACTTTCACGGGAATGGAAATTCTTTGTTGTAGGGCCCACATTGGACCTGCAATCAGTGAAAGATTTAAGCAAACACTGGCTTTTAATTGGTATTTAAATGTACTTTAAGAGCATCTACAGTAATGGAGTTAAAATTTTAGCAATTTAGTTCTATAAAAAATTATTTTATCTATTTTACCTACACACTTTATAAAATATGCTACAGCAGTGGATCTACTTTAGCTTTCAACACAATAAAATAATATAAACATCACAATAAAATAATATATCTACTACATTAAAATAATATATCTAACTACTAAAAAAATATTCACAGCACCAACTACAACCACCTCTACCGTCAGCCACAGCCACAACCACACCCACAACCACCAGCAGCAGCAGCAGTCCACAGCAAGAAAAAAAAAAAAAAATTAAACACCAACCAAAATCTCAGTCTTTTTCCTCAACCTAGACCAAACAAAATCACCAATCACAAACAAAACAATGCTCAGATCGACGTGGGTCTGATCGGCGGAAAACCAAGACAATGCTCTGATCGGCGTGGGTCTGATCGACGGAAGAGAAGTGGGTCTGAGGCGGTGGGTCTGATCGGCGGAAAACAAAGACAATGGTCTGATCGGTGGAAGAGAAGTGGGTCTAAGGCGGTGGGTCTGATCGGCGGAAAACCAAGACAATGGTCTGATCGGCGGAAGAGAAGTGGGTCTGAGGCGGTGGGTCTGATCGGCGGAAAACCAAGGCAATAAATCGGCGGCTTGGGGCTTGGGCCGGTGACGTTGGAGCAAGTTCATTCATCTCGACCCAATTCGATGGAGCTTCAGAGGCACGGAGATGGACAGAGATCGAGCTTCAGATGGAGCTTCAGAGGCACGGACTGATCAGTATGTATTATTTTAATTGGCAAGCAGAATAAAAAATTAATTTTTTTTATAGTTTTGAGCTATACATGAGCACTGTAGCAATTAAGCTAAAAATTTTAGCTATATCTCCACTGCTGCAGGAAGGTTTTTTGTGTTTTGGTGGAGCTAAAATAGCTATATAGCTATTTAGCTCCACTGCTACAAGTGCTCTAAGTTTGGGTATTTTTAGTCAATATCAATATAAAAAAAAATAAATAAATAAAATTGAGTCACAGTTAACTTAACTGATAGAGTCTTTTATAATTGTATAACAAATATGAAATTCAATTATCGCCTACTCAAAAAATTGATCAGTGTATTGGTTTAATAATAAAGAGTTACTAGTCACTAAACTTATTTATTTGTGAGGTAAACTAAAATAGATTACCGTACACCCTTGATACAGTGGTCACTCCACAAGTATAAATGATTGTAAGGTGTGGGAGATAAGGGTTAGGATTCAAGTCTTCAAAAAGAAGCTTCACACACATATACACCTAGATTAGGCTAAAGTAGAAATTCTATTTTGTATAAAAAAAATACAAAAAAATAAAAAACAGTAGTAGTGCACGTATAATATTTTTGATGATGATTTCATGACATCTTACTCATTCCATGTTCGATCATAGCTCATGAGCAAACGTTTTAAATTAAAGGAGATTTCACCCTTATCACCTTGCGTTCAAGAAAATGTTCAATTTACAAGCTAAGAAAATATTTAATAAGTGATAAATCGACAACAATCAAAAAGGTATCTAAATTAACTTGCATATTTAATTTTTCTTGAGTAAACTGGCAATTTTTTATTATACGCAGTTTAGTTTAGCTCTCTTGGCCTAGAAAGCAAATTGTAATGATGGGTTTTCTAGCTACCATAATTTCACTCACTAACACTTAAGAACAAGGAGATGTAACTTGGAAGATCATTTTAGAATGCGTACAGGTAGCTATTATAATTTCTTTCACAAGCACTATTAATGGGTCCCATATGTTTCTTTTTTGGAAAATTTTGCAAAAAGTTAGATAGGAAATAAACTGAGGCTACGTATGTTTTGGTTGTAAATGATTTTCGGAAAATATTTTACACCCAGCAGCATGTTTGGGTGCAAATGTAAAATAAAGTTTTCCAAAAAATGAATAACTTTGACCATAAAATAAGGCCTTTGACCCAGCAAATGATTTACGTTTCTGTTTTACCTTCAAATCATTTCTGGACTCACAGACACCCAAAGAGAGAGAGAAAGAGCAAGAAGAGAGAGTGAGGTAGATATTGCCGGTCAGATCGCCACCTGAGACAGAGACAGAGCTCAAGCACATGCCACCTGAAGCTCATCCTCGCCGGTCAGATCACCGTCCTCATCCTCGACGGTTAGATTGCCATCCTCGTCCCCTCCAGCATTGTTGTCTCCTCCATTTTTTCTTGTTCAAACTCAACTCAATTTGGTTGCATCCCACCACACCCATCCCTGAAACCCAGAAAACCCATTCCTCAAACCCACTCCGACGAACCCACCACTCCGACGAACCCATTCTGCAAACTCATTTCTCAAACCCCCACTAGCCACCATCGACCACCAGCCCACTCCACTCCACTCCACCCCCAAACCCACCCGATCTAGCTGCCGCTTCCGCCTCCATCCACTCTGATCCTCTTTTACCCGATCTATCTCCCTTTCCCTCAATCTCTCGCCCTTTCTTCCTCCTCTCACTGAGTTTGTGAATAAAAGATATTTTTATTTTGATTTTTGGTTGTGTTAAAGGTATATTTTGAATTTTTCTGTTATAAAATTTGTTTGGGAGCTAAGAAAATGGCTGAGAAAATGTGAAAAATTTGTAAGAAAATAGCATTTTCAGAATGTTACCAAATACTGAAAATTGTTTTCTGGACTATTTTCCATTGCAGAACCAAACACCTAGATTTCATTTTCCTTACGAAAATTCACTTTCCTCTGCATTCATTTTACACTCAGAATTCGATTTACATTGAACCAAACACAGCCTAAGTACAGAATTGTTGTTGGAAGTATGAACAAAATGTATGGTGCATCAGTGCTTGGGTGGGATATTGTGTAAGTGTAGGATATGTGCCTTGATCAAGTGGGCAATAATATTGTTACCTATTGATGCACTTACGTTTTAGTTATTTGAAAAATTAAAAAAATAACTAAAATGCTTTGTAGTGGTTAATTACCTGACCCCCCCCCCCTCCCTTTTTTTTTTTTTGTTTGTTTTGGTTGAATTTTGTTAAGTGGTGTCCAAAAGTTGGTTAGTTACTTATTAATTTTTTTACCTTTATTTATTTATTTGTAGTTAAAATGACTAGTTATAAAATCATATATTTATTTTTATAATTTTATAACTATTAGTTAATTATTTATGATAACACCAGTTTAACCACTAGTCGGACCTTGGTTGGACCATAAAATTGATAACCACTCCGTATTCAGATTCTTTGACTGTATCGGTTTTTCAAACTATGAAGTTAACCTTTGTTAGCAATTGTTTTGATATTTTGTGAAAATTTTCTAACCTTTTATTGCTAAACATAAATGAGTAAGGGGTGATTTGAGTTGATGTTTTCTATCTAGGTATAACCATAATGAGACCCTACCATTTAGCTTGGGTATGCGAAAATATAAGCTGAGAGTATTAAGTTATTTTCCAAACACTTTTTATTACAAAATTCGAACTTCGGACCTTAGTCCTGATGGCAAAAAAACCAGAGTTCTTGTTTATCAAATACTTCTTTTAATTGGACTTGAAACAGAGTATGGTCCCTCAAAATATTGTTTTGATATTCTGTCGGCAGCTCCAGCCTGTATTCCCTCGGCTGGCATTGGTCACTTCTTTTTTTTAATCTTTTTTTATAAATTTTTTATAAGGCACTGTTCACTTTCTTTTTTGGTAAGGCACAGGTCACTTTCACAGTACTAGCCTTGCCACGCAAATATACTCATACCCTTTCACACAGCACACAGGCCAAAAAAAACTCTCTCCAGTCTCCTCTCTTATTAAACACACCCCAATTTCGACTACACCACGATCTCTTCACTTCAGACTTCATACTAGACTTAATCTCCGTTCCTTTTCCTCTCTTTTCTCCTTTAGCTCTTCATCTTTATTTTCCTGATTACTGTTTTTACTTTTGTTTTTCTTTTTTAGTTGGTGAAACTCTGGCTACCCTATAGAGTTGTGGCTATCTTGAAAGGTCATTTTTCTTCCCACTATTTCCGAGTCTTGTCTCTTGATGAAAATAGGGCAAATTTAAGAATATAGGGCTTCTACAAGTATCCATTCATATATTTTGGTATTAGGAGCGTACTGGAACAAAACGGAAAAAGAACTGCAAATGTAAAAAGAACGGCAAATGGAAAAAGATCCGGAAACGCTATTGTATGTTGAATCATATGTCCTTTTGACAACGCTCCTAATAGCCTTTCTCACAGTCTTCGGATCATGGAGGCGTCGAAGCCACAGTGTGAAGCTCAAATATTCGATATGGGCATCTTATCTTTTGTCTACGTACCTGATAAACTACACCATGGGCCTGATGAAGTCAGCAACATTCCGTAATGAATTGTTTTCTGTTTGGGCGACTTTTTTGATTATTTTTCTTGGAAGCGCTGATTGCATCTCTGCCTACAGCCTTGAAGACAGTGAGAATCGGAAGAGATATAACTTGGAACTTTTTGTCATGTATTTTTGGCTGGGCTGGCTGATAGTTGTGCATACTCCTCACGACCCCAGATTTATGATTCCACTCTATCTCCTCTATTTCTTGTCTTTGAGAAGGACAGGAGGCAAAGCCAAAGCTTTGGAGTCAGCAAGCAAATCATATGGTTTGGTGAGAAACACCAAACTGGTTGCAGACTTCATGGAAGATGAGAGCAACAAAGAAGGCGATGAAGCAGATCCTACTTGCATGAAAGGCTACAAGTATTTGGTGAAAGGCGAAAAGAAGACGAAGGCGAAAGTTAGAGCACCACACTACCATATGCTGTTGGAGACGACAGATGATCCTAAAGTCATTACCATTGATATGATCTGGCAATGCGAAGGGAGACTCTTAAGCTCCACTGGGGATCCAGACGGGCGAATCAAAGATATCTGCCTTTCCTATGCATTGTATAGGCTTCTCTGTCGTAGATTTGCAAAATATTCCTTCCCTGAAAGCTCCCAGCTCAAGACATGGAATTTTGTTCGATATGGGCTTCTTTCCAAAGAAGGTGATCATGAGAGAGCATTCAGAGTCATTGAGCTGGAACTCGGATTTCTTTATGATCTCTTTTACACAAAATATCCCGTCTTATTTGCCAAGGGGCTTCCATTCTTAAGAAATTTTGAGTTCATTATTGTCATAATTGGTTGCTGGGTTGCGGTTCCCACTCTCACCAAGTTGAAAGATAGTATCGGAGATTCTGATTTGCACCTCATGACAATACATGGACATAACCTTGATGCTCGTATCACAGGTGTAGTTTTACTCGCTATACTTTTCATGGAAATTGTGCAATTTTTTGTTGTCAACTTCTCCGATTGGGCTAAGGTACAGTGGCTTTGCTATTATGTTGAAAAACCCTCGTGGCAGAATAATATATGCATGGAGATGATCATACGAGTTATATGTCTTAGGAAATTGTTAAGACCTTGGGATAGAAAACTTAGCCAATATTCTCTTCTTGAATCTTTTAGTCATAACCCTTCCAAATTGCTCTACAATTGTTGCACTTCTCCTTATGTAGATAAGCCGAGAAATGGTCTAAAACAAAGTGCTCACGTCAAATTGCCGGTGGAAGTGAAGAAAGCAATTATTCACTCTCTAAAGACCCAGGAGCAGCGAATCCAGCGATTGACAAATGGGGTAGCTTCTCTGCAGAGAAACAGGGCTGAGAATGAACTCTCCTGGGCATGTAGACTTCAGACACAGACGCATGTTATCATGGTCTGGCATATAGCCACCAGTCTTTGTGAGCTCAATTTATCATCACAAGAAATTGTCACAGGGGAACAGGTCAAGCAACAAAGACAAAGCGAAGACTTCATTGTGGCAACTAAGTTGTCTAAATACTGTGCCTATTTGGTGGCTTTTGCTCCTAGACTCTTACCTGATCATCCGTATATTACAGAATTTATTTTTGATCATGTAGTTGTTGAAGCCAGGGAGAAACTCAAGGGATGCGAGAAAAGTATTTGCCAAAAGATGTTTAATTTATGCAAAGGTGATCGCAAGAAAAGAATTTGCAAAGAGATGTTGACTTCAGGCCAAGAGGATGGAAACCAAGAAATTATTGAAAAGGGTGCTGTGCTTGCGAAGGATCTGCTAGAAAAAATAAAAGACAATGGGCGGAGATGGAAAATTCTGGCTGAATTATGGGCAGAGATGATGCTGTTTGTGGCTCCCTCCGATGATGAAACTGCCCATGCAGAGCACCTAGCCATGGGAGGAGAGTTTGTGACTCACTTGTGGGCATTACTCTCTCATGCTGGTCTACTCAAGCGAGACTCAGCTCAGGATGTTTGACTAATGCATTTGTCCCTATGTGTTTTCCTTATGATTGTATGATGTTGTGTGATTTCTCATGCATTTCCATTCCGAGTATGTATAATAGATAGATGTTTGCCCTCATAAAAAGAAAAAGAAAAAGAAAAGATGTGTCGCTGTGGTTGTATTGTAACGTGTGTTGTATATTTGGTTTGATTAGTGTTCGATCTTCTGTTATTTCCTTTGATTTGATTTCTTTAACCTTGGCATTGCTTAACGCGCTTCAAATTCATTAGAGTATCTGTTTTCCGATTTATGTAGAGAAGATATTTACTATTTTCCTGATTTAGAGTACATTTAAATAAGCAAAAAGCAAATCCAAATGTACTCTAAATCAGGAATATAGTTTTTGGTAAATTTTATATTAAATATGTGATAAAAGCTAAAAGAAAATTAAGCTCATTTTCAAAAAATAAATTTGAAGTTAAATTATTTGAATTAAAACTAACAAAAGGTAAAAAGTAAAAAGATATAGCCTAACTCACTCTCAGTAGGTGGGTTATGAATAAGACACCAACCTCAGCCTTAGCTAGAGGGATTTTTAGACTAAATTTGGAAAAAAATAAAATAAAAACTACTTTGAAACAAATAATGCTATAGGCACAATAATTTGTAATTCTAAAGATACACCCAATTGCACACCTAAGTTCACTATTTGCTTCTTTTTTCTTTTTTCTTTTGTGTAACTATGAATGGTAGACAATTTTTGCCCATATGAACCAACCACTCATTGTTAAATACTAATAATTGTACAAGTTGGCAGGTTATGAAATTTGGTGTAAGAATGATTGTGTATGCAATATTGTTGCAAAATTTTTCACAATAATTGAGGTAGTAAGTTTTTTCTTTATTCTCATTTGGGCCTATCACTAACATGACCTTTTACTTACAAATTAAAACTTTACTTATTAGTTGTAAAATTTTATATAACTCTAAACTTATCAAGCATGATGTGAATGTGGTTGTGTCCTTGATGTGAGGACGTGCCATGCAATTGGTAGAATTTTGCCAATTTTGCACCTTTCCTTGGCTATTAGCCCTAGCTTCAATCTCTTCTTATAAATAAGTCCTATTACTGGGCAACAAAAAATCAAGTACCATAAAAAAAAATGCAAAATTCTTATCACAATTGTCTATGTTGAAGATTGTGAATAATGGAAAAAAAGTGGAAAGTTCATATGATAATAACAGGTAATCAATCATGATTTATCACGTAGAATAATTATGGTAAAAATTGTGACTTTTTATATGGTATTATAATTACTCTAAGAGCAAACATTTTAAATTATAATATGCTAATTAATAACGGTTACTATCACCCCTTCCACCAAGTAAGTCTCAAAGAAGAACAACATGTCAGTTGAGCTATAGTTCATTTGTCTAGTTATTATGTATTTGTTGATTGCAAAGTTATTGTATTTGATTCTCCAATGAGTAACGAATAAAGTATATATAAAAATTACGTCAACTCCTATTTTTAGTTTCATCATTAGACTAAAGTATCTCTTAAAAAATCTCGGACAATTACTAATCTTTATTTTTATACTAATTTTCTAGAACTAGAATAACAAAAACGTCGTTAATCCTCTCTAGAGGAATAAGAATGGAATTTAACTTGGTTTAGAATACTTTTCAAGTTCTTAAAATTTTACCTTATGGACATTTAAATGTTAAATATCATTGATTGGATATCTATTAGAAAATGATGTGACAAAATCCAATCAAATCTTCTATATATAAAAAGAGCCAATTCTTGTAATTATAGTATTTTTGGTTTATTCAACTCACACTGTTCACTGACCCCCCCCCCTTTTTTTTTCTCGTAACATCGTCAGTTGATTTTTTTTTTTTAATTTAAATTTTATAGACATATGAAGTATGAATGGTTAGTTACTCGGTTTATATATAATAAGTTAGTAACACAACAAATTGTCACAATAATTTCATAATTATTGAGATATTAATTCTTTATAGGTCAAAATAAAATATCATACTAGAATTAAATACAACTTAAAGTATAGGCATTGTGAAAAAAATGTGATACATTAATATCATTTTTCACAGCACTTTCTATATATAAAAAGAGTGAATTGGAAAAGCATTTGTAGTTTTGCTACAAGAGTTTTGGTTTGTTCAATTTTCACTATTTCTCTGGCCACTTTTTTTTTTCTTCTTCTATAGGTAAACTTACAATAGATTTGCTATATTATTTTTGGTTTGTCCAATTTGCACTGTTTCATATTATAATAAAATATTAACACAACAAATTGGCAAAATATTCTCACAATTATTGAGGTGTTAATTCTTTATAGATCAAAATAAAGTAAAAAAATATCATACTGGAACCAATCACAACTAAAAATAGAGGTAATGTGGAAAAAGAAGTGTTACATCCACAATATAAGTGGTGTTATTGGTTCTAATTTAAACTTACCAACAAAATTACTTTTGCTCACCAATTATAACTTGCAACAATCTACTACTTATAATTTGTTGTAAAAATGTCGTGGACATAGCATTTCTTTTGTGAAAATGTTAAGACACCTTATTGTCTTCATAATATTTTCAAAATTGTTGAGCTATCAATTCTTTATAAGTCAAAATAAAAAATAAAAAAATTATAAAGATATTATGAAAATGTTGTGTCATTTTGTTGTGTTTTTAGAAGTTTTTTGTTGGTTTAGTCAACTTTGTTGAGCTAAAATTTACTGTTTCACATACAATTTTTTGGGTTGACTTTTTGTAATTTTTTCTTTACGCACCATTTTAAAACACTTTTCATTCATCCTTTAACTTTAAAATCGAGCAATTTTTCCTTCAATATTTTGAAAAATAGCAAATATGTCATATTGTTATTCTATTAGTTAAATCCTAATGAAAACTTATGATTCTTAAAATATTTATTGTGTAATGTCTAAGACACTCCAACTAAATTTTAACATCCAAAAAAATTTCTTCACATATTTTGAGTTTTAGATGGTAGTAATTCTTGGAAAATTGGAATGATGATATAAAGTATTTTATTTGTTATCTAAAGAACATTAATTTTCTAGATTTAAATTTCGAAACTTATAATTTATCTAATAGAAAATTTGATGACACATGCCTTTTTTTATCTTTTATTTTTTCTTAACAAAACTTAGTTGTTTATTGTTGGAAGATATGATATTCATTACCATTCTTAGAAATTTTTAGTAAGTAGATATATTGCTTTTAGCAAATGGTACTAAAAAACTATTACAGTAAAATAAATATTTATCTGTTAAATAGCTACCCTAATTTTATGGTTAATTAAAATTCTTATACAAATGAGATTGTTTTTTTATGACATAATTATCAAAATTCTTAAAATTAATGTCTCTTTTGATTAATGTAAATCGCTATGTACTTTAAAAATCAAATGATTTATATTTTTGTATTGTGATATAAAAAAAATTTAGAATTAACTTAATTACTTCTCTTTTTCCACGGCAAACATGTGCCCTAACTAGCATATAATAAAAAAAAGCAAGTCTCCTAAAGTCTACCACTATAAAAAGTTGTGTGTCTTTCCTTTTTCGGAAAAAGAAAAGTTTATTATTTTGTTTTGTCTAAAAAAATAAAAAAAGATTGTTTGGCATTTTCTAACACAACTAATGGGGAGTTTGCTGATAAAATAAGAAGGATGTTAGTTTGAATCTCTCATTTTCTCTTCATGAGGCCAAAAATTTTTTATAATTTTTTTATTAAAAATAAAATAAAACAAAAGTTGTGAATTTTCTTTTAAATAGTTGTGAATTTTTTTTTTTTGGTGTGGCATTAGATTTATTTGAATTCTTCTTAAGTAACACAGGTTTTTTTTTTTTTTTGAAGAATTTGAGTAACAAAAGTGATTGGGGAGAATCCTTCATACAATTAAGTCATTAGTTTCAATCTCTCATTTTTCTTCCCTTAAACCAAAACTCATTAAATAGTAGACCAAAGCTTGCCTTCCATTACAAAAACATTATTATAAAAGCAACATTTTAAACCGGAAATTAAAAAAAAAAAATTGTTAATTTGATTTTCTCTTCTCATTAATGAGTTTTCCATGTAACAAAATCGATCAGCTTCTTACTTATAGATTGTTGCTAATATCTTCTAGTTTATGTTTGTTATTGTACTCAGCAAAATTAATTGAAGTGCTCATTAAATTTGCACAACCAGGAAAATATATATATATTGAGACTTACAATTGGTTGATGAAATGTTTCCTATATTTCCGTTTCAATTCTTTTTGACAAATTTCTTTAAAAATAATTGAACAAAGAGCTAGCTTGAGGCTTTGAACATTCTTTAATTGATGGTTTTTTTTTTTTTAAATGGACTAATTGATGGTTTAGGACTCATATATATAAAAATATTGTCATGATTAAATAATATTATTCCAAATACCATTATTTGGTACCTTACAATTGATTGATGACTTGTTTTTTATATTTCTATCTCAATGCTTTCTGGAAAATGTCCTTAGAAATAATTGAACAAAAAGTTTGAGGCTTTGGGCATTTTTTAATTGATGGTTTATTTATTTATTTATTTTTTAAAGGATTAATTGATGATTTAGGCCTATATATATAAAAAGGAGTCCTCTAGTCATTTTAAAATGGGTGAACATGGTTTTAAGAATTCTACCCAGGGACGGACCCATAGGGGGGGGCCAATGGGGCCCGGGCCCGGGCCCCGGCCCCCTGGTCCAAAAAATAAGAAGGAAAAAAAAATTTGGGCCCCCCTAGCCCAAAGAAAAAAAAAAGAAAATTTTTTAATGATTATATATATATATATGTGTGTGTATATGAAAATATATATATATATATATATATATATATATATTTCTAAAGTTGTGTCTCACTCTTCCAAAAATTTAGACTCCTTATCTTTTAATTAGCTTAATCCAACTAGCAACAACCTAACTCAAAACCTTAACACAAACAAAATTTTAAAATAAAAAATCCCAATCAGCCCAATATTAAAATACTAGCATTAGGCGTTTTAAATGATAAATATTTAGTATTTAGAACACCAAATACCAAAAATACTATTGTACGAAAAGTTTCAAATGCTATATTAAAGTAGTATATACTACTTTAATACAGCTCAAAAATGCGGCTACAGAACGCGTTTTTTGTAGTGTATGAGTAAGTTTTGGTTTGTGAAAATAATTTTTTTTTTGCAACAATTGATGCTCTTAAGAAACAATATTATTTTGTATTATTTTGTCTTTGTTGGTAAATGATTACTTCTTAATGTATTAAGAAACAATGATTTTTTGTATTGATCTTGGTTAATAGTTTGTTAATACTATATGAATATTTATTTGGATTTTTTTTTTATATTTTAGACCCTTATTTAGATTTTTTTTTTTTTTTATATTTTAACCCCTTAACTTAAAATCCTAAGTCCACCCTTGATTCTATCTCTTTTTTCTTTTTATATAAGATATTAAATCCTTGCTCAGGCTGCCATGCGATGCAAAACTTTTACACTTTTTTCCAAAAAAGGATAATAATTATACATTCAGCCGAAAAAGAAAAGCACAATAATTTCCCCCACTCACAAGCCATGTGGCCAGTTATGACACAGTTGTGCATAAAATTGAGTCCTGAACATTACCCTTTGTCGTCATTTGACATTCGTGGCTTGACTTGGTGAAGACTTATTGATTCGTATGATAGTCTGTGACTTATTGACTTGGCTTGACTTGAGTGCGTATCTTTGTCTTTATTCTTTTTTCTTTTTTCTTTTTTTATATACTAAAATATATGTATATCTTTCTTTAATGCAAGAGAAGTTTTGTAAGCTTCCTATTTCCTTAGGGAAATTTCTCATAGATGCCACTAGTGGACGGAGGCTAGGGGTGGCAAAATTGGACACGACCCGTGAACTCGACACAACACGACATGAAATTAACAGGTTATGGGTTGAGGCTTAATGGGTTCGTGTCATATTTGGGTTGACACGATGAACCCGTTTGATAAACGGGTTGGGTTAGGGTTTAAACTTTTTGACCCGTTTAATTAAATGAAATTTTACCAATATACCATTCAAACTATAGGTATATAAACTTATTAGTTGTTGTAGTTTATTTTCTTTGACGTATTGTGATTGATTATTTATGATATTGAGATATGTTTTAGTTTTGAATGATTATTTGTGATACAATTACTCAATAGTTTTAAATTTTATATTTAAAATATTTATTTGCTTTTTTTTCTAAATGTTTTTCTTCATTTTTGATAAAATCATATAAACAGAAATTTGTTTAATAAATGGGTCTGTTAGGGTTGAGGAATCTTACCCGTTTATGTCGGGTTAGTGTTGACACGGATACGTGAGTTGACACGGAACCCGACCCGCCTTGCCACCCCTAACGTTTGAGCTATAGATTTTTTTTGCGTTGCTCGTGATTTTATTTTTCTATTCTTTTTTATTTTGCATAAACCTACTATTATTATTAATTTGGTTACACAAGCACATATCAAATAGGTAACAAAACTTTTACAATCTCAACAAACTGATATTAGAGCCATGGGTTCTTTGTTTGGATCAAGGGCCTATTTCATTTTGCTGTTGGGTTATTTGTTCAAGCAACTGATTGTTCCAATAGCCACTGAATCTATTCGGTTGTGTGGTTTTTTAATTCACCTCTATAATTTCCCAAAACAATTACTGTCTCAACCCCATAACTGGATTACAACTTTTTAATACGCACTAGGGAGACATTGATAATGAAATTAATTTGACCTAATCGGATGACCAAAACACAAACTAGAAAGCTTGCCTTAGCTGGAACCTGCAGCCATTGGTTGGGTTAAACCCTATTTAGTTGGGTTAGGCTTTGAGTTATGTTAAGTTATAGTTTTTCACATAATATTTATGTTGGCTTTATTCCATGATAAGAAGTGTTGTAATTTCATTAATTAATTTCCTTGTATTTTGCGAGATTTAATTGTAATGAGTTTAGTCTTAAGTGTTGAAGATTTGATCAAGACAATTGAAGGTCACATGAGCAACAGATGCCAAAAGCTGAAGAGTTAGTGTGTTTTGCAGATCATCTTGCGAGTTGGCCAAGTCACGAGATTCATTGACAGCTAGGATTTTAAGTGTAACTCTTATACCTTTCACATTTACTATATATGCTCTCATTACCCATAAAATTGTAAGAAGGTTATTCAAAAGAAAACCCTAGATAGAGCTACTCATCCTCAAGAGAGAAATCATTGTAGTCTCTTCTCCTCCTCTCTCCCTTTGTTATACCTTGAGAAGAGACTTGTACCCAAACATAATTCACACCTATCTAGAGTGTAGAGCGTTTTTTGGAGCTTGGGAAGTATTGGGTATTTGCTAAAATAATCCAGTGAGGCTTGGCAGTGCAATCAGGCAGTATTGCGAGATCTGGAAAGCTACTGAATACAAGATTCCAAGAAGTCCATTGATAGCTGGAGCTTGGAAGGCTCAAATACTTTGAATATATTAGGCTTGGAGGGTCTTTTTAGTATCCTTGTACTCCAACTTATTTACTAGTGGATCATGACGGCTTTGAGGGCTGTGGAGAGATTTTTATGTTGAGTTTTTTGATTTTCCTCTTCAATAACACGTCGCCGTGTTATCTTGGGTTTCTTATTTTTTTACTCACTGCCCTTTCCATTTTAGCATTCCTCTAATTTGTTCATCTATGCAATTGTTGAATGTTTCGATTGATTAATTTACTAGTCATGTATATTCCACATTACATGTGTTAAGTATAAAATTAATGAAGCCGTAATTAAGAAATTGGAGCCTAAACTAGCTCCATCATTAGTAATATCGAGCTTTCAAGTTAGCTAAAGATTTGCCCGCCCAATAGGATCAAACTAATCACCATTGCGGAAAGGGTGAGATTTCTTTTAAAACGACTGCTCATGGGCCTCCATCATGGAAAAGATGAGTAAGAGTCATGAAATCATTAAAAATTTTGGCATAGGCAGTAAAGTTGGATCCAACTTTTCTACATTTGACCTAAATTGCCCCAACTTGGAATTACTGTGCAATCTTTCTGGTGACACTACGAACACTCGAATGAAAGATCGGAAAAACCGTCAGTCAATTGCATCAAAAGGCAAATTTGAAATTAGTGGAAATGAAAACCACAAAAATTATTCTATTAATAAGCAAGTATGGAGGCTCCTACACCTAACATGTCATGTCTTATTCACACACAAATGAAAAAACCTTAATTTTCTTCGACTTCTTGCATGGCCTAACACCCATTAATCCGTCTCCCATTTTCTTTCTTCCATTCATATTTCACTTTCCACCACTCCCACACATGCAAACCAAATGCACAAACAAACATTTTTATTTATTTTTTATTTTTTATTTCACTAAAAGAGGCCTGGACCACACCCCCGACTCATTGATTGTATGTCTGGGCCAAACCCGCGTTTTGATATTTCGTTTTCCACAAGCAAACTGGTCTTCCCCTAGCGTCAGCCTTATACGATTACAAAAGAAGAACCATCTTGGTTTGAAAAGAAGATAAGAAAATAATACTAGATGTAGTTTTCGAAGCTATCATATACATATATATATATATATATATATATGCAAAGGAATGTCTTCCTTCTTTGATTCTCAAAGGCTTGTTTTGAGGTAAACAAGTATCATCATCAAAATGTATTTTAACAGTACCATCAGCAAATTGTTGAATATGACTGAGATCAAGTTCATCAAAAACAGGTTTTAAAAGTTTAACAGGAGGTGTTTCTTTTTCCAAAGTCCATTCTTTAGGAAGAGTAATGTCTTCCCATTTAATCATTTTAGGAACACGGATTCGAGCATCAGGAGTGGAACATTGAATTAACATAGTATTACCAGCAGGGTCTCTATCCTTAGAACAAGGAGTTAATTGAGAACCAAGCAAACGATAGTAGATACGATAAATAAGAGCAAAAGGTCTACTACCATCATCCATATCATAACCAGATGTTAATACATTCAAAGTTAAAGCTTTAACAATATTAGGATCATCAAGTGCAATAGCAAGATCAGGATAACAATCAAAGTAAACAGGACCATCATACAAAGAAGCAGTAATCATGCCAAGAATGCTATCGTTAAATTGTCTAAATCTAGCATCACGTAAACACATAAGCACAGAAGCATTGATACCTTTTCTTGTTAAAGGTTTAACAGCAACTTGAACAAGTCCAATGTGTAAATATTTAACTTTCTTAGTCATAAAACTGTTAATATCTTTCTTGGAAAATAAACAGCATTTTTCATGTAACTTTGAAATAGAAAAAGTTTGTTCAACAGTTCTAACTCTATATTCAGAGAAAACAGTATTTTCAGACCAACCAAGTTCATAAACAGATTTAGTAGAAACTTTGGGTATGTTCCATTTTCTAAAATCAGGGTACTCACTTTTCTCTACAGTGTGATCGTCTTCATTCACAATATCAGGAGGACAACCAGTCCTGGAGCTAATAGAGGAATTGGATCTCCACATTTTTACTATAGCTATCCTAGTTATAACACTCAGTTATCATGTTTTTCTCACAACCGTTGCATTTCGTAACACATACCGCAATCAACCCTTTTTCCTCTCACGCCCTCAACGCCTCACTCTCGGCTTACACGGGCCTTACTGTTCGGACTCGGGAATTCACTTTACGACTACGGTGGCGCCAACGACGGCAAGATCGACACAACAACGAAGGGTCACAAGGTCAGACAGGTACAGGAAAAACAGGGAAACACAACAACTCTACCGGCGGCCAAGGAAAGAATGGCTCTGATACCACAAAGGGAGGGGGACCACGCAGCAGATAGGGGAAGCACAACTGATAATAGTAAAATGAGGCGGCAGAGCCAGCCAAGCAGTTTATAGCAAAATAATTGAAAATACTGAAAGCAATAATTGAAAATAAGGCGGCAGAGCCAGCCAAGCAGTTTATATCAAAATAATTGAAAATAAGAGCAGTACTTGAAAATAGAAGCAGTTATATTGAACTGTATGGCGGCAGGGCCGTCCAAGCAGTTATATCAAAATAAACAAAGTATTGAAAACAGAAGTGTTTATTGAAAGTAGTTCAAAACACTTACAGCAGTAGTAGTTACAAGATTACAGTGATCAATAGTACAAGGCTTGAAGGCTAGTCATCAATCTAGTTACAAGCTTTGTGGGAAATAGTGGGAATTTCTAAGGGGTAGCTCTCAGACAACTCTGAAGTAAGCTTACAAAGAAAAGTCTCTCACAAAGAGAAAAATCTCCCAAAGAAAATTCTGTGTTTAGCAATAAGGGACAACCCCCCTTAAATAGGCAAATAAAGTAGTGAATAGTACAAGTGAATAGTGACGTTTTTACTATTCATATCAGGACCCGTGAGGGGCATCAAAAACAGTGAAAGCATCAGGAGCGCCTTTTCAGGAGCCAAAAGTATCTTGGCGTGGAGTGCCAAAAGTAGTCAAAAGGAGAATCATCACCAGGTAAATCAATAGTGAAAGTAGAATTATTGGCCTTTTGTGCAGGCTAGGCAAATAGGGAATCAATTTGCTCCTAGATCAGGAGTATCTTCTTCTTCGTCATATTCACCATCATGACTGAACCACTCTTTGGGAAATGGCTGGGGATGAGGGAAATAAGGGCTTGCAGAAATCGAACCCTCATCTGAGCTTTTAGAGGCAGCAGCTTCTTCTTTAATTTTTCTTTCAAGGAGAATACAAAGAGCTTCCTTACTTAAATCATCAAAAGGAGAGCCGCTTTTTATAGGTTTGCTGGAAGAAGAAGGAGAATCAATTTTCCTATCCTGAAGAGCAGGGGAAAGTGTCCTGGGTAATGGTCTGGAAACATTGTCAATAATATGTTGAACATATCCAAACTTATCCCACCATTTAACATACCAGCACCTGGTAAGGACATCATCATTCTTCTCATATTGCCATTTTAAAATCCAAGGAATTCTGAACTGTTTAACAAAATGGAGGAGAGTAGGGAATTTGGCATTATGAGCATCAGTCCTGAAATTGCTTTCAAAAGATCTAAAAGCAGTTAATAATGGTTCAGGGAAAATATCAGTAACAAGACCAAACTGAGTCCACCATCTGTTGAACCAGAGAGGTAAAGTAGTGCCAGCATCAAACTCTTTGTCAAAGTTAACAAACCATGAATGAGTCATTGTTTCATTCTGGTGAAGCATGAATCGGAACCAAGCAGTAATGTAATCATAATAGGAGTATGGAACAGAGGATCTTGTCAACCTTCTTAAAAAGGCAGGGGAGGGGCCCCATTCTCTTTCAGAAATGAAGTTCTTAATGTAAACACTGTGGTAAATAATTTTGGATTTATCAGTGAGATCATAAATTGTTCTGATCAATACAGCATCTTCCTGATGCAAAATCTCTGAATAATATTCTAGCTTTTTATCAAAATGTTCCGGAATCCAATGGAACAATGGAGGGAAATAAGATCTGGCAATTTGGAGAGGGTTCCTAATTGTAGACCTATTTGGTTCAATAAAAAACAGATTTTGGAAATATTGTTTTTTAACATACTGGGCAGTATTGGCTTTCTTGGGGTAAATAGTCTTGACTGGTTGGTGAACAGGGGTCAAAGCATAAGGATCATAGGCTGAGGCCAAAACAGAAGAGTAGTTTGGCTTAGGAATTGTTCCTAAGGGAGTAAAACGGTTAACAATTTCGGAAGAAGAGACTGGTTCTTTTTTGACTAACTGAGGTTCAACAGGGTTTTTATCCTTAGATCTTCTACCCGCCATTGGAATTCTGCAGGAATTCACGAGTAAGAAAATCAGGGATGCTATTTTGAGATCCTTTGATATAATCAATAGTGAAATCAAAAACACTTAAAATAGCTTGCCATCTGGCAAAAATATGTTTTGAGGCAATATTTTCAACATCTTTTTCAATAACATATTTAGCACTTTCGCAATCTATACGTAATAGAAACTTTTGGTTTAATAAATCACTTTGAAATTTTGAAATACAGAGAACAATAGCTAAAATTTCTTTCTTTATAGTACTATAATTTAGTTGTGCAGCATTCCAGACTCCGGAGTAGAAACGAACTATTTGTTCTGGAGAATCTGGGGTGACTCTTTGTTTCAGAATGCCTCCATAGCCAACATCAGAGGCATCAGTTTCAACAATCTTGAAGGCATTAACAGTAGGAATACCAAGACATGGCAAAGTCTTGACATGAGATTTGATTTGTTTAACAATAGAAGTATGGACATCAGTCCAAGGAGGAGGATTATTTTGCAACCGATCAAAGAGTGGTTTGCATTGCTTTCTCAAATCTTTGTAGAAATCAGCAACATAATTTAGAGAACCAAGAAATCTTTGGAGTTGGGTTTTATCAATGATTTCATCAGGGAATTTATCTGCAAACTGAATGGCTCTATCAATAGGATGGATTTGACCTTCAGAGATGTTATACCCGAGGAATCTGACTTTGGTTTGGAACAGTTTTATTTTCTTAGCAGAAACAACAAGACCATTCCTTTTTATAGTGTCCAGAAACGAGTACAAATGTTTCCAGTGTTCATCAATAGAGTTGGAGAATATCAAGACATCATCAATGTAAACAATGGTGAAATGACTGAAAGAGTTAAATATGTCATTCATAATATTCTGAAATTCACTAGGGGCATTTTTTAAACCAAAAGGCATAACATTCCACTCATAGTGACCAAACGGAGTGGTGAAAGCAGTTTTGTATCTTTCTGCTTCATTGATTTGGACTTGCCAAAATCCAGACTTCATATCAAATTTTGAGAAGACAACAGCTTCACTCAATCTATGAACTAAATCATTCTTGTTAGGAATAGGGTACCTAATCCATTCTAAGACTTTGTTCAAAGGTTTGTAATTAATAACTAAGCGAGGAGTTCCTCTCTCGAGTTCGGCATTTTTCTGGACATAGAAAGCAGCACAAGACTAGGGGACTTGCTATTCCTAATCAGTTTTTTCTTGAGCAAATCATTTATTTCATTTTTACAGAATTCAACAGTTTCAGCATTCATTTGAATAGGTCTAGCCTTGGTAGGAATATTTTTCTCATTAAAATCTTTAACATAAGGCAGATCAACAATATGTTTCTTCCTATGCCAAAAAGCATTAGGAATATCAGAACAAACATCATTCATCAGGATTTTCTGAAAATTATCAATTTTAGATTGTAATAATTTATCAGAAAGCTGTTCAACAATTCTTTTGTACTTAATTTCTTGTTTAAGGAAACTAAGATGCTTGACTTTAGCATGAATAAGATTAAAAACATCATTATCAGTATTTTTTGAACAAAATTTGAATTTCACTTTTTGTCCAAAAGGATCAGTGGTAATCCCATCATGTTCAACAAGGAAAGGATACAAAGAGGCAATAAAAGGCAATCCAAGTATCACTCTATCAGTCATGTTTTTAACAAGCACAGAAGGTATCTTAAAACAAACATCATTATGGCAAACATGAGCATTACTTAGTTCATACTTGATTTTCATTTGCGTGCCATTAGCAGATACCAATTTTTCAGTAGATTTTTCAAAATATTTAGAAGGAATCAATCCTTCTTGGATGCAGTTAATATCAGCACCAGAATCAATCATGGCAATAGTATCAAAAGCATAACCATGTGAAACAACAATTCTAACTTTAGTAAACCATTTCGGAGGCATCATATGTTTAACAAGAGCAAGCTGATTATCATTCCAAGTAATAAGATTATCAGGAATCAAGTTATTAGAAACATTACCAGAAGGAGGAGTTTGTTGAGAAGATCCTTCTCCATCTTGGTGCTCATCATTGTCAGACAGATTTTTATCCAAATTTTTATCAATTTTAAGAATTAACAGTTCTTGTTTAAGATCAACATTGTCTTTTTTAATATTTTTAACATCATTTTTTAATTGAATTATCTCTTGTTTAACAGTGTTAATTTCTTTTTGAAGATCGTTAACAGTTATTTCTTTGGATTTATTTTTATTAAATCTTTCCAAAGTTTCTTCAAAGTTAACAGGAGCTTTGGGTCTTTTAGTGGTTTTGTCTCTTGTTAAGTTTTGTTTAAACTTATCAAGAAGTTCTTTTTGAAGCATAGAGTTTTCAATTTTAGCAATGGTGGTTAATAACAAATGTTCTTGTTCTTCCTCTTTTGTCATAACATTAATAGATTTCATAGCATTGCAACAAGATCCTTTACAACCAAGTTTAATATTAGGTGTATCAGAAGAATCACAAGACTGATAAGACGAATCTGATGAGGAGGAGAAATCCTCTTCATAAGACTCACTTGAAACAGCAGATTCAAGAATCTGAAACAGTTCATTTTGATCATTATCATTAATGTTTAACATTTTTAATTTGTTTTTCAGTTTACCAGGCTTTTGGGTACAGTCTTTACTGAAATGGCCAAATTTGCCACAGTTAAAGCACTTACCTTTGCCCGATCTTTGCTTAACATGTTTTTTAAAAGCAGGTTTCTTTTCAGAAGAATAATAATCATTGGGTTTAACAAAATGAGATCTGTATCTTTTATGCTTTTTATGGGAATATCTTTTGTAAACCTTATCATGTTTACTTTTTCCTTTTTGCCTGGAAGGGGCAATAGGAGGCAAACCATACTGTTCACAGAAGTTACCCATTTCATATTTAGCTTTCTTTTTGTTTTTTAATTGTTGTCGTAAATATTTTTCATCATTACACATGTTAATACCAAGTTTTTTAATAGTACTGAAAATATCACCATAAGTCAAATTATCATAATCAATAGAATCACTTTTACCCATTAGTTCTTGTTTTACCTTATGAGCAAAGATAGGAGGAAGGCCATCAATAAACTTCTCTTTCCAGTAAGCTTTTTGGGAATCATTCCGAAGCATAACCCTGGAGAGAAAGACATCTTGGTACCATCTATAATCAGACATAGTAGGACATTTCAAATTATTCAAGTAATCAGAAATGCGGGATGAAATATTAGATGGAGTACCAACAAAATGTTTGAGAATAGTATAGACCAAGGTATTGACACCATCAGGAATACCTCGACCAATATCTTCATCAAAAATAGGCATGCCATCATCATCTTTTTTAACAGAATGTTTAATAATTTCTCTAGATTCTTCTGTGAGATGTTTATCCCACCAACCACGAAGAGTTCCAGAAAATCCAGTGACAAGCAAGTTAACAACATCAGGATGATCAAGATCACTATGATTGTTCATGTATGCAAAACCAACCATAGACATGTGAGCCATTTTGTTAATAATTTCTTGTTCAGACAAACCATCAATATTCCATTCATACATTTTATCAGCAGAAACAGCAAACTGAGTTTGAAAAGATCTTTCTTCAAACTGCATATCAGGAGGAGTAGGTTTGGGATACCAGTTTTTTGTAAAAGACATGGAATTGGGTTTTCCAATGAATCTTTTAATTGCTGGTTGCAAATCATCAAAAGCATTTTCATAGGAAACATGAGAAGATGATTCAGAATCTGTTGTTTCTTCAAAAACAGGTTCTTTTTCATTTCTTGAAATAGCACAAGCAGCACTTTTAGATGCAGAAGTCTGCTCGGTTTTAACCTTTAAATCAGAAAGCATTTTTTCAACTTTGTCAAGAGTTGAATTTTGGGAAGCAACTAGATCAACAGTTTTACTCTGAGAGGTTTTAAAATTAATCTTTTCTCTTTGATCGCCCAAATCAATCAAAGGAATCTCAGGTTTTGGAGCAACAGTTTTTTGAACAATTTTTTCTTCAATACGGTCAAGTTGTTGACCAATAATATGCAAGGATTCATTAGCAAAATTGTTTTGTTCAATAATGGCAGAAACAGGGGTTTTATCATCAGCAATTTTGAAAGGGGAGGCTTTGACCTCAACACTTTCAGAACCACTTTGACAAGTAATCAAAACAGTTTCAAGCGGAGGATGACTAGACCGTACAACGGTTTTGTCAGGTTTAACAAAATTAGATTTTCTAATAACATTTAAATAATTAGTATGAACATCATTTTTTGAAACATAATAATTTTCAAGATAATCAAAAAACAAAATATGTTTTCCTTCTTCAACCATTTTTTCTTTCCATTTTCTTTTGACTCTGTCTTTTTCTGACTGAGCAAAATTATCTTGATAATATTTCCTTTTTGGACGGTTTTTCAACAACATAAATTCATTATATAGAAAAACCATATCATATTCAAAAGGTTCGAGTCTATTAACAACTCGTAATGAATTATGAAAAACAGGAGTTTCAATGGGAGGAAAATCAGTAGCAGAAGGAGCATCAGATTTTGCATCATCATCATCATTAGCATTTTGAGTATCATCAAGAGGAAAATCAGTTTTGGTTGAATAAAAAGCATTGCTAACTTGGGAATTGTTGCTAGCAACTCCTTTTAGCTTTAAATCTTGTTTTCGAAAATTCTTTTTCAAAAACTCATCAATTTCATGATCTCTTTTAGCAAGACTTTCAGATCCAGCAAAGGAATGTCTTCCTTCTTTGATTCTCAAAGGCTTGTTTTGAGGTAAACAAGTATCATCATCAAAATGTATTTTAACAGTACCATCAGCAAATTGTTGAATATGACTGAGATCAAGTTCATCAAAAACAGGTTTTAAAAGTTTAACAGGAGGTGTTTCTTTTTCCAAAGTCCATTCTTTAGGAAGAGTAATGTCTTCCCATTTAATCATTTTAGGAACACGGATTCGAGCATCAGGAGTGGAACATTGAATTAACATAGTATTACCAGCAGGGTCTCTATCCTTAGAACAAGGAGTTAATTGAGAACCAAGCAAACGATAGTAGATACGATAAATAAGAGCAAAAGGTCTACTACCATCATCCATATCATAACCAGATGTTAATACATTCAAAGTTAAAGCTTTAACAATATTAGGATCATCAAGTGCAATAGCAAGATCAGGATAACAATCAAAGTAAACAGGACCATCATACAAAGAAGCAGTAATCATGCCAAGAATGCTATCATTAAATTGTCTAAATCTAGCATCACGTAAACACATAAGCACAGAAGCATTGATACCTTTTCTTGTTAAAGGTTTAACAGCCACTTGAACAAGTCCAATGTGTAAATATTTAACTTTCTTAGTCATAAAACTGTTAATATCTTTCTTGGAAAATAAACAGCATTTTTCATGAAGCTTAGAAATAGAAAAAGTTTGTTCAACAGTTCTAACTCTATATTCAGAGAAAACAGTATTTTCAGACCAACCAAGTTCATAAACAGATTTAGTAGAAACTTTGGGTATGTTCCATTTTCTAAAATCAGGGTACTCACTTTTCTCTACAGTGTGATCTTCTTCATTCACAATATCAGGAGGACAACCAGTCCTGGAGCTAATAGAGGAATTGGATCTCCACATTTTTACTATAGCTATCCTAGTTATAACACTCAGTTATCATGTTTTTCTCACAACCGTTGCATTTCGTAACACATACCGCAATCAACCCTTTTTCCTCTCACGCCCTCTGTTTCTAATAACTTGATTCCTGATAATCTTATTACTTGGAATGATAATCAGCTTGCTCTTGTTAAACATATGATGCCTCCGAAATGGTTTACTAAAGTTAGAATTGTTGTTTCACATGGTTATGCTTTTGATACTATTGCCATGATTGATTCTGGTGCTGATATTAACTGCATCCAAGAAGGATTGATTCCTTCTAAATATTTTGAAAAATCTACTGAAAAATTGGTATCTGCTAATGGCACGCAAATGAAAATCAAGTATGAACTAAGTAATGCTCATGTTTGCCATAATGATGTTTGTTTTAAGATACCTTCTGTGCTTGTTAAAAACATGACTGATAGAGTGATACTTGGATTGCCTTTTATTGCCTCTTTGTATCCTTTCCTTGTTGAACATGATGGGATTACCACTGATCCTTTTGGACAAAAAGTGAAATTCAAATTTTGATAAAAATCTCCCAACTCTTCGTGGTTGGTGGAATTTTCGAAAACAAGATTTAAAGCTAAAAGGAGTTGCTAGCAACAATTCCCAAGTTAGCAATGCTTTTTATTCAACCAAAACTGATTTTCCTCTTGATGATACTCAAAATGCTAATGATGATGATGATGCAAAATCTGATGCTCCTTCTGCTACTGATTTTCCTCCCATTGAAACTCCTGTTTTTCATAATTCATTACGAGTTGTTAATAGACTCGAACCTTTTGAATATGATATGGTTTTTCTATATAATGAATTTATGTTGTTGAAAAACCGTCCAAAAAGGAAATATTATCAAGATAATTTTGCTCAGTCAGAAAAAGACAGAGTCAAAAGAAAATGGAAAGAAAAAATGGTTGAAGAAGGAAAACATATTTTGTTTTTTGATTATCTTGAAAATTATTATGTTTCAAAAAATGATGTTCATACTAATTATTTAAATGTTATTAGAAAATCTAATTTTGTTAAACCTGACAAAACCGTTGTACGGTCTAGTCATCCTCCGCTTGAAACTGTTTTGATTACTTGTCAAAGTGGTTCTGAAAGTGTTGAGGTCAAAGCCTCCCCTTTCAAAATTGCTGATGATAAAACCCCTGTTTCTGCCATTATTGAACAAAACAATTTTGCTAATGAATCCTTGCATATTATTGGTCAACAACTTGACCGTATTGAAGAAAAAATTGTTCAAAAAACTGTTGCTCCAAAACCTGAGATTCCTTTGATTGATTTGGGCGATCAAAGAGAAAAGATTAATTTTAAAACCTCTCAGAGTAAAACTGTTGATCTAGTTGCTTCCCAAAATTCAACTCTTGACAAAGTTGAAAAAATGCTTTCTGATTTAAAGGTTAAAACCGAGCAGACTTCTGCATCTAAAAGTGCTGCTTGTGCTATTTCAAGAAATGAAAAAGAACCTGTTTTTGAAGAAACAACAGATTCTGAATCATCTTCTCATGTTTCCTATGAAAATGCTTTTGATGATTTGCAACCAGCAATTAAAAGATTCATTGGAAAACCCAATTCCATGTCTTTTACAAAAAACTGGTATCCCAAACCTACTCCTCCTGATATGCAGTTTGAAGAAAGATCTTTTCAAACTCAGTTTGCTGTTTCTGCTGATAAAATGTATGAATGGAATATTGATGGTTTGTCTGAACAAGAAATTATTAACAAAATGGCTCACATGTCTATGGTTGGTTTTGCATACATGAACAATCATAGTGATCTTGATCATCCTGATGTTGTTAACTTGCTTGTCACTGGATTTTCTGGAACTCTTCGTGGTTGGTGGGATAAACATCTCACAGAAGAATCTAGAGAAATTATTAAACATTCTGTTAAAAAAGATGATGATGGCATGCCTATTTTTGATGAAGATATTGGTCGAGGTATTCCTGATGGTGTCAATACCTTGGTCTATACTATTCTCAAACATTTTGTTGGTACTCCATCTAATATTTCATCCCGCATTTCTGATTACTTGAATAATTTGAAATGTCCTACTATGTCTGATTATAGATGGTACCAAGATGTCTTTCTCTCCAGGGTTATGCTTCGGAATGATTCCCAAAAAGCTTACTGGAAAGAGAAGTTTATTGATGGCCTTCCTCCTATCTTTGCTCATAAGGTAAAACAAGAACTAATGGGTAAAAGTGATTCTATTGATTATGATAATTTGACTTATGGTGATATTTTCAGTACTATTAAAAAACTTGGTATTAACATGTGTAATGATGAAAAATATTTACGACAACAATTAAAAAACAAAAAGAAAGCTAAATATGAAATGGGTAACTTCTGTGAACAGTATGGTTTGCCTCCTATTGCCCCTTCCAGGCAAAAAGGAAAAAGTAAACATGATAAGGTTTACAAAAGATATTCCCATAAAAAGCATAAAAGATACAGATCTCATTTTGTTAAACCCAATGATTATTATTCTTCTGAAAAGAAACCTGCTTTTAAAAAACATGTTAAGCAAAGATCGGGCAAAGGTAAGTGCTTTAACTGTGGCAAATTTGGCCATTTCAGTAAAGACTGTACCCAAAAGCCTGGTAAACTGAAAAACAAATTAAAAATGTTAAACATTAATGATAATGATCAAAATGAACTGTTTCAGATTCTTGAATCTGCTGTTTCAAGTGAGTCTTATGAAGAGGATTTCTCCTCCTCATCAGATTCGTCTTATCAGTCTTGTGATTCTTCTGATACACCTAATATTAAACTTGGTTGTAAAGGATCTTGTTGCAATGCTATGAAATCTATTAATGTTATGACAAAAGAGGAAGAACAAGAACATTTGTTATTAACCACCATTGCTAAAATTGAAAACTCTATGCTTCAAAAAGAACTTCTTGATAAGTTTAAACAAAACTTAACAAGAGACAAAACCACTAAAAGACCCAAAGCTCCTGTTAACTTTGAAGAAACTTTGGAAAGATTTAATAAAAATAAATCCAAAGAAATAACTGTTAACGATCTTCAAAAAGAAATTAACACTGTTAAACAAGAGATAATTCAATTAAAAAATGATGTTAAAAATATTAAAAAAGATAATGTTGATCTTAAACAAGAACTGTTAATTCTTAAAATTGATAAAAATTTGGATAAAAATCTGTCTGACAATGATGAGCACCAAGATGGAGAAGGATCTTCTCAACAAACTCCTCCTTCTGGTAATGTTTCTAATAACTTGATTCCTGATAATCTTATTACTTGGAATGATAATCAGCTTGCTCTTGTTAAACATATGATGCCTCCGAAATGGTTTACTAAAGTTAGAATTGTTGTTTCACATGGTTATGCTTTTGATACTATTGCCATGATTGATTCTGGTGCTGATATTAACTGCATCCAAGAAGGATTGATTCCTTCTAAATATTTTGAAAAATCTACTGAAAAATTGGTATCTGCTAATGGCACGCAAATGAAAATCAAGTATGAACTAAGTAATGCTCATGTTTGCCATAATGATGTTTGTTTTAAGATACCTTCTGTGCTTGTTAAAAACATGACTGATAGAGTGATACTTGGATTGCCTTTTATTGCCTCTTTGTATCCTTTCCTTGTTGAACATGATGGGATTACCACTGATCCTTTTGGACAAAAAGTGAAATTCAAATTTTGTTCAAAAAATACTGATAATGATGTTTTTAATCTTATTCATGCTAAAGTCAAGCATCTTAGTTTCCTTAAACAAGAAATTAAGTACAAAAGAATTGTTGAACAGCTTTCTGATAAATTATTACAATCTAAAATTGATAATTTTCAGAAAATCCTGATGAATGATGTTTGTTCTGATATTCCTAATGCTTTTTGGCATAGGAAGAAACATATTGTTGATCTGCCTTATGTTAAAGATTTTAATGAGAAAAATATTCCTACCAAGGCTAGACCTATTCAAATGAATGCTGAAACTGTTGAATTCTGTAAAAATGAAATAAATGATTTGCTCAAGAAAAAACTGATTAGGAATAGCAAGTCCCCCTGGTCTTGTGCTGCTTTCTATGTCCAGAAAAATGCCGAACTCGAGAGAGGAACTCCTCGCTTAGTTATTAATTACAAACCTTTGAACAAAGTCTTAGAATGGATTAGGTACCCTATTCCTAACAAGAATGATTTAGTTCATAGATTGAGTGAAGCTGTTGTCTTCTCAAAATTTGATATGAAGTCTGGATTTTGGCAAGTCCAAATCAATGAAGCAGAAAGATACAAAACTGCTTTCACCACTCCGTTTGGTCACTATGAGTGGAATGTTATGCCTTTTGGTTTAAAAAATGCCCCTAGTGAATTTCAGAATATTATGAATGACATATTTAACTCTTTCAGTCATTTCACCATTGTTTACATTGATGATGTCTTGATATTCTCCAACTCTATTGATGAACACTGGAAACATTTGTACTCGTTTCTGGACACTATAAAAAGGAATGGTCTTGTTGTTTCTGCTAAGAAAATAAAACTGTTCCAAACCAAAGTCAGATTCCTCGGGTATAACATCTCTGAAGGTCAAATCCATCCTATTGATAGAGCCATTCAGTTTGCAGATAAATTCCCTAATGAAATCATTGATAAAACCCAACTCCAAAGATTTCTTGGTTCTCTAAATTATGTTGCTGATTTCTACAAAGATTTGAGAAAGCAATGCAAACCACTCTTTGATCGGTTGCAAAATAATCCTCCTCCTTGGACTGATGTCCATACTTCTATTGTTAAACAAATCAAATCTCATGTCAAGACTTTGCCATGTCTTGGTATTCCTACTGTTAATGCCTTCAAGATTGTTGAAACTGATGCCTCTGATGTTGGCTATGGAGGCATTCTGAAACAAAGAGTCACCCCAGATTCTCCAGAACAAATAGTTCGTTTCTACTCCGGAGTCTGGAATGCTGCACAACTAAATTATAGTACTATAAAGAAAGAAATTTTAGCTATTGTTCTCTGTATTTCAAAATTTCAAAGTGATTTATTAAACCAAAAGTTTCTATTACGTATAGATTGCAAAAGTGCTAAATATGTTATTGAAAAAGATGTTGAAAATATTGCCTCAAAACATATTTTTGCCAGATGGCAAGCTATTTTAAGTGTTTTTGATTTCACTATTGATTATATCAAAGGATCTCAAAATAGCATCCCTGATTTTCTTACTCGTGAATTCCTGCAGAATTCCAATGGCGGGTAGAAGATCTAAGGATAAAAACCCTGTTGAACCTCAGTTAGTCAAAAAAGAACCAGTCTCTTCTTCCGAAATTGTTAACCGTTTTACTCCCTTAGGAACAATTCCTAAGCCAAACAACTCTACCGGCTTAGGAATCAAAGGGGTATATATTTATATATATATATATATATATAAATATATACCCCTTTTCAAATAGCCCTGCAAAGACGGACGTTCAGAAAGGTTATCAAGATTATCAATCGCTCTTTTTATGGGGAGGAATAGTGCAGGAAGGGAGCAAGACCAAGCCGAGCCACTAGGAGAGTAAGCCCTTCACATGTGTCAAGTTGAATAAATGAATGTAGCCTCAAATAAATGATTTAAAAAAAATTTAAATAACCTTATCATTTTAGCCCCATAGCTGATAATAAACGTTATCAACCTTTAAAAAAAGATTTGTGACAACCCTTAAGTTTTTTTATTCCCATTAAAATTAAACTTTGGTCCATGTTAGAGTCTTTCAAGCAAAAAGAAAAAATGCAACAAAAAATTGCATATTATTATTTTACATTTCATAATATATATATATATATATATATATATATATGGACCCCAAACCCGCGTTTTGATATTTCGTTTTCCATAAGCAAGCTGGTCTTCCACTAGCGTCAGCTTTTTAAGATTACAAAAGAAGAACCATTTTGCTTTGAAAAGGCCATATATATATATCCAAACCCTCCCATATATATATATGGCCCCCCAAACCCACGTTTTGATATTTCGTTTTCCACAAACAAGCTGGTCTTCCACTAGCGTCAGTTTTTTACTATTACAAAAGAAGGACCATCTTGCTTTGAAAAGGTAATAATAAAATAAGACTAGACGTAGTTTTCCAAGTTATCATATATATAAAAAAAAATTATTAACATTTTAGAATTTTTATTTAAATACTCTTTACTCCGATTTCTTAAATTCCTAGTTCCATCAAAAGCAGTGGCGTAGCTATTAAAGAACTTGGGGGTTGGGCCACCTAAAAATTTTTGAATTTTTTTTTTTTTGAAATATTTTAAATAATTTGAAAAATTTTAAATGACCTTATTATTAGATTAAAATGAATTGACCTCTTGAAATTTAATCAATTACTAAAGTTACTTAATTAGTCAAATTACATGCAATAGCATGGTAGCACAAAAAAATCACCAACTAAACTAAATGTAGCAGAAAATAAATTTGACAAGGGTAATTTATTTATGAATGAGAAAAACCACCGAGTCAAAACCTCATCAGGTAAATTTAAGGTCACTATTCTCAAGAATCCGCTATTACCAATTACAAGTAGTTACAAGAATAAAGGATCTTACAAAACCCTTAGGCCTATCCTGAAATACCTACCTACAGTTGAACCCTTACCCAATACCCAATTGGACTTGTATTGTAGCAGTAATCTTTCTGTTCAATGCACAAATCCCAATATGTGACTAACCAATGATGCACGGATCTCAATACGTGACTAACTCACCAACTTGAAGAAGATTGTTGGCTGCAAAGTTCTTTAGTTCATCAACAATGAAGATTAGGAAGCTCCTTGATCACAAAACACTTGGCGTAAAGATGCAGTAGCTTCTTTAAAGAGAATAATGAATTAGGGCACTTTTTGTATGTATTATTTTGCTTCATCTTATGACGACCCTTAAAATAATCCTTATATATTTAGGGTTGTGAAAAAAGAAACCATACACAAATACATAGGAATATGCGTGTAATCAGATCCGAAAGGTCTGATTTCGTAATTCTCGATAGATACAACATGTGTTGAGAATCTGTAGAGCTTTAACATTAAATCTCGATAGAAAGAGGATTCTGTCGAGCTTTAATGGACAACACTTCCTTCACTTGTTTCTTGGTCAGATTTGCATGGCTTCAATACTTAACTTGAATACTTGTTTTTTGAAGTACTAAACCCATCCTAGATCTACCCAATTACAAGTAAAGTGCGTTTTATCAAAGGATTAGCCATTTACATAAAATATGTTCTTAACAATCTCTCCCTTTGTTAATCCGTGATAAAACCACAGCAAAACAAATAATCATAAGATAAGTTTTAAATCACTAAACTCATAACCACTTGTTGTATTACAAAAGAAATCTATCCCTACTACAAACTCTTGAAAAACTTTGTAAGAAGAGAGTTCATGATAAGATAGACTTTCATAACCTATCTTTCTAAAACACCTAAAAAAAACTCATCAAGTTATCATGTGTAAGGTAGAAATAAATATTGCATACATAAAGAAACATGTGTATAAAGAGAGAAATGCTAGGTTTTTAGATCCCTGTAAACTAGATTGTTTAACCTAATTAATTAGTCAAATGGATACTTAGGTTTATTATTCAAATCTAAGTTAAAACAAAATAATCATATCATGCAAGCAGCATGAAAGTAAATAACATAACGATATGATGACCCAGGAAAACCAAACTGGTAAAAAACGTAGGGAGGATTTAACGTAGCTATCCTCAAGGTAAAAAGCAAATCCACCATAGAGAATCGAAGTTTACAATAAAACTTAGGCCACTAACATCCTATTGCTACCGCATGTAGAACTTACTGATATGACCATGTGCAAGTTTCGAATTCACAGACTCCTTCTCTATTAGGCCTTTGCAACACAAGCACCCACACTTGTGATAAAAAACACAAACTCTCCTATTTATGACTCCAAGACCACCCTCGAAAGTTTAGATTATCAACACCTTTGATGACTAGAGAAGGTAGCAACTTCTACAACACTGGATCTTTAGATTCTTCAAGGAATAATACCAGTAGAAGCTATGAGAGAGTTTTTGGGTACAAAACCCTAGATGCAAAGGAGGACACTCTTATCTCTCTGAAAAGCCTTATTAAAAATGTGCTTAGGGTTTCCTTTATATACTAGAAGAAGTAGATCTGAAACCCTAATCCTTTTTGGGCTTAAACTACTGTTGGGCCGAACTTAAAATTTTGTAGATATGTGTTTCGATTGGTCGAGCCTATTTCTCAATCGGTCGAACCAAGCAGTTTTTGAACTCTTCTTTCTGCAGCTTATATATTTTTGAATCTTGACTTGTATCACTTTGAGTATTGTCTAATAATACCTATAAACTTTAGGATCTCTATCTAGACAAGTTTGTGTTCACAATTTCCCAATTGTTCTAAACTTTTAGAACCTAACAATCTTCCCATTTGGCAATTCGTGACAAAAGTTATATACAATATGAAATACTCAAATACAAGAACAACCCAATATAATAAAATGCCCAAATACATCACAAATCTCAATCTAAGACTCCTAACTTAGAAGTTGCAAGAAGAGGTAGAAGGCCTTGATCTGAATGTACCTGTCTTTCTTGAAACACTCAAAAGAACACATCACCACATGTGTGGAAAGAAAGACATATAAACATTATGAAACACAAATATAAAAACAAAAGTAAACTAACTCTTCCCCAAAGTTTGATACATCAAAAACCTTTTTATATTTTCCCCTTTACAAAACAATTTCATCTCCCCCTAAACAAAACCTTTTTAAAAACCTTTTTTTTTTTTTTTTTTTTTAACTTTTTCCACATTTCATCCATTTCTCCCTCTTTTTGTCACGTATTTACAAAGATAACCCAATCATAAGGTAAAAATAAAACATACGCAATAGAGAATAAGCGAAAATAGAGAATTAAAGGAACACAAAACAGTTCAACTCTATAGAAAATAGAGACAACTTCCCTTATGAAGAGCAACAACTCCCCCTATGAACAACAAAGGTTAAAAACAAGCTTCTCCCCTTATAAAAATAGGAAAAACAAAACAAGTTTTGAAAAAAAAAAAAAAAAAGTTTTGGGGAAAATTTAGGAGGTGGTGAAAAGGAAAAACCCACAAACCTAACTTTAAAAAATAATTAAGGATTCACTAGAAGAAAAATATTCTCTCATTCAATATATGCAAGATTGACACTATGTGACCCATAAAAAAATGGTATTTTGAACTCAAATCAAGTAGAGAAAATATTTGAACAATTATTGATAGGTCAAAAACGTATTGACCCCTTGTGATAAATTAACCAATTAATTAGCCAAGTAAATTAATTAGGTTCAATTACATGTAATGAGCGTAGTAGTACAAACAAATCACCAAATAACTAAATATGCAGCGAAAATTAAATGACACGGTGATTTGTTCACGAATAGGGAAAACCTACACGGCAAAAATTCCACCGGGTGATTTTGAGGTCACCACTCTTGAGAATTCACTATAATCACAACAAGCGGTTACAAGTAAAGAAATCCTAGTACCTGATACCAACCTACAATTGAACTCTTACCCTAATACCCAATTGGACTTGTTCTATAGTGACAATCTCTCATTGTATTGCACGGTTCCTAGTAGGTGACTAACCTAAAGATGCGCGAAGTCCAGTACGCGACTTGATCATGAACTTGAGAAGGATGTTGGGTGCAAAGTTCTTCTGTTCATCACACGATGAAGATCATGAAGTTACTTGGTCACAAAACCCTACGGTGTACAAACACAATAACTTCTTCAAGAGAAAGATGACTAGGGCAAACTTTGTCCCCGGTCACAATTGCATGAACAAAACTTTACTCTACACTCGTGCAACTTGTGTCACCTTTGATAGCCCTCAAAATAATCCTTATATATGTTTAGGGTTGTGAGAAAAGAAATCCTAAATACATACTTACAGATTGGATGAAAAATAGCTCTAAAAATCTGAGTTTCATAAACCTCGATAGATAGCCATATATCGAGATAGCTGTCAAGCCATAGGCTTCAACAGCTTTTAAACCTCGATAGATACTAGTTGTCAAGCTAGTTATCTAGATTTAAAATCCAACACTTTCTTACTTGATTCTTGGATAGACTTTCATGGCTTTAACACTTGAACTTGAAACCTTGTTCCTTGAAGTATTATACACATCCTAGATCTACCCAAATACAAGTAAAGTGCATTTTGTCAAAGGATTAGCCAATTACATAAAATGTTAACATATCACATATGTCCTAAAAATTTCCCCCTCTGGCAATCCATGACAAAACCACAACAAATAAATGAATATATGAGAGAAGTCATAAATCACTCAACTCATACTCACTTGTTGAATACAATAAAGTCTATCTTAACACAAACTCTTGAAAAACTTTTGTAAAAAGAGAGTTCATGGCAATAAGACTTTGACAACCTGTATTTCTGAAACACTTAAACAAAACTTATCAGGGCATCTTAGTGTGAAACGGAAATAAAAGATTGCATACAAAATATAAGAAACATGTACATAAAGAGAGAAAATAAACAACACATGTAAAGATAGGTGAAGGAATTGCAATAACAACCTCAAATGTATATATATCACCAAGTACAAGGTTTCCTATCAAAATATAATCACAAGATCTAAGGTACATGAACAATGTATCAAAAATAGAGAGAAATGAAAAATATACATAACAATCCTCACTACATCCCTCAAAATATGAACACTTCCCTTAACAAAAAGATCCTATACTAATCCTCCCCCTATGATTATGACTACTCTCATATCCAAAAACTACTTTCCCCTTTTTGTCACGAGTGACAAATGGTAAGTATATCAAGTAGACATCTCATCAGCACTGGAAGAGCTAACACCACCATCACCATCACCATCACCATCACCAGCACCATCATCATCCTCATCCTTCGAAGCCTCTGGAGTAGGAGGAAGAGAAGCAACGAAGCCACCCATAATAGCTTGTCGTCGTGCAATATGACCAACATGGGTGTTCACCTGACACAACTCATCACTGAGAGTGTCGAGGCAAGCATCCATGCGCACAAGCTATGCCATGATGTCCTCGAGAGTCACACCGAGTGTAAAAGAAGAGGGAGCAGATATGGATGGAGCTGTAGAAGCAGAAGGAATTGTCGTCGTCCTGACCCGCCTTAAACGTAGCTGTGCCTTGCTCTGTTTAACGGTAGCGGCGTTTATAGCACACATAACATGGAAGTGGTCGGAAACGGGAAAGAAAACAGAAAAATGGCGTAGAATTTTTGGATAGCCGAAGGGAAGATGAGCTTATCATGGGTCACCGCATTCCTATACACATCTATGAGGGAGAGAATGAAATGAGAGGGAAAATATATGGTAAGATGCTCTATAAGGGAAAGCAAAGGTCATCTTTAGAGAAAGGATGCAAAACAAAGGTCATAACCATATTAATGAATCTAGGACCTTTAGCAAAGGCCGAACAAAAAGTGAACTAACGATCACCCCAATTAGAAGGATGCTCACAAAAAGAAGACATAAGATCATCTTTTGACACTGTCTTAAGACAATCACAACCAGGGTAGTCAGGATGCGCTACCCTAGGGACATGGAGCACGTCAGATACAATTTCTGAAGTGACCACGATGCGCGTACCTCAAACGTGAGTGACAAAGAGAGGTACTGAATAATCAAATCCAAGCATGTTGGAGTAGAACTCATGTATAAGCATGGATGGACAAGTGACCGGGATGTCACACAATGACTCCCAACCGCTACTGTGAATGACAGTGGGTAGGTCAATATCGGAGAAGTTCAATATAATGACTTGGCGTTCAGAATGAATGCCTCGTTTAGAAAAGTTCTCTGCAAAGGGAGTAGGATCAGAAGAAGAGGATGCCCCAGAATGAAGAAGGTTCCTGGATGGAGTAGATTTTCTTTTAGTTGCTGATGAAGCGAAGAAAATCAGTAGGCTGGATACTTTGAGTTCGATAGGGCCAACGATTGCCTTGGTAGCCTGAAAAAGAAAGAGAAGTGATCAAAGGTGACCGGGGCCACCGGCCAATAACCCTCCGATGACAAAGTCAGTTTTTCTCCCAAGTATTTTCAAGTTCCAATTTTTTAGGAATGATTTTTTTTCGTACCTTTTCTTGGTCTGAACCAACGTTTATATAATATCTTAAGAGCGGTTATCGGATTTGTAACCTCCCCTTGATTTGAGGAGGTTCGTTTTTCGAATATAACATTCTCAACCGTTTAGGAGTTACCCTTTTTATGCGTAACGGTCACTGGAGGTTACTCGTACAATGAGGAGATGTTTCAGACTTTCATAAATTTCTAAGTGTTCACGTGTCGTCCATAACTTCTCGTCCTAAGGTCTTCGAGGCAGCTTACCCTGTCTTGAGCACGCCAAGATAGCTTACCTCGTCTTGAGCACGCCGAGACAGTTTACCTCGTCTTGAGCATGCTGAGATGTTTACCTCGTCTTGGGCATGCTGAGGCAGTTTACCTCGTCTTGAGCAAGCTGAGACAGTTTACCTCGTCTTGAGCATGCTGAGACAGTTTACCTCGTCTTGAGCACGTTGCCCGTTCTGGACGATCTCCATGGACAATTGGAGTTGTATTTTATCATACCACATCAGTTGCCCCCTTGTCCATGGGTCGTCTAGGCCTTATATTTACTAATGCCGTTGTCTGGACAGGTGTCCCTATGCCAGCTGTCGTAGGTGCCACGTGTCATGATTTAATTGGAGACCAATCATGTCAGCTCATTTTTCGAGGGACGTGCCATTTTTCGTTTTCTGGCTGGCCGCGTCGTTTCGTGTACTGGGGTCAATGCCTATAAATAGTGCAATTCCTCCGCTACCCTCCTCATTTTCTCAAATTTTCTTCTTCGAACTCCCTCGTCTTAGATCCTCGTCTAGAAGCTTCTTACGTCCATAGTCTTCTCGTCTAGATCCAGGTATTTTCCTCAATCCTCGTCCTTAGATTTTAAGCTTCTTCATTAAAAATGTCCGAGTTAGTAATTTCCTCATCTAGCGATAGTACAGTCAAAGCCATAGACGAGTATCAAGATCCTAGTAGCTTTAGTGGCTCTAGCGATAGTTCTAGTAGTAATAGTAGTAGCGATGGGAACACTACAGACGAGTACATGTCTGGTGTTCCGGGGGTTCCTCCCGAGGTGTTTAGAGAACAACATAGGACGAGGGTCAAGTCTGGTTCTAGGGCTGGCACAAGTGCTCCCTCGTCTTCTGCTCAAGACGAGGAGGAGGAGGTCGTTTATACTTGTGCTATAGGGGTTGGTTCTAAGACAGACGAGAGAAAACTAGAGCTTCTCATGGCTAGATACCAAATCCCTGATAGTTTAAACCCTAGGATACCCGTCCGTGGGGAATGGTGTTGCCAACCCCGTTTTGGCGTGGGTATTTATGAGGCTTACCTTCTAGGAGGTTTGAGGTTGCCTCTAAATGCCTTCGCTAGGGAGTTACTCACTAGGTTAGGTATAGGTATTTGCCAACTTAACCCCAATGCATGGCGTCTAATAGTAGCTATGCAAGTTTTGTGGAGGGAGGTGTTTGAGGGGAACCGTCCTCTTTCCGTGGACGAGTTCCTCTATTGCTATAAACCCTCCGAAATTAACCAGTCCCTTGGCTTTTATCAATTTACAACCAGAGGGACAGATTGTAGATTAATTAAGTCACTAGTTACGTCAAACAGAAACTGGAAGACGGAGTTTTTCTTCGTCTCTGGTTGCTGGGCTGGTCGTCCTAGTGAAATAGCCCAAGATCCATTTCCTCCCTATACAGGAGACATAGGGAACCTTCGTCCTGAAGGTATGCATTTTTCGTAATGTTTATTGCACTCGTCCTTGCTAATGGTCGTCTAACATTTTTTGTGTGTTTTGTTTTGAAGGTGTCAGACGACCTCACTTGGATAGGCTCCAATTGGAACGAGTCCAAAAAGCTCGTCTCTACAGCGACAGGACTTTCCATTTCTTGGTTACCCTTAGGCGTCTTGCCACCTGGGGTCTAGGTCCTGACCCTTCGGACGAAGCGATCGCTTACGAAGTTACTGTGAGAAGACGTAAGTCGTCCTTACCCTCGTCTTTTATTCTCTCTCTCTGTTTTTTTTTTTTTTTTTTTTTTTTTTTTTTTTTTTTTTTTTACTGACGTCTTTACTTGTAGGAATGGCTACAATGAAACAAAATAAAGGCAAGGACATTGTGGACGAGGAGACTAGGCCGGGGGTGAAGTCCATCCCTCGTCCAGCTTCTGGTGAGAAGAGGAAGAGCCTCTCTCTAGGTGTGGACTTGGGTAACCTCCTAAGTAGGCGCAAGGAGAAGAGAGTCAAGCACAAGTCGTCCAAGTCTCAAGACGTCCAAGCTAAGGATCAACGTGGCCTCGTCCCTCCTAGCCCTTCAATCCAAGTTTTGGACGTTGAAAAAGAGCTTTCTCCACCCATCCCGTTTACAGTTCTAACCTCACCTCAAACTTCCCTCCAAGTTCCTCATAATCTTCTTGAGGACGAGAACTTGGCTTGGGAAAAGTTTGAGAAGGCTGTGACGGACGAGGACAAAACGGCATGCTACAACATGTCGTTGAAGGATTTTGAGCGCTCCGGCGTTCATGACCTTTTCAAGGTATGTAACTTTTTATGTTTGTCTCGTCTTGTAGTTATTTTATGCGTGCATTCTAATGAAGCTTTGTGCTATGCAGGCAATGTCCAAGTTCATTGCAGCGTCCAGGCAGGCAACTGAACTGGACAAGACGAGGGTGCTGTTGGAGAAAAGCGTCCAGAAAGGGAGGGACGAGTCCAAGAGGTGGGCAGAGGTGGCGGCTAAGTCCAAGGACGAGGCGGAGGGCTTGAGGAAACGCGTTGCTGCGCTGGAGGATGAAGTCCACTGAAAAGATGATCGTCTTTCCTTCCTTCAAAGGAGGCATGACGAGTTTGAAGCCATTGTAGAGAAAGCTAAAGGAGACGCCGTCGCTGAGTTCAAGGCGTCCAAAGAATTTACTGATTCAATGGACGCCAACTACGCGGCTGGCTTCGAAGACTTTAGGATTGACGCCTCGGAAAAATTCCCAGAAATGGACTTCAGCTCTATCAAGCTCAACCTTGGTGGGGCGTCCACAAGCTCCCTCGTCCAGACTAGCTCAGAAGACATCAATGTGGAGGATGACGCTACCACCCTGCCACCTCAAGACGAGCCAAATGCCAACCCCCCATCCGTCTAAGATTTTTGTTATTTTTGATGTAATTTAATCCTTTTCTTTTTTATTGAAATGTATTGGAGTACAATTATCTCGTCTAAAGTGTTATAGACGAGTTTTTTAACAATTGCCTTTAGGGTTTAATTTGTGTAAGGGTTTTTGGACGATGGACATCTACCCTTTTACTTTAATTCAATGAATATTTATCTTCATCCATATTTTGTTAATGTATGGACGTGCTTCCCTTTATTTTTATTGTGATTGAAATTTGTAAATTTCTTAAGTATTGAAGGGTCGTCCTTATACTTTTCTTATGGACAATGTTATTAGCTCATCCATGTCTTTCTACAGACAAAGTGATGACAGCCTTGTCAGACGCTTCCTTCGTCCATAGGCATGGCCCACTTTCCTCGTCTATAGGCTTGACTTTCATCTCGTCCATGTGCTTGGCTTTGGCCTTTTGTCAAGGACGTTTTCTAGCCCTTGACTCGTCCTAGAGCACCTGTGTCTTGGACAGATACTCGTCCATGGACTTAACTTTTTGTGCCTTAGCTTAATTTACACTTTATCCTCGTTTTGAGGAAAGCTCTGCGAACGTTACATCCCTGCGTCCAAGGATTTTTCATTCGTTTTAAGATTTTGCCCCCCTCGTTGGTTTTACCATGGGAGTTAGATTTTGCGCATAAAATACACTTAAAATCCAAACCATATTATATAAGCATTGTTCACAAACATAGCACCTGCTTGGAAGCTAGTGCATTATGAAAATACTTAAAATACACAACCTTGTCTTTAACAAACTTGTCTGTAGACGATGCAAATGTTTAAGAACTAATGCACCTTTATTCTTAGTACACACCATAGCAGTAGTAAGAACAATAGTAGATATTAAACATAGTAGTAGGGTCGTCCATGATAGAAACCTCGTCTTTGATTAACCTCGTCCAACCTCATTGATAGTACCTTCTCAGGTGCTCCACGTTCCAAGGGTGCTCTAGCTTTCGTCCGTCCAAAGCTTCTAAGTAATACGACCCTTGCCTTTTGCAGTTTACTACCCTGTATGGTCCTTCCCAATTGGGTCCCAATTTTCCATGAGCTAGGTTCCTAGTTGCCAAGGATACTCTCTTGAGAACGAGGTCCCCTATGCTGAAGCGCCTGGGTTTCACAATGGCATCATGCTGTCTGGCCATGAGTTTCTTGTACCTTGCTGTCCTTTGCTCCGCATCCATCCTTACCTCATCAATAAGGTCAAGGTCAAGACGAAGCAATTCTTCATTTTCCTTCTCCTGATACTTCATCACTCGATGGTTAGCTATATGAACTTCTGCTGGTATGATCGCTTCACTTCCATAAGCTAACTTGAAGGGAGTTTCCCCTGTCGGGGTTCTCACAGTAGTTCTGTAGGCCCAGAGAACGCCTGGTAACTCGTCTGGCCATATCCCCTTTGCCCCCTCTAGCCGAGTCTTGATGATTTTCAGCAAGGATCGGTTTGCTACCTCTGCTTGTCCATTTGCCTGCGGGTGGGAGGGTGAGGAGTAATGATTTCTGATTCCAAAATGCTCACAGAAGTCCCTGAATGGTGCGTTGTCAAATTGTCGTCCATTGTCCGATACTAGCACCCTCGGTACTCCGAACCTACACAGAGTATTCTTCCAAACAAAATTCTTGACGTTTTGCTGTGTAATTTTTGCAAGAGGTTCAGCCTCCACGCACTTGGTAAAATAGTCAATCCCTACGACCAAAAACTTCATTTGTCTGGTTCCCGGAGGGAAAGGACCGAGGATATCAAGTCCCCATTGCGCAAAGGGTCAGGGGGCCATCATCGGGGTCTGGTACTCCGACGGTTGCCTAGGGATGTTGCTGTAGCGCTGACATTGGTCGCATACCTTGACATAAGCCTTAGCGTCTGCCTGAACCGTGGGCCAGTAGTAGCCGGCGCGAATGACCTTATGGACGAGGGACCTTGCCCCCGAGTGATTTCCACATGCTCCTTCATGAACTTCCCTCAGAACATAATTTGCTTCGTCTGGAGCTAGGCACCTCAGGTAGGGTTGAGATAAGCCTCGCTTGTAAAGTACTTCATTTATAAGGACGCACTTGGCAGCCCTAACTCTAAGTTTCCTAGCTTCGTTCTTGTCTTCTGGAAGCTTCCCGTCTTGTAGATAGAGTATAATTGGACTCATCCAATTTTCTTCTCCTCCAATTTGCTGTATTTCCGGGAGGTCTATGCTCGGCATGTATTGGACTTGGCCATACTCGTCCATGACTCCACCTGCCGACGCTGCCCGCGCCAGCGCATCTGCTTCCATGTTTTCTTCCCTCGGGAGTTGAACAAAACTCACTTCTAAAAACTTTTGCACAAGCCTCCTCACTTTGCTAAGGTATTTCTTCATTCGTTCTTCCTTGGCATCACACATTCCATTTACCTGGTTGATGACTAGCTGAGAATCTCCGATGACTATTATTGACTCCGCTCCTAAGGACTTGGCCAATTCCAACCCTTTGAGAAGTGCTTCGTATTCAACTTCATTGTTGGTTGTTTGGTACTGTAGGCGGGCTGCATACTCTAACTTATCACCCTCGGGGGACTGAAGTATGACTCCAATCCCTCCTGCATACATCGTAGATGATCCATCCACATTGATAATCCACCTTCTTGTTCGTTCGTCCTTGACCAGCTCGTCTTGGCTTGGAGTAAACTCCGCAATGAAGTCCGCCAGCGCCTGCGCCTTAACTGCATTTCTTGGTTAATACTTGACATCAAATTCACTAAGTTCCACCGCCCATTGGACTAGCCGTCCTGCAGCTTCCAATTTGCTCATTGCTTTCTTCAGGGGATGATCCGTCAAGACGATGATGATGTGAGCTTGGAAGTAATGTCTCAGTTTCCTTGAAGCCGTAACCAAGGCAAAGGCTAACTTTTCCATCATCGGATACCGTCCTTCCGCTCCTCTAAGTGCCCGACTAGTATAGTATACCGGTTTCTGCACTCGTTCTTCTTCCCTGACCAGTGCGGAACTTACGGCATGCGGGGATACCGCCAAATATAAATACAGCTCTTCGCCTGGTACGGATGGACTCAGCAACGGTGCCTTTGTGAGGTAAGTTTTCAAATCTTGGAAAGCCCTTTGACACTCGTCCGTCCATTCGAACGCTTTCCTGAGGACTTTAAAGAACGGTAAACACTTATCAGTAGCTTTCGACACAAATCTGTTGAGGGCGGCAACTCGTCCAGTCAGGGATTGTACTTCCTTGATGTTTTTCGGCGGTTCCATGTCGAGTATTGCTTGGATCTTATTTGGATTTGCCTTTATGCCTCTATGTGAAACCATGAAACCCAAAAACTTCCCTGATGATACCCCAAAGGCACACTTATTTGGATTAAGTTTCATGTTGTACCGTCGTAGTGTATCGAAGGTCTCCTGAAGGTCGTCCAAGTGTCTTCCCTCGTCCAAACTTTTCACCAGCATATCATCAACATAGACCTCTACATTTCTACCAATTTAAGGACGAAACATTTGGTTCACCAACCTTTGGTAAGTTGCCCCTGCGTTCTTCAGACCGAAAGGCATTACCTTGTAGCAAAACAAGCCTTGGCTGGTGACAAATGAAGTCTTCTCTTGGTCAGCCTCGTCCATCTTTATTTGGTTGTAGCCTGAAAAGGCGTCCATGAAGCTTAGCAACCTGTGACCAGCCGTCGAATCTACTAGCTGATCGATGCGTGGGAGCGGATAACTGTCTTTCGGGCAAGCTTTGTTTAAGTCAGTAAAGTCTACACACATTTGCCACTTACCATTGGCCTTCTTTACCATGACTACATTCGCCAACCAGTCCGGGTAGTACACTTCCCTAATGAACTCCGCTGCGATCAACTTCTGTACTTCTTCTTTGATGGCGTTGTCTCGCTCAGGAGCAAATACCCTCTTCTTCTGACGTATTGGTTTGGACGAGGGACTTACATTGAGATGATGGGTAATAACACTTGGATCAATCCCAGGCATGTCTTCATGATTCCATGCGAAAACATCAAGGCTTCTCTTCAAAAACTGGACCAGAGCATTTTTCGCCTCTTCCTCCATGCTTGCCCCTATCCTAGTAAACTTCTCAACTCTACTGTCGTCTAAAGGGACATCTTCTAACACCTCAACAGGCTCCGCTGTGATTCTTCCAGCGCCCTCGTCTATGCTCATCGTCTGTAGATGCTCGTCCATAGCCAACATAGCTAGGTAGCATTCTCTAGCAGCTAACTGATCTCCTTGCACTTGACCCACGCCGTGTTCAGTTGGGAACTTGACGGATAAATGGTAGGTAGATGTTACTGCCTTCCAGCCATTCAAAGTAAGTCTTCCGATAATAGCGTTGTATGATGATGAACAATCAACTACGAGGAAGTTTACCTCTCTGGTTATTTGCTGTGGGTATGTTCCAATCACTACGGGCAGTGTGACGGTGCCCACTGGTTGTACTTTCATTCCCCCAAATCCTACCAGGGGAGAATTTACTGGGCGAAGCTGGTCTCGTCCTAGCCTCATTTACTGGAACGCAGGGTAATAAAGAATGTCCGCCGAGCTTCCATTATCTATCAATACCCTTCTGGTCGTGGGGGTGATGAACTCTTCCAGCATCCTCGTCCGTGAACGTGATGGCTTGTTCGTCAGCTTCCCTCGTCCGTGGAGATCGCACTGACAGCTGGACGTTCTGAACCACCTTCAAGTACGTCTTTCTGGATTTGGATGACTGCGCTGCTGAGGTTCCTCCTATGATTACCCTTATTTCTCCTAGGGGAGGTCGTGAAGACTCTTCCCCTTTGGCCTTCAGCTTCTCGCCCTTGTGGTCTCGTCCAAGGAAATTTTTCAACTTTCCCCGCCTGATGAGGTTCTCTACCTGCTGTTTGAGATCAAAACACTCGTCCGTGTCATGCCCATGGTCCCTGTGAAAGCGACAATACTTATTCCTATTGCGCTTGTTAGGATCTCCCTTCATTTTTTCTGGCCACTTCAAGGACGGTTCGTCTTTGATTTGCATAAGGATCTGCTCTAGTGGAGTATTCAAGGGGGTGTACTGCTGACTTCTTGAGGATGAACTTGCCTTTTTACCTTCCCTATCCCTTTTATCACCTACTTGAGCCTTCTTTGGACGAGGAGCTTGGTCTGAATGTCGTTGGTGACCAGCCTCTGAACGTTCTGACCTTTTCCTCTTCTTGGCTATTATTGCGTCCTCAGCGTTCATGAAATTCTGGGCTGAATGGACGAGTTCTGCCATAGTCTGAGGTTCTTGCTCGTACAACTTATGAATGAACAAATCAGAATTGACTCCATTATGGAAAGCGGCCAACAGCAACTTATCGTCCATTTCATCCACCGTCAAGGCTTCCTTGTTGAAACGGGTAATGAAGGATCTTAGACTCTCGTTATCCCCTTGCTCAATTGTTAACAAACTGGAAGAAGAACGCTTGTGGCGTTGTCCTCCAATGAAGTTATTAACGAACATTTTACTTAACTCTTCGAACGATCCAACAGAGTTCGGGGGTATTTTGCTGAACCACACCCTCGCTGGCCCCTTCAGCGTAGTAGGGAACGCTCTGCACATAATCTCATCTGGAACTCCCTGAAGGTGCATGGTTGTCTTAAAGGTTGCAATGTGGTCACATGGATCACGGTTTCCATCGTATGAATCCAAGGAAGGCATCTTGAATTTAGGGGGTAGGGGATGACTGTTGATGGAAGCCGTAAATGGGGAATCCGTTCGGTGAACCAAGTCTTCCACGGGATTCGCCCGCCTCATATTCTCCTTCATTTCTTCCATTACTTTTCTCATCTGGTCCATTTCTTTCTCCAAATGTGGCACCCTTCTTGAAGCAGTACCCCTTGTTTGATCCTCGGACTCAGCATTTTCCCCTCTACCTTCCTGACCCTGAGGTCGTCCTTTCGTATGTCCTTCACGGTGCTGCCTCCTCATGTTGATCTCCCGATTCAACTCCTGGTTTTGGCGGGTCAGTTCCGCCATGGCAGCAGCCATGGACTGCATTTGTTGAAGGGACGGCAGCTGCGCGGCAGGCGCTGACTGGTGACCGCGGTAGGGATTACTAGAGGCATCCCTACTTTCCTGGTGGCCTAGGCTGGTAGCCCTTGATCTTGTCCGAACCATTCAGCCTTTTGTCTAGGAACAAAGAATGATCAAAAGAACGAAACAAAAACGAAATTTGTTTTCTTCAGTAGATTTTTTTTTTACACATTCCCACAGACGGCGCCAACTGATGAAGCGAAGAAAATCAGTAGGCTGGATGCTTCGGGTTCGATAGGGCCAACGATTGCCTTGGTAGCCTGAAAAAGAAAGAGAAGTGATCAAAGGTGACCGGGGCCGCCGGCCAATAACCCTCCGATGACAAAGTCAGTTTTTCTCCCAAGTATTTTCAAGTTCTAATTTTTTAGGAATGATTTTTTTTTCGTACCTTTTCTTGGTCTGAACCAACGTTTATATAATGTCTTAAGAGCGGTTATCGGATTTGTAACCTCCCCTTGATTTGAGGAGGTTCGTTTTTCGAATATAACATTCTCAACCGTTTAGGAGTTACCCTTTTTATGCGTAACGGTCACTGGAGGTTACTCGTACAATGAGGAGATGTTTCAGACTTTCATAAATTTCTAAGTGTTCACGTGTCGTCCATAACTTCTCGTCCTAAGGTCTTCGAGGCAGCTTACCCCGTCTTGAGCACGCCAAGACAGCTTACCTCGTCTTGAGCACGCCGAGACGTTTACCTCGTCTTGAGCATGCTGAGGCAGTTTACCTCGTCTTGAGCACGCTGAGACAGTTTACCTCGTCTTGAGCACGCTGAGACGTTTACCTCGTCTTGAGCATGCTGAGGCAGTTTACCTCGTCTTGAGCACGCTGAGACAGTTTACCTCATCTTGAGCATACTGAGACAGTTTACCTCGTCTTGAGCACGTTGAGACAGTTTACCTCGTCTTGAGCACGCTGCCCATTCTGGACGATCTCCATGGACAATTGGAGTTGTATTTTATCATACCACATCAGTTGCCATAAAGAAACTAACTGATAGAAGAAGAAATGGAGAGAGAGAGAGGCAAACAGAAAAACACCAATCACAATCAATATATAAGTATATAAAGAATGTAAGGTATGTATGCATGAAAATGCAAGAGCATGTGATATGCAATAGTAAAAACATCATAGGCTTAACCCAATCCAAACCTACTAACACACAATCATTGCAACAAGGTAAACGCACATCTAAGATGCATGAAACATTGTTATAATGCAAATGTGATGCAATGCATGATGATTTAAAGTCATTTTAGCAAGACCCATTCCAAAAATTTCACAAAAACCTCAACAATTTTGAAAAATCCCAAAAGATTTCATTTGCTCTCTCTGAAAATGACTCCTGTTTGGCATCAAACAAATAGCCTTGCACATTTCGTATGCAAAATCTCCTTTAAATTGTATGTATTTTGGCAAAAACCCCAAAAGTTAGGTCAAAAGATATGAAATGCATGATTCATAAGTGAGAAAGCATCATACCAGAGAAGAAGGAAGATCTTGAGACCAAAGAATGAGTGGGAATGAGGTTTGGAGTGAGTGAGAGAGGTTTTGTGAGGTGAGGAGACAAGTTCAGTCGAAAGAGATCAAGAGAAGTGAACCTAAAAACGCGAGGACCCTATATATAAAGCCTTTTAATTCTCGACAGATTAAAAGGTGTCGAGAGGTGTCGAGAGGTGTCGAGCTTTAAAGGCTTGAAGAGATCCAGCTATGGAGCAGCTGTCCATAGCAAAAAGGGGCTCAATGGATCAAGGAGCTATCGAGCATCTATCGAGGAGATAGAAACTTTCTTGATGGATCGAGGAGCTATCGAGATTGCGATAAGAAAAAGCTGAAGAGCTCGGTAGAAAGCCTAGCTGTCGAGAGGTGCCGAGGAGCTGTCGAGATTGCTTTAAAAATAGTTTTTCAAGAAGAGAAAAACACAGACATGAATGCAATCAAACATGCAACTCAACCAAGGATCCAAACAATAATTTAATCTTTCAAAAAAATCTCTCAATCAAGAAAAATGTAAGCACATAGATCCAAAAACACACACACACACACTAAACAAGTCTAACTGATTTTATATTTCAAAAACAAGTTAAAACAGTTTAGTGAGCATACATTAACACAAGTAAACCATGTGATAGCCAAATTATATTGTACCTGCACATGTATCAAGAGTAGCAAAGAATATTGCATGTTGTGTGTGGAAAACATCGCAAGATTCATAGGTGTCTCTATGTTATGACGATTTGAGGTATGAGTAAATCAATTTAAGTCACACACAATCATAATTGCTTGATGGAGACTATTACCTTCGAGGTACATCCTATAACTCCCACATCTCTTAGAATACATGCTTGCAATCATATATAAAACATTTTTACCTTTTTGATTTTATTTTTCTTTGCATATTTCTCTTTTATTAAGCATATTATGCATGGGCATATAAGAGAGAAAAAAGAAATACCCAATTATGTTAAGCTTTTTGACATTGCACTTCTGCTATGCTGAAACATACTAATGTCATTTTATGATTAGTGGGCAACAGTGGTGAGATGATAGTTTATGCCTTTCTTTTAGGATTTTCTAGTCTTTCCCATAAAAAAGAGTGACACGAGTGTTAAGTACAAGAGATCACTTAACCTTACTCATCACAAACATGAGTCATAAAGCTCACTTGCTTAGCTGTACATAGAAATGCTCATCTAAGCTACAAGAAATACAAAGTTTAGAAAATTTTGTTTCATTGGCCATTTATGGTACACAAGTACCAATGTTCACAAACACACTATTTTTGTGTTTTTTCGATTTTTCAATTTTTTATTTTTAAGAATGAGAAACAAAATAAAAACAAAACTGAAAAATAACCAAATAAAAACATGTCAAATAAAGCAATGCATAAAAACTAAACTGTCTCAAAAAGACAACAAAACACAAAAGTAATGCAAACATAACAAAAAGAGAGGGAGAGAGAGAGAGAGAGAGAAGTGACTGAATCACTTAGAACATTTTTCCTTCAACACCTTGGAAGAATCTTTCCTTTTAGCAAACCCTTGAACCGGCGGAGGGGGGAAAAGAATTGCAACCGTTCAAGTTTGTATGGAATATGAGGGCTTTGAGGAGATCTCCAAGAGGAGCAAAAAAAGATGAAAACTAACTCAAGTTTCCTGAAGAGACCATATTTTTGCTCTATTGAGTGGCTTGCCATTTGTAGCAATTTGGTTGAGTGTGTCCAGCTGCTCCACAGTGATAACAGAGATGCTGCTTCTTTTCTTTGGACTTTTGATCATTACTATTCTTAGCCCTAAGATTTTTGGTTTCTTTTTTAGCAAGCTTTGAGGGTGCTCCTAAGATAAATTTATCATTGTCTATGTTCTCACTAACTATCACATTTTTAGTATCATTATTCTCAGATTCAATATTATTAGCAGGAGAAACAAAAACAGTAATACTAGAAGAAGCAATATTAGGAGAAGAAAAATCATACCCTAAACTGGTTCGATCGAAGGCAGATTTTTGCATGCTGAGCATCTCATCCAGCTTTGAACTTGAGGTCCTCTCCAACTGAGCTCTAAATTGGAACATTTCCGCCTCAAGCTTCTTGATTCTCTCAGCCAAGAAATTGTTTTCAAATCTCAGTGCTCTAATGGTCTAATTTGCTTCATCAAACTTGGTGAAGAGCTGTTCTCGATCAAACTTCACATCACTGAGCTTCTTGGTGGCTAACCTATACAACTTCTCATGCTTTTCAGAGACCTTATATAACTTTGCATAGGTAGTGTGGATGTCATCTTGCTTATCCATCTTCTCAAACTTTGACTCCACCAAGTCTTCTTCTTCATCCACATCTTCTACAATCCCTTCAATAGGATTGATAGTGGTGGTAAAGGTATTTAGGATTCTATCATCTTCATTTTCGGAATCATCTTCAGGTTTCGTGTCACTCAAGGTATCAAAAAGTTCCTTGCTTTTTCCAATGGACTTAAGATACGTAGGGCACTCTTATTTCATGTGACTGAATCCTTGACACCCAAAACACTTGGGTCCTGAGGGAATAGTGTACTGACCGCCATTCCTAGCATTCTTCTCCCCTTTATCTAGGCTCTTAGACTGAGATGAACTCGATTGCCTACGATCCTTGTCGAAACCCTTTGCAGTGGCATTTTTAATGAATTTCTTCAACTGCCGGGTAATGTAGGACTTCATTTTAGAATCTTTATCGTCTGAAGACTCATCAGTGTCACTGCTCTTGACCTTCAATGCCATGCTCTAGCCCTTGCTTGACTTCCCGATCTTAGACAAACCCAACTCATAGGTCTGCATATTTCCAACTAGCTCTGTCAATGGAATTTTGTCAATATCCTTTGACTCCTCAATCACGATAATCTTAGCATGGAATCTATTGGGTAGAGATCTAAGCATCTTTCTCACAATCTTGGGTTCGAGAATGGTTTTCCTAAGATTAAAAGCTGAGTTTACTATATCCTTAAGCCTAGCATAGAACTCATCAAAAGACTCATCCTTCTCCTTCTTGATTTCTTCGAAGCTAGTAGTGAGCCTCTGAAACTTCGAATCCTTGACAGCCTTGGTTCCCTCATAGGTTTTCTGGAGAATGGTCCGTGCTTCCTTTGTAGTTTCAGTAGAGAATATCTTCTTGAACTTCTCATTTATGACCACACTGAATCAAGCATTCAATGCTTTGCTGTTGAAATTTGCCGCCTTGATCTTTGCATCATCCCAGTAGGCCGGCGCTTCCTTTGGCTTGGTCCAGCCTATCTCCACAGCTTGCCACACTTTCTCATCTAAAGGCTGCAAGAAAGCTCTCATGCGTACTTTCCAGTATGCATAGTTAGCACCATCAAATAAAGGAGGTATAATAAGTGACTGTTCTCTATAAATGCCAAACAGGGGTCAATGGATCTCACAGCAAAGATTAAACCATAATTAGATTGCGCCTACTTTGATACCACTTGATAGGCTAAAAACGTATTGACCCCTTGTGATGAATTAACCAATTAATTAGCCAAGTGAATTAATTAGGTTCAGTTACATTCAATGAGCATTGTAGCACAAATAAATCACCAAATAACTAAATATGCAGCAGAAATTAAATGTTTGTTTACGAATGGGAAAAACTTACACGACAAAAACCCCACCGGATGATTTTAAGGTCACCACTTCTAAGAATTCACTATCACCACTCTTGAGAATTCACTATTATCACAACAAGTGGTTATAAGTAAAGGAATCCTAGTACCTTATACCAACTTACAGTTGAACCCTTATCCCAATACTCAATTAAACTTAATCTGTAGTGACAATCTCTCCTTGTATTTCACAGCTCCTAGTTCGTGACTAACCAAAAGATACGCGGATTTCAGTATGCAACTTGATCACCAACTTGAGAAGGATGTTGGCTGCAAAGTTCTTCTTTCATCACACAATGAAGATCATGAAGTTGCTTTGTCATAAAACTCTACGATATACAAACACAGCAGCTTCTTCAAGAGAAAGATGACTAGGGAAAACTCTGTCTCCTGTCACAATTTGCATGAACAAAACTTTGCTCTACAATCATGCAACTTGTGTCACCTTTGACGACCCTTGAAATAATGCATATATGTTTAGGGTTGTGAGAAAAGAAAGTCTAAATACATACTCATGGATTGGATGAAAAACAACTTTGAAAAACTAAGTTTCATAAACCTCGATAGATATCTGATGTGGTATGATAAAATACAACTCCAATTGTCCATGGAGATCGTCCAGAACGGGCAGCGTGCTCAAGACGAGGTAAACTGTCTCAGCGTGCTCAAGACGAGGTAAACTGTCTCAGCGTGCTCAAGACGAGGTAAACTGCCTCAGCATGCTCAAGACGAGGTAAACGTCTCGGCGTGCTCAAGACGAGGTAAGCTGTCTCGGCGTGCTCAAGACGAGGTAAGCTGTCTTGGCGTGCTCAAGACGGGGTAAGCTGCCTCGAAGACCTTAGGACGAGAAGTTATGGACGACATGTGAACACTTAGAAATTTATGAAAGTCTGAAACATCTCCTTATTGTACGAGTAACCTCCAGTGACCGTTACGCATAAAAAGGGTAACTCCTAAACGGTTGAGAATGTTATATTCGAAAAACGAACCTCCTCAAATCAAGGGGAGGTTACAAATTTGATAACCGCTCTTAAGACATTATATAAACGTTGGTTCAGACCAAGAAAAGGTACGAAAAAATCATTCCTAAAAAATTGGAACTTGAAAATACTTGGGAGAAAAACTGACTTTGTCATCGGAGGGTTATTGGCCGGCGACCCTGGTCACCTTTGATCACTTCTCTTTCTTTTTCAGGCTACCAAAGCAATCGTTGGCCCTATCGAACCCGAAGCATCCAGCCTACTGATTTTCTTCGCATCATCAGTTGGCGCCGTTTGTGGGAATCTGTAAAAAAAATCTACTGAAGAAAACAAATTTCATTTTTGTTTCGTTCTTTTGATCATTCTTTGTTCCTAGACAAAAGGCTGAATGGTTCGGACAAGATCAAGGGCTACCAGCCCAGGCCACCAGGAAAGTAGGGATGCCTCTAGTAATCCCTACCGCGGTCACCAGTCAGCGCCTGCCGCGCAGCTGTCGTCCCATCAACAAATGCAGTCCATGGCTGCTGCTATGGCGGAACTGACCCGCCAAAACCAGGAGTTGAATCGGGAGATCGACATGAGGAGGCAGCACCGTGAAGGACATACGGAAGGACGACCTCAGGGTCAGGAAGGTAGAGGGGAAAATGCTGAGTCCGAGGATCAAACAAGGGGTACTGCTTCAAGAAGGGTGCCACATTTGGAGAAAGAAATGGACCAAATAAGAAAAGCCATGGAAGAAATGAAGGAGAATATGAGGCGGGCGAATCCCGTGGAAGACTTGGTTCACCGAACGGATTCCCTATTTACGGCTTCCATCAACAGTCATCCCCTACCCCCTAAATTCAAGATGCCTTCCTTGGATGCATACGATGGAAACCGTGATCCATGTGACCACATTGCAACCTTTAAGACAACCATGCACCTTCAGGGAGTTCCAGATGAGATTATGTGCAAAGCGTTCCCTACTACGCTGAAGGGGCCAGCGAGGGTGTGGTTCAGCAAAATACCCTCAAACTCTGTTGGATCTTTCGAAGAGTTAAGTAAAATGTTCGTTAATAACTTCATTGGAGGACAACGCCACAAGCGTTCTTCTTCCAGTTTGTTAACAATTGAGCAAGGGGATAACGAGAGTCTAAGATCCTTCATTACCCGTTTCAACAAGGAAGCCTTGACAGTGGATGAAATGGACGATAAGTTGCTGTTGGCCGCTTTCCATAATGGAGTCAATTCTGATTTGTTCATTCATAAGTTGTACGAGCAAGAACCTCAGACTATGTCAGAACTCGTCCATTCAGCCCAGAATTTCATGAACGCTGAGGACGCAATAATAGCTAAGAAGAGGAAAAGGTCAGAACGTTTGGAGGCTGGTCACCAACGACATTCAGACCAAGCTCCTCGTCCAAAGAAGGCTCAAGTAGGTGATAAAAGGGATAGGGAAGGTAAAAAGGCAAGTTCATCCTCAAGAAGTCAGCAGTACACCCCCTTGAATACTCTGCTAGAGCAGATCCTTATGCAAATCAAGGACGAACCGTCCTTGAAGTGGCCAGAAAAAATGAAGGGAGATCCTAACAAGCGCAATAGGAATAAGTATTGTCGCTTTCACAGGGACCATGGGCATGACACGGACGAGTGTTTTGATCTCAAACAGCAGGTAGAGAACCTCATCAGGCGGGGAAAGTTGAAAAATTTCCTTGGATGAGACCACAAGGATGAGAAGCTGAAGGCCAAAGGGGAAGAGTCTTCACGACCTCCCCTAGGAGAAATAAGGGTAATCATAGGAGGAACCTCAGCAGCGCAATCATCCAAATCCAGAAAGACGTACTTAAAGGTGGTTCAGAACGTCCAGCTGTCAGTGCGATCTCCATGGACGAGGGAAGCTGACGAACAAGCCATCATGTTCACGGACGAGGATGCTGGAAGAGTTCATCACCCCCACGATGATGCGATCGTCATTACTTTACTCATTGCCGACTATACGACCAGAAGGGTATTGATAGATAATGGAAGCTCGGCGGACATTCTTTATTACCCTGCGTTCCAGCAAATGAGGCTAGGACGAGACCAGCTTCGCCCAGTAAATTCTCCCCTGGTAGGATTTGGGGGAATGAAAGTACAACCAGTGGGCACCGTCACACTGCCCGTAGTGATTGGAACATACCCACAGCAAATAACCAGAGAGGTAAACTTCCTCGTAGTTGATTGTTCATCATCATACAACGCTATTATCGGAAGACCTACTTTGAATGGCTGGAAGGCAGTAACATCTACCTACCATTTGTCCGTCAAGTTCCCAACTGAACACGGCGTGGGTCAAGTGCAAGGAGATCAGTTAGCTGCTAGAGAATGCTACCTAGCTATGTTGGCTATGGACGAGCATCTACAGACGATGAGCATAGACGAGGGCGCTGGAAGAATCACAGCGGAGCCTGTTGAGGTGTTAGAAGATGTCCCCTTAGACGACAGTAGAGCTGAGAAGTTTACTAGGATAGGGGCAAGCATGGAGGAAGAGGTGAAAAATGCGCTGGTCCAGTTTTTGAAGAGAAGCCTTGATGTTTTCGCATGGAATCATGAAGACATGCCTGGGATTGATCCAAGTGTTATTACCCATCATCTGAATGTAAGTCCCTCATCCAAACCAATACGTCAGAAGAAGAGGGTATTTGCTCCTGAGCGAGACAACGCCATCAAAGAAGAAGTACAGAAGTTGATCGCAGCGGAGTTCATTAGGGAAGTGTACTACCCGGACTGGTTGGCGAATGTAGTCATGGTAAAGAAGGCCAATGGTAAGTGGCGAATGTGTGTAGACTTTACTGACTTAAACAAAGCTTGCCCGAAGGACAGTTATCCGCTCCCACGCATCGATCAGCTGGTAGATTCGACGGCTGGTCACAGGTTGCTAAGCTTCATGGACGCCTTTTCAGGCTACAACCAAATAAAGATGGACGAGGCTGACCAAGAGAAGACTCCATTTGTCACCAGCCAAGGCTTTTTTTGCTACAAGGTAATGCCTTTCGGTCTGAAGAACGCAGGGGCAACTTACCAGAGGTTGGTGAACCAAATGTTTCGTCCTCAAATTGGTAGAAATGTAGAGGTCTATGTTGATGATATGCTGGTGAAAAGTTTGGACGAGGGAAGACACTTGGACGACCTTCAGGAGACCTTCGATACACTACGACGGTACAACATGAAACTTAATCCAAATAAGTGTGCCTTTGGGGTATCATTAGGGAAGTTTTTGGGTTTCATGGTTTCACATAGAGGCATAGAGGCAAATCCAGATAAGATCCAAGCAATACTCGACATGGAACCACCGAAAAACATCAAGGAAGTACAGTCCCTGACTGGACGAGTTGCCGCCCTCTACAGATTTGTGTCGAAAGCTACTGATAAGTGTTTACCGTTCTTTAAAGTCCTCAGGAAAGCGTTCGAATGGACGGACGAGTGTCAAAGGGCTTTCCAAGATTTGAAAACTTACCTCACAGAGGCACCGTTGCTGAGTCCATCCGTACCAGGCGAAGAGCTGTATTTATATTTGGCGGTATCCCCGCATGCCGTAAGTTTCGCACTGGTCAGGGAAGAAGAACGAGTGCAGAAACCGGTATACTATACTAGTCGGGCACTTAGAGGAGCGGAAGGACGGTATCCGATGATGGAAAAGTTAGCCTTTGCCTTGGTTACGGCTTCAAGGAAACTGAGACATTACTTCCAAGCTCACATCATCATCGTCTTGACGGATCATCCCCTGAAGAAAGCAATGAGCAAATTGGAAGCTGTAGGATGGCTAGTCCAATGGGCGGTGGAACTTAGTGAATTTGATGTCAAGTATCAACCAAGAAATGCAGTTAAGGCGCAGGCGCTGGCGGACTTCATTGCGGAGTTTACTCCAAGACAAGACGAGCTGGTCAAGGACGAATGAACAAGAAGGTGGATTATCAACGTGGATGGATCATCTATGATGTATGCAGGAGGGATTGGAGTCATACTTCAGTCCCCCGAGGGTGATAAGTTGGAGTATGCAGCCCGCCTACAGTACCAAACAACCAACAATGAAGCTGAATACGAAGCACTTCTCAAAGGGTTGGAATTGGCCAAGTCCTTAGGAGCGGAGTCAATAATAGTCAGAGGAGGTTCTCAGCTAGTCATCAACCAGGTAAATGGAATGTGTGATGCCAAGGAAGAACGAATGAAGAAATACCTCAGCAAAGTGAGGAGGCTTGTGCAAAAGTTTTAGAAGTGAGTCTTGTTCAACTCCCGACGGAAGAAAACATGGAAGCAAATGCGCTGGCGCGGGCAGCGTCGGCAGGTGGAGTCATGGACGAGTATGGCCAAGTCCAATACATGCCGAGCATAGACCTCCCGGAAATACAGCAAATTGGAGGAGAAGAAAATTGGATGAGTCCAATTATACTCTATCTACAAGACGGGAAGCTTCCAGAAGACAAGAACGAAGCTAGGAAACTTAGAGTTAGGGCTGCCAAGTACGTCCTTATAAATGAAGTACTTTACAAGCGAGGCTTATCTCAACCCTACCTGAGGTGCCTAGCTCCAGACGAAGCAAATTATGTTTTGAGGGAAGTTCATGAAGGAGCATGTGGAAATCACTCGGGGGCAAGGTCCCTCGTCCATAAGGTCATTCGTGCCGGCTACTACTGGCCCACGGTTCAGGCAGACGCTAAGGCTTATGTCAAGGTATGCGACCAATGTCAGCGCTACAGCAACATCCCTAAGCAACCGTCGGAGTACCAGACCCCGATGATGGCCCCCTGACCCTTTGCGCAATGGGGACTTGATATCCTCGGTCCTTTCCCTCCGGGAACCAGACAAATGAAGTTTTTGGTCGTAGGGATTGACTATTTTACCAAGTGGGTGGAAGCTGAACCTCTTGCAAAAATTACACAGCAAAACGTCAAGAATTTTGTTTGGAAGAATATTCTGTGTAGGTTCGGAGTACCGAGGGTGCTAGTATCGGACAATGGACGACAATTTGACAACGCACCGTTCAGGGACTTCTGTGAGCATTTTGGAATCAGAAATCATTACTCCTCACCCTCCCACCCGCAGGCAAATGGACAAGCAGAGGTAGCAAACCGATCCTTGCTGAAAATCATCAAGACTCGGCTAGAGGGGGCAAAGGGGATATGGCCAGACGAGTTACCAGGCGTTCTTTGGGCCTACAGAACTACTGTGAGAACCCCGACAGGGGAAACTCCCTTCAAGTTAGCTTATGGAAGTGAAGCGGTCATACCAGCAGAAGTTCATATGGCTAACCATCGAGTGATGAAGTATCAGGAGAAGGAAAATGAAGAATTGCTTCGTCTTGACCTTAACCTTATTGATGAGGTAAGGATGGATGCGGAGCAAAGGACAGCAAGGTACAAGAACCTCATGGCCAGACAGCATGATGCCATTGTGAAACCCAGGCGCTTCAGCATAGGGGACCTCGTTCTCAAGAGAGTATCCTTGGCAACTAGGAACCCAGCTCATGGAAAATTGGGACCCAATTGGGAAGGACCATACAGGGTAGTAAACTGCAAAAGGCAAGGGTCGTATTACTTAGAAGCTTTGGACGGACGAAAGCTGGAGCACCCTTGGAACGTGGAGCACTTGAGAAGGTACTATCAATGAGGTTGGACGAGGTTAATCAAAGACGAGGTTTCTATCATGGACGACCCTACTACTATGTTTAATATCTACTATTGTTCTTACTACTGCTATGATGTGTACTAAGAATAAAGGTGCATTAGTTCTTAAACATTTGCATCGTCTACAAACAAGTTTGTTAAAGACAAGGTTGTGTATTTTAAGTATTTTCATAATGCACTAGCTTCCAAGCAGGTGCTATGTTTGTGAACAATGCTTATATAATATGGTTTGGATTTTAAGTGTATTTTATGCGCAAAATCTAACTCCCATGGTAAAACCAACGAGGGGGGCAAAATCTTAAAACGAATGAAAAATCCTTGGACGCAGGGATGTAACGTTCGCAGAGCTTTCCTCAAAACGAGGATAAAGTGTAAATTAAGCTAAGGCACAAAAAGTTAAGTCCATGGACGAGTATCTATCCAAGACACAGGTGCTCTAGGACGAGTCAAGGGCTAGAAAACGTCCTTGACAAAAGGCCAAAGCCAAGCACATGGACGAGATGAAAGTCAAGCCTATAGACGAGGAAAGTGGGCTATGCCTATGGACGAAGGAAGCGTCTGACAAGGCTGTCATCACTTTGTCTATAGAAAGACATGGATGAGCTAATAACATTGTCCATAAGAAAAGTATAAGGACGACCCTTCAATACTTAAGAAATTTACAAATTTCAATCACAATAAAAATAAAGGGAAGCACGTCCATACATTAACAAAATATGGATGAAGATAAATATTCATTGAATTAAAGTAAAAGGGTAGACGTCCATCGTCCAAAAACCCTTACACAAATTAAACCCTAAAGGCAATTGTTAAAAAAAAACTCGTCTATAACACTTTAGACGAGATAATTGTACTCCAATACATTTCAATAAAAAAGAAAAGGATTAAATTACATCAAAAATAACAAAAATCTTAGACGGATGGGGGGTTGGCATTTGGCTCGTCTTGAGGTGGCAGGGTGGTAGCGTCATCCTCCACATTGATGTCTTCTGAGCTAGTCTGGACGAGGGAGCTTGTGGACGCCCCACCAAGGTTGAGCTTGATAGAGCTGAAGTCCATTTCTGGGAATTTTTCCGAGGCGTCCATCCTAAAGTCTTCGAAGCCAGCCGCGTAGTTGGCGTCCATTGAATCAGTAAATTCTTTGGACGCCTTGAACTCAGCGACGGCGTCTCCTTTAGCTTTCTCTACAATGGCTTCAAACTCGTCATGCCTCCTTTGAAGGAAGGAAAGACGATCATCTTTTCGGTGGACTTCATCCTCCAGCGCAGCAACGCGTTTCCTCAAGCCCTCCGCCTCGTCCTTGGACTTAGCCGCCACCTCTGCCCACCTCTTGGACTCGTCCCTCCCTTTCTGGACGCTTTTCTCCAACAGCACCCTCGTCTTGTCCAGTTCAGTTGCCTGCCTGGACGCTGCAATGAACTTGGACATTGCCTGCATAGCACAAAGCTTCATTAGAATGCGCGCATAAAATAACTACAAGACGAGACAAACATAAAAAGTTACATACCTTGAAAAGGTCATGAACGCCGGAGCGCTCAAAATCCTTCAACGACATGTTGTAGCATGCTGTTATGTCCTCGTCCGTCACAGCCTTCTCAAACTTTTCCCAAGCCAAGTTCTCGTCCTCAAGAAGATTATGAGGAACTTGGAGGGAAGTTTGAGGTGAGGTTAGAACTGTAGACGGGATGGGTGGAGAAAGCTCTTTTTCAACGTCCAAAACTTGGATTGAAGGGCTAGGAGGGACGAGGCCATGTTGATCCTTAGCTTGGACGTCTTGAGACTTGGACGACTTGTGCTTGACTCTCTTCTCCTTGCGCCTACTTGGGAGGTTACCCAAGTCCACACCTAGAGAGAGGCTCTTCCTCTTCTCACCAGAAGCTGGACGAGGGATGGACTTCACCCCTGGCCTAGTCTCCTCGTCCACAACGTCCTTGCCTTTATTTTGTTTCATTGTAGCCATTCCTGCAAGTAAAGACGTCAGTAAAAAAAAAAAAAAAAAAAAAAAAAAAAAAAAAAAAAAGGGAGAGAGAGAGAATAAAGGACGAGGGTAAGGACGACTTACGTCTTCTCACAGTAACTTCGTGAGCGATCGCTTCGTCCGAAGGGTCAGGACCTAGACCCCAGGTGGCAAGACGCCTAAGGGTAACCAAAAAATGGAAAGTCCTGTCGCTGTAGAGACGAGCTTTTTGGACTCGTTCCAATTGGAGCCTATCCAAGTGAGGTCGTCTGACACCTTCAAAACAAAACACACAAAAAATGTTAGACGACCATTAGCAAGGACGAGTGCAATAAACATTACGAAAAATGCATACCTTCAGGACGAAGGTTCCCTATGTCTCCTGTATAGGGAGGAAATGGATCTTGGGCTATTTCACTAGGACGACCAGCCCAGCAACCAGAGACGAAGAAAAACTCCGTCTTCCAGTTTCTGTCTGACGTAACTAGTGACTTAATTAATCTACAATCTGTCCCTCTGGCTGTAAATTGATAAAAGCCAAGGGACTGGTTAATCTCGGAGGGTTTATAGCAATAGAGGAACTCGTCCACGGAAAGAGGACGGTTCCCCTCAAACACCTCCCTCCACAAAACTTGCATAGCTACTATTAGACGCCATGCATTGGGGTTAAGTTGGCAAATACCTATACCTAACCTAGTGAGTAACTCCCTAGCGAAGGCATTTAGAGGCAACCTCAAACCTCCTAGGAGGTAAGCCTCATAAATACCCACGCCAAAATGGGGTTGGCAACACCATTCCCTACGGACGGGTATCCTAGGGTTTAAACTATCAGGGATTTGGTATCTAGCCATGAGAAGCTCTAGTTTTCTCTCGTCTGTCTTAGAACCAACCCCTATAGCACAAGTATAAACGACCTCCTCCTCCTCGTCTTGAGCAGAAGACGAGGGAGCACTTGTGCCAGCCCTAGAACCAGACTTGACCCTCGTCCTATGTTGTTCTCTAAACACCTCGGGAGGAACCCCCGGAACACCAGACGTGTACTCGTCTGTAGTGTTCCCATCGCTACTACTATTACTACTAGAACTATCGCTAGAGCCACTAAAGCTACTAGGATCTTGGTACTCGTCTATGGCTTTGACTGTACTATCGCTAGACGAGGAAATTACTAACTCGGACATTTTTAATGAAGAAGCTTAAAATCTAAGGACGAGGATTGAGGAAAATACCTGGATCTAGACGAGAAGACTATGGACGTAAGAAGCTTCTAGACGAGGATCTAAGACGAGGGAGTTCGAAGAAGAAAATTTGAGAAAATGATAAGGGTAGCGGAGGAATTGCACTATTTATAGGCATTGACCCCAGTACACGAAACGACGCGGCCAGCCAGAAAACGACAAATGGCACGTCCCTCGAAAAACGAGCTGACATGATTGGTCTCCAATTAAATCATGACACGTGGCACCTACGACAGCTGGCATAGGGACACCTGTCCAGACAACGGCATTAGTAAATATAAGGCCTAGACGACCCATGGACAAGGGGGCAACTGATGTGGTATGATAAAAGATGAGGTAAACTGTCTCAGCGTGCTCAAGACGAGGTAAACTGTCTCAGCGTGCTCAAGACGAGGTAAACTGCCTCAGTATGCTCAAGACGAGGTAAACGTCTCAGCATGCTCAAGACAAGGTAAACTATCTCGGCGTGCTCAAGACGAGGTAAGCTGTCTTGGCGTGCTCAAGACGGGGTAAGCTGCCTCGAAGACCTTAGGACGAGAAGTTATGGACGACACGTGAACACTTAGAAATTTATGAAAGTCTGAAACATCTCCTCATTGTACGAGTAACCTCCAGTGACCGTTACGCATAAAAAGGGTAACTCCTAAACGGTTGAGAATGTTATATTCGAAAAACGAACCTCCTCAAATCAAGGGGAGGTTACAAATCCGATAACCGCTCTTAAGACATTATATAAACGTTGGTTCAGACCAAGAAAAGGTACGAAAAAATCATTCCTAAAAAATTGGAACTTGAAAATACTTGGGAGAAAAACTGACTTTGTCATCGGAGGGTTATTGGCCGGCGACCCCGGTCACCTTTGATCACTTCTCTTTCTTTTTCAGGCTACCAAGGCAATCGTTGGCCCTATCGAACCCGAAGCATCCAGCCTACTGATTTTCTTCGCATCATCAATATCCATCTATCGAGATAGCTGTCAAGCCACAAGTTTCAGCAACTTTTAAACCTCGATAGATACTAGCTATCAAGCTAACTATCGAGATTTAAAATTCAACACTCTCTTCCTTGATTCTTGGACAGACTTGCATGGCTTTGATACTTGAACTTGAAACCTTGTTCCTTGAAGTATTAAACACATCTTAGATCTACCCAAATACAGGTAAAGTGCGTTTTGTCAACAGATTAGCCAATTACATAAAATGTTGACATATCACATATGTCCTAACAATTATTATCCATCATATCTCAAAAAAAAAAAAAAAATTCCCTCAGTTCACACAAAAAATAGCATATACTAAAATGTACAGAACTCTAAAATTAATCAATCAATTTTTAAAACAAGTTGAGTACCCAATTTAGCAAAGTGTATGCATGTTATGTGTGAAAACAATGAGAAATATGACTGCAAAACTGCAAGATGGATATAGAAAATAGTGCAATGCATGAAAATCCTAAACACAAATATTACATGAAATTTTTTTTTGTCAAAAATCTAAAAACTGAAAATTTTCCAGTTTTGATTGATCGAGAATCAATCGACCTAGGCAAAAGGTCAGGTTTTGAGTTTTGATTGATCGACAAATAGATTTGATCGATCGAGACTTAGAAAAATAGAATTTTTTGAAAAACTAGAAATTTTTCTGCAGAATCAATTTTAAAAAGATTTTTCATGTCATGTAATGCATGAGAATGATTCCAAATTTTTTCAAAACACATTATCTTCAACTTGAGATTTCAAACCAAAGTTTTTTATTTTTCTTCTCAAAAATTTAAACCAACCCTTAAGGAATTTTGCATCAAACATCACAAAGTGCATAATCTCGGATGGCCACACTAGTTTACCCACAATCTCATGTACAAAGCTTAGCAAATGTTTACTTGTGATGTGTGTGCAACTAGTAAGAGCATAAGATACATATAAGGTGATATGTAGATAGTAATCAACCAAAATTTCTACATTATTCATCACACAAATTTGAGAGTGACTATCACCTAAAGAGTTACATCATATAACTCCCACATCTCCTAGAGAACAAGCTTGCAAACATGTTTTATAACTATATATATATATATATATATATATATATATTCCTTATACATTTTATGTAGATTTTTCTTTTTCTTTTTCTTTTTCTTTAAAGGCAACACCTTACTTTTCTTGTTGTGCATGTGCTACACTTTCTCGAGTACAAAATCTTAAAATATGCACTAAGGTATTCATGGTTGGCTAGTAAACAGTGGTGAGATGGTTATTTATGCCTTTCTCTTAGGATTTTTTAGTTCTTAAAATCAAAGGAATGTGACTTCAAAATCAAGAGCATTTGATTAAAAACTACAAACAACTCACACAAATAGGCACTACATAGCACAAACTAGCAAAGTGCATAAAATAAGCTCATCCAAGCTAAACAAGGTACATAGTCATGAAATGCAAATTTCATAGGCCAATCTCAACTACAAATTTATGATGTGTAATACAAAACAAAAACAAAATCTTTTTGGATTTTCAAAAAATATTTTATGACAAAAAATAAAAGGCACACATTATGCTTAATGAATAAAATGCAAAAACAATGCATAATAGTGCTAAACTAAGCTATAGAGGGTACACAAACATGAAATATCAATTTCTTAATTAACCCATGAGTACATGTACAAAATAGTACATACTCATACAAAATCATATTTATCTCAAAATAATCGTGCACTTAGTTGAGCAATACATACTATTCAAGTTTTTCCACAATGTCAAGCATGTTTTAAATCAAGAGAGAGATATCATAATTCATGTAATCCTCAAAAAAAAAAAAAAAAAAAAAAACTAGACACAAAATAAAATATTTTTGTCTTTTTGAAATTTGTCAATGTTCTTGGATTTTTTGTTTTAATAGAAAACAACCTAAAAAACAAAACAACCAAAAACAAAAACAAAAACAAAACATGTCCACAAACAATTGAAACAAGTAAACAACACTCATCTTCGCAAGTCTTTTCTCACCCATATAGCATGAATCTTTGGCTTTGTAGGTGAAAAACCATGAGAACTAGATTGTATTTGAAGGATTACACCAATTTTCTAAGAAAAACTAAAATCTTACAATTTCCTTTCACAAGCCAACACGCTTAAATTTTGCATAAGCATATGAAACAATTTATTTGGACTTATGGCAGGAGAAATATCATCACACATCCTAGATTAAAATACAGAATGTTTAAATTTCAATTTATGACAATTAGGATGAATGTGATCGAAGACACCACAAAAGTGACAAACAGGAACAAATTTAGGAACATTTGTATTACTAACAGCAAATCTAGTCTTAGATTTTGGTTTTTGCCTTAACAAAGAAAAATTTGGTTTAATATGACCAACAACACCACAAAGGTGACAGGTAAGCACAAAAACAGATTTTTTTTGCACACTAGCAGTAGGTTTAGACTTAGGTTTAACGTCTACATTAGAACTTTTACCTTTGTCTAACCTAGTAAAATAAGTCTTTTCTTTATTATTCCTCTTGAAAGGAGGGATATAAACTTTGTCAACTTTAGGCTTAAGGAAAACAGAAATCCTTCTATTATCAACATTAGGTTTGGCACTAATCAAATTTTCAAGTTTAGCTTTAGACTCAACTAACTCTTCTTCCAAACTTTTCATCTTTTCATCTTGAGAGGAAATTTGATTTCTCAAAAATTCATTCTTTTTATTAGATTCATCTAATATCACAATCAATTCCTCTTTTTCAAGATTAGCCAACTTTAACTCTTCTTTAAATTTCTTAGCAATTTTCAAAGATTTAGATAATTCCTCATGAAGAGTTTCACAAGCATCGAAAAGATCAATAGGAACAGTAGTGTCCTTCTTATTTAAAATATCACAGTAAAAAATAGTAAGACACTTAAAATTATCCATGATAGTAAGGATCAAGGATTTCACTTAGGAAGTTAATCCAAATTAGAGTGAACCCACTCTGCTACCACTTGTTAGGTTTTTAGATCCCTGTAAATTAGATTGTTTAACCTAATTAATTAATCAAGTAGATACTTAGGTTTATTATTCAGATCTAGGTTAAAACAAAACAGTCATATCATGCAAAGTAGCGGAAAAGTAAATAACACAACGATATGATGACCCAGGAAAATTCAACCGGTAAAAAACCTGGGGAGGATTTAACCTAACTATCCTCAAGGTAAAAATCAAATCCACCATAGAGAATCGAAGTTTACAATAAGACTTAGACTACTATGACCACGTGCAAGCTCTAAATCCATGGACTCCTCCATTAGATTCTCTTTTGTTTGTGACTCCAAGATCACCCTTGAAGGTTTAGATTATCAACATCTTTAATGATTAAGGAAGACAGTAATTTCTACAACACTAGATCTTTAAATTCTTCAAAGAATAACACTAGTAGAAGATATGAGAGAGCCTTTTGGGTACAAAACCCTAAATACAAAGGAGGCACACTCTTCTTTCTTTGAAAAGCCTTATTAAAAACGTATTTAGGGTTTCCTTCATATACTAGAAGAAGTAGATCCGAAACCCTAATCCTTTTTGGGCTTGAACTGTTGTTGGGCTAGACTTAAAATTCTAGAGATACGTGTTTCGATCGGTCGAGCCTGTTTCTCGATCGGTCGAACCAAGCAGTTTCTGAACTCTTCTTTCTGCAGCTTGTAAATTCTTGAATATTAACTTGTATCACCTTGAGCATTGTCTAATAATACCTATAGACTCTAGGATCTATATTTAGACAAGTTTGAGTTCATGATTTGCCAATTTTTCTAAATTTTTAGAACCTAACAAAAAAAGAAAACAACATAGGGTGCATTTAAGGTCACCACTCCCAAGAATTCACTATTATCAATCATAAGCTGTTACAAGTATAAAGAATCTTACTAAACCCTTTAGCCTATCCTGAAATACCAACCTGCAGTTGAACCCTTACCCCAATATCTAATTAGACTTATATTGTAGCGGCAATCTTTCCGTTCAATGCACAAATCCCAGTACGTAACTAAGCAATGATGCATGGATCGCAGTACATGATTAACTCACTAACTTGAAGAAGATTGTTTGCTGCAAAGTTTTTCAATTCATCAACAATGAAGATCAGAAAGCTCCTTGGTCACAAAACCCTTGGCATAAAGACGCAATAGCTTCTTCAGAGAGAATAATGAACTAGAGCACTTTTTGCATGTATTATTTTTGCATCATCTTATGACGGCCCTTAAAATAATCTTTATATATGTTTAGTGTTGTGAGAAAAGAAACCGTACACAAATACAAAGGAATACACGTGTAAGCATATCTGAAAAGTCTGATTTCGTAATTCTCGACAGATATAGTTTGTGTCGAGAATCTATCGAGTTTCAACATTAAATCTCGATAGAAAGGATTCTGTCGAGACTTCTGTCAAGCTTTAATGAACAGCACTTCCTTCACTTGTTTTTTGTCTAGATTTGCATGACTTCAATACTTAACTTGAGCACTTGTTTCTTGAAGTACTAAACCCATCCTAGATCTACCCAATTACAAGTAAAGTGCGTATCGTCAAAAGATTAGCCAATTACATAAAATATGTCCCTAACAGTTATCATTTTGGCCCCATACCTAATAATAAACGTTATCAACCCTTAAAAAAAGATTTGTGACCATCCTAAGTTTTTTTTTGTGCCTAATAAAATTAAACTTTGGTCCATAATTTGGTCCACTTAACAATATATTAGGGCATTTCAAGCAAGAAGAAAAAGGGCAAAAAAAAAAAAAAAAAAAATTGCACATTACTATTTTACATTTCATACCAAAAAAAATTATATATAGCCCCCCCTAAGATAAATTCTTGACTCTGCCACTAATCAAAAGCTTGTTTATTATCCTTCCATTGACAAGAGGAAAGAGAGATCAACATGAATCAATTATCAATCTCTCTCTCAACTTGTAATTAACTTGGAATAGCTTCCCAATTTATGTGCTAATCTAATGATAAAGATGATATGCCACACTTTTAAGAAACTCCAAGAAATGCAAGTAGGACTACTCGAGGGCAAGAGATTTGTGTTTTAGGAAACCCTGAAGGAACTCAATTAGGACTACGCAAAGGCAAGAGATTTACATTATGGAAACTTGAACAACTACAAGTAGGAATGCCCAAATGAGAAAAACGAATTATGTTTAAGGAAACCCAAAGGAATTGGTAATATTATGTTTAAGGAAACCCAAAGGAATTGTTAACAAAATTACCTGAAGGACTCTTTGGAATATTCATTAGAAAGGTTTTTGAGAATAGTAATTGCCAGAAAATTTTAAAGAGATCCATTAGTCTAATAGTGAAAATAAAAATTGAGGTAATCCATACACATCATTTATTTTGTACACCTGCTGGGAATCAAATAAAATAAGTTTTATTATACAAGTTCGTAGATATATATAGTAACCCATTTTGGTGGGTAACAGGCCTTGTTTAGGAAGAAGTACAAGCTAAGGTCAATAGTCACGAAACAGTGCAAATTTTTCCATAGGTCAACCACAAACACTACATATATTGTACATCAATCATAATAAACTATATTATGAATAACTGTGATAAAAAATTAAAAAATATGAAAATTTGTTTTTTTCTTTTTTATGGAAGAAAAAATTGTTAGTTTATGTTAAGGACATATTTTATGTAATTGGCTAATCCTTTGATAAAATACACTTTACTTGTAATTGGGTAGATCTAGGATCGGTTTAGTACTTCAAGAAATAAGAGTTCAAGTCAAGTATTAAATCTATGAAGATTGGATCAAGAAACAAGTGAAGAAAGGTTGTTCACTAAAGTTCAACAAATACCTCGACAGAAATAGTATCTATCAAGATTTAAGAATGAAGCTCGACAGAAGCTGAATCTGTCGAGATCTATGAAATCAAAATTTTTAGAACTGATTTTTGGCCCTAGCTAACATGTATGTATAGGGTTTCTTTTCTCACAACCCTAGACATATATAAGGCTTATTTTAAAGGATGTTATACATGAAAAACGCATGCAGAAAGTGACCTAGTCCTTTATTCTCTCTGCAAGAAGTTACTGCGTCTTTTACGCCTTAAGGTTTTGTAACCAACTACTTCTTGACCTTCATTGTTGATGAAATGAATAATTTTACATCCAAAAACATCTTCAAATTGTTGGAATTAGTCACGTACTAAGATCCGTGCAAAAGGGTGGCATTCATATATTAAAGAGTTCAGAGGTTCTGAAGCGGTAGAAGGTTTCTGTTGTAAGTTCATCTATGGGGATTGTAGAGTCTAGAGACAAAGGTTTTGTATTAGATTTGAAACTTCTCTTTACTATAGTGAATTGATTTTCGGGAAGGTTTCCCCCCAGGTTTTTTACTGTGAAACTAGTTTTTTTTTATTGATTTTCCTAAGTCATCATATCTTGTCTTATTTACTATTCCGCTGTGCATGATATTGATGTTTGTTTGTGTTAACAAAGTTTATTCATAATAAATCTAATTAACAAAGTGGGGTTAAAACTTGTTAATTCTATCAATCGGGGTTTAAATTTCCTAATAAGTGGTATCAAAGCAGGTTCGCTCTGATTGGATTATTTCCTGAGTGTGATCCTTGACCTTCGTTGTCATGGATCGTAGACAATCTCTTTTGATTCCCTCTTTATTTGATGGCACTAATTATGCATACTGGAAAGTTTGTGTGAAAGTATGGCAACCTGTTGAAGTTAGCTGGATTAAGCCAAAAAAAGTGCCGATGGATTGGGATGAAGCAAAAATCAAAGCGGCAAATTTTAATAGTAGGGCCTTGAATGCTTTGTTTAGTAGGGTGACTAATGAGGAATTCAATAAAATATCATCAACGGAAGTTTCCATGAAGCATGGACCATTCATGACACCACCTATGAAGGTATCAAGACAGTAAAGATTGTGAAGGTTTAAAGACTCACTAGTAGTTTTGAAGAAATAAAGATGGAGGAGGATGAGACATTTGATAAGTTCTATGGTAAACTTAAGGATATTGTGAATTTTGCCTTCAACCTTAGAGAATCTATAGTAGAATCCAAAATTGTTAGGAAAATCCTTAGGTCCTTACCTGAAAGATTCCATGCTAAGATCACTGCCATTAAAGAAGCGAAGAACATTGATTAAATTCCTTTGATTGAGCTTGTAGGGAACCTTTAAACCTATGAGATGAGATTAGGTTTAATAGGAAAAGGTGAAAAGAATAGAAACTTGGCTCTTAAGGGTATAGAGGAAGAGATTGATGACACTGAAGATGAAGATGAAAGTGAAGATGATGATGAGAATGAGAATGAGGATCTAACCTTCATAGCTAATGAGATTATCAAGCTTCTTCACCATAGGAAAAATGATAAGGACAAACCTCTTAGGAAATCTAAATTTTTTAGGAAGGGTATGAGTGAGAAACCCCTAATCCAGTGCCATGCGTATAAAGGTTTTGGTCATATGAGGATAGAGTGCCCAAACCACCTTATGAAGGATAAGACCAAGAAGTCAAAAGATAAAGGGTTGGTTGCTACCTTGAGTGATACTGAGAATGACTCTTTTGATGAGTATGTGGATGAATGTGGTCACTTTATGGCTTTTGCTGCCACAACCTATAAGGTGATTGTGGAGAGTGCTAGTGATAGTGAGGATTCTTCTGATAATGAAGTACCCAATAAGTTGAACCTTCAAGAAGCCTATGATAAGCTATGCAACGAGTTTATAAAATCAGAAAAGGCTTTACATCTTTGAAGAAAAGAGCTTAATGAGGTAAAAAATGAAAAAGCTAATCTATTAGTTAAATTAGATGAGACTACAATGTTGGTTGAGACTCTTGTTGTGGAGAACACCTCACTAGATGAGAATGTCAAGAATCTTGAGGTAGAGCTTAGTCAAGCTAGAACTCAAATAGAGAGGATGTCTAGTGCAAAGCTTGATGATGTCTTGAGTGCTCAAAAAGCCTAGTTCTAATAAGGCTGGCTTAGGATATGTTGACTCATGTGATCCCTCCTCTTCCACGGCTTCTGGATCAAAGACTTTGTTGTACCCCAATCTGAGAAAGGTGATATATGAAATCTATAATTGATTTGTCTAATTCTAAATCCTTTATTAGACCTCACTCTAAGAAGTCTAATAGTCCTAAAACTGCTCATGTTTGTCACCATCGTGGTGTTTCTGGACAGATTCATCCTAATTGCTTTAAATTGTATCCTCAAAAACAAGTGTCTACGCAGTCATAGGTTTCCTCTTAAGGAACTACACCTTTGTTTGGAGAGTTATTAAAAGTCTTGAGTTTTTTTAACTCAATTTCAGAAGAATCATAATTCTTCTATGTCCTTTAGTAGATATACTACGACACGTGTCATTTCATCTTCATGGCCAAATACTCACGCTATGTGGGTAAAAAAAGAGCCTAAGACTTAATTGTCTTTTCTATTGTCCTCTTCTTTAATTCTTTCTATTTAAAGTAAAACTCTCTTTACTTGTTTTCTAATCTGCTTTTGGAATCATGCTTTCATGCATTTTCATCTTTCTTTCACGCTTGCATGTTGTTTGTCTGTTTTTGTTTGGTTGTTTAATCTTTATTTTGTTTGTTTTTAAAAATAAAGAGAAAAATCAGAAAAAATACAAAAACAGTGTGTGTTTGTGTATGTTGGTACTTGTGTACCTTTGATAGCCATTGAAACAAAGTTTCTAAACTTTGTATCTCTTGTAACTTAGATGAGCATCTCAATGCACAACTATGCAAGTGAGCTTTGTGGCTCGTGGTTGTGATGAGTACAATTAAGATTGTCTCTTATATCTCATGCTCATCTCACTCTTTTTTACGGGAAGGACTAGAAAATCCTAAGAGATAGGCATAAATAATCATCTTACCACTAAAATCAGCCAATCTTGTATAATATCTGTGTGCTTTGGCATAGTTAAATTATGATGTTTTGGCTTACATAATTGGGTATTTATTTTCCCTCTTATATGCCCATATATGCTATGCTTAAAAGAAAAATATGCAAAGAAAAATAAAAGTAAAAAGAATCAAAATGCTTTTAATATGGTTGCAAGCGTGTTTCTAGGAGATGTGGGACGCATAGCAAAATTGTGATGTTTTCGCTTACATAATTAGGTATTTCTTTTCTCTCTTATATGCCTATGCATGCTATGCTTAAAAGAAAAATATGCAAAGAAAAATAAAAGTAAAAAAAATCAAAATACTTTTAATGTGATTACAAGCATGTTTCTAAAAGATGTGAGAGTTATAGGATATACCTCGAAGGTGATAGTTATCATCAAACAGTTATGATTACTAGTATATAACTCGTGTATATGCACGGATACAATTAAAATAATCACAATTATACAATTAAAATTATATTTTTTTAGAAGAAATTTAAATTATACATGGTATTAATTTACACGGTATTAATTTACACATTTTTTAAACCATACATTTTAAAAATATTTAATTCAATTTAAACTTTCCGGTTTTTGCACCAAATAATTCTTTCTACAAACTTTAAAAAATTAAATGGACACATCACACAAAATTAGACTTCAATTAAATTTAAACTTTTCGATATTTATACTCAATAATTCACTTAACCCAAAAATTAAAAATTAAATAAGACACATGACGCAGAATTAAAAATCTAATTGAGTTTTCTCTAAGCTCATTTAGATTAAATATTTTGTTTAGCTAATGTCATAAAATTTATAAATTAAAAAAAAAACACTTATTAAGAATATCGTATTGAATATGTAAATAACTATCACAATCAAATTTATAAATCATTGAATTATAGTTTTTTTTTTTATGATATTTGATAACTAATAAGTTGAATATGTGCACATATATTTTTTAAAAATTGTGCTTATTTGGAAGAACGAAGTTGAATCATTTTTTTTTTTTTAGATAGAATTCTACTGTAGCCATTGATTATGAGGAGATATGAAATAAAATTTTAATAACATTTATTAATTAGAGATTAATAATAAATAGTTTTAAATGAGTCATATGAATCTCTAATAAATAGTTTTAAATGAGTCATATGATAACACATAATTTCCATCACAATATGATTCTCACAAATAGATTTCTTTTAAGCATATTATAAGCAACTAAAGTGGATGGTAACTTTTCCCAAAAAAAAAAAAAAAAAAAAAAAAAAAAAAGTGAATGGTAACATCCCTTGTGATGGATACAAAATATTTCTTGCAATTAAGGAGAAAAAAAAATCCTTGCTAAAAGAGAAAAAAAATATCCTTGTAAGTTGTAAGCAATTTGGTGGAGAATCATGGTTGTAGTCGGTTTCATGTTCTTTGTCTTAATACTTCATCTAAAGAAATTGATCAAATGAGGCCAAGTTAAAGCTGCAAAAGAGTAAAGAAGTTTAGAAATCAAATTTAGTACCAACTTTGATAAGACAATAACAACTATAACAATTGTTATCGAAAAAAAAAAAAAATAATAATAATAATAAAATAAAGGTATAACAATTACAACCCATCGTCAAGAAAATTTCCTCAAGATCGAAATTGTTTTAGAAACCACTCTAAAGAAACTATAAACGGCTTTAATTTCATAATGAAATATTTTAACTATATACCATTTCATATAAGGGTAGTCAATGGGCCGGATCGGGCCGGCCCAGCCCATTATTACTTGGCCCATGAGCACAATGAGCTGGGCATGATGGGCTATTACCTAATTAACGGCCAGGTCGGATTGGGCCAAAAGAAAAAACCTCAACCCATGACCCTGCCCATGGACAACGCCCCTTTTGTCTTTAGCGAGCTGGGCTATCGAGTTGGGCCTAATGAGCTATCCATGGGCTTGTGTTAGCATGTTATTTTATTATTTTTATAAGAAAAGACTCAATTTTTTATATGGAAATAATCAATCTATTTTTTTAAAGGAAAGAATTAAAGAATTTAATACTTAATTACAAATTTTTTTACATTCAAATCTATTTAATTTTTTGTTCTATTGATGGAAACCTATTTAATTTTTTTATATTAAGGCTTTAAATAGTTTTTTATTTTATCTTTAATAAAGAAAATGTCAAATAGTTAATTCAAATTTGCAAAACTATTAGAAAAATATATATTTAGTAAACTAAGTTTAATACAATTACTTTGAGTATCTTAGTGGTTGAGGGAGTTCTCTTAAGAAATTCTTCTATAATATCTCAAGATCAATCCTTCATACACTTCCTATATATTTTTATTATGAATTATAAGTTATTGGGCTAGGCCAATGGGTTAGGCCAATGGGCTGGGCAACGGGTTGAGCTACTAGGCTAGCCCACCGGGTACCCATGGGCATAAAAATTAGCCCACGGCCTGATCCACTGGGCTAGTGGGCTACCCATGAGCCTCAATAACAACGGACCGGGCAGCCAATTAGCTCAATGGGTCGTTGGGTTTCTAGGTCGGGCTATGGGTTGTGGACTATTTGATGACCCTTAGTTTCATATGATTTAGAGGATAGGTGATTAGAGATGGTATCACAACATTGTCTCTAACCGCCATATATGAAAGAAAAGCCAACAGGCAATAACAAAATGCTATTCTAAAAGACAACCAAATAATGATTAGAGCACAACTATCATTCAAAATCAATAGCCAAATGGGTCTTCTAAATTGGAACCTAATAGGAAATCTAGGTATCCCCAAAATTATCAAAAAAATGAAATTTAAACTCTAATCAACCACCAATCTATCCAAACCTATTGTATCTAAAATTTCAACTAAAAATTTTCTCAAATTTGAATCACACACATAATCCAAATTCAATAATATCAACCAAAAAAATCAACTGGTACATACAATTCAAACAAAACCAATACTAAAAAAACTCATTCTCTACTTCTTTTAGATTTTCTACATCATTCAACCTTAATCAAAATCAATAACTCAAATACCTAAATCAAAGATACTCAACCCAAAATGACAAAACTTAAATCATATTTAACATCAATTTCTTTTTTAAAAATACCTGCACTGTAGTGGTTCCGGCAGCATATGGGTGTAGGTTGGGCTAAAGGTGGGATGATGGTTTGACATGATGGCAGCCCTCAAAGGTTTTAAGAAAGACAGAGAACAGCTGAACTTGTCCAAAATCTGAATGCATACGGTTCGCATAAAACTATAAGGTGAGTTGGGTAATAGGTCTGGAAAAAAAATTGAAAGACATTAATTCAGATTTAGAAAATTGAGGCAAAAAATGCCGATGTGGAAATTTGTGGAGCTAGCTAATGTGGCATCATATTATAAAGTCAACCAAAGTCAAAGGCTTCGGTTTTATAATATATATAGATAAGATAAAATTATTGAACATCGTGAAAGCTACACAATTTTGAGAAAAAATAATGATGAATTGATAGCAAATTTCAATGTCAAAGTCATAAAACCAAACATTCCTCAGATTTCATCACCAACCAAATGGGACCCAACCATACACACTTGACTTACATAACTGTCTTTATCATTGACCACACATAGGTCTCTCTCACTCTCAAAATATACAATTCATTTATCATAATTCTAAAAATGCTTTAAATGTTCTGTCCTATGGGGAGCATAAAAAAAATTATCTCACTTTCCTATTTTAAACACCATGAGAATCATGAATAGAATTACTAAGATATGGTGATATTAGGCATCAGATTTAATAAGCAAAATACCATTGCCAACAGCAATCTGCAAGAATTAAAAAAATCAGCAAAATGTGAACTCATCCAAATAGGTAACCTACTGATATGAAATCATGCTCTTGTTGCATATGGTCTCCCATTCAATTTTTACAATCTTGTTTTTCTACAATCCCCAATAACAAACATCACATACTATCCCATCCTACCCTTTTGTTTCTCCAAAGGTTGCAATTGCTAAATCCAATGCCAATTGCCCCTAACCTCCCCATACTTTATTTAAGAAACTCACTTCCAAAGGTGATTTCTTTCCAGCTCAAATCTCCACAATTGCTTACCCAACAAAATTGGGTTAAAAGTATCCAACTTTCTCACCCATAATCTTTCATTCTGAGCAATCTCAACAACTATAACAATAAAAAAATTGATAAATAGCGCCAACATAAAGAATAACTTAGAAATCATCAAAAATTACTAGCATGGAACCCTTCACTCACTAACCCAACAGCTTTTGAGTGTAAATATGCTTTATTAATAGAAAATTAAAAAATAATAAAATAATAATTCCCAGTGCCAAAGTTTACCTGTAAAAAGCTGCAAAAATCATTCAAACGAAACCCAAATAACTCAACATAACAAAGTATTCAGCCTTTTGAGAGAGAGAAAGTAACAATTAGACAGCAAGAACCCAAGGTCATACACAAACCCAATTGGCAAACACAAATTAAATATACCAATATGAATATGTATGTTGAGCTTAAATAGGCCAATCCCACATACATATGGTGGCTGCCCTTAGATTCTTTTCATTCTCTTTCTTACAAATGCTTTGTTAATTTTTATTTTGGTGATACTAAGTGGAATGGAAGGTTGAAAGATAAGTGGAATGGAAAATTTAAAAACAAAACTAAAAGATACATGCAGACCATATCATTTAGCTCAAAATCTTTAGTTCAAACCTGGAGTTTTGTGAGTTCATTTGAACAATGGTGTAGTTATTAACATCACTGCAAAAGATTGATTCATAATCTATGTCCTTTGCAGCTTTGTTTGTCCCCATTTACCCAAAACTACTATTGAACTTTTATCTTAGAAGACCCAAAATATCAAACCTCCCCCAAGCTGCCAATGACTAAGATACATCAGTAGAAACTATTTAATCTACAATATATTAAACACAAACTGATATTAATAGAGAAGGATGAATTATAAATCCATCACTAACCACATACATACCTTGACTGGTTTCTAGAGCACCAATGTATAGGTTGAGAAGACAGTCATTAAAGTAGCATGTGAGGGATGTTCTAACGCTAATAACATAAAAACCCTTGAACAGTGACTTGAGTTTCATGAATTCACAAATTCTTAAAATTGAAGCCATGAATATCAAACCATGTCTAAACCAAAGACCATGATAAACACAATTATGCAGAAAAATTACTGCAAAAAATTCAAACACCAGGAATCATGTGCTGTAAGAGTAGCTAGGATGTGCATATATGCTTACAGTGCTGCTGATAGTGAATTGCATCTTAAAATATTATATAATTTCTCAAACCAAATACATTAACTAATTCACATCTAACCCATTTATGAATCCAAAAGTCCAACTAATAGAAGTCCAATTCCAACGATGAACGCTTAGCAAAGAAGTTTAGGTCTACCCTCCACCTCAACTAAAAGCAATTCGTTAACAACTTCCTAGGCAGCAGGTCCATTAAGATTGTATTCAGCAATTGTTTCGGTATCCACACCCACAACAGTACCAACATGCCAAATCTAGATCACATCTTGAACTGAGCAAACGAAAAATGAACAGAAGGAAAAAAAAAATGTGACAATAGAAAAATAAGAGAAAAACATTGAGAGCAAAAAAATTACTCATTTTAGTGTCAACAATGATAATCACATTAGCACATTGATGATTGAACGTACGGTAGTCCCAACGCAGAGCAATTTTATCACTACTGCCAGAATAAACCATGTCTAGACGAAAGACCATAATAAACACAATTATGCAAAAAAATTACTGCAGAAAATTCAAATGCCAAGAATTCAGCGTCAAACTAAACAAACAGCAGAAGCAAACACCACAACACTACACTAAGAACTTAGAGTCACAATAAGTTATTGGAATCACACAGCATTTAAAATCTAGGAGGTAGAGCTCCAATTAAAAAATCCAGCAATAAAAAATTCAATACCCTAAAGCACGAAAGAGGCAGTAAGAAGGGGAAAAAAACATCAAGCAAAAGAATAGAGCACAAAAGGAACTGAGATTTAGGGATACGGGCCCACTGAAAGTTGTTCAAACACAAACCCAAGGAAAAGAATGACCTCATATACAAACTCATGACCCACATCTACATATGCAAACATATTACTTCAAAATATTTAGAATCAAAGTTTATTTAAGTTGAGGCCAGAAACAATAACAAATCTTATGAAATTTTGCAGGTTTAGCTATGAACGATTTAGGTTTAGAAAATATAGGGATCAATTTTTTAGTCCCATATTGTTAATTTTAATGATTTAAAAAAAAAAAAAAACAAAAAAAAACAAAAGCTAGTTTATCCACCATTCTAAAACTCCAATAACAATGATTTTTGTAATGGGCTTAAAAAAGCAACTAATTTAACAGATTTAGGTGTTTAATTGTAATTTACAAATAACATCAATTTCTGTTAGGTTTCTGTAACTGGATAATATAGCCCATCTTTGGTAGTAACTCAATTAAATACACTTTCCAACCACAATCCTAAATCCAAAATAAAAGAAAGCCAACAAATTCAAACTATTCTAAGTATGAATTAAAAGCAATGAAAACAGAGCTGATTGCCTCAAGCACTCTCTCCCCTACCTTCAACACTACCGAACACTACAATAACAACCACCAGATTGATAACCTCTAAATAACTGTTCTCCACGACCACCCTAAATCTCTTTCACATCATTTTGCTAGCACTGCAATGACATCCACCAACCCTAACTCTATCACCACAGCTACTATTATTAATCTAACACTTCTCTTATTTGCATATGTGCTAAATAACTATGATTTGTTTTACGCATTGAAACAAAAGGCAAACAAATAAATATTTGAAGTAATATAAAAAATAATACTACAATAAGACTTATGTCCTCTGTCATTTACTTTTCATAGAGCAGCACGTAAAAACTCTCTTCAATCCTTGCAAGACTACTTTTCATAGGACAAACCATGGTTTCATCTTACGTATGAGGTGTAGAAAAGACCTAGCCTGATTATATTAAGGAACCAAGTTAAAGAACCTTTACCTCATAACACAATAGGACATACACCCAATTAATCAAGGTGCACAGAGGCTTGCTATTGAATATATGATAAATATTTCCCAAAAAAAAAAAAAAAAAAGAAGCAAAACAAAGCTTAAAAGAGTCAAGTAGCCAACATCTTGAACATAACTAAGATAGCCACAAAAGAATTTAGCAGCAGTAATATTAACAATAAGACATGAAGAAACAATAATTGTAGCAATAAGTATATGACAAATCTTGAATGAAAATCAATTCAATTAAATACCCAAACCTAAGACTAAATCAACTCAAACGTTTAAAGCAATATTTTTATTAAAAAAAAAAAAAAAAAAACACCGAGAAAGGTTTCTGGCAGTCTGACCAGAAGATGTCAGATTTCTCTTGTTACCAATGCTCTTTCCGAATTACGAACCCATGTTCTATCTTATTTCTTTGTCTTTTCCCTCTCTAAACCTAAATCATTTATAACCCTAAATTTCAAAAAATCAAATCAAAACCTAATGTAACCCAAAAACGTAAATGAAAATCAATCCAACCAAATTTCTCAAAAATAATTCATATTTCATACACATACCCATACCCAGATCTAAGAAAGAATGAAAAAAGAAAAACTTACCGGTGGTAGTTCTCTCTATGTCTGTATCTCAATTCCTGCATGCAGCTTTAGGTTACCGGTGCCGGTTCTGGTGGTATAATTCTGGCAAGGGGATGGACAGTGGTGGGAAAATGATGGTGATGGCCGGCCGTACAAAATCTATCTCCTCATCTCTGTATCGCAAAGTCCTCCTCTATCTCTGTATCGCAAGCGTAGGTGTCCAGAAAATTCAAAAGGAAGCGAAAGAGAGAGAATCCGAGAGTGGAGAAACGGAAGTTAGAGTGAGCGATTGGGAATACGGCGTTTGGGATTTTGGGTTTGCGTTTTTTTTTTCGAGAAATGATATGTACACAACATTTTCACAACAGTTTTGCAACAAATTCTAAGTGACAGGTTGTTACTGGTTGTTATTGTTAGGGCAAAAAAGTAATCTTAGTGTTAAGTTCAAATTTGAACCAATAATAACTAACTATCTATGATTTGTTGTGAAAATATTGTAAAAATGTTGTGGATGTAGCACCTCTCTTTTTTTTTTTCCTTTTTGAAAAGTGGGTTAGTGGAAGAGTGTTTCTATTTTATAATTAATATTTTAGTGTAAATTAAACATGTATTTTTACTAAATTATCTTTTGGTTTTAACTCTACTTAAACTTAGGAACAAAAAAAATCCGGTCCAAACAGGTCCAGTCGATGAAAGGAAGACACTCCAAACAGTGTACCGTACGGTTTTTAATTCATAGAGAGGCTTTTAAATGGTGATGTAAAATTGCCAAACATAATAATTTATCGTTATTTAAGTTATACGTGGCTTAATTTTAGATAGACTTTTTTCTTGACATGGCGACACCTCTTTAAAGGCTTCTGCTTTTATATATAGCTAGCATTTGACCCACATAATGCGCGGGATCATTTTATATATTAATAAACTTTACATTCAATATAAACTTATTTCTCATGCTTCCACTGCATGCGTTCAAGTATATATGTTGCATTTATAATTTGTTCTGCTACTAAATTTTTGTGGCCAACAATGCTTAGCTTTGTTCAAAAGATAAGAGAGGTGAAAATGATAACCTCTGTATAATTGTAAAAATGGTTTCATTAGAAGTAATAAACTTATAAGAATTTGATATCATTATGTTTCTTTAAAAAAAAAAGTGAAGAGAGGAGAAGAAATAGAAAGAAAAATTTAGATTGTTATATCTGTATATATGAACCATGGCATACTATTTCAGAAAACAAAGTATCTTAACTTATCACATTTCTTGGGTAAAACACCATAGTGTTCATTAAGCAATTGAGCATGCATTCAACTACTCAAAAGATTTTCTCAAAATAAAAATTTAGTCGATAGATGATGAGAAGAGAACAATAGCCTATATAATATGACATGCAATACCAAAACAACTTGTATAAGATTATCAAATTTCTAAATCAAGATTGTGCTTTACTGCTTTATAAATTTACCTTGAAAACATGAAAAAACTGGTGAACCATATTTGACATCACTACATTATAGTCATGATACAAATTCAATAGACATTATAAGGAAAATTTTGATGCATTCAAGCAGATATATAATTGATCCAAACAACCACAATACAATTAAATACACTATATTGGCTAAATCGAAAAATTAAAATAACTAAAAACATAGTAATCAAAGATGAAAAAAATCCATCCACTTTCAAGCTACAAGTTCCCTCTCACTTTGATTTTGATAGTAAATCCTGAGTTTGGCATCAGGATGAAGCTGCAAACAAAGAAAAGAAGTTCAATATTGTTTACCCAAGGACGAAGAAAAAAAGAAGCCTAAAACTGGGAAAACAATTCCAAAGGATAGATTAAACAGTCTACATAATTCTTTGAAGTAATCCAATATTAAATCCTAATTTACGATCAAGTGCAAATTTCTTCTTGGCATTCTCTGTTCTTTTAAAAGACTTTTGAGAGAGGGCTTGGTTTTTTGTTCTTTTGAGTCCAATAGTGTAAATCTCATTCACAACTCTAATGTGGGTCTGATTGACAACAATAATCAAACACATTCAAGGCAACTCATCAAATGACAAAACACCCAACTCACATTTGCACCAAATCTAAGCAACCTAACTCACTGGCTTCAAGAAATAAAGTCTAAAACCTTAGCAGAAAATTTTTTTACTACAAAGAGGCAAGTACTTTTAGCTGAAATAAATAAATAAATAAAATGCAAGTCTAAAACTACAAAGAGGCAAGTTCAAAACTCATAGTTTTTATGCTTTTCATAGGAATAACCCACCAAATTGTTCAAAAAAATTTCATAGGCACAAACCTTAATGGAAAATTACGAAAGCAGTAAATGATAATAAACCAAAATACAAAACTCAAACAATATGATCCATACAAACAAAGAACTATAATAATTCTTTACATCGGGATGGTAGAGGTTGATCATAAGAAGATAAATTCATAGCTATAAATAATTACAGATATAAACACATTCAAAACTTTGTTTTTAAACAATTTAGTGACAGGAAATTACAAAAGGCCACAGATATAACAAAAATGGGACAATGATCATTTAACAATCCCAAAATTTTTTTACAAATCATATAGAAGAAGTAAATTAAAAGGAAGCAAAAACTTACAAAAGGATTTAAGTTTGGCAGCTTTTCAGCAGCAATTGCATGATGGTAATCTTGCCTACCATATCCACTTTTGGGTGTTTAACACGTTTTTCTACACCTACACATCAATAATACTATCAATGTCAACTTTGGAGCAAATAGCAAATCACTAATTTTTTTGGTCCATGATTGTAAGAATTTACAAAAAAAAAAAAAAATAACAACTGAACTTCTAGCTTACTATTGTCATAAGGTAAGACAGTATTTATAACATTTGAATTAATATCAATATCAAGGTAAGGCAGTATTTATAACATTTGAATTATAATCAATATCAATTGATCGTTTTTATTACTAATGCCATAAACGATGACATGGTTTGTCTTTATAAAGGATGGAAGAACATAATTCTTTAGTATGCAGCTCCTAATCTACAATTGAAAATATTAACTACAAAATAAGATCATTCTTATCTGATTAAAATTATTATAGAAGGAAAAAAGAATAATTGTTTATAAAATTTAGCTTTCTGCATCAAATAGGGAAATAAACACCAAACAACAAATTTATTTTAGAAAACAAAAAAGCTTTTATGAGGAATTCCATAAAACGTACTCTAAATTTTCTAGATTTAGCCCTCAAAACACAGATTTTAGAAATATATATATTGGGCAGTGTTGGTGTAGTAGCCAAAGGTCTTATAAGTCAAGAATGACTGATTTGCATTAACATGGGGGCGAAAATGTCATTGTAAATACAAAATTCCTGAGAAGAGTCAACATAAATGAGGTGCTAGAAACTGAGATCCTATAAAACATGTAATTGTGTGCCAGGTAATTAAGTATAATTATCTAAAATTCAAAAACATTGCAGGTTTGTATAAATGAACCATTACAAATTTTGAACGTGTATAATACCAAACTTAAATTTAACAACATAAAGAAATATTTTATGCTCTATTTTGTATATAATAATTCAATAAAATAAAACATAATGGTTATAGGTAATTTAGTACAATAGCAAGTCAAACATTACAAACATTGGTGGGAAAAATGCAAGAGACGACAAACCATATATAAAAACACCATTTGCAATTGAAACTCTCATTTACAGAGACATCACCAATCACAACTAAAATACCTTAAGAGTCAAGAAAACTTAATCTTTGGGGTAGACTAAAATCTAACACCATCTTAGGTCATATGCAAGGTTTGTTGCAAGAGGATCATAGATTAGTTTGTGAACAAAGCAAAAGTGCTTTTGGGTTTTAGTTTTTGCTCTGCCTAAAGCAATTCAATGCCTTAGTTTTTTGGCTTTAGAAATTTCCAAGTTTTGCCATGTGGCACATAGAGTTGAAAGGGCTCTCTACAATCTTCTAAGGAAGACTCTTTCCCATATATTTGATCATTTTGCAGTTAACTAATTTGGCCTAAAGTATAATGAACAATATAAAAGGAAATTTTAGAATAAAAGCAACATTATAATTTTATCAAATAGTTTGTAGGCATGTAACTAAAATGTAGTTACCATTACCATTAGAACAATATTTTTAATGTAAAGACCATCAATTACATACAATTGGGTTGATGTTTGGGTAGGAAATGCCTAAGAAGTTCTTGGAGGACTGTTGCTTATTCAGCTGAAATTGTGGTGCAACACTACCTACAATAAGTAAGCACATCATCACATAGCTATGGAAAAAAAAATTGTGTACATGTTATGTAATATTACCAATTGCATCACATTTGGTTCATAATTCATTTTATCCACCATGCTAATATCTTCTAGACTTTATCCTTCTAAACTTTTGTTCATATTCATTGTTGATAAATGAATAAATCATTTATATTTACCACGATATGAGGTGGGGAAAATCAAACCCAAACATCACATATTAAGTCTAAGAGGGATTTCATTGAACTTGTGGAATGCAATAAAGACAAATATGTAGAACAATGCAATTTTTTATCTGCAGTCAAAGAAACCCAAAAATTCAAAATTTTTATCTGCAATCAAGAAACCCAAAAATTCAAATCCGGTCCAATTTAGTAACATCATAGGTACAATAGCAAACAACTAAACACATATTGCAGGATTTGAATATGTATATGATCTTACCAATAAAAACTATTGTGGCCCAATTCATTGTTGAATAACCCCATCATTGAATTTTTCAAGTCGTACAGTGGCAGGAGAATGCCCTGACAGTGACAGCGGTCTTTAGATTTTTCTCTCTCTACTGAGCCAAAAAACTTGCTAACCCTCTCTCTCTAGCAATTATTCTAGAAGGCATAATAACCTTTTTCAATGGTAAGCCAAGGAATGTAGGTAAGGAACCAATACTCCTTGCAACTTCAGTATGAAATAGTGAAATTGAAGAATCCTTACATGAAAGTTATGTGAAGTGAAAATCGCACATAGGTTCTAGTTATACTGTCCAATATTTCCAGAAAATATATGAAGCATTTCATGAATATATTACAGCTGCAATTATACAATACTGATCTATTCAAGACAGGAGAAATCTGTTTTATGTATTTCTTTACTTTTTTTGTGCATGCAAAAGATACCACACTCAAAATGGCATTGGGACTGGCAGGATCTCTAATGGAGATTGCTGCATGGCATGATGCAGATAGAGCACCTAAAGCATACAAAAGAGCCTCCCTCCACTATCATGCTCAAAGAATTGGTTCTCAATACTTGCAAAGTAGGTTAAAATATGAAGAGAAAAAAAAATAAAAGGAAAAATCTTACACTATGGCATAATTAAGAACCCATGATGCATATATTTTATATTGGATTGTCTAACATTAAATAGTAAGGGGCTGTTTGGTTTTTTATTTTCCATCACTCATCACTCCTCACTGAATTTTCGTCACTCATCACTCATAACCCATCACTCATCACTTAAAATACCCCTATTTCTTAAACTCTACCCGTTTGGCACATGTTTTCTGCTCCTCATCACTCAAATTTTTTCACTTTTTGTGGGACCCATGTCTGTAACTTGGTCAGAGCCCTTCGGTTAGACTACCCGCTGAACCCTCATTCCCCACCAATTTTCTTCCTTTCACATTTCCGCTTCACCCCTGTTCCTCTCCCAAAACACAAACACAAACCAGAACTGGGTCTTGTACAGAAAACCAAAGAAGTACCCAACGGTATGACTTAATGGCGCGATCCAGCGACGTGACCCAAGGGCATGATCTAGCGGCGACGTGACCCAACGACTCAACCCAGCGATGCGAACCAGTGGCGTGACCCAGTCGCTCAAACTAGCAGCAACGTGACCCGGCGACGCGACATAGTGGCTCAACCCAGCGGCTCAAACCAGCGGCGCGACCTAGTGGCTCAAACCAGCGGCGCGACCCAATGGCTCAACCCAGTGGCGGCGTGACCCAGCGCCGATCTATTTCCATCACTCTCTGTTTTCAATACCCAGATATCGGTTCTCTATTCCTCTTCAAGTTCAAATAGCACCGAACTCCACCTTCGACGAGCAGCAGCGGCGTCGATCTATAGGTATATGGGTTTCCTTTGAATGAGTTTAGTGCATGTAATCTGTGGGTATATGGGCGAATTTGTATGGGTTTGGTGCTTGTAATTTCCTCTTTGATTCCTTGAATTTCCAATCTAGTGAAAAGAAAATAGGGAAAAAAAAAAAAGCAACCAAATGAAAACAGAAACAGCGTTGGAGAGAGCAAAAGGTCTGACTGTGGGTTCCTCAGACGCTGTGTAATTACAAATTTGCCACTGAAAACAGAGTTTTGGAAACTGAAAACACCCAAAATGTGTTTTCAGTTTCCATAACTCATAACTCAAAAATCAGAGAATTGAGTGATGGAAACAAAATCAGGAAACAAATCCAAACAAGCATTTTTTTCGTGGGTCCCACTTATTTTGAGTTATGAGTGATGGAAACAGAGATATGAGCGATGGGAAACACAAATGCAAACACCTTCTAATTCATCCAGTTTTTTCTTTTCCAAGTATATTGCTTCATATGTAGGAATGAAAAGGGGAAAATAAACTGACTGCATTTTCTAGCAGAAAACACAGAAGAACATATTGCCATAGTAGTTGGACACAAAAATGTATTGAAGTTGTGGGAACCTTAATTTTTAATTTGTTTACAATATAAGTGTGTTTTTGCCATATAGAGTGCACATTGTTCAAGTATTTTAATATTAAATGATTGATTTTATTTGTTTAATGAATAAAAATAAGTCGGCAAATATTGTTTCTTGATAAAAAAAGGAGGGTTCTTTTCAATTTTTGAAGAGGCAAAATTGGTTTGCGATTTTGGATTTTCTGGAAAGGAACATGCAAATGGACAGAAAGTGGGCTGAATTTGGTAAACTACACAGAAAGAGTATCTGAAACGGGAAAATTAACAACGTTATGCAGACCTTGTGTATACAGAGTAGCAAAAATGAAACAAACAAAGCATGAAAAGGGGAAGAGTTTCCTTTTCTTTTGCCCATTTTTGTTGAACGAATGGAAACAGAGGATGATAACTTTTATGTTGAGGTACAGCACCAAATTGATCCATGAGGATCTGCAAAGCAAAGACATACAGCCAAAATAAATTGAACCCAAATTCCCCCCCCCCCAAAAAAAACCAAATCTAAAATAGATAACTGATATTAAAAACCATTATAAACCAAATTCCTTACTCAAAATCGAATCTAAGTCAAAACCTGAATTCAATCCAATCTAATGAAAATACCCAGACCTAAAGCATATTTGACCGCAAATTTAAAGAACCAATAAATGGAAACCATACTAGTGGAAAGTATGGGTTTGATGGAGGTAGAGGCGTGACTATCTTAGTTTTTTCTGCTCTCCACTTTCTAATTCTGATTGGATTTCTCTCTGACGTTCGCTTTCCAGTTTCTGCCACAATTCTACACTCCCACGTCTAGATTAAAAAGAACACTCCAATGCCACAGAAATACACTATAATTTATCTAATAACCCTTCTTCTTCTCTAATGACCCAAATAGCAAGCCAAAAAAAAAAAAAAAAATCAAAACAAACAAAATACGAAACTGAAATTCATGAAAGCAAAGGAACAAAACCTAGAAACTGAAAATTCCTAATTAACAATTCAGTTAGAATTTGATCTTCTACATTGTTTCCCTGATTTCAACGAAATCCCTAAATTGACTGTAAACATAATTGAAGACAATAGGATAAGAGGTTAGTTGAAAATTACCGAGAAAGAATTGTTTGATATCGAGAGTTCCTGGGAAATGGGTTTTTCATGCTTATGCTGAAGGCCGCTTCATCTTCCTTCCTCCTCATTTTAGGGAAAAAACAGAATGAAAAACATCTCTATATGGAATCAAAAAGTTTCGAAACACTATTTATCGCTCTATTTCTTATGCCCAATCAATGCGGTGTTCACCGTTTTGCCTCTTTCTTCATGTCACAGCCTCATCCTCTCTCTGTTTCATCGTCTTTCTATGCATCTGTCTCTGTGTCCTCATCGCCTTTCTCCATTTCATGGCCTCTCTATTTCTATTTGTGTATCACAACCACAAATGAATGGAACCTTAACTTAATATAAAAAAAAAAAAAGAAAAGAAAAGAAAGATAGAAAGGAAGAAACAATGGTGAATTTTGAGTTAAAAACACCTAGTTATATTCTTGCAAAAGGACACAGTTAGGAGATGCAGTTTTGATTGAATTATTGAAATATGAAAGAGAGAGTAATGCACCCAATCAAATTAGTACATGATGAAGTGAGATCAAAACCCACTACCTCTGCTAATCACTCAAAGAAACAAATACATATCCAAACGTAACTCTAAACCAAAATCAAGTCAACTGAAAATACCAAAGCCTAAATCATATTTAACCAGCAACTGTATAAAACAATATAAAGAACTTTACCTGTAATATTTTGGAGAAAGATTGGTCTAACAATGGATTTTTCTCTCCCTCTCTGATAGTCTGACTCTCGCTGCCCCTTATTGGCGATCTCAATATTAGTGAGAGGCATTTATGAATGTCAGTTTTTTTCTTTAATAGGGAAACCTGAAAAGGTTAGAGCATCAATTCACAGCAACCAAAAAAAAAAAAAAAATGTAATTTATTATAGGCAACAGAACACCAATCGGTGGGAAAAAATTATTTGAAATGGTTTGGTTAAACAAAAGTAGATAATTTTAAAGTAGATGGATATAGATAAAGATTATATTTTTTAAGAAAAAAAAATTATCCCGAAAACCCATAACATAAATCTAACCCAAAAACGTAAATCAAAACCAACCCAACCAAAATACCCAAAACTAACTCATAAGTTCATAACCAAATCGAAGGGGGAAAAAAAAAGCATGGCAGATTTCAGAAAGCAAAAACAATATTTGAAGAGGGAAAAAAAGTATACATACCTTCAAAATATGCTGTTGCAGAGACGAACTGGGCCAGAGAACGAACTGGGAATCAAAGTCACCATTGAGGCTGTGATTGTATGGAGCCGGAGATGGGTGGTGTTGGACCAAAAATGTAACCCAAAACCAAAATCAAGTCCTTCAAAAGCCTAAATCATATTTAAAATTGAGAAAAAAAAAACATTTTGATAGAGAATCCAAAGACCCAAGACAAAAACGAATCAAATCTAAACATATCCAACAAAAAAAAAAAAAAAAAACTCAATCAAAAGTAACATTTCATTCCCAAATCTAAAAAAATGGGAAAAAAAAAAAAGCAATGTACTGTGCCCAATCGATGCAGTGTTTATCGTTCTGCCTCTTTCTCTGTTTCTTTCTCCATGTCTCAGGCCTCATCCTCTCTCTATTTCATCCCTCTCTCATTCTCAGCCTCTCTCAGTTTCATCACCCTTCTCTCTATCTCTGTCTCTCTATTTGTCTCTCTTTTCTCTCGATCTCTCTCTCCTTTCTGGGTGTAGCAATCTTTGTTTTCTTTTCTTCTTCTTCTTCTTCTTCTTCTTCTTCTTCTTCTTTTTTTCCCCCTTTTTAAGCAGTTAGTACCCTTTTATACCTAAGGCTCCCAAACAGTGTTTTAACGTAGTGAAAAATTATAGTTTATCGCTTTTAGACGGTGTTGTGGCATTACCAAACAATGTAATGTATCGGTTTTTAAAGTTAAACGTGTCTGAATTTAAGAGAGGCAGTTTTCTTATTTGTCAACACCTCCTTAAATGTAGGAACTAACTTTCTCTCAGTTTCTGCTATTATATATATATATAGATAGATATTAGATTAGATTAGATTATATTAGATGTGTGAGTGTATTTAATTTTCTCATGTCTCAAATCTTCATAATATGAGACACTTATGCACTCTAGCTTTGTTTCACACACAACACGCAAATTCTTTGTTACTCTTGATACATATGCAGCTACAATGTGATTTGGCCATCACCAAAAAATACGTGTTAATATATGCTTGCTAAACTGTCTTAACTTGTTTTTTAAAAATAAAACTGGTTAGACTTATTTAGTTTGTGTGTGTGCCTTTTGATCTAGAAATGCTTTACATCTAGATTTGAGCTGTGTTTGAGTGCTTAACATGCTACTTGGATGCTTGTTTGAGTAGCTATCTTGTTGCATTTATTTTGTGTGTTTTTCCTCCATTGGAAAACCTTCCTTCTGTCTTCTCGACAGCTGTTCGATACCTTCTCGACAACATCTTGACAGCAGCTAGAGACAAGTTTCTTCTATAGAGATTTCTGGATTTGACCTCGATAGCTTCTCGATAGCTAGGTCGATCCATCAAGCCAAATTTCTGTGCTCTTTATCTGCTTGATACATTTTCAACATATTCTTAATCCATCAACATTTCTGGGTAGCTTCTCAATAGATTCTCGACACATATCTTGATCTATCGAGGTAATTTTATATGCTCTCTACCAGCTCAATAGCATCACGACAGCTTTTTGATCTGTCAAGACCCTCTTGCATGCATTGTTTTTCACAAGTTTTGCATCTTTCTATTATCTTGTCATCCATAGCATCTTGTTTCATTACATTCATGCATTTATATGGATTCCTTATGTACCTTGATCATCTAAGATCATCTTTATGTTTCTCGGGGTGAAGTTTTATAGCTTCTTGTACCCTTTGTCAATCATAACAAAAAGGGGGAGAAAATGTGGTATCTTTTTAGATTCTACATGTTAAGGGGAGAAATACATGCCTTTGTAAGGGGGAGTTGTGTTTCATCTTGTTAGGGGGAGTGTTTACATCCTTGTTGATTTAGGAGCTTCGTTTAGCTTCTTGTACATCAGTCTTGTGACCATTTTTACATACATTGTGCTTATCTTTGATATATATATGATGATGATGATGATGATGACGACGACGACGACGACGACGATGATGTATGTATTTTTCACCTATCTTTACATGTGTTGTTTCTTCTCTATCTTTATAAACATGTTTCTTTATGTACGCAATCTTTATTTCTGTTTCACACATGATGCCATGATGAGTTTTTTTTAAGTGTTTCAGAAAGACAGGTTGTGAAAGTCTATCATGTCGTGAACTCTTTTCTTGCAAAGGTTTTCAAGAGTTTGTAGTAGGGATAGATTTATTTTGTAATACAACAAATGGTTATGAGTTTAGTGATTTAAGATTTCTCTCATGATTAGATGTTTTGTTGTGGTTTTGTCATGGATTGCCAAAGAGAGAGATTGTTAAGGACATATTTTATATAATTGTTTAATCCTTTGACAAAATGCACTTTATTTGTAATTAGATAGATTTAAGATGGGTTTAGTACTTCAAGAAACAATAGTTTAAATCAAGTATTAAAAACATAAAGATTAGACCAAGAAACAAGTAAAGAAAAAGTTATTCATTAAAACTAAACAGATACCGCAACAGAAATAGTATCTATTGAGATTTAAGAATGAAGCTCGATAGAAGCTCTACAGAAGCTTGAAAGAAGCTAAATCTGTCGAAATCTATGAAATTAGAATCAGAATTTCCAGATCTGATTTTTGGCTCTAATTGACATGTATGTGTACGGTTTCTTTTCTCACAACCCTAAACATATATAAGGCTCATTTTATAGGCTGTTATACATGGAGAACACATGCAGAAAGTGACCTAGTGCCTTATTCTCCCTGAAAGAAGTTACTGCTTCTTTTGCACCTTAAGGTTTTGTAACCAAGTACTTCTTAATCTTCATTATTGATAAAGTGAAGAACTTTGCAGCCAACAACATTTTAAGTTGATGGAATTAGTCATGTTCTGGGATCCATACAAAAAGATGACGTTCATATATTGAAGAGTTCAGAGGTTTTGAAGAGGTAGAAGGTTTTTGCTATAAGTTCATCTACAAGAATTGTAGAGTCTAGGGACAAAGGTTTTGTATTAGATCTGAAACTTCTCTTTGCTATAGTGAATTGCTTTTCAGAAAGGTTTCCCCTCAGGTTTTTTACTGTGAAACTAGTTTGTTTTATTGGTTTTTCTAGGTCATCAAATCTTGTCTTATTTGCTATTTCGTTGTGCATGATGTGGATATGATATTGATGTTTGTTTGTTTTAACAATGTTTATTCATAATTAATAGGCCAAAAATGTATTGACCCCTTATGATGAATTAATTAACTATTTAGCCAAGTTTATTAATTAATCAATTTAACATGCAAACGCATGGTAGTACAAACAAATCACCAATAAACTAAAGTGAAGTGGAAAGTAAATTGACACGGTGATTTATTTAAGAATGGGAAAAACCAACACGGCAAAAAACCCACCGGGTGATTTTAAGGTCACCACTCCCGAGAATTCACTATTATCACAACAAGCGATTACAAGTAAAGGAATCCCAGTACCTTATACTAACCTATAATTAAATCCTTACCCTAATACCCAATTGGACTTGTTCTACAGTAACAATCTCTTCTTTTCAATACACGACTCCCAGTACATAACTAACTAATTGCACGGATCCCAATACGTGACTTCAATCACCAACTAGAGAAGAAGGTTGGCTGCAAAGTTCTTTTATTTTTCAACATAAGAAGATCACGAAGTTGCTTGGTCAAAAAACTCTATGGTGTACAAAACACAACAGCTTCTCAATAACTTGGGCAAACTAGGTTTCTGGTCACGCTTGATAAATTATGCTCTTATGCAATTGTGCTCTTGACTATGCAACCTGATACGGCCCTTAAAATAATCCTTTTATATGTCTAGGGCTGTGAGAAAAGAAAGTCCAAACATATAATCACGGATTGGCTGAAAAACAGTCTAGAAAAACTGAATTTCATAAACCTTGACAGATACCTTATCTATCGAGTTGTTGTCGAGCCACGGGCTAGAACAGCTCTTCAAGGCACAATAGATGCTAGCTGTTGAGCTAACTGTCCATCTTTAATTAACAGCACTTTTCACACTTGAATCTTGGACAGACTTGCATGGTTTCAACACTTGGACAGACTTGCATGGTTTCAACACTTGGACAGACTTGCATGGCTTCAACACTTATACTTGAAACAAGGTTTCTTGAAGTATTAAACACATCTTAGATTTACTCAATTACAAGTAAAATGTGTTTTGTTAAAGGATTAGCCAATTACATAAATAGTGACATATGTTTCTAACATGCGAAACACATATGTCCTAATAATCTCCCCTTTTAGCAATCCGTGACAAAACCACAATAAACAAATGAACATATGAGAGAAGTCATAAATTACTCAACTCATATTCATTTGTTAAATACAATAAAATCTATCCAACACGAACTCTTGAAAAACTTTAAAAGAAGAGAGATTATGGCAAATAGACTTTGATAACCTGTATTTCTGAAACACTTTAAACAAAACACATCAAGGCATCTTTGTGTGAAATAGAAATAGAAGATTGCATACAATATATAAGAAGCATGTGCATAAAAAGAGAAAAGAAACAACACATGTAAGGGTAGGTGAAAAACATACATGTAACAACATATAAAGAAGATAAGTACAATGTATGTCAAAAATGGTCACAAGACCCATGTACAAGTGATGATGTATCTAAAGTAGAAAGAAAAGAAAAGATATAAGTATCCTCACTACATCCTTCAATATCAATACTCCCCCTAACAAGAATCTCCAAATCTCCTATACTAACTCTCCCCCTAACTATGACTACTCTCATAACCAAACTACTCCCCCTTTTTGTCACGAGTGACAAAGGGTAAGAGTGTTAAGTAGACATCTCGTCAGCACTAAAAGAGCTAGCATCACCATTATCAGCATCAGAAGCATCACCATCACCATAATTGTCCTCATCCTTAGAAGCCTTTAGAGAAGGCGGAGGAGAAGAAACGAAGCCACCTATGACCGCCTGGCGTCATGCAATACGACCTATACGGGTGTTCACTTGACACAACTCATCATTGAGAGTGTCAAGGCAAGCATTCATGTGCTAAAGCTACGCCATGATGTCCTCGAGAGTCACACTGCTCGTAGAAGAAGGGTAAGTGGGAGGAGCTACTGACCCGGACCGCTTCAATTAAAACTGTGCCTCTGTTTAATGGTAGTGGCATCTATAGCACCCATAGTAGAAAAGTGGTCAGAAACAGGAAAGGGAACAGAAAAATGGCGTAAGAGCCTTATGATAGCAAAAGGGAAGATGAGCTTATCACGGGTCGCCATATCCCTATACACATCTATGATAAAAAGAATGAAATAAGAGGAAAACCCTATACTAAGATGCTCAAGAAAGGAAAGCAAAAACTGAGCATGGGGCTCTGTAATAGAGTTATAATGAGATAAGAGATGTAACACAAAAGTCATGACCATGTTTATGAACCTAGGACCTTTAGCAAGGTCGAACAGTAAGTGAACTGATGCTCACCCCAATTAGAAGGGCTCTCACAGAAAGCAAAAATAAGCTCGTCTTTAGACACAGTCTTAAGACGATCACAACTAGGGTAGTTAGGATGCACTACCTTAAGGACATGGAGCACATCGGCTACAAGAACTGGAGTGACCACGATGTGCGTACCTCAAACGCAAGTGGAAAACTAAGGTATTGAATAATCAAATCCATGCATGTTGGAGTAGAACTCTTGGATTAGCACGGATGGACAAGTGAACGAGATGTCACACAGTGACTCCCAACCCTTACTGTGAATGACAGTGGGTAGATCAGTGTCGGAGAAGTCCAACAAAATGACTTGGCGTTTCGAATGAATGCCTCGTTGTTAAAAGTTCTCAAAGAAATCCAATTTGGCCTTCTCATCATGGAACTGAACGTGAAAGGGTGTAGGATCAGAAGAAGTGAATGCCTTGGAATGTAAAGGGTTCCGGGACGGAGTAGATTTACGTTTGGGTGCCATAGAAGTAGACTAATGTAAACAGAAGAGAGAGAGAGGGAGAAGGAGACAATCGAAAAAGTCCCAAGCAGTTCAAATATATCAAAAGAAAGAACGTATGCAAGAGAATGCATAAACATGTGACATGCAAAGGTAATTGCATCATGGGCTCAGTCCAATCCAATCCTACCAGCACAATGAGATGCAATGCATGAAGTTTCAAGATCAAAACTACATAACCCATCTCAAAAATTTTGCAAAAAACCTCTTTGATTTTGAAAAACCCCAAAATTTTCAAAAATCCCAAAAACTTAGGCTTAAAATCATGAAATTCATGAATATGAGGGATTAAGACACTTACGAAGTGAAGAAAAACTTGATTAAGGCCGAAAATACCTTGAGGAAAAGGTTTAGAGAGAGAAAAATGTTTTTGGGAGGTGAAACAGTTGTGAGCAGATGAGAGAGATCGAGGAAAGTGAGATTAGAATTGTGAAGACCCTTTATATAGAAACTCAGTAATTCTCGATAGATTGAGAGGTGTCAAGAGGTGTTGAGCTTTAAAGGTTCAACAAATGCATCTATAGAGAAGTGTCCAAGGCAAAATGAAGCTCGATGGATCGAGGATTTGTCAAGGAGCTATCGAGGGACATAAAGATTCTCGATCAATCAACCTAGCTATCGAGAGGTGTCGAGATTGTGATAAAAATCAACTGATGAGCTTGATAGATAAACCAGGTGTCGAGGAGCTGTTGAGATTGCTTAAAACTATTTTTTAAAGAAGAAAAAACACAAAACTAAATGCAATCAAACATGCAACACAACCAAAGATCCAATCAACATATTAAGCTCTCAAAAACATTTTTCAACAAGAAAAATGACAAGCAATGAGATCCAAAACACACACACACACACACACACACACACTAAACAAGTCTAACCAATTTTACATTTCAAAAATAAGTTAAGACAGTTTAGTGAGCATACATTAAGATATGTAAACCTTGTGATATCCAAATCACATTGTACCTGCACATGTATCAAAAGTAGCAAATAATATTGCGTGTTGTGTGTGAAAATATCTCAAGATTGCATAAGTGTCAACATGTTATGACAATTTGAGATATGAGTAAATCAATTCAATTCACACACGATCATAACTGTTTGATGGGGACTATCACCTTCGAGGTATATTCTATAACTCCCACATCTCTTAAAATAAACGCTTGCAATTATTTATAAAACATTTTGATCTTTTTGCTTTTATTTTTCTTTGCATATTTTTCTTTTAAGCAAACCATGCATGGGCTTATAAGAGATAGAAAAGAAGTACCCAATTATGTTAAGTTTTTTGACATTGCACTTTTGCTATGTCGAAGCATACAGATGTCATTTTATGATTTGCGAGCAACAATGGTGAGATGGTTATTTATGTCTTTCTCTTAGGATTTTCTAGTCATTCACATCAAAAAGGGTGAAACTAGTGTTAAGTACAAGAGATTACTTAACTTTACTCATCACAAACAAAAGTCACAAAGTTCACATACTTAGTTGTACATAAAGATGCTCATCTAAGTTACAAGAGATACAAAATTTAAAAATTTGTTTCAATGGCCATCCAAGGTGCACAAGCACCAATGTATATAAACATACACTATTTTTGTATTTTTCAATTTTCCAAATTTTTTTTATTTTTATTTTTGTGAAAAACAAAATAAAACAAACTGAAAATAAACAATAAAATCATGTTAAACAAAGCAAAGCAAAAGAAAGCAAAAACACACAAGTAATGCAATAAAAAACAGAGAGGGAGAGAGAAAAGAAGTGATAAAATCACTTGGAGTCTTTTTCCTTCCACACCTTAGAAGAACCTTTCCTTTGAGCAAAGCCTTGAGCTGGCGGTGAAGGGGAAGAATTGAAACCGTTCAAGTTCGAAACGAACATTAGGGCTTTGAGAAGATCTCCAAGAGGAGCAAGAAAGGGTGGAAATTGATTCTGGTTTCCCGATGCAATCATGTCGTTACTCTATTGAGTAGCTAACCACTTATAACAATTAGGTCAAGTATGACCGGCTGCTCCACAGTGATGACAGAGATGTTGCTTCTTCTGTTTAGGCTTTTGAGAGTTAGTCTTCTTAGCTTTAGGGTTTTTAGCTTCTTTCTTATTCTGCTTAGAGGGTGCTCCTAAGATAGATTTACCCTTGTCAACATTATTACTAGGAGGAACAAAAACAGTAGTACTAGTAAAAGCAATATTAGAAGAAGAAAAATCATACCTTAAACCGGTTCGACCAGAGGCAGATTTTTGCATGCTGAGCATCTAGTCTAGCTTTGCACTTGAGGTCCTTTCCAACTAAGCTCTCACTTGGTCTTCTCAGCTAAGAAATTGTTTTCAAACCTTAGTGCTTTGATAGTCTGATTTGCTTCATCAAACTTTGTGGAGAGTTGTTCTCGTTCAACCTCTACATCACTGAGCTTTTTGGTGGCCAACCTACACAACTTCTTATGTTTTTTTGAGACATTGTATAACTTTTCATAGGCTGTATAAATGTCATCTTGTTCATCCATCTTCTCAAATTTAGATTCCACCAAGTCCTCTTCTTCATCCACATCTTCAACAATCCCCTCAGTAGGATTGACAGTAGCAATGAAGGCATTCAAGATTCCGTTATCCTCATTGTCGAAACCCTCCTCAAGTTCGGTGTCGCTTAATGTAGCAGTGAGTGCCTTGCTCTTTTCAATGGTCTTGAGATATGTGGGGCACTCCTGTTTCATATGTCTAAAGCCTTGACATCCAAAGCACTTGGGTCTCGAGGGAATAGTGTATTGACCGCCATCCCTTGCATCCTTCTTTCTTTTGTCTTGGCTCTTGAACTGAGAAGAACTGGATTGCCTACGGTCCTTGTCGAAGCCCTTTGCATTGACATTCATCATGAACTTCTTGAACTTCTAGGTGATGTAGGACTTCATTTTAGAATCTTCATCATCGGAAGACTCATCAGTGTCACTGCTCTTAGTCTTTAGTGCCATGCTCTTGCTCTTGCTTGACTTCCCGAGCCTTGTAAAACCCAACTTATAGGTCTGCAGATTTCCAACGAGCTCTGTTAGAGGAATCTTGCCAATATCCTTGGATTCCTCAATGGTCGTGATCTTTGCATGAAACCTCTCGGGTAGAGATCTGAGTACCTTTCTCACAATCTTAGGTTCAGGAATGGTTTCCCTAAGATTAAATACTGAGCTCACAATGTCCTTGAGCCTGGCATAGAACTCATCAACTAACTGATCCTCCTCTATCTTAATCTCTTTGAAATTTGTAGTGAGTCTCTGAAACTTCTAAACCTTGACAGCCTTGGTTCCCTCATAGGTTGTCTAAAGGATGGTCCATGCTTCCTTAGCAGTTTCAGTGGAGGATGTCTTCTTGAACTCCTCATTATTGACTGCACTGAACAAAGCATTCAATGCCCTGCTGTTGAAGTTTGCTGCCTTGATCTTAGTATCATCCCAATCGGCCGGCGCTTCCTTTGGCTTGATCCAGCCAATATCTATAGCTTGCCACACCTTCTCATCTAGAGACTGCAAGAAAACACTCATGCGTACTTTCTAGTATGTATAGTTAGTTCCATCAAATAAAGGAAGTACAATAAGAGACTGTCCTCTATCCATGACAAATAGGGGTCAATGGAACTCACAGTAAAGATTGAACCCTATTCAGAGTGTGCCTGCTCTGATACCACTTGATAGGCCAAGATATTGACCCCTTGTGATGAATTAATTGATTAATTAGCCAAGTTTATTAATTAATTGATTTAACATGCAAACGCATGGCAACACGAAGAAATCACCAATAAACTAAAGTGCAGCTGAAAGTAAATTGACATGGTGATTTGTTTACGAATGGAGAAAACCAACACGGCAAAAACTCCACCGAGTGATTTTAAGGTCACCACTCCCGAGAATTCACTGTTATCATAACAAGAGGTTACAAGTAAAGGAATCTCAGTGCCTTATACCAATGACAAAGTTAAAGAAACAAATAAAAGGAAATACAAGAACGTCAAACACTATTCAAACCAAATACACAACACGTTAAGATACAACCACACTGACACACATCTATTATACAAACGCATGTGGAAATGGGCTTATGAGAAATCACACAATATCATACATGCATGCAGCTGCAAAGAGAAAACACAAGAAGTAATGCAATATTCATCACACATCCAGAGCAGTTGGCTCATGCTTGAGTATGCCTGCATGAAAGAGTAATGCCCACAAGTGAGTCACAAACTCACCTCCAATGGCTAGATGCTCAGCATAGACTGTTTCATCATCCGAGGGAGCTACAAACAACATCATCTCTGCCCAAAACTTTGCCAAAATTTTGCATTTCACTTCATTGTCTTCTATTCTTTCTATCTGTTTTGCAAGAACAACACCCCTTTCAATAATTTCTTCACTTCCCTCATGATCATCTTTGCCTAAATTGAACATCTTTCAAATCCTTTTCATGCTATTGTCTTTGCAAGTCAAAATCTTTTGGCAAACACTATTGTTGGATCCCTTAAGTTTATACCTGGCTTCTTCAACTACCTTACCAAAAATAATTTCTTTTGTATATGAATAATTAGGTAAAAGTCTTGAGCAAAAGCCACCAAATAGGCTCAGTATTTAGACAACCTAGTTGCCACAATGAAGTCATTACTGTCCCTTCATTGGTTGACTAGTTCCCTTATGACAATTACTTGTGATGATAAATTGAGCTCACTTAGCGATGAAGAATTTTTGACAGACCCAAAAAGCCCTCTCAAAAAGTCGTATTTCCAATGGCAAAATAAAGCCCTCGAAAATACTTGGTAATATGTGAAGCATTTGTGACTAACAAAAAAAGCTGTTGTAATTTTGTGTTGCAGCCATCACAAATGCTAATATTTTGGAGGGAAATTTTCCCTCCATATTATTTTCGAGGGACAATTAAAATTATCTCGCAAAAAGTGTATTATTTGTGATGGTTAAAAATATGCCATCACTAATACTCAAATTATTTGCGAGGGCAAGGATCGACCTTCACAAATAATTATTAAAATGTCAAAATTTTTGGAGGGAAATGTTCCCACCAAATTATTTTCGAGGGACAATAAAAATCTCTTATAGAAAGTTTATTTTTTGTGTGGGCTAATAATATGTCCTCACTAATACTATATTATTTGCGACGAACAAGATTGGCCTTCGCAAATGATCATTAAAATATAAACTTTTTTTGGAGATAAAAATTATTTTAAAATTCAAAGAAAAATAAAATGAAATGCATAAATGTATAGCACTTTGTATTCTTTAGATGAACCTTTTGTTTACAATCTAAAAAAAAAACCTTTTATATACATCATATATAAGAAAGGGTTGTCTTTATTTTCTAAACAATTGTACTCATAAAAAAATAATAGCACTTTCAACTTCAAAATGGTAGCCTAAAATTCAAGAATTTCAGCCTTTTGTACTCTCTTTCTCTCTCTCAAAAGTGAATTAAAATTTCTTCCTATTAAAATAATGCATAAAAGATGAGTTCATAGATCAAATGGTAAATTTCATCCGATTTGCATGAAAATTGGCATGCATATTAAGAACATATAAAACATGTAATCCAACGGTTGGATTTGCAAAATATGAATTCAATAATAAGTTATTTTGTGGTGTAACATATTTTAGAATTACGTCAGGTGTAACTTGAACTCAACCCTATATTTCTTAATTCGGTGTGAATTTTAACAAATCTACTGTTACATTACATTATCTTCATATATTTTTCATGCTTACAAAATTTCAAGGTGATCAAAGATCAATAGTTATGTCATTAATCAATTGTCTAGATTCAAGTTTTAGTAGTTTAAAATAATGCATAAAATATGAGTTTATAGATCAAATGGTAAATTACATCCAATTGACAGGAAAATTTTATGCATGTTAAGACCATATAGAACATGTAATCCAATGGTTGAATTTTCAAAATATGAATTCAATAATAAGTTGTTGGGTAGTGTAACATTTTAGAGTTACGTCAAGTGTAACTCGAACCCAACCCTATATTTCTTAATTCAATGTGAATTTTGACAAATCTACCGTTAGATTTCAGTATTTTCAAATATTTTTCATGCTAACAAAATTTCAAGGTGACCAAAGATTAGTAGCCATGTCATCAATCAATTGTCTAGATTTAAGTTTTAGTAGTTTAAAATAATGCATAAAATATGGGTACATAGATCAAATGGTAAATTACATCCGATTGGCATGAAAATTAGCATGCATGTTAAGACCATATAGAATATGTAATCTAACGGTTGGATTTTCAAAATATGAATTCAATAATAAGTGTTTGGGTGGTGTAACATTTTCTAGAGTTACGTCAGATATAACTTGAACCCAACCCTATATTTTTTAATTCGATGTGAATTTTGACAAATCTATTGTTAGATTATTATCTTCATATATTTTTCATGGTTACAAAATTTCAAGGTTATTGAAGATTAATACACATGTCATCAGTCAATTGTTTAAATTCAAATTTTTGTAGTTTAAAATAATGTATAAAAGATGAGTTTATTGAACAAATGGTAAGTTACATCCAATTGACATGAAAATTGGCATGCATGTTAAGAGTAAATAGAACATGTAACCCAACAATTGGATTTTCAAAATATGAATTCAATAATAAATTATTTCAAGGTGATCAAAGATTAATAGCTATGTCATCAATCAATTGTCTAGATTCAAGTTTTAGTGGCTTTAAATAATGCATAAAGATGAGTTTATAGAATAAATGGTAAATTACATCGGATTATCATGAAACTTGGCATGCATGTTAAGACCATATAGAACATGTAATCCAACGGTTGGATTTTCAAAATATGAATTCAATAATAAATTATTGGATTGTGAAACATTTTTTAGAGTTACGTCAGGTATAACTTGAACCTAAACTTATATTTCTTAATTCGATGTAAATTTTGATAAATTTACCGTTAGATTACATTATCTTCATATATTTTTCATACTTACAAAATTTCAAGGTGATAAAAAATTAATATCCATGTCATCAATCAATTGTCTTGATTCAAGTTTTAGTAATTTAAAATAATGCATAAAAGATGGCTTCATAGATCAAATGGTAAATTACATCAGATTGGCACGAAAATTGGCATGCATGTTAAGACCATAGAGAATATGTAATCCAACGGTTTGATTACCAATTAATCTTTTTTTTTTTTTTTAAATTACCGCTTAATTTTAATATTTAATGCTTATCCCTAAAAGCATAATCCCCTTTTTTCTACATTATCTTCTACACGCTCAGCAGGGTGCTAGAAACAATGCATTTTTGAATTCTTTTAGGTTTTCTCTTATTTAAATTACCATATTATCACACATTTAAGTAATAAAAGAGTCATTAAAGTGGATTTATTAATGTAATTTTACACAATTCACAAACACGACTGGATTAATAAAACCCAACCATGTCACACAGGTTACTAAAAACCTACTGGGTTGCACTAATTTTGATCGAGTCATATGCTTTTCTGATTCAATTGATCACCCGACCCGGTCAATGCGCTAGGTCACTGGATCACCAGTCCGACTGGCCGGGCTGGGCTGAGTTTAATAACACTGATTTAACCCAATTAATAATTAGGTGGGTTTAGGTGTTATTTAAGTGGGTGGGTTTGAGTTGGCAAATGAGTTTATTTTGTCACCCCTACCCAATATATAACTTTTAGGTTTCATTAGTGATGAAATATGTTTTCGTCACCATTGGCAAAAAAATTATGTTTCATTGGTAAAAATAAAATAAAGGCGGCCTTCAATATTTTGGGCACCAGCTTTCAAAAAAAAAAAAGAAAATTAGGCGCTAGAATTTTTTTTTGCTTCATTATGATTATTTTTTCCCTTTAACCCTAAATCTCCAATCTAACGCCTCTCTCTCCCTCTGTCCAAACCCTGTGACTATTGCTATTGGCATTTGGCATTAGTAGCTATGAAGCATGGACGCGGCAAAATGGCCGCTGCACCCGCGTCCTATGCGGCCCGACGCGGCAACGCATGAGGGACCCCACTACTTGCACGTCGAACCACATCCAATTTTTTTTTTTCATTTCGCGATACGCACCAACTCATGGCCACTCGGCCCAACTCGCACCGATTCAGGCCGAATCGGTCCGTATCAGCCGAAACACACCGTGCCGGCACTGAATAAGAAAATGAAGAAAGAAAGAAAGTTGGAGAAGAAGGTGTGGTGTTGGTAAGACAAAGTTGCAGTGTAGCTTGCTACAACCATTCTATCTCTCTATGTGATTGTGATACCAGTGGCCTTAACCCCTTTCTTCTTCTTTGCTTCTTCGTTTTCTTCTTCCTTTTTTTTCACTGGAGCCCCTACCTTCTGTTTTGTTTCTTTTTTGAAAAGTTTTGTTTGTTTGTTTGTTTTTTTTTTTTTTTTTTTTTGGTAATGGGAAAAAACTAAACCTATTTTAATACCTATCACATACATCATTTATTTTGTTTTTAGGCTGACCGGATACGTGAGCCACTAAACCACATTTATTTATTTATGGGTAGCTTCATCTATCTTAATACATCTGTTAATAATTCAAATGCTAAAAACTTTAATGTACTTATTACTATCTATTTATTATTATTATTATTATTATTATTATTATTATTATTATTATTATTATTATTATTATTATTATTATTATTATTATTATTATATGAGTTTTCTATTATTATTATATAAAAAAGTATGTTTAGCAATATATTAAAAATATAAATAAAATATTTTTAATAATTTTTTAATCGCTACACTCCGCCGCACCCGCACCCTTTTTTTTTCAGAAATTGCCGAATCCCACACCCGTACTCGCAGCAACACCCGAATCCGAAAACACATTCGTGCTTCATAGGTGTGTATATAGTAACATATATATACAACAAAAAGTGGTAGGATGAGAATATACCTGGATTGCTTCTGTGAAATGCCTTCTTCTGAAACAGCTCCTAACTCTGTTCTTCGTTTTAACAGCCTGGCTCATGTAGAAAACCACTTGGATCTATATGCAAGGCTACTTCTCTATTGCGAGTTGTTAGTAAAATTTTGCTTCTACTTTCCTGTCCTAATGGGAAGCCTGGACTTAGTAAATCCCATGCCTCTTTGCTCCAAATATCTTCAAGATCACCAAACATCTCTTCTCTTTCTAAACTTGATTAAGCTTCTTTGCCAACTCTTCGTCTCTCATTTTTAGAATTTGATCCCTCTTGTCTTTGGTTAGAGAGGTAAGTTTGATTAATATTCCTTCCCAAACATCCCTTGTTTTGCATTGTTGAGATATATAAGCCCAAGCAAAACCATCAAAATGACGCCTGACCTCACTGTGATGGTAAACTTTCTTGGCAAGAGTGGTCTTTCCTAGACCACCCATCCCATAAATAGACACAACTTGACACTGTTTATCTTCATTTACCAACTGAGCAACTACTTCTTTTATATCTTCATCCAACCCCACGATACTCTCTCAAACAATAGGGGAATAAGACCGTCTCAATTGCCCTTGTCTGTCCAGTGCAGAACTTGAGCCCACCTATTTTATAGAAGTCACACCATAAGTTTGTAAACTTCTAGTAAGATCAGAGATTCTTGTTTTAATGTCCTCAATCTTGGACCCTATAAAGCACGGGTGCATTTCCGAATTTGGGTGCGGGTGCAAATGTAGGTGTGGGTGCGGGTGCGAGATTCGCCAATTTTTGAAAAAGTGGTGCGGGTGCGGCGATTAAAAAATTATAAAAAATATTTTTATTTATATTTTTAATATATTGCTAAGCATACCTTTTTATATAATAATAATAGAAAACTCATATAATAATAATAATAATAATAATAAATAAATAAATAAATAAATAAATAAAATAGATAGTAATAAGTACACTAAAGTTTTTGACATTTGAATTATTGATAGAGGTATTAAAATAGATGAGGCTTCCCATAAATAAATAAAAAAAAATGTGGTTTAGTGGCTCACGTATTTGGTCTGCCCAAAAACAAAATAAATGATATATGTGACATGTATTAAAATAGGTGTAGTTTCTTCCCATTAACCAAAAAAAAAAAAAAAAGGAGGAAGATGTGGCTAGCCCATGTGTTTGATCACAGAGCACAAAAAACAAAATAAAGGTAACAAAGGTGATGATGCGAAGAAAATTAATAAGCTGGATGCTTTGGATTTGAAAGGACTACTGACTGTCTTGATGGCCTGAAAAAGAAAGAACAGCGATCAAAGGTGACCGGGGTCGCCGGCCAAGAACCCTCCGATAGCAAAGTTAGTCTTTCTCTCTTTGAATTTTTGAGTTCCAACTTTTTAGGAAATGTTCATACATACATTTGTCTGATCTGAATGAGTGTTTATATAGTGTCCTAAGAATAGTTATTAGACTTGTAACCTCCCCTGGATTTGAGGAGGTGTAGGGTTTAGGGATAACTTCCCACAACTGTTTAGGAGTTACATTTTTCTCACATAACGGTCACCGGAAGTTAGGCGCTTGATAAGGAGTTGTAGTACACACTCAAGAATTTTCCTAACTGTTAAGGTCTCATCCAGGGATCCTCCTGTTAAGTGTATCTTGCTTCCAAAGGAGGCCATTTTTCTATGGACGACCTTCTTACGGATGAGATTGATGGTTCCCTTGGACGAGACGGTGTGGTTTTATCAAGCTTGGCCATGCGAAGCTCGTCCAGGCATCTTCCAGCGTGGACGAGCTTTTATGGACGAGGTTCTTACAACCTTGGCTTTCCTGGTCTTGTCTTGGACGACCTTCATTGCCGATATTGGAGTTGTATTTTATCATCCCCCATCAGTTGCCCCTTGTCTATGGGTTGTTTAGGGAATGTATAAACTAACGTCATTCTTTGGACGTGTGTCTTTATGTTAACGATTAGGTGTGCCACATGTCATAATTCAATTGGCGACTGGTCACATCGACTCATTTTTTGAGGAACATGCCACATGTCACCTTTTAGGTGGTCGCGTCGCTTCGAATAGTGGAGTTCGCTGCCTATAAATAGTGGAATTCCTGTGCTACCCTTCGTATTTTCTAAAATTTTCTTCTTTGACATTCCTCATCTTAGCGCCTCATCTAGAAGTTTCCTGCGTCCATAGCTTCCCTTCGTCTAGATCTAGGTGTTTTCTCCACCCTCGTCCTCAGGTTTTAAGCTTTCTCAAAGAATGTCTGAGATAGTCCTTTCTTCGTTTAGCAATAGTGTTGACAAAGCCATAGATGAGTATCATGACCTTAGTAGTTTTAGTGGGTCTAGTGATAGTAGTAGCAATAGCGGCAGTGGGCAAAACACTACAGACAAGTACACGTCTAACGTCCTTGGGGTTCCCATAGAGGTGCTTTAGGAAAGCCTTAGGACGAGGGTTGAGTCTGGGTTTAGGGCTGGTACAAGTGCCCCCTCGTCTTCCGCTCAAGACAAGGAAGAGGTAGTTTATAGCTGTGCTGTTGGGATTGCCTCTAAGACAGATGAGAGGAAATTAGACCTCCTTAAGACTTGGTATCAACTTCCTGAGGACTTAAATCCTAGAGTACCTGTGCATGGGGAGTGGTGTTGTCAGCCTCGTTTTGGCATTGGCATTTATGAGCCTTACCTCTTAGGGGGTTTGAGGTTGCCTCTCAATGCCTTCACTAGGGAGTTACTTACTAGGTTAGGTTTAGATATATGTCAATTCTACCCTAATGCACGGAGGCTAATTGACTCCATGCAAGTTTTATGGAGGGAGGTGTTTAAGGGAGATCGTCCTCTTATTGTGGACGAGTTCCTCTTCTTCTATAAGCCCTCTGAGATTAACCATTCCCTTGGCTTTTACCAGTTCACAGCCAGAGGGAAAGATTATTGGCTAATTAAGTCTTTAGTTACCTCAAATAGGAGATGAAAGACAGAGTTCTTCTTCGTTTTCGGCTTTTGGGCTGAACGCCTTGTTAAGGTTGATAGGGACTCATTCTCTCCCTATATTGGAGAGTTAGGGAACCTTCGTCCTGAAGGTACGTCTGTGGCTGTTACTTCTTTTTTTGTTATTCACTTTTGATTGTGGTCACCTAATTACCCTTTTTTTTTAGGTGTTAGACGGCTTAATTTGAGTAGGTTTTATCTTGAACGAGATCAAAAGGCATTTCTATATACTGACAGGACTTTCCATTCCTTGGTGAGCCTTTAACATCTTGCCACTTGGGGGTTAGGTCCAGAGCCGTAAGCTGAAGTTATTTCTCACGAAGTCACTATTCGCAGACGTAAGTTCTTTTCTTTCCTTTTCCTTTTTCCCCCTTTTTTTTGTGACCGGCGTCTTTCTTTTTAGGAATGGCAACGATGAAAGAGAAGAAGGGTAAGGAAGTGGTAGACGAGGCAGCTGGACAGGGGGTGGAATCCCAGCCTCGTCTATCCACTGGTGACAAAAGAAAAAGCCTATCATTAGGGGTTGATTTGGGGAACCTCCCAAGTAGGCGCAAGGAGAAAAAGCCTAGACATAGGTCATGCAAGCCTCAAGATGCCCAAACTCAGGACGACCAACCCAATCCTTTCCTCGTCCCTTAGGGTCATTCTGTCCAGATTCTGGACATTGATCCAGAACCCAAGGATCCTCTTGTGCAAATCCCGTCTAGGGTCGATGCTCCAGCCTTGTCTCAACCTTCTTAACAGATGCCTCAAAACCTTCTTGAGAACAAGGACTTAGCCTGGGAAAGGTTTGAGAAGGTTGTGACGGACGAGGATGTGATGGCATGTTACAACATGTCCTTGAAGGATTTTGAGCACTCTGGTGTTCATGACCTCTTTAAGGTATGTACTCTTTATATATGTTTACCTCATCTTGCCATTAACACACATGTATATATTGTAATAAAATTTTAATCTATGTAGGCAATGTTTAAGTTCATCGCTGCGTCTAGGCAGGCAACTGAGCTAGACAAGACGAGGATTCTATTGGAGAGGACAGTTAAAAAGGGAAAGGACGAGTCTAAAAGGTGGGCTGAGGTGGCTGCCAAGGCCAAAGAGGATGCAAAGAAGCTGCAAAATAATGTCGAGGAGTTGAAGACTGAGGTAAAAAAGAAGGACGCTCGTCTTGATCTCCTCTAAAAGAAGAACGATGAGTTGAGCGCCTTTCTTGAAAAGGCTAAGAGAGACGCATTTGCAGAGTTTAAGGTGTCCAAAGAATTCACCAATTTAATGGATACCAACTACGTAGCTGGGTTTGAAGATTTCAGGATGGATGCCATGGAGAAATTCACTAAGATTGACTTCAGCTCTATTATACTCAACCTTGGTGGGGCTGCTACAAGCTCTGTCCTCCAGACGAGCTCAAAAAACATCAATATAGAGGCTGATGCTACCACACTGCCACCTCAGGACGACCCCAATGCTGATGCTCTTCTCGCTTGAAGACGAGATCTTAATGTTATGCTTATTTAAGTGCTTTTCCTTTTATTTGTGCTTGGTCCATTGTTTTAGGACCATCTTTAAAATTTATTTGAGTACATTTTGCTCGTTTAGAGTGTTCAGGACAAGTTTATTAACAATTTTCTTTTAAGGCCTACTTTGTAAGGGTTTTTGGACGGTAGTCGTCTACCCTTTTTAAACTTTGATGAATGTTTATTTCCACCCATAGTTGAATGTCATTGTATGGACGAGTCTGTCATTTCATTATTAATATTATTGGCTTACAAATAGTTTCCCACTCTAAGTGTTAGAGGGTTGTTCACGCGTTTTTCTTATGGATGACCTACTTATGCATGGGATTTTGTTTGCCATTGAAATTTTTCCTTCGTGTGACTCATCCCAGGAGTGAGGATGATGACTCTGTCAGCCCTTTTTCCTCATCCGTAAGCTGGGCAATTGGCATTCGTCTTTCGTCAAGACGTTCTCTAGCATTTTACTCATCCTAGGTCACTGGAGTGTCTTTGCTAGATGCTCATCCATGGACTTAAATGTTTCAATATGTATGCCTTTTTCTTGTCCGTTTGTTTTTTAGACGAGTGTGCCTTAGCTTATTTTTCTTTGCTTTATCCACATTTCGAGGATAGCTTATGAACGTTACATCCCTGCGTCTAGAGATTTTCGTTCATCTTAGGCTTTTGCCTTTCTGTGGACACTATTATGGAATTTAGATTTATGCATTAAATACATTAAAAATTCAAACCATATTATTATATAAACATCGTCCATAAATATGGCACATGCTTAGAATTCAGTCCTTAGGAAAATACTTAGAAAAATACTTAAATGTACATAATCTCGTCATTTACAAATTTGTCTATAGATGGTGCAAAAGTTTAAGAACTAGTGCACTTTTTATTCTTAAAACACACCACAGTAGTAGTAAGAACATATAATAGTAAACATGAGTAGTAAACACGTAGACCATAGCAGCAACGTCGTCCACAGCTGTAACCTCGTCCTTAGTAAACTTCGTCCAAGCTCGTTACTGATAGTACCTTCTCAGGTGCTCCACATTCCAAGGATGCTCTAACTTTCGTCCGTCCAGAGTTTCTAAGTAGTACAACCACTGCCTCTTGCAGTTGATTACCCTGTAGAGTCCTTCCCAATTCGGTCCCAATTTTCCATGAGCTGGATTCCTAGTTGCCAAGGAGACTCTTTGGAGAACGAGGTCCCCAATATTAAAGCGCCTAGATTTTACCATGGCATCATGCTGCCTAGCCATAAGATTTTTATATCTTGCTATCCTTTGCTCCGCGTCCATCCTTACCACGTCAATGAGATCGAGGTTAAGACGAAGTTACTCCTTATTATCTTTCTCCTGATACTTCATCACTAGATTATTAGCTATATGAACTTTCACAGGTATGACTGCTTCACTTCTATAGGCTAGCTTGAAGGAGTCTCTCCTATCGAGGTCCTCACAGTTGTCCTGAACGCCCAGAGAACACCTGACAACTCGTCTGGCCATATCCCCTTTATCCCCTCGAGCCGAGTCTTGATGATTTTTAGCAAGGATCAGTTTGCTACTTCTGCTTGTCCATTTACCTGTGGGTGGGAGGGTGAGGAATAGTAAATCTTGATTCCAAATTGGTCACAAAAGTCCCTGAAAAAAGCATTGTCAAACTGCCGTCCGTTATCAGATATTAGTACCCTAGGTACTCCGAACCTGCATAAAATGTTCTTCCAAATAAAATTCTTAACATTTTGCTGAGTGATTTTTGCAAGAGGTTCGGCCTCCATCCACTTGGTAAAGTAGTCAATCCTTACAACCAAAAATTTCATTTGTCTAGTTTCTAGGGTGAAAGGACCTAAGATATTCAACCCCCATTGTGCAAAGGGCAATGAGGCCATCATTGGGGTCTGGTACTCAGACGGCTGTTTAGAGACGTTGCTATAGCACTGACATTGGTCACACAGTTTGATATAAGCCTTAGCATCTGCTTGAATTGTAGGCCAGTAGTAACCTGCGCGGACAACTTTATGGACTAGCGATCTTGCTCCTGAGTGATTTTCACATGCTCTTGAGTGAACCTCCCTCAAAACATAGTTTGACTCGTCCGGAGTCAGGCACCTTAAGTAAGGCTGAGAAAAGCCTCGCTTGTATAGCACTTAGTTTATGAGGACAAACTTGGCAGCCCTAACCCTCCGCTTCCTTGCCTCAACTTTTTCTTCTAGAAGCCTTCCATCCTTAAGATAGATTACTATTGGACTCATCCAATTTTCTCACCCTCCTATTTGTTGTACATCTGGGAGGTGTATACTCGGCATGTATTGGATTCTTTCGTATTTGTTCATAACTCCTCCTGCCGAAGCTGCTCTTGCCAAGGCATTTGGTTCCATGTTTTCCTCCTTTGGGAGTTGAAGAAAACTCACTTTTTTAAACTTTAGGACAAGCCGTTTCACTTTGTTGAGGTATTTCTTCATCCGATCTCCTTTAGCATCACATATTTCATTCACCTAGTTAATGACTAGCTGAGAGTCCCCTTTGACTATTATTGATACCCTAGGGACTTAGCTAGTTCTAGCCCCTTGAGTAGAGCTTCATACTTAGTATCATTATTGGTGGTTCGGTACTGTAAATGGGTTGCGTAATCCAACTTGTCACCCTCTAGGGACTTGAGTATGACTTCAATTCCCTCTGCATACAATATGGACAATTCGTCTACATTGATAACCCACCTTTCAACTTCTTTGTCTTTATCCAGCTCGTCCTAGCTGGGGGTGAACTCTGCAATGAAATCCACCAACACCTGTGCCTTTGTCGCGCTCCTTGGCTGATATCTGACATCAAACTCACTAAGTTCCACTGCCCATTGGATTAGTCGTCCTGCAGCTTCCAACTTATTCATCGCCTTCTTTAGGGGATGATCTGTTAGGACGTTGATAATATGAGCTTGGAAATAATGTCTCAGCTTCCTAGAAGCTGTAATCAAAGCGAAGGCTAGCTTCTCCATCATTGGGTATCGTCCTTTCACTCCCCTCAGTGCCCAACTCATATAGTAAACTGGTTTCTGAATCCGCCCCTCTTCTTTGACTAATGCCGAGCTCACAGCGTGCGGAGACACTGCCAAATACAAATATAATTCTTCACCAGGTACAGATGGGCTCAGCAACGGTGCCATCGTGAGGTAAGTCTACAGGTCTTGGAAGGCCCTTTAACACTCGTCCATCCACTCAAATGCCTTCCTGAGGACTTTAAAGAACAACAAACATTTGTCAGTAGGTTTCGAAACAAACTTGTTAAGGGTAGCAACCCGTCCGATAAAAGACTGAACTTCCTTTATGTTCTTCGATGGTTCCATATTTAGTATCGCTTGGATTTTGTCGGGATTCACCTCAATTCCTCTATGTGGAGCCATGAACCCCAAAAACTTCCCCGACAAAACTCCAAAAGCACACTTGCTTGGATTTAATTTCATGTTATACCGACGAAGTGTATCAAAGGTTTCTTGAAGGTCATCTAGATGTTTCCCCTCGTCCAAGCTCTTTACCAGCATATCATCTACATAAACCTCCACGTTTCGCCCGATTTGAGGACGGAACATGTGGTGAACCAGTCTTTGGTAAGTCGCCCCCGCGTTCTTTAAACCAAAAGGCATTACCTTGTAACAGAATAACCCTTGGCTAGTAATGAATGAAGTCTTCTTTTGATCTTTCTCGTCCATTTTCATTTGATTATAGCTTGAAAAGGCATCCATGAAACTCAGTAGTTTGTGACCTGCCGTCGAGTCCACCAGTTGGTCTATGCGTGGCAATGGATAACTGTCCTTGGGGCAAGCCTTGTTTAAATCAGTAAAGTCCACACACATCCGCCACTGGCCGTTGGCCTTCTTTACCATGACTACATTTGCCAACCAGTTTGAATAATAAACCTCTCGGATGAACTCCACGGTAATCAACTTTTGGACTTCCTCTTTGATGGCATTGTCTCGCTCAAGAGCGAAGACCCTCTTCTTTTATCGCACTGGTTTGGAGTAGGGACACACAGTCAGATGATGAGTAATGACACTTGGATCAATACCTGTCATGTTCTCATGACTCCAAGCGAAGACATCAAGGCTTTTCTTAAAAAACTGGACCAAAGTATGCTTTGCCTCTTTTTCCATGCTTGCCACAATCCTAGTGAATTTCTGAGGGCTGCCCTTGTCCAGAGGGATATCTTTTAACACCTCAGTGGGTTCTGCTGTAATCATTTTCTCGTCTATGCTCATTGTCTACACGTGCTCGTCCATTGTCAGCATGGCTAGGTTTCACTCTCTGGCGGCTAATTGGTCGCCTTGTACTTGAACCATCCCATGCTTGGTAGGGAATTTGACGGACAAATGGTAGGTAGAGGTTACCGCCTTCCAACTATTCAAAGTGGCCTTCCAATAATAGCATTATATGATGATGGACAATCAACAACAAAGAAGTTTACATCTTTGGTTATTTGATATGGGTACGCTCCAACCACCACAAGTAACGCAATGGTGCACAGGGTGCACCTTCATTCCTCCAAACCCTACCAATGATGAATTCACTGGTCGGAGCTAATCTCGTCCTAACCTCATTTGTTGGAAAGCGGGATAATACAGGATGTCTGTCGAGCTGCCATTGTCTACTAACACCCTTCTGGTCTTATAATCGGCAATTAGTAAGGTAATGACAATCGTGTCGTCATATGGGTGGTGAATTCGTCCAGCTTCCTCATCCATGAATGTGATAGCTTGCTCGTCTGATTCCCACCTCTTAGGAGATCATCCGGACAATTGGACGCTTTACACCACCTTCAAATGTCTTTCTCGACTTGCACCACCTTCAAATATGTCTTTCTCCAAGTAGGGGTCGTGAAGACTCATCCACCTTGGCCTTCAGCTTTTCGTCCTTGTAGTCTCGTCCAAGGAAATTCCTCATTTTTCCTTGCCTGATAAGATTCTTTATCTGCTACTTTAAATCAAAACACTAGTCCCTGTCGTGCCTATGGTCCTTGTGGAAGCGACAATACTTGTTCCTATTGCGCTTGTTAGGATCTCCTTTCATCTTTTCTGGCCACTTCAAGGATGGATCGTCCTTGATTTGCATAAGCACTTGCTCTAGTGGTATATTCAAGGGAGTGTATTGCTGGTTTCTCGCTAAGGAGCTCGCCTTCTTACTGTCTTTATCTTTTTTTCTCTTCTGCTTGAGCCTTCTTTGGACGAGGACCTTGATTTGGATAATGCTGGTGACCTGCTTCTGAGTGCTCTTCTCTCTTCCTCTTCTTCCCTATGATCGCGTCCTTAACATTCATGAAATTCTGGGCCGAATGGACAAGCTCGGCCATAGTCTGTGGTTCTTGCTCATAGAGCTTATGGATGAATAAGTCAAAGTTGACCCCATTATGGAAGGCAGCCAATAACAACTTGTCGTCCATTTCGCCCACCGTTAATGCTTTTCTATTAAACCGGGTATGAAAGACCGCAAACTCTCATTTTTCCCTTACTCTATAGTTAGCAAACTAGAATAGGAACGCTTGTGGCGTTGCCCTCCAATAAAATTATTGACGAATAACTTACTCAACTCCTCAAATGAGCCCACAGAGTTCGGGGATATTTTGCTGAACCACACCAGCACTGGTCCCTTAAGTGTGGTAAGGAATGCTCTGTACATAATTTCGTCCGAACCTCTTAAAGGTGCATGGTGGTTTTGAAGGTAGCGATGTGATCACACAGGTCTTGATTTCCATCATATGAATTCAAGGAAGGCATTTTGAATTTTGGGGGTAAGGGATAACTATTGATGGAAGCTGTGAAAGAGGTGTCTGTTCGGTGAATTAAGTCATTCACGGGGTTCGTCCGTATCATATTCTCCTTCATTTCATCCATAGCTTTTCTTATCCGGTCCATCTCCCTTTCCAAATGTGGCACTTTTCTTGAAGCAATACCCCTTGACTGATTCTCGGACTCAATGTTTTCTCCACTACTTTCCTTACTTTAGGCTCGTCCTTTTGTATGTACTTCATGGTGCTTCCTTCTGAAATTGATCTCCCTATTTAACTCTTGATTTTGACGGGTTAATTCCTCCATAGCAGCAGCCATGGACTGTATATGTTGAACGGAAGCCAGTTGTATGACAGGCGCTGATTGACGATCACGGTGGGGATTACTAGAAGCATCCCTACTCTCCTAGTGGCCTGGGATGGTAGCCCTTGATCTTGTCTGAACCATTCAGCCTTTTGTTTGAGAAAGGCGAATCGCTGAAAACAAATGATCGAGCGAAAAGAACGCTCTTCCTTTTCCCCACAGACGACGCCAACTGATGATGCGAAAAAAATTAGTAGGCTGGATGCTTTAGACTTGGAAGGACTACTGGTTGTCTTGATGGCCTGAAAAAGAAAGAACAGAGATCAAAGGTGACCGGGGTCGCTGGCCAAGAACCCTCCAATTGCAAAGTTAGTTTTTCTCTCTTTGAATTTTTAAGTTTTAACTTTTTGGAAAATGTTCATACATACCTTTGTCTGGTCTAAATGAATGTTTATATAATGTCCTAGGAATAGTTATTAGACTTGTAACCTCCCCTGAATTTGAGGAGGTGTAGGGTTTAGGGATAACTTCCCACAACTGTTTAGGAATTACATTTTTCTCACATAACGGTCACTAGAAGTTAGGCGCTTGATAAGAAGTCGTAGTACACACTCAAAAATTTTCCTAAGTGTCAAGGTCTCATCCAGGGATCCTCATGTTGAGCGTATCTCGCTTCCAAAGGAGGTCGTTCTTCTATGGATGACCTTCTTATAGGCGAGATTGATGGCTCCCTTGGATGAGACGGTGTGGTTTTATCAAGCTTGGCCATGCGAAGCTCGTCCAGGCATCTTCCTGTGCGGACGAGCTTTTATGGATGAGGTTCTTACAACCTTGTCTTTCCTGGTCTTGTCCTGGACGACTTTCATGGACGATATTGGATTGTATTTTATCATCTCCCATCAAAAGGCATTTAAAGATGTGGCTGGCTCCAGTTATCCTATTGTTTTATTGTAAAAAAAAAAAAAACAAAAAAAAAAAACAAAAAAGCAACAACAACAACAACAACAACAAAACAAAACTTTTCAAAAAAAGAAACAGAACAGAAGGCAGGGGCTCCGGCGAAATAAAGGAAGAAGAAAATGAAGAAGCAAAGAAGAAGAAAGGGTTAAGGCCACCGATATCACAATCACACAAAGAGATAGAATGGTTGTAGCAAGCTACACTGCAACTTCATCCTTCTTCTCCAACTTTCTTTCTTTCTTCATTTTCTTGTTCGGCTCTGGCACAGTGTGTTTCGGCCAATACAGACCGATTCAGCGTGAGTTGGGCCGAGTCGGGGCATATCGCAAACCAAAAAAAAAAAAAAAAAAATTGGACGCGGTTCGACGCGCAGGTAGCGGCATCCCTTGTGCATTGCCGGGTCAGACGTGGGTGCGGTAGCCATTTTGCCACATCTGTGCTTCATAGCTTGGACCCCACTTTATAAAGCTTTCTGGTGTTGATAATAGGAACATGTTTCTTGAATGTGCTGTCTCTATTCTTCAAAGTGATTTCAAGGGAGAAAGTTTCAATGACATTCTCAACTTCATAGGCAGCTTCCTGAATCTGTGAAACCAAATTCGAACACTCTCATCTTTGTTTTGCCTTTTTTCTGCATCTTTTAAGAAACATTGCATCCGTTCTAATTCGATTTGCGTTTGCTTGACTTGTTGGCTCACCCCTTTTAAATATGTCACTTTTTCAATCAGAAGGTTGCCTACCCTTCCCACTGCATTGAAAACTACAAACTCGGCCATGCTATACGCCTCCTCCTCCTCCCCTCACCAGGACAAGAAGCAAATATCAAAGCAAATTTCTCTTCACTTTGCTCCACCAGTTTTTCATTTTAGTTTGTAATATTGTCTTTCATTTCATTTTACCATTCTTGTAAAATAACCAAACAAATCACATATTATAATTGTTGAAGATTTGTGTTGCTTGTGCAAATTAATTAAAACTGCTACTCAGCTATAATAAATTAACTAA